>OU426979.1:48605658-49291015 GCA_911387785.2 Aelia acuminata
AGTTCATTAATTATGTGTCATTTTCTTTGTGTCATTTTCATATTTCATTTCATTATGTGTCATTTTCTTTGTGTCTTCTTTGTCATTTTCTTTATGTGTCATTTTCTTAATATACAATTAAGGAGTTGGCTGCGAGAAGTGTCATTTCTATTTTCGTGTAAAACATCTTAAAATATGTCAAATTTACAATCGAATAATCAGTGAAAAATTCAAATTAACATCTACGATTTGAAATTTTAACTGGATGTTCTTCAATAAATTGGAGGGCTTTTAAAACTATTTTGTTATTACTAATAATTAGAATCAGTGTCATCATTTACAATATTAGGGTTCTATATCAATTTATATTGTCAGGAATACATTTAATATCACGCAGAGGTAACCAAAACAGATTTTTTAAAAAAGGCTTTAACGTTCGAGAACTGACTCGGAAGTGTTCTTAGACCTACGATATACAAATGAGAAAGCGACGAGTGAGTAGAGGCAAATATGAACAGCGAAGCGAGTCAATCTGCACAGAAAAAAATACTTTGATAATACTTGTTATTTGATACTAATCTTTGAGTCACTACTGTCATTGCGAGTAACTGTTTTTCACGTTGACATTAATTTGAGTTATTTTTACCACTATCCTAATTATAAGAGGATAGGCAAAATTTAGGACTCCCATAGTACCATCGTCCGATTACGCATAGGAAAGGGATATTAAAGGTATGTTAAACAAACAAAGAATTACGTTTCTTTTCAGTTTATAACTTCCCATATCTCATGTCTTTATATCTTAAATTTTTATTGTAAGATTCTTATCATTATTATTCTTTTGATATTACCTGATTCATAACTATTTTAAGTTTTCATCAGTTTCCAGCTTAGTCGTAACTGCAAAGAATAAAAACTTTATCAAAAATTGCCAGTTGTCGAAGTAGTTGATTTAATATGACAACCTTCGGAGTTTTTTAAGAAAAAAGGACGTTGTTGCGAAATTTGCTAATACATACCTTGGAACATGCAGAATTCAAAAAAATGTTCTCAGGTAGTAGATTTATAGAGGTTGAAAATTTTATGTTACGAAAAATGTGAATTTGTTTCTATTCCATTAGCCAACTAATTTTCAAGTCAACGGACTGGCAGGCCTATAGATTTAAAACTATCGATAGTACTATCGTTAGTTTTACATCACTAGTTCAGAAAATTTCAAGAAGTTCTTTAATATAAGATCGAGAATTCAGCATTCAACCTAGATCTATCAATTACAATCAGATATCTTTAAATGACCAAACATTTTTAGAAATCAATATAAATATTCCCTTTTTATCATTTTATCATGGTCAAGTAAAATAGATTCTTACTAATTGCAAATCTTTTCACAGCAACACCATGTAATTTTTTTTTTTTTTTTTGTTAAACAGACAGTTAAAGATTAATAATCAATAAAGATAAATTCAGCCAATCAATGAATAAAGCACTATCAATGAAGTTCTATTATAACTCTGTAGTAGGAAAAAAAATTTTCTTCTCAGCATTTTAGAAATCAATAAATAAATATCTGCCTTTCGATCATTCATAATAACAATTTTCATCTTAACAACATTACACATAAAAAACTGTTGATTTTTGCATTTAATCTAATTTATTCAGATATTACAAGAAGAGGAAAATAAGTAAATGCATTAGAATATAAAATAGTTCATATGTATAGACTTCCAACTTGTCAAGACAGAATAACCTTTTCATATTGGAGCGATTCAAAAAGAAAACAAATTTAATCTAGATATGAAAGAGGAGTTACTTAAAACATCAACTTAATAACGTTTAACTAATAGGTCAAAAAAATAAATAATCCATTTCTTACACAAATACATATTCAATAATTACAATAAGTACACTACCAACACCCCAAGAATAGGCTCCATAATTTTGTGAATATTAATACAATACAATAAGGCTTAACGGACCCGAAGGCCCGACGCCGACATCACCAATCGGTTCCTACATACGTCCATCCACCTACCACCGTCCAATCCCAAATTCACAAGATCTGCTTTCACCGAATCTTCCCACCTTCGCCTAGGCCTACCTCTCGGTCGTTTTCCAGTCGGCAAAGCGTTTATCAATCTTTTAGGAATTCGTTCACTACTAAGACACGCCATTTTGCATGCCCACTGTAACCGACGCGCAGCTATAGACTCGATTACATTTACCAGGTAAAGCTCACGCAATTCCGCATTGTGTAGCCGTCTGAATTCTCCTGTTGACTCATCTTTCTTCGGCCCGAATATTCTACGCAGCACTTTATTTTCAAACACCATTAGGCGTTTCTCATCCCTTACTGTAAGCGGCCATGTTTCACAACCGTAAAGAACAGTCGGGAGAATTATAGTTTTGTAAATCCTAATTTTTAAATTTCGGGATAAAAGGCGTGACCCAAGTAATTTTGCAACCGAGAAATAACAAGCATTTCCCGCCTTTAACCTAGCCTTAATTTCCTCTTCGATTTCGTTTTTTCTAGTTACAGTAGATCCTAAATATCTAAATTTCTCAACGGCTTCGAATATTTCCTCTTCTACTTCAATATCGCCATAATTGTCACCGTTTCTACAACTAACCATATATTTTGTTTTTTCCGTATTTATTTCTAGCCCTACTTCTTTTCCGGCTTCCATCAATGCTTTTGTATTTAGTTCTATCGTTTTCACGTCGTCGCCAAGCAAAACCAAATCATCAGCGTAGCCGAGTACGGATATATTTCCCCCCAGATTCAAACCCTTTCCGGTATTTATCACCGCCCTAATGACATATTCGAGAGCTAAATTAAATAAAACAGGAGATAGCGAATCCCCCTGTTTCAAACCTGAGTGAACCTCGAACTTCTCAGAAAAATAACGACCGATTCTTATTTTATTTGAACGTTTCGGTAAAACACATTTTTACTAAGTTTACTAACTTCTTCGGTATTCCTAGTTCAGTCAGGATGTTATACAGTTTATTGCGGTCTATTGAATCATCAGCCTTTTTAAATTCGACATACAGTTGATGAACAATACCATTGTATTCTAATGTTTTCTCTAATATTTGACGGAGGGAGAATATTTGGTCTACGGTTGATCGGTTCCGTCTGAAACCACATTGATAATTTCCTCGGCGTATTTGGTTATTCGGCTAGTCAGGATTGACGTAAATATTTTATAGCAGATCGGAAGTAGTGAGATTATAAGTGTCTGTCCGCGATCCCTTTCTTCCCTTTCCCCCCCCCCCCCCCCCGTTCTTCGGGTACTTTCTCATACTCCCAGATCTTTTTAATCAAAAGATGTATTTTTGAAATCCCAGCTTCCCCACATGATTTGATTAGTTCGCTAGGAATATTATCCGTCCCCGCTGCTTTATAGGATTTTAATTTTCCGATAGCTATTTCGACTTCCCCTATCCTCGGTTCTTCTAATAACGGTTCAGCACTTTGAAATTCCAAAAGTGGTGATAGACGGGTATTTTCTGGATTCAAAATACTATCAAAGTGCTCTTTGAATTTACTTACAATGTCTACCGGATCCGCTATGATGTTATTATTATTATCCCTAATTGTGAATATTAAACAGCAATAAAATATTAGAATGTTACTGGTATATTTCGTGGGCTACCTTATTAATGCAGATTTTAGAAGAATACGAAATTCCAAAATGTGAAACATGAACAAATATTTAAATCTAAATATGTAAGTAAATGTATACCTTAAAGGTCGTAGAGCAGGTAAATAAGTAATTCTTTCGTTTAAATTTAGTGAGATTTAGATAAATATCGCGAGAATTATTTTCATATGGTTGGAGTCACCTTTATTTATATTTAACCTGACATCCTTTAACTACCCTGCAAATACAAGATAAGAGAAAAAAAAGTTGGAGGAGGACTAATTTTAAAATCAGGATTAATTTCTGGATTAAATGTAATTTATTAAGATTATAAGAAGAAGATAATTAAATTAATAAGAATATAAGGTAGTTCATATGTTTAAACTTCTAACTTGTCAAGACAGAATAACCATTCATATTGGAGATAATCCATAAACTGCCCATCAGTAAATAAATATGAAAGAAGGGTTATATTAAAGCATCAACCTAACAACGTTTAACTAATAAAATTTACAAATCCATAAAGAAAGAAAATCCAAAACATAGCCTTGTGACTCGAAATTAAAAAAAAATATTATCGAATTCGAAGTACACTACCAATATGGGTATACCTTATATGGGCTCCATATGAGTACTTTTAATCATAACATAATTTTGTGAATATTAAACAGAAATAAAATATTAGAATGTTTATTTTTAAATGTAAAAAAAATATTGGAATAATCAATTTCTACGATATTTTATGGTCTACCTTCTTGGGATATTGCAGAATTTGGAAGGCAATGAAATTCCACAATATGAAACATGATGAAGTATTTAAATCTAAACCAGTAAGTAAATGTATGACTTGAAGGTTTTAAAGTACTATTAAAATCTAAATATATAAGCAAATGCATAACTTATTCAAGTAGCGACATAAGTAATTCTTTCCTTTCAATTTACTGAGATTTAGAGAAATATTTTGACTTGGTTGAAGCCATCTTTATTTTTACTTAACCTGACATGTATAAACTATCCTGCAATTACAAGATAAGAGGAGAAAAAAAAAGTTGGATGAGGGATCTCCTGAAAAATTTATTGCGCGACAGAAGGAAGCTCCCACTTCCGAGGCGCCCTGACATGTCATCCACTTTATCAGGGAGCTTTCTTCGCTGACACCGTCTCAACCCCCACCCTATCTACCCCTACAGGTGTTACAAATGTATAAAACAGTAAAAGAGAAGACTATCAGTATATTCATACGTAAATTTTTAAATAGTTTTCTCTTATACTGTTTTCTACATCTGTAGGGGTAGATAGGGAGAAGCGAACTCGTGGAGAAATTGAGAAATGGAGCAATGATACCTGAGAAAAAATAAATCGAGGAGGAAATCAAAGCTACTTTAAAAAAACGGGCGGTTCGAATCCGCCCTGGGAGGGTCGACTTTTATTTCGTGGAGGGCCCACAGAATAAATCTCAACGTGGTTGCAATATTAATCTTAACAAATCTAAAAAGGCTCTTACGCTCATATTTTTTTAAATGATAGTCCGTTGTTTCTTTGTCAGATGGTCTACAGGATGAAAATTTTGAAAAGTTGAGGATTAGCAAGGAATTATTTCAATGAATCTTTTATTACAAGTGTACCATAAGACACTATGTAAAGAGTAAAAATGTTAATATCAATAATTTCAAAAGGTGTTTAGGCTCATCTTTTTCAAATAATGACCGGTTGTTTCTCTAACAGGAGGTATATAGGAGGAAAATTTTGTAAAATTTAGGAATAGCCACGAATTTTTTATATGAATTTTCATTCCAACTGTGCCATAAGACACAATGTTTTTAGCATTGTCAAAGATTTTTAATGTTACTGTTAAGAAATTCGAGGTTCTACGGAATAGAAGAAAACAAAACTTATTACTTTTCGGTCCTGAAACTTAAAATTGTTATTTTTACAACAGTCCTTTACGAGGAAAACTCGTAGAAACGTGATCAGGGGAGGAAAAATGGAGACACTTATCTACCGATGAATATAGACGCTTACACAGCGCCGAACTAAGCGAAATATACCCAGTAACAGAGTTGGGCAGTAGTTAACTACATTTTTAGTAAGTAGTAAGTTAGTTAAGTAGTTGCATAGAGCAACTACTAGTTAGGAAAAGTAGTTAAAAAGTTAGATTTTAGGATTTCTTTCACACAGAGGTGAATTTTATGGGACGATGTTTTTGAAAAAAATATTCGTTTTGTAATTCAATGTGTTCAATATAATAATTGTAGCAGGAGGGGGCGCGCTACAAAATAGTTGGATTTTCAGATTTCTTTCACACGGGAATCCAACTTTATGTTATCGAGGACGGTGTTTTTTTAAAATAATGTTCATTTATAGTATTTTAGGGGCGGGGGGGGGGGCGCACTATAAAATAATTTGAATTTCGGATATCTTTCACAAGAGAGTCCAATTTTATGTTATCGAGGACGGTGTTTTTTAAAAAAATATTCATTTTGTATTCATTGGCGGGGGGGGGGGCGTTATAAAAAATTAGATTTTCCGATCTCTTCCACACGGGGATCATAATTTATGTTATTAGGGACGGTTTTTGGAAAAAAACAGTCATTTTGCATTTTAGTGGCGGGTAGGGGGCACACTATGAAAAAGTTAGATTTTCAGAGTTTTTTTCACACAGGGATACAATTTTATGTTATCGAGAACGATTTTCTTCAAGACAAATTTTCATTTTGTATTTGAGTGGTGGGTGCACTAATATTGATAATAAATTTCTTTCACGTCAGGGTCATCATATTATGTTATCTAGAACAGTTTATAGGAGAGGGACGCTAGAAAGAAATTCTAAAATCCATCTTTTTAATAGTGCCCCCCTCCTCTAAAATACAAAATGAATATTTTTTTCAAAAACACCGTCCCCGATATCATAAAATTGGATCCCCATGTGAAAGAAATCGGAAAATCTAACTATTTTCTAAAGAGTCCCCGCCACTAAAATATAAATGAACATTTATTCCTATAAGAGCGTCCCCGATACCATAAAATTGGACCCATGTGTGAAAGAAATTCTAAAATCCAGCTTTTTAATAGTGCTCCCCTCCTCTAAAATACAAAATGAATATTTTTTTCAAAACACCGTCCCCGATAAAATAAAATTGGACTCCCGTATGAAGGATATCTGAAATTCAAACTATTTTATAGGGCGCCCTCTCCCCGCCCTAAAAGGATATAAATGAATATTCTTTTAAAAGACATCGTCCCCGATAACCTAATATTGGACCCCGCGGGAATGATATCCGAAATTAGAATGCTATGTATAAATTTCTTTTATAAAGTTCTCTCCCCGCTGTCTCCTTTCCAAATAGATAGCAGTACTTCAACAAAGCTGGCGCACTAATATTCCGAAGTTAATAATATTTGGATAGTCATCATATATGGGTAGTAGTTAGTAGTTAAATAATTGTAATTACCAACTACAATTTGTAGTTAGTAGTAAAAAATTCTAACTACTTTTTCTAACTTGTAGTTAGTATTTGTAACTACGATCCTGCCAAAGTAGTTGTAGTTAGTGATTGTAACTACATTTTGCCCAACTCTCCCGGTAACTATGATAGAAGTGATAGAAGCGCGACGAATAAAATGGTCATGAAAAGATAGTATTAAGAGTATTAAGATAGTAGTCAGTATGAATATATATTAAGTGTTCGTTTAAGTTTCAGACGATTGGTTTGGTTGTTCACAGTATTCATTTTTACAGACGGATTGTCGAAAGTTTATCCGACATACTCTAATGTGTATGTCATATAATAATCAAAGAGACCAATTGACAAATTGGGATGTTTTTTCATACTTATTAAGTTATTTTCATCAGAAAGTAAAAGTTCTTATGACTAATTCTGAAATTTCAATGGATTGAATTGTAAAGAACATTCCATTCAGTTTCGATTTTCCTTCACCAAAGGTTCACGTAGTGTAAGAATTCTATTTAAAAATAAAAACCACGGGAGTGGAAAAACGCTTTCTACTTTTGTGCTAGGGCCAGCGAGGCACACACGTAATAAAATAAAAAAAAACTGTCACAGGGACCCCTTCACTCGGCCCGACCAGAAAACTCCAAGGGAAAGTCTTTATAATGGAGTTTTCATCCCCTCCCCAGTCAGACGGTGAGCTTTCCTCAGGCCGAAATAAACCTATTTTCCTTCCTTTAGCTCAAATATACGCGGAAAAGAGGGGGAGGGGCGGATGTTGGAAGTTTGCCTCGTGAAAGACATCTGGAGTCACAATAGAACAATATAAGTGCGCCTTGGTAGCCCTTCTCAGCCAATTCAACTTAAAGCAGTTTCATTCCTGTCATTTGCCGAGAACTAACACTCACGTACACTGCTAATACTAACGTACCAACGTACTTTAGGAGATCCTGGCTTGAAATGAAATATAAATCTGCAAAATTATATAAATAGGAGTGCGTTGAGTATGGTACAAAGTACGAGTATTTTATGATTTAATGTCATCCTTTTTAGAAATCTTCTTTTGCTAGATATTTTAGAGGATTTTACGACGTTCGTTTTAAATATCTCCTTCATTAACTCATTGATCCCTCAATTTAGGCTGCAGAACAGACCGAAACGACTGTTTCAACTAAAATTATGTCGAGCCATTATTCCTTTAATTAGGTATTTTATAAATATTCTATTTTTATATTAATTGTTTTTCTATGTTCGATAGTTTAAAATTATATTTGATGTCCCTTACCATAATGTTAAACTGTATGGGTTAACAGTTTAAAATACCGCTAAGGTGTCCTTAACGATATATGAAACTGTTTTCAAGCATGTTCAAATTTATAATAAAAAAAATTTATGGGAAATTTAAATTATTTTATAGGGCGCCCTCTCCCCGCCCCTAAAAGGATATAAATGAATATTCTTTTAAAAGACATCGTCCCCGATAACCTAATATTGGACCCCGTGGGAATGATATCCGAAATTAGAAATGCTATGTATAAATTTCTTTTATAAAGTTCTCTCCCAGCTGTCTCCTTTCCAAATAGATAGCAGTACTTCAACAAAGCTGGCGCACTAATATTCCGAAGTTAATAATATTTGGATAGTCATCATATATGGGTAGTAGTTAGTAGTTAAATAATTGTAATTACCAACTACAATTTGTAGTAAATTAGTAAAAATGTATTCATTTTTACAGACGGATTGTCGAAAGTTTATCCGACATACTCTAATGTGTATGTCATATAATAATCAAAGAGACCAATTGACAAATTGGGATGTTTTTTCATACTTATTAAGTTATTTTCATCAGAAAGTAAAAGTTCTTATGACTAATTCTGAAATTTCAATAGATTGAATTGTAAAGAACATTCCATTCAGTTTCGATTTTCCTTCACCAAAGGTTCACGTAGTGTAAGAATTCTATTTAAAAATAAAAACCACGGGAGTGGAAAAACGCTTTCTACTTTTGTGCTAGGGCCAGCGAGGCACACACACAAATAAAAAAAAAAAAATTATGTCGTCATATTAACATCCAAAAGTTGTAAAACGGTGCAAGAATTACAATAAGCCACTCCTAACATACGTATTCTAACCAACTTAAACGTTTTTTTAGCGAAATAAATAAATAATCATTATTGTTAAAATAATGAGCAATTATTTATTTAGGCGACAAAAATTTTAAACAAAAAGAACATGAAAGGAATTGAGTTATGTCTTCCACTCAATTTTTAGATACAAATCAATTTTTCATAGTATTGGATAATTTATGTTTCATGATCAGATCGTCGTCACCATGCTAAAGTAACGAATGTGCAATTAAAAACCTATGCATATTCGTTACTTTAGCATGATGATGGCGAGGTGTCGAATTAAAAATCAATGTTGATTGATATAATGTAAAATAAATTGATGTCGATCAATTTCTTTCACATTCGCAACTTGGAATGAATCTGAAATAAAGCCGAACCATGATAAAGTGGCAACAGGACATGACATAACCCTATAATTTTAAAGTATTAGAAACGATTTATCAAAAATATCTTAAAAAATGGTGATTCTTAATGCAGTTCATGATTGGTGGCAAAGTAAGGCAATCCAGCTTCTCAAAGAAAAATGCTCTTTGATGTAATTTAAAAGCGTTTAATTTATTTACAATAACTATGCGGTTTTATTCAGTATTAATCACTAAAGGGATTAAGAAAAACTTTCTCATCTTCTATGAACAGCTCTCAACCCAATGATTAGTTCTAATTGGTACAATACAATGAACAGTTATTGGAAAACTTCTTAGGATAATCAGTTATCACAATGAAATGAAATAAGAAGAAGAAGTATAAGGATAGACTGCAAATTTGAAATGTCCTTGCATTGCAAAAATAACAACACGGTAGATTTAAATTATTTACATTCTTAATTGTAGTAAAGGAACATTATATAGTCAGCTAGCAACGTAAGAAATAATTATGGACAGATATAAATTAACCAAAAAAAAAAAAAAATATTCAAATAATTCTTCAATAAGAAAAACTATTCCTCTACATTTTCAGGCTAAGGGTAATTAAAAACAAACCCTGTTTTTTCTTTTTTTTTTGGCTTTAACATTTTATCCAAATCCTATTCAACAAAAGTTATCTTGTTGATTGAAAATAACAGATAAATAAGGAAATAATAGACTGGCAACTATTCGACAAAGTAAAATACTGAGGAAAGAAATGTTCAGAGTAACCTATAAATAAAAAATTCTGAAACTATAAGTGAAAGCAGTGAATATAATAGCCTACCCCTAAAATTCAAACATGGAAATAATACTATGCTCAGATCAAAAAATATTACATATATCAAGTCACTTTTCATAAAAAGGTTTTTTCACTTTCAAGACAACATTACTTTTTTAAGGTATATAATAAATGTGATGAAAGTATCATTTAGCTTATGAGAAAAGAGCTATAGTAAATTTTAATTAAGGCTAAAGCTACCAAATAGCATACTGGAAAATATCTTATACTAACATTTTAAAAAAGTTACTTCAAAATTATTTCCATCTGTGCACAAAATCAACCGCGAGGAAATTATTCACACCTACAAATCATTTATTAAAAACACACCATAAATCATAAACATTTTATGTGTATCTTAATGATAGGTTGAATAAGGGCTGAGAAAGCAGGCAACTGTCAATGCCATTAGCCCAGCGACGGACACAGCAAAGCATAAAGTTTACACTAAAAGCAATAATCGATTTATATCCAATAAATTTTTATTGTAAGATAATTGGACGGTAATTAGCAAAAAGGAAGCAATGCACCCACTCATCATGAAAGCATGAGGCTTTGGATAATCATTAAAAAAATTTGCATTGAGAATTCCTCTACGATGAAATTGGAATATGATATTGTGTGTGATAAGTCAACTTATTTATTTATTTATTTTATATGCCACCTATAACCGAAGTTGTTGGTCTTGTGCTAAGTTGTTTTGGATACAAGGCGATACTTCTGCAATTTGATTGTCTTGATTAAATCAACTTAAAAGATTTAAATTTCTTTTATGATTCCAAGTCTTGTTCGGTGCTTTGAAAAGGGAGTATTAGAATATCTGGATTGAGGACCACAAAGGCTTAATTTTTTCTTCCGGTCTTCACTAGCTGGAAAATGATTTCCATGGGAGGATGTCTCGTCTGATTTCGTTAGGTTTTGCATAGCTGTACCTGTAGGCCTTTATAACACCAACGTTTTCAGACGGTGTCAAATAAGTGCACAACAAATATATAGAAAAGTGGAACTGTATAAGAATTAGTTAGAATTAATAACGAACTCAGACGTTTCAAGACCCCCTAAAAAAAGTAAATGGAAAATAATATTTATCTGAAGAGAAAAGATTGCCCACGGGAGAGAATCGTACCCGGTTCACTGCATCAACGTTACAGCGCTCTAAGCCAATGAGCTAACCGTGGTGCATAACCCTGCTGTGTCTAATAGAATCACACGCACTTTCCACACAAAGATTTTATAACGAGACCATAAATTACAATAGGGCGATGAATGCAACACACTACTTACATTAAAACATATGCAGAGTCCCGGATTCGATTCCCGGCCATTACTAATCATAGATTTTTAATTAATTAAAAATAAAAACCCATCTGTTCATAACAGAAAATAAATTTCGAACGTCTAACACGGAGATTAATCTTTCCACGGAGAACTCGGTACTTTGAGAAGAGAGTATAGAATATCTCGATTGAGGACCACAAAGGCTTATTAGATCATTTATCGGGAAACCAGGCATTGAAAATTATTCATTTTTATCCAAGATCGGCCGGCAACCGAAATATCCCTAAGGAAAATACTTTTCTCTTTTCTGCGTTATGATTTCAGGCTACTTATTGTTGTTGTTTTTTTACAAGGGTGTTTTTATACAAAAATGTGTATTATTTTGTATTTCACGATTTTATAACAGCAGTCGTTAGAGTAATGAAACAGTGAGACAACTAATCATCTCTAATGAAGAAAACTTTCACTCTCTGCAACATCCACATTTCTTTGGTCATCGGTTGTTTTATAGCAAAAATATTCTAATCTAATCTAAAATCTAAAAATGTGAGAAAATTGAAGGAGGGTATGTAGAAAAGCAATAAAATTATCCTCGTCCCATTATGGAAATTTTGTGCGACATTAAACTTTTTAATGTTGAATTTTAGACTTAAGTCACCAATAAAATTACCTAAATATTAATACGACAAATTATAAAATTAATACGATTTTGGTCCTCATCTCTATTAAATAAAGACAATAGAAAAGTGTTCATGATCGGCGATATAAAGCTAATTGAATGTTGTAAATGTAAAAATCGTTTAAAAATTTAAATGAAATGAAATAGTACGGAGAGGCCGAAACGTCGATAATATAAGTTCCTGATGAACAGATGTTCTTACTGGTGACGTAAGGTCTAATATTTAACATTATAAAATAAAATTATATTATAATTAAATACATAATTTTAAAAAAAGAAGTGGCATTATATTACAACAGTTTCTTAGATTCATTCATAAACCATATATACTACTTAGGTACTTTGTGCCGCATCCAAGGGCCGATGAGTTTTCATTTTCGAATTCGTAAAGCATACCTAACTTAACTATCATCTTTACCTTCTTTAACCTGCCTTGAAAGTTAAAAAGCTCAATTAAAAAATTTCTCTACGGGATCTCATGCCCCGAAAATACCGAAATGTGCTGAACAAATAAGCGGCTTAAATACTTCTCCGATTATTACTAACAACTATTAAGTAGCATCTTATAAAATAAAATCACTTGGTACTTAAGTGAATTCCATCTCATAAAAAATCAAGAAATTGTAATATAAGTCAAAAAAATACCTAAAGAAAATAATGGAGTCTGTATATCAGTTATCATTGCGCTTTGGCAGCAATAAATGGTCGGTATAAGGCCAAAGTGAACTAAGCGAAAAACCATTTTAATAAATTAAAAACATGTAATCTTACTACCTTATATGTGAATTATACAAACGGGCAAAGTAATATACCTCGTAATTAAAAATTAAACATATTTTCTGAAAACCCATTTTAAAAAACATAAATTTTTACTCCAGTTTTCTCAAAATATGGAATTTGGACCTTACTTTACTTTAGCTTTATACCGACCAAATAAAGCCAAAACGCTATGGTACCAAATTTGGGTCAAATAAATTAAGTGCTTCACCTCAGCGTAGAACAATTTATGAGAAAAATTATAATTTTTAGTTTATTTATAATTAAATATTATACATATATACGATTTTATATATGTATATTTATATACAGGTAATTATAAATTATATATTTACATAGAATTTTATAATTAAATATATAATTATAGGAGCAGTCCCGGAATGATCCATTCATTTAGTACTTACTGGATTATTTCAGCTGAGGCAAGAATTAATATAGATAACACAAATGTAAAAGGAACTAACCTAAAATATAATTGGAATAGGGTTTAGTACAATCAAAATAGACAGTTAGCAAAAATGTACCAAATTAATCTTTAGCCATTATTAATTAAATTCAGATGATATGAGATATCGTATAAGTAGGTTCTACCTGAAACAGGTTATGATAGTATAATAAGAACTTAATTTGCATAAAAGAAGTATTGACGCTAATAATCGAGATAAAAACTATCTTATCTTTTAAGTTTGACAAAACTACACACAATGAGCCAAATTATATAGAGATCGGTTGAGTAGTTTCAGATTTTACTCCCAACAAACATCGGGACACGAGATTTTTATATACATAAAGATTTTAATTTGGGTCAAGTAACTTCCCTTGGAAAATTTTATGAGTAAATATCTTTGCCACCAGATTAAAAAGCAGAAAACTAACTCGATTGTAACCATATGAAAGTTTTTTTCAATATACTTTTGAAAAGTGGTGGATCTTCCAGGTTATATTCGACACATCACTTCATTATCTAAATCAGGCAGTGGGATCAACATTCGAGTATGTCATATAATCAATATTTTCGTCAAACAATTATGCCTTATCAAATCAAGCTCAAAGCACGTGCAACAAACACCGTAAGACTGACAACACGGCAAACATGTCAGTCCGTAGGCATTTGACGGGTATTGTTTGGGATATGAGCATTTGAGAATGACGAAACAATTCATACGTATAATTCAGAGGGCAAAGCTTCGTTGACAATCAGGGATTAAGGCTCAGTACAGCGTGAAATGAGCTTCATACGCAGCAGCTGCCAGAGGCAACATCACTCAACTCCCCCCACCTTCTTCCCTGTCTAACTACAGTCCAACATTTTTACATAAATAAAATCATTTGATCTTGCTGTTGTTGCTTGTTTTAACATCACTTTAAGCCACTAAGGCTAATCGGACGTTGCTACAGTGGGAGTCCTAAATTTTGCCTATCCAGGTATAATTAGGATAAAAAGTACCTGCCCTCGTAAAGGCTCAGGACCTCCATTTTACGTCCTATCCGAGGGGCGGTATAGACGAGGATTATTAACTTCCATTAAAAATCCTAGGGCCATCTCGGGACGCGAACCCGCGACCTTTAGTATGTAGTATTTATGTTTCTATGCTAACCGCTACCCTATCATATGATCTTAATTAGCTGGATTGAAATTAAATTGCTTTTTTAAGGAAAAATATCTTACATATCTTATATAGTTTTCATTCGGGGAATTGCATAGCACGTAATCGCATAGTAAACTTTTACTTAGTTCAATAGAAAACTAGAAATAAAAAATCTTACACCATTAAACAGTAAATGTTTGTGACTGCGGTGTTCGAGTACCATCTACGCCGGGCCAGAACATTCTACGCTCTTCCTTTTAAGACTAAATATAAGGAGCGATGGACTAGAGAGTTAGGCCTCGGCCACGTTGGCGCACCGACCCTAGCCCTCGCTAATCCCATGCACCCTCGCCCCTCATAGGGCCTGTCCACATCGGGACACCGCACCTTGCACCACTGTCACCTTTGGCTAGGTACGATCACCCTCGAGGACGCCGTGAAAGGGATTAACGAGATTCCCTCTGTCACCTTTGGGCCCGGTGCACACGGACGACACTTTTCTGCGATCCGGACCATAAGCTAGGTCCATAAGCTGGAGTACAATAGACCGACCGGATTTACCATTATACTCCAGGTACCCCTGACCTGGCTTATTGTCCGGATCGCAGAAAAGTATCGTCCGTGTGCATCGGGCCTTAAAGGGAAACTTCTGCTTCCGATAGTCTTGGTTCTGAAGCTCAAGCCATATGATTATTTTTGTGCTAAAAAATGATAATTTGTCTTCACTTGAGAGAAAGAGTGCTTAAATATATAGGATTTTTTAAATGAAGGAGTCTCTTCCGTATTTAAAAGTTTATTGGTGTCCCACCGATTCGAGCTGTTGGCTCATCCTCTGGGGTTATCTTATCCTATGTGACTTCTTTTTCCACGTTAGCCATATGTAATCTTATATATTTTTTAAAAACAGTATATAAATACTTATGTCTATCCTAATTTCTTATTACATTTTTATGGCATATTACACATTTTCTAATCTTTTTAATTCACTGTCACACTTTTACTGTAAATAAAGTCACATAGGATAAGATAACCCCAGAGGATGAGCCAATAGCTCGAAACGTTTGGACACAAATAAACTTTTAAATACGGAAGAGACTCCTTCATTTAAAAAAATCCTATATGATAATTTTTGTAATCTGTTTAAATATTTGTGTTCTCATAATTTGTGTGGCATTGAAAATTTTTATTTTTATTTGAATCAATTTTTTTTAACCCACTTAGTTGTTACATAATATTATTGTATAAATACTTCTTCGATCCTACCAAGCCGGGTTAGTTTGATGGATTTATTAATTTCTAGGTTTAGAGAGGAAATGACAATAATAATTAATATATTTTTAAATGAGAGTTTATTAGGATATAAATCATTCAAAATTTTTAAGTTAATACTTTAATTTAATTATTTTTAAAATTTATACTTTTTTTTCTTTTAACACTAAACCTACCGACAATCCTTGTATACCATATACCAGGTACTATTCCTACCGCGCGCGGTCAAATTGACTGGCAATTAAAAAATATATCAATTTTATTATTCAATCCAGATAATACTTGATTGGTTGCTAATTGTATATAAAATAAAGAATTTTCATTAAGTTTCGTCCGAATTTAATTTTATATAACTTCTACAATTCTTTACAGAAAACCAAATAAAATAAAATTTTTATACAGAATGTTATCTATACATAATATGCTTTATTCGGCTTCTTCACATTCTTTACAAATTACTTTGGTCTGAAAAGTGAATTTGCCGCAAACACATAGTTCGATCATGCAACAGATTTTTGTTGTTTTATAACTTTTAGAAAATATTATTTAACAAGTTCTTCGTACGGACAAGCTTTTTTTCTTGAGATTTTTTAAATTCTTCACCGGGTTCTGAAGCTAACTGGAATAAAAATTCCTGCCCCGAAATGATTTCAACCGTCGTTTCTTTAAACAAACCCCAGGTATTTATTCCAGCTAGGTCCAAATTGTTGAAAAATGCCTGAAGTGACCACCAAAAACTTGTCGACTTCACGCTGAATTTTCTTGCCATCTAGTCAAACACATCTACACCACATTCTGTACTAATAAAAGAAACTCTTAAGAAGTGCCATAAGTGAGGGTGTGATCAATACTATTGTTGTCTGTTCTTTTCAATTGAAATCGACTGAAAGAATTATCTGTTACTGAAAGGATTGTTTTTTTACACGATCATACGGACCGACCGAAGAAAATAGAAAAAAGAACCAGAAGTAAAGAATGTAGAATATATGAAATGCATATGTTATAATTGTCATGTAGTTTGATAATGGTATTATAACGTTTAAAAACGGCATTGGTAGGGTTAATGTTAAAAAAAAAACAAAAAAAAAACTCAGTATGGTATTAGAATTATTCTATCTTGGACTATCGGTTGATATGACCATAATCACGCTCAAGCGGCAGGTTCTTCCACTTAATTTTTCTATAAAGGGGACCAACTTATGGAGACTGGGTGTGCCCAAAGGGCTATCAGCGGGAGGATAGAAAATAAAGAAAAGAAAGGACCATGGGCACGCAGTTCAGTTACCTTTGCAGCCTTACCGGTGAGCGGCCCCAATAAAAAATCGTGCTGCCTTTTTTTTCTTCTTTTACTATCCCAAAACATTAATGAAGATCAGAGGATTAATTCATTCTTATAGTTTAAAATGATAGGGGAAACTCAAAAAATTAAGTGGGTATGGAAATATATTATTTTTCCATAAATATTGTCATGAATTCATTAAATCTTCATAGATGTAACCTATATACTTCATAAAAATTAGTAGTAGTTGTAACAATTGGAATTATAATAAGCAGGCATATGTGTTTTCATAATAAAAATATGATATTTATAATGGTGCAAGTATAGTTTATTATTCAGTCTTAGAAGGGGTTTGTTGCTTAAACAGTTATATTCTTTAAAGAAAAATTGACCATCGAATTGACAGCCATCTTAAAAATAGATATATTGTTCCCAAAAGAAAAATAAGAACAATAAATATCTAAATAAATATAAAACAATATTATAAATACAAATGTAATATATATATATATATATATAAATAAACTCCTTATATATATATATATTAAATAATAAACTCCTTTTGCATATGGCTACTATGCAAGAGGAAAAAATAAAATAGTATATATTTATTTATTTATTTATAATTATGCTGGAATGTAATAAATGAAATAATTATTATTATAATTGAACCGTGGATAAGGGTCTAAGTGCGAAAAAAATAAAACAAAGTTTTTTTGTGCCAAATTGTTATATGTGCCAAAACCATTCTTCAGAAATGGGTATAAGTAATGTTTTGTTGTTAGAAAAGAGTTCTTTGAACGAATGAAAGATGGCATGGGTGTAAGCACTGAATGAACTAGCGTAGTTCACCCTAGAGGGTGTAAGTCACATCATTTTTGTAAAAATTTCCTAAGACACCCTTATGTATTTCCACGCTTCAATTATTTAAAAGAATATTTAAATATTTGAAAAATCATAAAATAAAATTGTTCATATATGATTCGGATACCAATCACTTCATCATTATTATTCACCTAATTTAATTATGTTATGAATACCTAATTAGTAAGATAAAATTTATTATTTCCTATATCAAATGATAAACACCACAGTAAGAGGAAATTAAACACGAAAATGAATTTAAGCCAAATAAAATATAGTATTTTCAGATTACAGATGACGGGACCATGTGGACATGTATACCTAATTAATTCAACATCAGGTTTAAATATATTTATTAATTAATATATAAATTTATTGATTTATATGTATATCTCTTTGTAAGCGAAAAGGTCAAGTTATTAGGCTAGTGTGTGAGAGTGGATTACGAATGTTCAGCCAATCGGCCAAATGGAATCCCTTCAAGAGATATTCACTCTTACCTTTTGAACGTATTGCATTTACCAAAAAATATATTAAAAAAAGCTCAGTAATGATATTACTGAAAGATGGAATATATTTTTTATTTTGTTACATGCCATATCACGCTTGCACTATGGATTTAATGAGGATTTTCATATAATAAGTATGAATACAGGATATATACTAGGTGTCCCAGACCTGATGTAAAAAAAAAAAATGACTAATACTGCATGCTAAACGGGGTAGAATGGCGCAAAACTGAGTTTCCTATCTCAATCTGTTGAGGAGATAGAATTTTTATTTTTGTTTTTATTTTTAAAATCTTACTTTTTCTGAAAAATGACAGTTTTCTCCACTTTGGTTTAGCTTAGAAGCAAAAACGATGATATTTTCTTAATCAGCATTAAATTTTCTAAAATATGATATGGGTCTGGTTATTTAAAATGAACTTTAACTGGGACCTTTAACGCGCTAAACACAAAACATTTATTAAAACTTAAATTTTTAATAGTTTTTGAAAATTCCTCACTCCCCACTAGAGCATCCTAGAAGCTGTCAAATTTCCTAAAAACTGCGGAATTTAGTTAGCTTTTAAGTGGTGTAACCCATGATACAATGGCACTTCACCTTTTGAGTTTAAAAGACGTTTTTCTGATGAAAAACAAGCTAGAGATGTCACTGCTGGGGCAAAGAGGAAGCGCGCTAGAGCCCGCATCCAATGTAATGGATACCGAACTTCCCATGAGTTAGAGTTAGTTTTACTTTTTTAATACTAGAAAGAACAATGTATGAATTCTAAATAATATAAAAAGGGTAATAATAATCTGAAATTAAAAAAAATAAAAACTCTTTAGTTTAAATTTAAAAAACACTTTCTTTAAAATAAATTAAACTTTTTTCATCTCTTCTACTAAATTTAAAAAATCCCACATAAAAAAAGTTGAAGATAAAAAATAATATTATTATTGTAGAACCACATTAAAATGGATTATTGCAGCGCGAGTTCAAAATTCCCTCCATTACTTTGGATGCAGGCTTATATTCAACATTTTTTATGTAGGGTTTTTTTTTTTTTTTAATTTTAGATTATTATTACCCTTTTTATATTATTTAGAATTCATACTTTGTTCTTTCTAGTCTTAAAAAAGTAAAACTAACTCATGGGAAGTTCGGCATCCATTACTTTGGATGCGCGCTCTAGCGCGCTTCCTCATTGCCCCAGCAGTGACATCTCTAGCGTGTTTTTCATTAGAAAAACTTCTTTTAGACTCAAAAGGTGAAGTGCCATTGTGTCATGGGTTACACTACTACAAAGCTAACTAAATTCCGCAGTTTTTAGGAAATTTGACAGCTTCTAGGGTGCTCTAGTGGGGAGGGAGGAATTTTCAAAAGCTATTAAAGATTTAAGTTTTAATAAATGTTTTGTGTTTAGCGCGTTAAAGGTCCCAGTTAAAGTTCATTTTAAATAACCAGACCCATATCATATTTTAGAAAATTTAATGCTGATTAAGAAAATATCATCGTTTTTGTTTCTACGCTAAACCAAAGTAGAGAAAACTGTAATTTTTCAGAAAAAAGTAAAATTTTAAAAATAAAAACAAAAAAAAATTCTATCTCCTCAATTGATTGAGATAGGAAACTCATTTTTGCGCCATTCTTCCCCGTTTAGCATGCATTATTACCCAATTTTTTTTTACACTAGGTCTGGGGCACCCAGTATATATATGTGTGTGAGTGTGCGTGCGTGTGTGTGTGTGGGTGTGTGTGTGTGTGTGTGTGTGTGTGTGTGTGTGTGTGTGTGTGTGTGTGTGTGTGTGTGTGTGTGTGTGTGTGTGTGTGTGTATAAAGATTTTTAGGGTTTCTAGCAACATTGGCTTTTAAAATTCCCATATAATCCCCGCATTACCCTTTCCCCAAAGAAATAAAAATATATACTAAATAATGTATACATAATTACCCAAATAATGGGTATAATGAGAGGTAACGCAAATTCTAGATAGTAACACCACCATGAAGCTATTTACGATTACTGTGTATATTATAAAGAATTAGGGCGAGTTTTTTTTTTCTTTTTAAATCCAACATGTAAAGGGGTTCAGGCTCCTTCAGGCCATTATTATTCTGAAATAGTAACATTATCCAGGCCAACCCAATACATCACTGTTGCGGTTATTTTTATAATTGGTATTTTCAAAATTTATTCCTGTGAAGAATTAAAAAAATTCACAGAAAAATAAAAAAAGGTAATATTTAAGGACGCGGTAACTTTTAATAACGTTTAAGATTGAAATCCTCGTATAATGTAATGAAAAGGCCTTTTTAGTAAGAATATATAAAAACTATAATTTTAGATCACATCTTTCATCTCTGAATTCTTTTTTTAAATTTTCAGTATGTTAAGAGAATGTTTGAACAAAATTCCTGCTTTTTCGTATAAAAATTAAAAATTCCTGCGAATTCCAGCATATTTCCTACCGTTGAAAATTCCCGTATAATGGGCCCAATTCACTAAATTTCCGCACGCTGGACCCCTATTTTTTAGATCTTTTCACATACATATCAGCATAATATAATCATTATTTAGTCAAAAACAAAAATTCAAATTATCGAAGTAAATAATATCATTCTAAAGTATTTAAAGGCTAAACCGTTTAAAAAAAAAGAAAAAAAAAAGAATTATATTATGGAATACTGAAATTGAAACCTAATACCTACTAATATCTTTTAAATTAAATTTAAAAGTTTAAAGTTTAAAATTAATATTAAATGTCATTAATGATTTGTTTAATTAAATAATTCAAAGCTTCGTCCCACATTTTCGTTCTGCAAATTATAAAAATCACACAAATAAGTTTAAACTTATGTAAGAGAATAAAAAATTACATACAAAACAAATATAACCATTATTTAGATAACTTTTTATTTTATTATTTTACTATTTTCACATTAATTTATCAAAAAATTAATAAACACACATTTATATATTTGAAGTATTATTTGCATATACCTAATATGGTACCTTAAATTATCTAATAATTAAATGAGTGTTTAATTGTTTTTTATTAAATTTCATTCATTAAAGTACCTAGTTTTCATTATATTTTAGGATATCTGTTTTAGGATTTATTTCTCAATTTTTCTTCCCGTAACAGAGCTATTTGTTTAAATCCGATGATTGAATTGATGTAAAAATAATTAAATAAAATATACATATAGCTTCTTATTTTACATTACAATCCTGACCGAAATTAAAGGAAAATAAAATAACAACGCTAGAGTGCAAAAAAAAGGATCAAAAATTACATTAACTTTTAATAGGTTTTATATTTTTGTAAGTGTATGTATGTGTATAAATATATGCGAACACCTATAACATGGCATAACAGATATTTAGGACAATGCAATTCTTTTTTTTTCAACACCTGTCAAACTAGGGAAATCAGAATTCAATTTTTAAACTGATTTTTGTATTGAACTGACAATAATCATTGCTCACAGAAAAATGAGTATTACAATATTTATAATAAAAGTCTGGAGGTAAGGAGATTTTTAAAATTTAGAAGCTAGCAAGTTAAATTCTGATCTTGTTAATTATGATTTATTAAAATTATATATATTAATAGGGAAAAGCTTAATTTCCCTCTGCCCACTCAAAAAATAAATAAATAAGAAGTATTATATTACGGAAAAATTAAGTTAAAAGAGACTTTTTCAAGGACAAAATTAATGCAAATGAATTATATAGGACCGATGATATTTTAAAATTAAAAACACCAAATTAAATTGCTTGCCTTTCCCGTAATGGATTCATTTTTATTTTTTCAAATAGTTTTATGAATAATATTAATTAACTTTTTAACGAGCCCTACCGGAATTAAAACTCTTATTTTAAAAAATCTCATTTATATTATCCATTAACAATTTGAATTTTTCATTAGGTTGTTACATTTAAAAGCTTTTCAAAATTAGTTATCTATATAATTAAAGTTATTGATGGTGACAGCCATAAAACAAAAAAATAAATATTAAATACAATTTAAAAATTCCATCTTCCACCAAGTCAGACCGACTCCGTTCTACATATATATACATATTCACCTATGCACTATTAACTACGTTTTGGCTAATAGTAAACTTGCAGTTTGTTCCTGTTTGTTAAAAGATGCATCGAATGAGGTTGAATGCGGTTTAGCAATAATCAGACATCATTTGAAGGAAGGGGGGGAATTTCATCCATAGTATACATGTTTTGAGCTAACTCAACTCTACAAAGGTATTTTTTTTTTTTTTTTTTTTTACACAATGGCTGTTAGGCAACACGAATTCCCATTTTTTAAATGTATTATAGCATAGGTAAAATCATTTACAAATATAATTTACCCATGTAATCATGCTCCTCTTGTAAGATATATATATATATATATATATATATATATATATATATATATATATATATATATATATATATATATATATTTAATTTTAAATTCACTAAATATTTTCAGGAACATATTAATTTATTGGACTATTTGCAGTGTCAATCCAATGGATGAGAAAAAAGCCTTCCCAATAGTTTTTCAATAGATTTCTTTTAAAGATCACGGTTGATTAATCAAATATTATGTTAATTGTGTTTAAGTAATTTTAAATAGAACCGAAGGATCAATTTTAAATAGAATTCTGCAACAACGGTTTTCCATAACAGTTCTCACACTCCTCTGTTGAAAATCATTCAAAAAACCCTCGAACTCCATTTGTCGTATTTTATGGATTAATGAATTACTGACACATTTTAGATTAAGAGTTTATTATTTCGTACCTAAGATCTATTTCTTCTTAGAAAAATCTTATAAACTTTTTATATGTACACGACAGTTTATGCTACTTTGGTTAATAGCATAGATTCTGCTACAGTAGGAGTCTTAAATTTAAACTGTCCAGGTATGATTATGACATGGATCTTTAACAAGTATCTGACATTGCACAGGCTTGGTACCTCCATATAACGTCCTATCTGAAGGATGGTTAAGCCAAGGATTGTTTATTCTAGGGTCATCTGCCGGGCTACAAATCCGCGACCTTGAGCATAAGACTTCAGTTACGCTAATCAGAACACCACAGGTGACTCCCATACTCCTTTTTTTTTTTTTAAAGATTGTACTTTAAAAATAATTACTGATCGGGTTTTTCTGCATACCGTTAAACGAACATAAAAATATTGGAATACGTGCTGCCAATCGGACGTAAGCGAATCCAAACTTATCTGTGAAATATTAACTAGGAGAAATAATTAAATCTCCTTTTTCTTTCACTCAACTAATTTTCTATTATGAAAATTGATTATAAAGGTTAATAAATCTATATAAATAAAGAAGAAATTCTGTTTGTTTGTTTGTTTTTTCTTTATAGAAATCCATACCGTTCATCACCCAAAACAACAAACATCAGGCTTTTCAATGTTTTCCTGTTATCTTCAACAAGAAGTTTTGTTCTTATTTCACTAATTCTTCTAATATATATCTAATGTCCTAAGTAATAACACTGTAATAAAAATGTATAAACGCCTGAAGACATATCTTACTAGCAAAGAAGTTATCCGTTAAGTTTGTTTTACCCTGCAGGGTAAAAATACTCCAGACACAATAAGAGACCTATTTTTATATTGGATCATGCAAGATAAGGCATTTGTAGGTATTTGGGAAGTTTGAGGGAATGTTCGTGGTTCACGGAAAGGAAGAAATAAAACTAATTATAGGTTATTTTTTACCCAAAAATGTTAATTCACGGTTAACAGACAGATAAGCTTAACTATGATGCGGCTCTATTCAACTGGTCAATTCTTGATTATTATCCGTTGTGGCAAATTTTGCAATAGTTGGAAAACTTTATATACAAAGGCAGTTCAACCGAACGACTAAAGCGGTCCGACCATTGTTCTCATAACCTCTCCTTCCGTTCCCTAAATAGGGCTTGCTATCGGGCGGAAGAGAAGAAGAAAAGGAAAGAGGGAGAAAGGAGGAATTAAAAACAACAATATGGGTCTGTAGGGAGAGGAAAGGGGTTAGGATCATTGACCTAGCGGCGGGTTGCTATGGCTACCATATGGATCCCGCGCCCGCCCGTGACGTAGTGCGGCACGCCTCCACGTCATCAAGGTTAGTCGGCCGGCCACTCTCCCTTCCGTCTGCCCTCACGTGGCTTCTACCTCCTTCGAGGAAGGGACGTCGCGAGCAAACAAACAAACAAGGTTTAAAAAAACAAAACATTCCCACTACTATTTATATACTGTAGAGCGTCATTTATACGGACTAATTAATCTCAGCCTGAGTCCGGATACGTACAAATAGTCCGAATGATCGACGCAACAATAGCACAGTAAAATTTCATAAAACATAAAACAGGATGTAAATGTTGCTAAATGATGCATGGAGGCGGTTTTTTCTAAGAAAATAAGTGTATAACTCAGGCGTTCATTTGAAATGGAGGTAATATAATTTACTTGTTTGTTTATTTGACGTCACTTTCTGCTACTAGGGAAGATGCTACAGTGGGAGTCTTAAATTTTGCCTACTCAGGTATAATTAGGCTAGGGATCTTTAACGAGCAGGTTCCAGACCACACATTTCACGTTCCGTCCGACGTACGGCATAGCCAATGATTCTTTACTCCGATTAAAAAATCCAAGGGACGCCTGTCGTGTTATGAACCCGCAACCTTGTGTTTTGTAGTTGGTTATGCTAACTGCTACAACTATATGGTGTAGACCTATAATAATTCGCATTAAATCTGATGTAATAGGTCGGCGAACAATTAGTAAACTCCAATATCTAATCACTGATAAGATCTATTCAGTTGGTTTAATAACGATAGTCAGAAGCCACTATTTCGGTATTTATGACGATATATCAACGCTTGATAATGAAAACTAAGTTTAAAAATCGTACCCTTACCACTTATTCGTTGGGATGACTGAAACAAAACATTTTTATTAACAATACTGTGAACACATTCATTTTTAGCATTATAAACAAAACAAGGAATGACCAAATACCGGCGAAAACTTGAGTTAATTTCACTTTTTCTAGGAACTCATTCATTCCTTTTTACTTTGAAGTTATAATGTAGAACTCTGGATGACTGAAAGTATATATTCTTATCAAAAATGTATACCTTTTAAACTCAGACTGAAACTATCTATTTTTATTAAAAATACTGTGAACAATTTCTAGCATCATAAACAAAACAAGGATTGACCAAACACCGACGAAAACTTAAGTTAATTCCACTATTTTTTGGAACTCCTCTTTCATTCCTGTTTACTTTGAAGCTGTAATTTATAACTCCGGTGGAAAAAAAAAAACTACAGTTTATTTAAAAGAAAAAATGAAATATTTTCCAGGAAAATAAAATATAACTGAACGTAATAAAAATAATTATACATTAGAGCCAAAAAATAATTTTTAAAATTATCAAAGTTTAGAATGTTTACTCCTGTCCAAATGATTAGGTATTTATTATTTAATATCCATAATGCTTTTTTTTTTTTTTTTTTTTTTTTTTTTTTTTTTTTTTTTTTTTTTTTTTTTTTTTTTTTTTTTTTTTTTTTTTTTGCTGGAACGCCATTAATTGTTTGATATTAGGTTATATTACATGTCATCCATATTATCCATTAAATTAGATGTCAGCCATTGCCATCATATTAGATCATTACTTAATCAAAATAATATGAGCCATAAATAGGGATGCTGAAATAGTCCCGATGATCGACGCAACTTTAGAAATTAGATTTCTATTTTAGAATTGAAAGAAGAAAAAAATAGAACATAATACAATAACACACAAAATATTAAATAACACTTTCTTTTTCTCTTGATAAAAAAAAAAAACACTGAATCACCAGACGCAAGCAAACACATATTCCCTTTTTACATAGGAGCTATAATATATAACTACGGTTCTATGAAAAACTAGTGTTTATCTCTTACAAAAGAGTGACTGAGAACGAAAATTGGAGAATACAATGAATGAAACACTTTCCTGGAAATTCAGAGCAAAACTGGAAACAAAAACACCAATAGAACCACCACATATTTAAAAATACAAAAATCAAAGTTTAAAATCTTTACGAAGGAAAAACTCGGGAGGGTTAGCAATGGTAGATGGAGATAAGGCTCTTCAAAATATCTATGAATCCAAGTCATTTATGTCGCTAACTTAGATGTTAAGTTTCTTAAAAATTAATTTCAACTGTATCTCAAAGCCAAATCTCCAACATCGAAAGGGTCTTTTATAAATAATAATTAGTTAATTAGATCAATTAAATAGAATTCTGGAATAAAAAATAAAACTTGGGAATAGATCTATTTTGTACGAAGTTCCAGAATAGATCTATTTACTGCAGAATTGCAAAAAAAAATTAAAATAGTTTTTGTAGGATATAGCTATTGAAAATGGTATTGCAAGATTGAAATAGATCTCTTGAAAACTACAATTTCCCTTAAACAGAAAATAAGAAATCCTTTTATTCTAGGCTCTAGTTATTATATTCTTCAGGCTGTTGACATTCCTCTAATCAGTTGGTTGAAATGAACGTGTGAGTGTGGAAACGTTAGTAAAGTGTCTTTATATGTTGGTCAGTATGTAGGGTATGGTCACGTACCATGGTCCTTTCACTATGAGTTTTAATATTTTTTATTGAAAGGTCTGAATTCTTTGTAAGTGGGTCTTTTTGGCTGTACCTTATATCTATGAAGACTATGTTCATATGGCTTTCAGTAAGTATAAATATGTATTTAATTTTTGTCTCAGTCCTACTTTTGAAGTTTTAGAAAAGATGGAGTAAAGTAGGTTGAGTCGTTTGTTAAGGGAAATTTAAATTTAATTTTAATATTAAAATTAAATTTACCCTACCTTGTTGTCTCAGTCCTAGTTTTGGTGTTAAAGAAAAAAGGGAGTAAAGAAGGTTGAGTCGTTTGAGTTTAAAATTATATTTAAATTTAAATCAGTCTTAAAAAAGCCTATTTTCCAAGAATTCTTTTATGCCTGCCAATGTAAAAAATAAAAACTTAGAATTTTCTACTATTAATTGACCCGTTATTCAACTAGAGATTGTGTGCCCAAAACCAAAACCAAATTTAGTAAATTTAAAAAAAAATGAAATTTAATATATAATATAATTTAAAATAATACACTTACTAATGTAAGCCCTTGTCTATTGTTTACTCAAGTATCATAATATAAAGCGAAATACGAATGAATATTATGTAAAAGGAACTGGTAAAAACCTGGACAATTTTAAGCTAAATTCATCTTCTAAAAACTTCAATTCTGTTCCTATAAATGCATTTTAAATCAATTAGTTAGGAAACTCTACCCCGTTGTTGGTTTGAATGAAGACTTATTAGTGATTTCTTGGGATTTATTTTAATGAACAAAACGATTGAAATAAAATCTAATAAACCTAACCAAATTACCTTGTCACTTTACAGTGAAAAATCCATCTGGTTATCCTTCAATAAGCTAAGACTTACGAACTTACTTAGATCAGAAACCTACCTGATACTAAAGAATACTTCATTCTCATTAAACATGCCATGTGATATGAAACATGAGGCTTCTGAGAAAATCTAAAAAAACGTAAAAATGAGACAAAATCCAGAAAATAAAGTGCCACCTCCGTTTGATCAATTCTGATTAAATTTTTGCTGTCGCATCGCGAATACCTAATTTCAGGTCCGTACAATTTATCGTTTTTACTTTCACTTACCTATATATGAAATATATAGTAAGTGGAAGTATTGCGATCGTGAAAATTTTCGACTTCCGGTTTTCAACGGAAATACACGTTTTGGGGTCCCCTGAGTCGAAATAACCAAGTCCCGCGAAATGGTCTGTGTGTGTGTGTGTGTGTGTGTGTGTGTGTGAACAGACTAGCTCAAAAACTATAAACCGTGCGATCCTGAAATTGGGTATTTAGTGAAGGTATATGCCCGCGATGTGACAGCATAAATTTCATCAAAATTACTTAAAGGGAGGGGGTACTTTACTTAATAACTTTTTAGGTTTTTTTCGATTTTCTCAAAAACGGCTCTAACGATTTTGATTAAACTGAGTATTTGATCTATTTATATGCCTGAAATATGACTGTAAAAATTTCATCAAAATTGATCATCCGGAGGGGGGACTTTACTTAATAAATTTTGTATCATTTTCACATGTTTTTTTTATTTACTCAAAAACGGTTTTAACGATTTTGATCAAACTTGGTATTTGATGTATTTATATGCCAAAGATGTGATAACCAACATTTCATCACAATTGATCAACCGGAGGGGGGACTTTACTTAATAAATTTTATATCATTTTCACATGTTTTTTTATTTACTCAAAAACGGTTTTAACGATTTTGATCAAACTTGGTATTTGATGTATTTATATGCCCGAGATATGACTGTAAAAATTTCATCGAAATTGATCTACGGGAGGGGGGACTTTACTTAATAAATTTTGTATCATTTTCACGGGGTTTTTTCATTTTACTCATAAACGGCTTTAACGATTAACAAAAATAAGATATGAATGTAAAAGAATGTGTGACTTAGGGAAATGATATTTAGCAAAACACGTCAATTCCTAATCAAAGTAAGTTGGTAAGTGAAAGTTGTGTGTTGCGCGCACGCACCAGATTTTTTACTTTCTGTTCAAACACACACACAGACCATTTCGCGGGACTTAGTCATTTGGACTCAGGGGACCCCAAAACGTGTATTTCCGTTGAAAAGCGAAAGCCGAAATTTTCCACGATCGCAATACTTTCCCTTACTTATATATTTCATATATAAGCAAGTAAAAGTAAAAATAAGTTACAATTAAACTAAAAAAAAGAAGTGAAAAAGTAATTATCCTATTTGAACAAATATTGTCAAATTTATAATCAATTTAGTAGAGATGAGAGATGGTCAACTGTTCTTCAATTACGATAGGTTAAATAATGGTCAGGATTTTCAGTTAACAATGATATTTATTATGGTAAGCCAACGTTTCGATCCAGCTTGTGGATCTTCATCAGGGCTAAAAGAAAACAAATATATGAGTATCTATGCTAGAGGGTGACAATAAATGGATACATTACAGAACTGATAATAATATAAAAGATGGTATACATAAATATTAAAATAAGAGGCTGGTTAACAAGATAAAATAGAATCTGATATTTACCTACTGAGTCCAGGTGGATACTAAGACTAAAGGTAAAAATAAGGTGAGAGGTGGTGGTAGGGGGTAGGTACCTACCTACTGTAATGTATCCATTTATTGTCACCCTCTAGCATAGATACTCATATATTTGTTTTCTTTTAGCCCTGATGAAGATCCACAAGCTGGATCGAAACGTTGGCTTACCATAATAAATATCATTGTAAACTGAAAATCCTGACCATTATTTAACCTATTATAATCAATTTAATTTTAATCAACTATTAACTTTTCCGATGATTTTACATTAAACCTATTTTTAATTCAATAATCAAGGTACCGTTACCGCTATTAGTGTATATTGTATATTTTTCATATTTTATCAGTATGAAGGCCAGGTAGATGGATGAGTTCGCCCTTGGAGACGATATTTATTTTGGTTAAGTTGAACCTAAGTTACACAAGTGCAACTGCACAGACAACATTACCTTTCGGTTTTAAATTCTGATTTCTATCACTTCAGATTAAAAACGATAATGTCGAGCATAGTAAAAATGATTTGATACAATTGATATTAATTGATTCTGGAGCAATTCAATTTTCCTCTAATCAATTTATTAAAAGATGATCTCCAGGATTTAGTTATATTACATTCATCCATAAGGAAGGTTAAACTTTTCTTTTTGGAAGCTATGTTTTATTGCAAAATATACGATATAATACATGGAACTTGGTTATTTATTTGATACAGGAGCAGGAACATAAATTTTATTCTTTTTTAAAATAAAATAAAAAGCTACTCAATAGTAATTGGAAGAAGGTAGGGGGTGAAGGGTCAATGGAGGGAGGGTAGGTATCCCCGGCAAAGGCGGCATGGACAATTTGATCCCGCCCATCCCCCAATGGGATTGTTAATCCTATTCTTGCAATCTCCACCATCTAAACAACCCTATATCCTTCGCCCAATCTCTTAGTTCAAGAGGAGACACTATTACCTACGGACAAAAAAACTAAGTACTTCTAGATACAAACAGGAGTAATAAATCACCCGTTCCTCAGTGGATGTTTTTCCTTCTTATATTATTATACTGTGTTATAGTCATAATATGTGGGACTTGTCAACTTTGAACTTTGAAAAATTCTGTTTACGTATCCAACACAAAAAATATTATATTTTAAGAAAAAATACCTAGATAACACAATACAGTAAATATATAATATTACAAATGGGATTGCATTAAAATATGTAAAAGTTTCTTTCTTATTTAGTGGAACCTATTTCATGAATAATTGAATCTCAAGCAAGGCTATCAATAACGTTTCTTTCTCTTCAGTTCGCCGAAACGGAATAGAATTGACTTGAATGTAGACACAAATAACACATGCCGAAATAATTTGAAAGACAAATTCAGCACTGGGCTTACAAGGCTGAGAAGGGTCCCTTATCCATATGTAAGAGCCCCCGGTGTCAACTATCGGGCAACACAGTCAGACCCCCCAAGTTCCGCAGACCCAAAGCCCCCTGTTACAAATTGTAATTATCAGAAACTTGATATCAGGGGTCGACTTTTGAAGAGACCGCATGCAAATCCTCCATACGCGGTATCGCGTTGCCTCAAAAGCCAATTACGTAATTAACTTCTCAAGTAAAAAATATAAGCAATATAAGTTTTTAAACCCTCCCACCCCTCTCACTCTCACCATACATATACTTTATGAGATAATGGGAAACATAGATTTTTATTATCTATAGGCTTAAAAACCACCACTGGTATTAGTTTTCAATTATATTCCATTTTTTCATTCCATTCATATCCATTTATATGAGTAATCATAATCGAATCTTATTATCCTGTGTTTTTGATTGGTATTTTTAATTTGCGAGGATATTTTACTTCCAGGTTACTTCCAGCCCATAAGATATGCAACTATTATGTTTTTGTTCATTGTTATTTTAAACATTACCTAATTTTCATTGTTTCTTCTTTTAAAAATTACCTGATTACATACATGTTTTTTCTGTTCTTGCATGCTCTTGTTTAGTTATCTACATATTTTATTATCAATGTAAAACTTTGTACAACATATAACACAAGTAATGTAAATATTTTGTATGTCATTTGTGGAAACAAACTCCCTCCTTTACGGCTACTTGGAAAGGAATAAAAATTGGAAAGGAAGTAAATAAATAAATAATAGGCCTAGGCGAAGGTGGGAGGATTCGGTGTGAGCCGATCTTGTGGAGTTGGGATTGGGGGGGGGGGGGAATTGGACGGGGTGGGGTGGATAGAGGTGTGTAGGGAGTGATTGGTGGTGTCGGCATCGGGCCTTTGGGTAAGATAAGCCTTTATTCTAATCATTCTTAAATAAGCTTTAGGAATTAATATCATGTAATAACACAAATTTAATTTTATATATTCTTATAATTTTTAAAAATAAATAGGCGAGGCATTATATTACTTGTGTTACATGTTGTAGAATTTCGTAGACAATTAAATAATATTTTATTGCCTATAATGTACATGAAAATGCATTTGCCAATTTTATGTCAGATTTCCAAATTTCTAATTAAACTACCGTAATTTGTTTTGAATCTTATCTTCATAAGTCAAAATTTGATATATCTAAAGTAAAACTCGATCTAAACAAATCTTATGTTTGCAATTAGTGCAATTAGTAATTAATAAAATCTCGTGACTTAAATTTTTCGAATAATAGTGAAAAATTAAAGGAAAATGCCACTTATTTTTTTTATATTTAAATTACCATTCGGGTCACACTACCGAGACGATGGAGGACAGGCACCTGCATCTTTTGAATGAACACAAATAAATGGTTAGTTTAAAAATAAATTAAAACGTATTTTAAATTCAAAAATAATTAATTGTATGGACGTTAAAATATTTCGAACAGGAAAATTCTCACGACACTCCAAGAGAACAGAGAATATTCGTAAAATTATATAGGTTATAACAGGAAAATTCTCACGACACTCCAAGAGAACAGAGAATATTCGTAAAATTTTATACAAATGTTAAGTATCAAATATCAAATATTAAATTATTTCACGAGACATACCTGAAGGGTTTTTGTTTTTTTCTTAAATAATTTTTAAAGATAGGATAAAAAATGTGTTACAAAATTCTATGGCTGATGTTCAGCTCTTTAAAAAATGTATTAATTTTTGATAAGATACAGAAAGGAAGGTGATCAACCCAATTAATAATAACTTAGTACTTCACAAATTAACCCAACCCTTGTCCGGCCACAAAGGATAACCACTAAATCCAATAATAATTAACCACCTAATTATTTTAACAAGTAAACACTTGTACCCTTAGCTTGTAAATGCTGTCAGGATAGAGCAAGTAAATTGCATGAATAATTTAACATATTTTTAGGTACCGAATATGCTCAAACCCGGTAATCAGTTTTACCTGAAGGCGGCAAGGTCCTGGAAATACTGCCTTAGAAGTTATTGGGGCCATAAACGTATTGTTTTATTGTGACATTTAAAATAAGGAAAACTTAAGACCTACAACGCTGCCGATACTCACCAAGGGAAAGATAAGAAGATTGTAAAGCAGCTAAGCTGCTGCTGGAAAATACGAGAAATATAGAACGGAATGAGAATTTAAGGATGGCCAACCAATGTAAAGAATTATAATTCTTTCTAATTCTTACTAATATAGTGGGAGGGGGATTTTAGTATGATCAATAGAGTGGGGGAAAAGTATTGGTATGGAAGGGTTTTTTGGGGAAGGAAGTTTGAGAGTCGAGAAGAGAGTACGGTTAGAGTAAGAAGTGTGAGGAATAGAGAGTCAAGAGGAAGATTGAAAAGTGCACTGATGCTAAGTGTTATACACAATTTCTATGCAGTTCAGTACATGTAATAATGTTGAGTGGCCAACCATCCAGTAAATTAAGTTTACATAATTCCCACTATCAGGCAGCATCCAGTACCCAGGTTTCGTTTTATGTACTAATATATGAATAGTTTTTATTAAAAGGGGTCTTATAGGATTTATTAGAAGGGGGTATTATGATTTACATTCTTGGTCAATAAAATTAAAGATAGAGTTCAATTTAGATTTGTTTATTTATTTCCATTCACCCCATTCCACAGGTTTCTAATTATAATTAAAATTGGTAAACACGTCACCTCTGGAAAAGAATCCAGTGTATAATGATACTTATTAAATACATTAATTTCATATATTAATTTGATATATCCCATTTCTGGTAACCCCCACCCGCCTCAGAAAAGAGGGCGACCTAAAAGGTAGCGAGATCTCTCCATTGTACTTACAAAACAAGGTTAGAAATTATAGGAACTTTTGGTGTTTCACACTATTTTTATTTACATTCATGTTCAAATTTATGATCGATATATTTAATAATTATTGCCCACCTATCCTTTTTTACGTATTTTACGTATAATTAAAAAAATTATATATATATATATATATATATATATATATATATATATATTTATATACACACACACACAATATGATATTTATTTCCTTATAAGATAAGCCATTACTATGCAATGAATATCAATAGATACAGGAAAAAGAGGGAATAAAGGGAAAGGATGCCTTAGGCAGACTTAAATGTCGTCTGTGCCACCTTTTGTAAAGACTGGTTCGTAAATTTCAGGCGTTTCCTTATCAGTTGCCTGGGTTTGTAGCCAGGGACTGTTATCATAGTCCCCTCACTCTCAGGGTAGGCAACCCTACTTAGTCAAATGTCTCCCCTACTGATACCGGCGATGTCTTCTGGCATCTTCGCTCCGTTTAGTAGAGGCATTTCTTATCGAACGCGGCGTTTCATTCCCGGACTTAACTTCGAAAGTATTCTTCCAATAACTGGCCAAGCGTGATGATAACTTTTTAACTTCAACTATTAGTTTCGCCCAGAGCACTCCGAGATTTAATAAACAATATCTAGAGTGCGGAGTTGAACAGGACCAAGACCACGGTTTTATCGAATAAAATATAACACTATGGATTTAAACACCATGATAAATACTTTGATAGTTTAGTTTATTCTCTTCTAACGCCTATTCACAAATGTCAGCAATCAGGAAATGTGGAAGCAATATTTAAGGCACTTTTGAGCTCGAGGAATGCAAAGTTCTCAGCAACATCTCTTTCCTGACTTGATACTTCAGAAGAGGTGGCCTTACAACCAGCTTCTTTTTGGCCACCTTCCAACAGGCATGTCGGCAGGGGCCATGTCGCTAATTAGTCCATTTAGGTTTGTGCAATTTAAAATGAAAGCGTAAATAAGGAGACCGTTTGTGCTGGTTATTTTAACGCTGGATATAGTGTTTTGCTTCACGTAATAGGGAGCGTCCATTATTTTCCAATTAGTTTAAAGCAAGTAGGTGATTTTACTTAGTTCCCGTTCGATTTTCAATTTTTATGATTTGGAAAAAATAGAAAAAAATATTTTCAGTTGTATATTGAGATTCGTCTTTCTGTCGAATATTAGTGATAGATAGATAGCATACGGACTCCGTTTGAGGGATTTAATTGTCTCCCATCTAAAATGGTGGGCCGAGTAAGTTCGCAATGTGAATGCTATTTTTTTTTTAACTTCCACTCACCTATCCATGAAATATTTAGTATGGGGGAGTATTGCGATCGTGAAAAATTTCGATTTCGGTTTTTAACGGAAATACACGTTTTGGGGTCCAAATAACCAAGTCCCGTGAAATGGCCAGTGTGTGTGTGAATGGAGTAGCTCAAAAACTATAAACCGTGGAGGGGTACTTTATTTCATAACGTTTTTTCCCCATTTTTTTACGTTTTCCGATTTTCTCAATGATAATCAAGTATTCTTTAATGTCAGGTAAGCTGAATCATGTGAATCATGGGACTTTACTTAATAATTTTGTAACATTTTCACGTGTTTTTTTTTTATTTACTCTAAATCGGCTTTAACGATTTTGATCAAACTTGGTATTTGATGTATTTATATATCCGAGATATCACTGTTACAATTTAATCAAAATTGATTAACCGGAGGGGGGACTTTACTTAATAAATTTTGTATCATTTTCACGGTTTTTTTTATTTACCCAAAAACGGCTTTAACGATTAACAAAAATAAGATATGAATGTAGAAAAATGTGTGACTTTGGGAAATGATATTTAGCAAAACACGTCAATTTCTAATCTAAGTAAGTTGGTAAGTGAAAGTTGTGTGTTGCGCGCACGCACCAGATTTTTTGTTTTCGTATAATGTATAGGGGTGAATTATTCCGTCAACTCATAAAACACGTTGAGCACACACCTGTGCAGTACGTCTTTAATGAGAGACGATTGTTTATAATTAGAGATGCTCTGTTCATTTAATGGAAATGATTTGTTTCATGCTTTCATTGCCGAATTATCACAAGTAGAAACTTTTATTTAAAAATAAAAAACGTTATAGAGCAAATACAAACAAAAATAAGTAAATGAGAGTGGAAAAATGTGTCACTTTGAGAAATGGCATTTGACAAAACTCAATTTTTAATCAAAGTGAGTTAAGCGCATCGCACCAGATTAATTTTTTTATTTTTTAGAAACTATTTTTAGGTTGCTTTCCGAATTAGTCCACTAAATTTACATGTTCCCCAACTCGCCTCATGTCTGTTACCGCCTTCCCAGGCTATTTTCATAATATCTAAACTATTTTTATTATCGCACCTACGGTGATGGGCTATTTGACGAACGGCATAAAGCTAACTATAAATGGGAAGTAGGTAGATCCAGCTTTGGAGAAGGATTTGTCACCGTTATCGAGGGGCCAGGCCAGCGGAACTGAACAAATCGGAGTCATCTGTTAATACAGTCATCCCGCAGCAGCCATTTCACGAGCCATGGACCCCCTACTGACATCTTCCCTTTCCCCCATCCTTTCCACTCTTGTCTCGATTTCCCAGCATAATTTTCCTCCTAAGTCCTCCCTATTCCCCTTTTCGCAAACTGCTATAACGTAGGAGATCTTCTTCGCTGACAAATGATCTAGATTTAACGCGCTAAAGCTCCCCCTCTGTTTTTTTTACTTTCTAATGTTATTTTATTTATAACATACGCTAACCAATGCATAAAGTGAGGTAGCTTTGGTTCGTCAACCCTCCATTGTTGGATTCGCTGTTCTGAATATCTACTTTATATTTCATAAAGACTTTCTTTAAGAAAAAATAGTAAGTTAATGGTGAGGATTTAAAAAAAAAATAATAAAAAAAATCAACAATAGAAAAAAATCAAAGAGAATCAAGAGAGCTAAAAATTGCACTTTACTGAAGACAAACCACGGTTGTAAACATTGGTTAGTTTAGCGATGGGAATATAGCTAGAACATTTTTTGCCAAATCCAGGATCAGCGCTGAAATTACTGGCTTAAATAAAGAACTAATAAATACAATTATTTCGATTGATTTTTGAAATGTATTTATATCTCTTCATTTTATGAATTTTTTACTTTTTATATCTATCCAAACATGACCAATTTCGTATCCTTCAAAACATTATTTTATTAGAAGATAAAAGATTCGACCACGGCCGGGAATCGAACCCAGGTCCTCCGCATCTACGTTGCGGCGCTCTTACCACTGAGCTAACCGTGGGGCCGTCCTAGACGTGATCGAATCTTTTACTTCTGCGATCCCTCCCACTAGGTCTCGCCACAATGTAGCGAAGTACCGGGGGGCTGAACAATTGTCCAGACGAACGGGATCTGTTTGACATACGTCAAAGATATTCATTTAATGATGTCATTTAATTATAGTCTTCGGTTTAATAATTTTTAAATTATTTTATTAGAAGATAAAAGATTCGACCACGGCCGGGAATCGAACCCAGGTCCTCCGCATCTACGTTGCGGCGCTCTTACCACTGAGCTAACCGTGGATAGAACATAATGTGGAGGTCCCAAGCCTGTACGATTTCAGGTACTCGTTAACGATCCCTATCCTAATTATACCTGGATAGGCAAAATTTAGAACTTCCACTGTGGCATCGTCCGATTAGCTTTAGTGGCATAAAGTGACGTTAAATAAACAAACAAACAATTTAAGTTAATTATTGCTATAATTAGTGAATTTTGAATATCGGTTGTCGATAGTTGCTAAAACATTCATGCAACCAGAGATTAAATATTGTAAGGATCTAAAACCAGTAAAAAAAAAAAGAAAAAAAATATAGCATATTATATCATACTTATTACGTTCATGACGTTGAATGGTAATGTTACTGTAATGGATACATTAAAATCAACAAATTATTTTATAGCTAGAATAAGGATATTCCTTAGATAGCTGGAAAGGAAGAGAATCACAAATATATCGATAGCTGAGCAAATAAATGTCCCAACAGAAAGAGTAAATCTTTTGCAATAAGGAAAAAAAGGGATTCATCTGAATTATTTACATTACGTAAGTGCTCGTACGCATTGCCCTGTTCTCGATAACAGAATAAACAAAAAATATATACACAGCTTGGAAAGGAAACATGGGTTCATCAACTATTGATGAAGAAAAAAAACACATGGGTTAGTGCAATTAAGAGGCAGAAGAGTTGATCTATATTCCAGAAGGTGGGTTCGTGATCCTTCCTTATTGTTTATTTTGCGCTGAGTAGCGGGTCCGGCCATTCTCTGGAGAATAACAATATCTTGGTTAGACCCAAGCACGTCCTCTGTTTTTTGGTTTACTTAATAAAGCCTCGAGGCGGTGGATCGAAGGCTCCCTGTTTGGATTTTTAATATCGTAACGTCACCACCCCCACTAGGGGAGTATGGCCCCTCTCAACAATGAATTTCATATTGGGAATATTTCCTCAACACCCTTGTCCCTCATTCTTCCCCTCCTTGGCAACCGCCAGTCGCTTAGAATCTCGTTTCATTTGTTTTTCATTCCGGGAGTTTCTAAGGATGAACAATCCCTCCTTGTCAGGTACCGATCAATATAGGAATACGCATCTTACTTCATGAGAGAGAGAGAGAGGGAGAGAGAGAGGGGGGGGGAGGGCAGAGAGAGAGAGAGAGAGAGAGAGAGAGAGAGAGAGAGAGAGAGAGAGAGAGAGAGAGAGAGATTGAGAAGTTTTTATATATTATCAAATTTTCCAACGCACTTACATACGAATTTATTCATGATTTCGTGTATATCAACCTTAAAATCAACTATTTATAATTATTTTGTAATAACAAACAAAAATAACTATAATTTTGGGTTAGACAGTAGGAAAAAATAAGAAAAATCTACACAAAATAAAAAAAACTAAAAGTAAAAAGAGTTAAGTTAATAAAAATGAACAGAAGTAACTTAATAAAAGAATAAATAAATATATAAGCATGGAAGAAATACAGACATCAGAAATGATTAGTTTAATAACATATGTTTGGTTCGATTGTGAGTGTAGCGTTTGAGTTAGTTTTTGTAGTACTGAAATATTTGGAGATAAGACGAATTGTTCGATTCTGGGTACATCTAGGTCTTTGAGCATGGTAGATATTTTCGTGTATTTAACGGGGATAGTTGTTAATGATTCTTATACAAAGGTTCTGTATTCTTTCAAGATTTTATAGTTGGTTTTACAGGTTGGACTACACACAGGTGAGACATAGATTTTTAATGAACTAACAACGAATTAAGTGGTGGGCTGAGTTTGGATTGTTTATTAAAGTAAGGGTACATTTTGTAAATAATTTTTTTTTGCTGAGTCAGTTTTCCTGTTATGGGTTCCGTGAAAGAGGGGGATTTGCCCAGGATTTCCAATTAAGACATGATTTGTTAATTTTTTTGTAGTGTTGCTGTAGTCTGTTAACTATTGTATCGATTCTGAAGGAAGAGGTGTATAAAGCTGTGTCGTCAGCGTACATGGATCTAATTTCATGAGGGTAGATAAATTAAGCATTAATTCATGAGGAATTCATCAACTGTTTACTAAACACATATTTATGTGGTGATAGTTAAATCCGATCAATCATTAAAAAATAAAAGTATTGATTATTTGTTAATTAATGATGATCGTGCACGTTACTGCCGCATAGCATCAATGCTTACAGACGTCAGAGGTACACAAGAACCAATTAAAAAAAATGAAAATTATCGTTTCAGAATAAAAATGATCGTGCAAGTTTCGTATAGCATCAATGCTTACAGCTGTCGGGGGTACAGAAGTACCAATTAAAAAAAAATTATATTATTTATATAGATAGTAAGCTATCTAAAATCTAGATAGTAAGCTATCTATCAAAAATCTATTGGAAAGCAGCATACAAATGTTGTAACCAGCTTTTTTATTTTATGCATGAAAATTCAAAAATCACTTGGTAATAATTGCCTAGGTGGTTTCTTTTTAATTTTATAGTGAACGTAAAAAAAATATTTCTCATAGAGATAATGTTGGAGAGACAAAATGTGTTTTCCTATTCTTCTTAAAATTGTTTTCACTAGGAATACTAACATAGAACGTACATTTGTACATTCTTCAATTAAATAAAAACATGTATAAATATATATTAGAATTTGTAATTTTTATAGATATACAAAAACAATTTATAATTTTTCTTTTTTTTTTTTATAAATATATAAAATTCTCAGATTTTCTCCTAAATATTCTGGTATATAGGTGAAACAAGAAAATATTTTATCCAGTAACGATACTAAATTAGAGGCATATATCGGAATTACCAGGGTAGATACTGAGCTTTTTTTTAAATATATGATTTTTTTTATAAATGGCTATAAAACAGAATTATAAAGGATTATGGAAAAGAGAGAAACGACCTTTAGCGAATAATATTTCAAAGATATAGAAGAAATGAACAGGATGGTTAAATTAAAACAATACTTTTTCTTTTCTTTTTTCCTAATTTTGTTTCTTTGGATATCGTTAATTTCGAGTATGGTAATTTTCAAAGTTTTAGGTCCTTTTTTTGAACTATACGGTCTTCAAAGCATGACCTAAAATTTTTAAAATTACTTATGGTTCAGCAACTCATCAACGGACTCGAGTCAATAGCTCTGTTACTTTACACTACCAAAAATTAGTTGAAAACATCTTAAGTAATAAATTCTATCTAAACAGATTAAATGCTAAATGTAATCCAAGAATATTTCACATTGCTGATAAGCATAATTTTTAATGATAAGTTAAAAGTTTTTTGTATACTTATGTGTAATTTCCCTTTAAGAACTAACAAAACTAAGGAAAACTCATATTTATATCACTTGTCAAGGCACTTCAAATTCAAAACTCCTTCCTAATATTTTCTACTACATATTCTGGTAGATAGATACAACAAGAAAATATTTGATCCAGTAATGATACTAAATTAGAGGAATGTATCATAATTTTGGGGGTATAAACTGAGCTCTTTTTTTTTTATGTATATAGATATATGATTTTTTTATAAATAACTATAATACAGAATTATAATGGATTATGGAAACAGAGACACACGACCTTTAGCGAACAATATTTCAAAGATATTCTGGGAAATGAAACGAAGGACTAAATTAAAACAATACTCTTCCTTTTTTTCCTAATTTTATTTCTTTATTTCGAGTATGTTCATTTTCAAAATTTTAGGTCCTTAAACATATTAAATGCTATATGTAACCCAACAATACTTCACACTGCTTATCAGCAATGTTTTTTTTTTTTTTTTTGTATAATAATGTCTAATTTCCCTTTAAGCACAAAACGAAACTAGGCAAAACTCTTGTTTATGTCACTTCAAAGCCCCTTCCTAAGATTTTTTACTACATATTCTGATAGATAGATACAACAAGAAAATATTTCATAAGGTTATGATACTAAATGAGAAGCATATATCGGAATTTTGGGGGTATATATTGAGCTTTTATGATAGTTCATTTCTCAGGTTTTAAAAGATTGGGGCCTTAATCCTGTAATTTATAGCTGTTCTCGCTAGGAGTCCTTCCCACTTCTTTATCAGAGAAAAACCCTCATAATCTCCTAGCCTACTTACTCACCTCAATCACCAGGAAATCGGGCCAAGCTGGGATTACAGAATAGAAATAACACAAAGCATTAAAAAAACATAATAATATACATAAACAATCAAAAATTTAAATTTAGACCTAATAAACGAAAAAATATCCAGAAAATATTTAAAAGAATGGTATTGTTAAAATCTATACAAAAAGTCTATATAAAATAGATGTTTATTGCAAGAAGCATCGAAGATGATATAACATCGTCCAAAAACCAGCTATATGAGCTACTTGGCTTAATTTCATTGACTTTTTTATTTATTTCATTTTTTGACCCATGAGTGGCCATTCAAGTCACCATGTCAGATAGAGTGAAGGTTAGGAGTGAATGTTTGAACAAAGACGAGATAGCTCATATTGAAAAAGAGAAATAGATATAGAGTCGCGTTTTTTAATACGTTCTGAAAAAATAGAAAATAAGTAAAACTCGAAGATCCTAAGGCAAATAAACATAAATGTTTTTTAAAGAATTCTACATATAAAGATGGACGTAAAATGTTTATTTGTTATGTTGTTATGTAGTTATTAGTTATCGTTAGATAATTAATTTATAATTTTTAATCTATTTAATTAGAAGATAAAAGATTCGACCAAGGCCGGGAATCGAACCCAGGTCCAAAATGCGACGTAGATGCAGAGGACCTGGGTTCGATTACCGGCCGTGGTCGAATCTTTTATCTTCTAATTAAATAGATTATATTATTTGTTATGTACAATATAGGCATTTAGGACCTTAATTATTATATTAAAAGTTTGTTTAATGTTAATTATGATTAATAAAAACATCCATTGACATTTCTTAATTTATTCATTGTTTCCCTTAATAACAGCGCTACCTTTTAAAAATGAAAGGGACGATAATCAAAAGTAGGGCCCCAAATGTTAAAGAAAAAGTAACTAAACATAGAGAACCATTGATGCCTTCAAACATCGATGTTTTATAACAACCATTTTTATACCGGTTTAGCAACGTTTAAATTTAATCCGTTAGTGCCAGAACGTACTGAAGCATTTTGCATACTTTATCTTATTCCAATTTTTTTGTAAAATAGTGAAATTCACATCATCCTTTGATATATAAAAATGTCAATTCATTACAACTTTCACTACGTTTCGAGGCCTATTCCCCCCTCTTCAGGTGTTTTAATAATATAACAATTGTTTAGATAATATTTACAATTTGATAAAAACAATTTACAAAGATTATAAAATTGAAAACCACATCTAATTTAAGATTATATATTACATTATATATTTTATAAAATACATTTACTTTTTTCTTACTACTAATTTTCTTACTACCTCACTAATTTTAAGTAACAATATTTCAGTTAAAACAAAACATCAATATTTTTTAATCTCGCCAATAGTTAAATATTGTCAATCACACTTCTCTCTTAGGCTACCTTACTGTTACTGGATTATGGCAGTTATGCTATTTAATCTTGTTTATGCATTTTCCACCTTTTTTGTTGTATATTTATTATTTTATGATGTTTTATGAATTATAATGAATTGACAAATATGTTGTATATTTATCAAAGGAAGATGTGAATTTCACTATTTTACAAACAAAATGGAATAACATAGATCAAGTCTTCCAGTAGGTTAAAAATGATCAAAAGCTTTATCTCGTTTTATGATAAATATTTTTCACTTTACAAAAAAAGCTGGGAAGTATTAGGGAATATTGATAAAAATATTTCTATTATATAAGTAAAAAAAAGACCTATATTTTACAAAAAGGTTGAAAAGTAGCAAAACTCTCCAAAGACATCAAACTTTTTTTTACTTTGATTCATTGTTTATATGTTTAACACGTTCATGCCGCGACTGTAATTTATGACTGTAACTATCCATCTCCTCGCCCATTGGCGGCTGAACTTAATGATTTTCGCTCCATCGGACGGGAGTTATTCAAGGGCATTAGGCATTATTGACAATCCAACAATAATAAAATAAACAATATTTTATTATTGTTATACATCATCGTGGAAAGAATGTAAAGTAGAACGTGTTTAACTACATTGGTCAAGAGACCCTCTGTAGAAATAGAGTTATACTTTCATATGAAGGTTTCGTGGTGCGGGGGCCGGGATGGCCGAGTGGACAAGGGCGCTTGCAATAGATAATCAAAGTTTAGCAACGTCCATCGTGGTCAGTACTTGGATGAGTGACCGCTCCATTCGGGTGACCGCCCACCAATAAAAGCCACGCAGACCAAGTCTACCCCCACCCCCGGGTTTGTGAGACCCGTCAGCCTACTGGAGGCGACTCACACCGACCGGGCGTAGGAGTGATGAACCTTCCCCGTGTATCTCATCGAGAATCGTGGTGTGGTTTTCCAGGATGTCAGTAACCGCGCGGAGGTTTGGTTCAGGGACGGTATGCTTCAGGGAAAGAAATATAGGTCCTCGGGGCCTGACTCTGAGCTACCATAATCCTTGGACCTAGACCAGTTTGTCACTGTCCTTGAACCCGAGAGAGGTGACGCCATCGGTAAGGACACTGCCAAATTGGCCCCAATGGGATTGGTTATGGAGCTATGGGCAGTCTGCCGCTGTACCATGGTGACCATGGCTTGCAGCAACGTTAGGTTTGGGCTACCCCCTCCAGGCTGTCTGTACTCCCGCAAGCAAAACAAATGCCTGAAAGAGGACCACACTGCGCGGCCAAAGGTCTCATTAGGCCTAATGCGCCAACCGAAAAAAAAAAATAAAAACAAAAAATAAAATGAAGGTTTCGTGGAGATCAAAGCCAAAACGAATGTGGCCATATTTGCTTATTGCGCCACTACGCAGGTGCAAATCTGCAAAGAGAACAAACAATAAATAAAATAAATAATATTTAAATTATTTAAGTAAAGGTGCTCGAAATGGATGTTACTATATATCCAGCCTATGTTTTTTTTAAGGTCGGTATCTTCTGCTCTGTGTTTTATACTGTTAAGATTTTAAAATCACCGTTTAAAAAAAAATGTGAAAATAGCCACATAGGTACATAGACTCATTTTCACAGACAAAAAAAATTAACCCTGAAATCTGTAAAGTATGATAATTGAATCTTATAAGAAATAAATAAATAAATAGCTTGATAAACTTTATTCTGCATATCTCCATCATCTTTATAAGAAGTTAATGTTCTGAAAAACTGTCTTTTAATGTTTCTTTGTTCTAGTTTTTAGCTATTGCGTTAATCAAAGAATCAGGTTAATATAAAACATTGATCTTAAAAACATCGGCCCTCATATATCGATGTTAAAAACAACGAAATCTATGTCACATCCCTATTTACAAATATCAATAAATTATAATTTATTGAATTGATTCAGTAAAATTGAATATAAAATCATCAGAAATTTATCATGAGCCTATATCTTGAATAATGCGAGGGGATCAGGATAAGCAAAACATCAACGCCCTTATAGCGTGGGTTCCCGATTTAGGAATACCATAAAAATGGCAGCGGATGGAGAGAGGGGGTTATTTGGTGAAAATGGCTCTTGGGAAGAAACTAAGGAGAGGAAGCCCTTTCTCAAGAACTAATAACAAGTTGAGGACATTAAAGTGGGAGGGCAACAGAGATGAAATTTGGAAAACTGTTCCGAGGGTGAAGCAGCATGTGTTCCTAATCTGTGCAGACCCCTTCAACGTTTCGCCCGTTCCTTCCAACATACAACAGCCAACAAATGGTATCATATTGCCTCTTTATACCTTACCAAACTCAGGGATGTTATAAATTTTTTTTTGAAACCCTAAATCGTTATTTACATGTTTTTTTTTGCCTTCTTAAAGGTTTAGATGATGGTGGTGAGTATACTTTTTTTACGTAACCGGAAAACTGCGATTTTTAGCTTGACTTCGGCTAATGAAGATGTACTGCGAGTATAGTGTACAAAGAAACTTAATAATAACTAGCAAATTGTCTATTTTATCTGATTATTAAAATATAATATGACAGGTCGTTTAGTAACAAGAATACACTGGGATTCGAACATCATCAGTGAGGAAAAGGACAGAAAATGCGCGAATGGTACTCACCAATTAACATGGTCACGTATGGTTATAAGTACAAAGTAATAAGTCGAGAAAAAGACTAAAAAACAAAATTATAATATTGAATAGGATCATATTGTTTAAAAAAAGTTGGTACTCGAAATTTCCTGAAAATCAGCTGGATGGAGATCAACTTTGTTGAAACAAATGAAAAACAACAAAATACAAGTACACATTTTTTTTATTTACAAACATCATGTATCAAGCAGGAACGAGTGCAACCACTGGGCCAGACATTCTAACTGAACAACATAATTCCCTAATACACTCAATAATAATTTGATGCATCACAAGAAAATATACTTATTTTTCCATATATTATAGGAGACGATAAACAGCCTGCATACCCTGGACCTGGTTTAAGGGCTGGAAACTCAACTTCAACACATGTAGAAGATAGAATATTAAATTGAACAATAAAGTGACCAATATAATTTATATATTAACTATGACTTCTTCTATCTATATTGTGATCTAAAGATATATTGTGATAAATCAGGGCAACAGTTTTCCGATGGTGCACATTTCCAACCTGCTGTATGGGCAACAGCTTCGAAAACAACAAATATCGAAGGTAACAAATTAAATAGAATAACAAAGTAATTAACAGAGTAGGTCTATTTACTATGAATTCACCTATTTATATTGCAATTTGTTTGAGTGGAACAGTCTCCTGACGGCTTGCTTATCCAAAGAAACAAGAGACGAAGAGTACAACCTCCATTCGCTACACGTAGGTCAAGAGGGTAGCAGCATGACATACCTAAGATCACGTATGGAATCAATAATCATCAAAACCATTTAATACAATATAAAATGCAAAGGAGAGCTGCTGAACGTTTGCCCACATCATATTGTATAGCAAGATTCCTACACAATGATGATAAGTACACGGCACCCTTTGATCTTGGTAACATGAACCACTATTGCAAAATTGTGCAGCCCGACTTTTTCAATAAGAAGTAAGTAATCAAACATCTAAAATATGTTGTCATAAAGGAAAAGTTTCTTTAGAAAATGTACAAGTGCCACATATTCTTCAAGAACTTATTACAAAAAATGATAAAACATCGCAACATTGTTCAGAAAATATAAGACAATGCATTAGCATTCGCATCAGTTAAAGTAACTGCTAGGTTCTCGAGGTCCTTACTGTTTACTAAGATTTATGGCCAAGTGTACCATTAGGCAGGAAGTTTAAAAGTTTCTGAATGTCAGACTCCTTCATATTCCTCATTATTTATAATTGATTCAAGCGAGGCTCTAAAAATCAGAATGGACCAATCTGCAAATATACAACGTTCACTTGAAGTAATGAAATTGTTGCAAGACCTTTTAGATGTTGTGAATCCATACGCTCAATTAAAGATGCTCCTCTACATGTTGAAGATTATAAATTACATTTTACGGTCGATAATGCTTAACCAACAGCTCATGGTGAAATTGCAGCAATATTTACAATAGATAGAGCACCACTTGGCAACTTTGAGTTTGTTGTTTATTACAAATTTACCAAAAGATTGACAAATATCAATTATCTTAACCCACATTGCGACCCGATGTGTTATTCCCTTTTATTTCCATACGGAGAATCAGGATGGAAACATGGAATGGTACATGTAGATATACATAGTACTTCTATTCTATTGTCATAGGTAAGTTGAAAGGGATGGTTTTAATTTAATACATTCCTCAGGAAAATTGTTCCAGCAATGTCCATTGTTGACAGTTATGTTAAAGTAGAAGGGGCGAGGATTGCTCGCAATTGGTTTGTGCGGAAATTCCTAATCAAAAAGCAAATCCCAAGCTATATGACATCGTAGGAAAATTCATGATTCACGGGCCTTGTGGTGCAATCAACCCACAATCGCAATGTGGCAAATCGCAAAACAAAATGGCAAAACGGCCATTGCACAAAGGTTTTTCCCAAGCAATTTGCGGATGAGACATCAATAAATATGAATGTTATCCACTATACAGGCGGAGAAATGACGGGAAAATAATCAGATTCAAAAATGACAAAATAATCGACAATTCATGGGTCGTGCCATAAAATCCATATTTGTCATTAAGATATAACGCACACATTAACATTAAGTAGAAATCTGTTTTTCCATTAAATCTGTTAAGTACCCTTACAAATATGTCTATAAAGGCTATGACTGCCCCACTGTAGAAATCCACACAGATAATAACGGCAATGAACAAGCTATTCTTGATGAAGTCAAGCAGTATCTAGATTGCAGATATGTGAGTCCACCAGAAGCGAAACAATGTGGAAACTGCATGAAGGGCCCATGTATCAAAAATCGCACTCCATCATACGATTGCCAATTCATTTGCCGGAACAACAACTCATACACTTCCGACGTGCAGAAAAGTCTATGAAAAAGAATCGAAATTAACTGGTAGTATGTTAAACTTTGCCGTCACGGCGAAAATGCAAAAAAATTGTTATATTCAGATGTCCCTGAACATTACACGTGGAAAAATGGCGCGTGGGAACCACGAAAAAAGACATATAAATCTTTCGGAAGAATATATACAGTCAACCCAACAGCTAAAGAACTATTCAGTCTCAGGTTACTTTTACTTCACAAAAGGGGACCGGTCAGTTTTCAGAATTTAAGAACTGAATGGGAACATATGTGCTACATTCACAGAGGCAGCGGAAAAATTAAATTTGATACGAAATGATCATTATTTATTCCAATGCCTGCAAGAAGCAAGTAGTTTTCAAATGCCTAAGCACCTGAGACAGCTTTTTGCTATACTGTGTGTTTTTTGTTCAATAGAAGATGGGTTAGAACTATGGGAAAATTTCAAAGATTCTCATTGTGAGGATCACCTCTCTATAAACAGTAAATCTGATAGGTATAACAAGGCTCTATCCGAAATAGATTTCATCCGTAAACTTCACGGTAAAACGTACAAGAATTTGGCTTACCACCAATAACTGAACCAACTTTGCCCGAAATTCCAAATTATTTGGAAAGAGAAAAAGAACAAGGAAGCAGAATGTATCAGGAACTAAACCAAGATCAAATGGATATTGTTGACGAGGTTTTACAAACACTTGCTACCAAAAGTGTGTGTTTCTTCATAGATGGGCCTGGAGGGACCGGAAAAACATTTCTTTATAAAACCCTCGCACTCCTACATAAGGGCCAAAATAAACCAGCTTTGTCTGATGCCTGGACGTGAATCGCCGCAGTACTTAAGGTGGAACTGTTCATTCTGTTTTTAAAATCCCTATTCCATTGTTACCAAACTCAGTATCAATGATTAGGTTGAACTCGTAGTTACCAAACTCATGCATCAACATTGTTACTGAACTCAGTATCAATGATTAGGTTGAACTATAAGGAAGCGGAAATAATTTGAGCGGCATCAGTATGATTTTAGTCATACTATTTGGCGGGGACATAAGACAAATCTTACCAGTGGTGAGAAATGGCAACAGAACAACCATAGTTGAAGCTTGCGTAAAAAAATCGTCATTATGGCAAAACATAGTTTGTAGAAAACTACAGAACAACATGAGAGCTAATGGAGATGTAAAATTCAGCAAATGGCTCTTAAAATTAGGTGAAGGAACCTTACCAGTCGATAATGAAATTTCACCAATTAGTGTCAAAATACCCGTAGAGTGTAATCACACAGTTAATCAATTAATAAAAGAAACTTTTGGTGGTGAAATAATCGATGATAACAATATCCAAAGATTTGCGAATAGGGCAATTTTGTGTCCAAAAAATTATGACTGCGACAAAATCAACAATCACATAATTAATAAACTGCTGGGAGGAGAGAGTAAAACATACTACCGTCTGGACAGTGTTGTCAGTAAAGATAAAATCAATAAACAATTGTATCCCGCTGAATTTCTAAATAGCCTCAATTCGTCAGGGTTACCACCACATGCATTGGTATTAAAAAAAGAAATGCCATTATTATACTCATAAGAAATTTAAATTCTCAGCAGGATATTGTTAATGGCACCAGGTTAATTGTCCATCGTTTAACGGAACACACCATTATGTCGAAAACCATTGATTCCGGTCAGTTTGTAATATTACCACAAATTGTTCTTGGTCTATCAGACCCCACGATGCCTATTACCCTGAGTCATAAACAATTTCCTATCAAAGTTGCATTCGCAATGATTATTAACAAGTCACAAGGACAAACGCTAGATAGGGCTGGAATTTACCTACCTAATCCTGTATTTTCTCATGGACAACTGTATGTAGCTTTTTCAAGATTGAAGTCTTTTAAAAATGTAACCATTGCTATCGAAGAATCACACAGCCAAAAAATTACAAACGATGTAGTCAACACATCGAATATAGTATTCAAAGAGGTATTATAAGAAGTTCGAAAATATTCTCTTTTTATACATTAATTTGTCTACTTTTAAATGTTAAATCTTCTTCATAAATCTTTTACACTGTTTTATTCAATAAATTAATTTGTGTATTGGTTCCTTATTTTATTTTTTTAGTTACTTAAAATAATATTGTACAAACCTAAAATAATTAAAAATGCATTTATTAATATCAATGCATATTTTCCACATTATAATATATCTTACTTGAATTATTTTACTCCTTTAGTTTTTAATTGCAATCATGGAAAACATTCCATGATTGCATTAACCCATTAAAGCCCACTGTTACCAGACGGTAACGCTCTGAAATTGTTCAGACATGAGCCCCTGCCTCCCTCCTTACCCCAGGTGGTGGCTGTAAAGCATGTGAGATCATGTCTAGAGGATTCACCCTTCACCCCTGGCAGGCCTACATTGTTTTCCTTTGATTTGGAGTTCAGCAGTAATCAGATGAACATGGCAGAAAATTTGACCTCGATCTTTTGAAACAAATTTTAGGGTAAGTGGCTTGATTATTATTTTTAATTGTCAAAAATGAAGTATATTACTCAGATATAGTTTTTTATTTGATACAATATTTTAACAAGAGTTGGTTATACAGTAGATGTAAATGGGAATGCATTTAAGTCTGCGTTACCATATGGTAACGCTGGGCTAATTGACCCCCTGTGTTTTTCAGCCCTGATTTTACACTCCAAGAAGCGTTGGAAACTCTTCTAGACCAGATTCCTTCTGAACAACAACCTGAAGAAGTCTTCGTAGAACCTCCAGAGCCTGCAGTGGTAACCGATGAAGAGTCAGGTGGAGAGGAAGATATTCCGGACATCAGGCTTCTTGGAGGAAGGCAGCTTCTGGCTCCAGCAGACATTGGTTTTCTAACAAACAACAACATTGGGGGGGGGGGGGTTGGAAAAGGTGATGAATGTGAGGTAAGTCTCTCTTTATCAACATCTGATCTGCTGAAAAAAGGATTGCTGAAGGAGGAATCTCGGTTGAAAAAAGGAAAGCCTTCTCCAAAATTCATAAAGGGGAATTTACAATTTCCAGATAAAGAAAAAAATCCAAACAATATAAGTAACTTCGAAAATGAGACGTGTGTTAAAGTTTTCGAACAGTTTTTTTAAGTCTATGATTATTTAACCCTCGAAACAAATAAATATTCTCAATTCAAGAATTCCGAATTTCCTTAAATGCAATGAGGAGAAACAGAATGTTTGCAACTATTCAACACATTCATTGCGCAGATAATACTTGCATTGATTAAGAGGACAAAGCTGATTGGTTAATGGACGTATGCGTACAGAATGCCCGGATATTATAAAAGAGAAATAAAAAAAATCTGGTGCGTCCGCGCAACACACAACTTTCACTTACCAACTTACTTAGATTAGAAATTGACGTGTTTTGCTAATTATCATTTTCCAAAGTCACACATTTTTCTACATTCATATCTTATTTTTGTTAATCGTTAAAGCCGTTTTTGAGTAAATAAAAAAACCCTTGAAAATGATACAAAATTTATTAAGTAAAGTCCCCCCTCCCATAGATCAATTTTGATGAAATTTTTACAGTCATATCTCGGGCATATAAATACATCAAATACCAAGTTTGATCGAAATCGTTAAAACCGTTTTTGAGTAAATAAAAAAAACATGTGAAAATGGTACAAAATTTATTAAGTAAAGTCCCCCCTCCCGTAGATCAATTTTGATGAAATTTTTACAGTCATATTTCGGGCATATAAATCGATCAAATACTCAGTTTAATCAAAATCGTTAGAGCCGTTTTTGAGAAAATCGAAAAAAAACGTAAAAAGTTATTAAATAAAGTACCCCCTCCCTTTGAGCAATTTTGATGAAATTTTTGCTGTCACATCGCGGGCATATACCTACACTAAATACCCAATTTCAGGTTCCCACGGTTTATAGTTTTTGAGCTAGTCTGTTCACATACACACACACACACACACACACACACACACACACACACACACACACACACACACACACACACACACACACACACACACACACACACACACACACACACACACACACACACACACACACACAGACCATTTCGCGGGACTTGGTTATTTCGACTCAGGGGGTCCCAAAACGTGTATTTCCGTTGAAAACCGGAAGTCGAAAATATTCACGATCGCAATACTTCCACTTACTATATATTTCATATATAGGTAAGTGAAAGTAATATATCACAGTTGGACTTCAGGAGGGATATCGCAAGATATTATTTAACAAAATTTGCGATCCCGCAACTGCATCCAGGACCTTCAGGAAGACAGCCTTCATCTGCCAGGGTCCCTGCTGGAACTCGGTTCAGCAATTACGACCACTTCACTATCCACACTCCTGAGAAGAAACGAAGAAGATGTGCAGGTGAAAAGTGTAAATCCCATGTCCGCACTATGTGTGAGAAGTGCAAAGTGTGCTTAGTATTGACTGTTTTTCGGCTTTTCACAAATTTTGATAACCTAAATAATGTATATTTATGTATATATTTTTTATTTAATTGAGTATATTAAATTAAATGTATTGCTGAAATATTTTTTTTCTATTATCAGTTGGTATTAACTTTTTATTTATTCAGTAAGTGAATAATTAAATACAGGTGGCTGACAAACCCAATGTTACCATATGGTAACACCCAGTTTTTGGTACTCTAATAGGGCCAATAATTTTTTAGACATTTTTTTCATGTTCTTCATAATATAATAAAAGGTAACATAGCAAAGAAAATAAAAAAAATGACACAAAATAGTTACGGGCTCTAATGGGTTAAATTAAGGCATTGAATTAAGGCTAGTAACTTTTTCATTTATTTCAGCCGACAAATTAGAACTTAGGCTGGATAACTTATCATTAAGCTCAGACGATTGGCTTGATAGTTTGTCATTTAATTCGCTAGATAAATTTGAAAATTTATTATTTATCTCTGCCAATTGACTGGTAAATTTTTCATTTAAACCATTTATTTCAGCAGACAAATAATTTAAAACGGCCTTTAAAGAGGTATCCTCTAACTCTACTATCATGTATCAGGATCTGGCGTATCAGGATCTACACCTTGACTCACGAAGTACTCACGTAACCGAGCCAACAAGATCATCTTCGTACCTGCAGTGTCTAAATCAAGCTCTTCTAATTCTCCTCAGTTCCGCTCCTTTAAGTTCTTCAATTCGTTTACCTGGGTTTTTTCTTCTTCCTTGAACCCCACACCTGACACCAGTTGGAACACTTATGTGGGTAACAAATATTTATTCAACAGAAATATACAATTATCAATGCCAACCAATTAATACAACTCAAATATTCGAGCAGGTTACAAAAATGATAACGTTATAACACACAATCATATGACTTGAGCTTCACAGTCAAGACACAGACTCAGACTAATGGTCAGGTCTGGAATATTCCAGAACAACTTGGACAGTTCCATGTCTGCGTGGACTAGGCTCGAAAGATCTAGACCCGAACAGTTCGTTCCAACCGCTTATTTTGATCCAACAAACGGTCTGGGTTTGAGGCAGATCTGTCAAAGTTGGATTTGGATGGCAAACGATGGATGGGGTGCAGGGAACGAATTACGTTAAGTTTTTATTTTATTTTTTCTTCTTTATAAAGCGGGTCCAACCGAAACTTCCCCTGATTATCAATTCGATTTTTAATAGGTCCTAACTGCTGATTTAATTTTATGATTTCCATTACCGAAATTCCCTATGAACGAACACTTTACGGAAGGAAATAGCAGCAATGTTGGGCTCGGCTAGGCGGGGGACGGCCGGCCGGAAAAGATGATGTCCCATGCCGCATCCTCATCCTCTATTTATGATGGTGTGCCATGGATGACCCCGACCGACCCTAGATTAGCAAAGCTGGTGAATTATTCCCAACTGCGGCAGAACCTGCGGCCATCCTTCCCCAAGCTCGTAGATAAAACAGCCTCCTCGAATTACGGTCCAGGTGAATGCGAATCAATGAAAACATATGCATTAATTATAATATATATATATTAAATACACACAACCTCATTTACGTATAAAGTAAATTGTTTTGCTCGAAAAGATTACAGATTAATAAAAAAAAAAAAAAAATCTAAATTGAGGACACCCTGAGCAAAAAGAGAGTAAGGATTAAATATGAAATTTATCGAATTCAGAGCTTAAAAAAGAAGTATGAATAATACTACTACTTATGAAATACTCCCATACTAAAGTTAGAGGGGTCACCAGTGGTTTTTTGGGTAGCATACCAACCTACAATAAATAATAATACGCGGGTTCGCGTCCCGAGGTGGCCCTAGCATTTTTTAATGGGAGTAATAAATCCTCGGCTATGCCGTCCCTCTCGGATAGGACGTAAAATGGAGGCCCCGAACCAGTACGATGTCAGGTACTCGTTAAACATCACTCTTATCTTTAAGATCACCTGTATAGGCAAAATTTCGGACTCCCACTGTAGCATCGTCCGATTAGCCTTAGTAGCCTTATAAAGTGAAAATAAATACTAAGGTGTCAAATACTACATTACATGATCGAGAGATTTTAAAACGTATTATTATTAGTTACGTAATGAAAAAAAATAATTTTACAACAATAACAATAAAAACGATAATAAAGGCTTAGCAAACCCGAAGCTTCCATACTGACACCACTATTTTCTCCTAACGCACCTCCATCGACCGACCGCGCTTGAAATCTAACTTCCAACAGATTTGTCTTAATGCAATCCTCCCACCTACTTCTTGGACTGACCCGCGGACGTTTACCAGTCGGTACCGTGTTTAGTAATCTATTAATTAGTTACTATTCAAACTGTTTTTACAAATAATAATAATAATAATAAAGGCTTAGCGAACCCGAAGGTTCGATGCCAACACTACAATTCGTTCCCTCCACAACTCCATCCACCGACCACCGTCCTGACCCAACTTCGCTAGATCCGCCTTCGTGCAATCCTCCCACCTCCGCCTCGGCCTGTCCCTTGGACGTTTCCCAGTCGGCACAGAACTTTATTATTCTTTTCGAAATTCGTTCTCTACTATGTTTCGCAATTTTACATTTTATTTGTCTCGTTCCTATCACGTCAATTATATTTACCGAATACAGTTCTCTCAGTTCGGCGTTGTGTAAAAAATCTAAATTTTCCGGTTAGATCATCACTCTTGGGTCCAAATATTCTACGCTGTACTTTATAATAAAAAACCCTAAGCCGTTGCTCATCACTCAAAGTCAGCGGCCACGTTTCGTATCAGTAAAAGACCGTTGGAAGAGTAATAGTTTTGTAAATCCTAATTTTTAAGTTTCGGGAAAGAAGACTTGGGCTAAGCAACTTTGCTACTAAAAATTACCATGCATTACCGGCTTTTAATCTAGACTTAATTTCCACATCGATTTCGTTTTTTCTAGTTACCATCTCCCGTAATATTGAAATTTCTCAACGTGTTCTAGATCAACATCAGCAAAATCGTCGCCACTTCTACTACTTTCCACTAACCAATTTTTTTTAACAAATGGAATAATTATTTTTAAACGTAAAAATTAAGACTAAAATAACAACTTAACAAATAATCACGGAAGTATTGATAACAACATAGAATATTTGCCCTTCTAAAAAAGTAAACTGAATTCTTTCAAGAACGAATAAAGGAACAAATTATTTAACTTTTTTCCAGAAAAAGAAAAAATACTTTTTCCATTATCCATCGTGGGGAGGATCGCTTTCTCTTGGAGAAAAGTATCAATTAAGTTAAAGTAATGAAGGACCGTATGCGAGCCAAGTAGCGAAATCCAAGCCAGGAAGGGGTAACTATGTAACCCTCCACGAAGAACTTTCCACTCACCTTTTATTAATTACTTTTTCCCCGTGGAAAGTTTAACTTCTCCCTACTCTTTCCTAATCCGTGGCTAGCCCTCCCTCTCCATTTCGTTATGTTGCAGCTTCAAATTCTCTCTTCCTCTATCATGGAATATTTCAGCTGCGAAACGACATCACGACAAGTCATTCAAAGACACGACATATTAAACAGTGGCCGTACAATATTTTGTGTAACTAGTAAGTAAAAAAAAAAAAATAGAAATAAATACTGAAAAAAATATATGGTAAGCAGTAGAAACGGTGAAAATTTTAGAGATACTGAAGTAGAAGAGAAAAAACGATATTGAAGAGGAAATTAAGGCCAGGCTTAAGGCGGGAAATTAGTTTTATTTTTTGGGTTCACAATTACTTAGGTCACGCCTTCTGTCCCGAGATTTAACATTAAAATTTACAAAACTATAATTCTTCCGACGGTTCTCTACGAATGTAAAACATGGCCGCATTAAGGTATGACCGACGCCTTAAGGTCTTTGAAAATCAATTAATGCGCAGAATATTTGGGCCGAAGAAGTATGATTTAGCAAGAGGTTTAGTTAATTGCACAATCCAAAATTGCGTGAACTATATCCGGTAAAAGTAATCGAAGTTGTAGCTGCGTGTCGGTTAAAGTGGGCGTGATAAATTGGAAGGATTGATAAGCTTCATATAAGGTATGAAGCTATTAGGCTTCATCTAAAAAAGAAAAAAAAACACATGCATAACAATACAAAATTATAAGTAGTGATGTGAAAGAATGTACAATTAAAGCGTGAAAATGCATAAGGGAATAAGTGCCTTTGGAAATTATTACTGAAATGATGTGACTTATACCCTCTAGGGTGAACTACGTTCAGTATTTACACCTATGCCATCTTTCATAAGTTCAATGAGCTCAGTGAAAATTCTTAGAGAAACCAATGGTTCGTTGCGAAACACGCATCCATCCAACCAACTTTTTTTCAAAACAGATTCCATATTAAAAAAATACAAGAAAGAGAGGAACTGCAACGAATGCGCAACAAAAAATAACATTTCTAATTCTCTTGATAAATATCTATTCAATACATTGAAACAGACTAATAAAAGGATAAACCTTACAGGAGACGTGTGAAAAGGAGCGGGATTGATACTTCCCTCTTAACTCAAGCCTGGAAAGATGTGCTGTAAAAAATACTGTACTAATTGGTTGATTGTACCTGTGATGAACGCAAATCCAAATGGAAATAAAAGATAAGAAAAAAACATGCATTCATGAGAGAAATATAGTTAAATAATTTATCTTGCTCATTTTAGGGCGAAATCTGTTAAATCCGGACCTGCAGTAATCCTGAATCAAATCCCATATATTCCGGACTAACTGTTTCCATGTATTCCAAAGCTTGTGTTTAATTTACGTATTTATGCTAACAGGAATCATAATGATGAATATCTAATATGCAGGCTATATTAAATAAAATTAACTTTAAAAGCTGGATTATTCTTCTAAGCCAAACTAAAGAAAAATAAATGGTCATATTCTATTCAGATGTAGAAGTAATGGAAATTGTATTGGTAAGAAAACCAGAAGCTTACGCGTCTGTTACGAAAAGGATACAAGAAAGGTACATCCTATCCTTATCAACACCCAAGGAATATTGATGTAAAACTATAGTCTCTAATATCGATAATTTCGATACTTTCGGACAAAACGCTATTAATATCATCGATGTAGTGATAAACGAGGGTAGACTAGTTGAATTTTTTCATAAAAACGATTGGAGCTGTAACGCACCTTTTCATTGTACGTGTACATTTCTGTAAATAGAGGATGGGTTACATTATAGCTTGAGATAATTTTTATCAATTTCAAGCTTAGTTACAACCGTAGAAAGTTAAAAATTTACCAAAAAATCAAGGAAACTGGATTATAGGAGAATGATACAAACCCTCTTCAGGTAAACATGCCCCCAGGATTCCAGTTGACGATAAAGTTTATTTGTATGACATAATATGTGGCAACATTCAGAAAGCGGTCCTAAAATGTGTCAAAGGACTTAGTTTCGAATGTGGCGGAATAATCTCCATGAAGGAAAAAGGACGTTTGACTACATATAGCTTACGTTGAAACGTACATACTTCAATCATGTTCTCAGGTATTAAAGCTAGAGAAGTTGAAAATATGTTGTTACAAAAAGTATTGGCTTCTGTGTGATTAACCGAAAAATTTTCAAGATATAGAACTAGCAGGCAATAGTATATTATCCCATCAAGTTGGGAAACATGTGAGAAAAAACATATTATTTTTCATGTTTTTAGCCTAGACAAATACATATTTCCTTATCCTACCAATGGGCTTTCTTTTAATGCTTTAAATTATTTTATTGAGAGCTCCATAATAGCGCTACATACCTTTAAAATTCAATCGGCATGGTGTAAGAATGACTGTTCAGTTGATTATAATTTTTTTAAGTAAAGTTAATATTATTTTTATATAGATTAGATAAGAATTTGTAGTTAGAAAAATAAATAAAATCAAACTGCAACATTATATTTTTCATTAAAATGGATTATTTAGGGCAAGGTTGCTTAGAGGCAGAGGCTGTCACTTTTTCCGTTTAAAAAGAAAGATTTCTATAGTACTTTCGATAGTTTTATATCACTACCAAGGAACAAGAGATCTTTATTACAACCTCTCAAAAAGAAATATGAGTAAAAACTTAATGAAAATCCTCAAACCTGGCACTTCATTCAGAATAAAAGAACAACCAAATATTATAATACCATTAATAAATTCTAGCAATTACAAAACCCCAAATCTTCGAATCCTCCGTAGGTCTTTCGCTGGTTGTAAATTCTGTGCAGACATAGTATTCCTTCGACTTGCTAAGAAAATACTAAACAATTTTTTTTCTATTCTATCTCTTCCTTTCAACCCTCAACAAATTTTCCTCAATGCACACGTCAGGTACGCTCTTGGGAATTAAAATACATACATCTAAGGAACTATTAGTCATGTTAACTAACTAAAGAAAAGATTTTTCATCAGAGTAACAGTTTCCGCCATTCATAGTAATCAAGGTTTCTTTTACATTGGTTCTTTTTTACAACTTATAGTATTATATTCCCCCATACCCAACATCAAACAGCCACTGTCTTCCATCTTTCCAATCTCCAGCTTGCAGCGTTTGACCGATATGCTGCTGACTATTAGTCATGGTTTTTTTTTATCTTCCAAGCTTCCTTCATTCTATTGGCATATATTTACCAAAGCACTTTAGCCTTTTAATTTTCATGCGTTGAAGTGATTTTTTTTTTACATGGATGAGGGAATCCATTATGCGGCTAGTTTTATGTGATTAAACATGATAAGTTCAATAAATCAAAATATATATTTTTGAGAACCCAAAAGAACTTAAGAAAAAAGAAAAAAAAGAAAAAATATAAATATTAACTAAAGAAAAGCTTAGCTGCAATTTTTTTTTCTTTCGTTTTCTGAGTAAAATGTCGAAAAAAAAAATAAAATAAACAGCTACATCAAATATTCTAATTAGAGACAAATCTCATTATATTAAATTCAATATTGCTTGAACATTATGCTTTTTTATTCAAAAATAAACTTGATTATCTAAAACTAAATAGCACTCATAAAAATTTTAGGAGATCTTTAAGCGACCATAAGTAACAATACCAATAGTATACAGAGAAGAAATAAAAAAGATATAAAATCAATTCTATGAAAGACAGAACAGAAATATCAGGTATTCAATGTGGGCGTGTGAAATCATTAAAAAAGAGTGAAACGTTTTTAAAACTAATCACGGAGTTCCCTTATAAAATTAAAACTATTCAGTCATAGAAAGGATTGACACATTTAAAATTGTGACAACCAAACATGACAAGTGGTATTCTACTTCATTTTTTTTTTTTTTTTTTTTTTACATAAATAAAGATAAAAAGGCGTTTGAATGAAAATAAATAAATAAATATATCTATATTTATACACACACACACATATATATATATATATATATTTTAAATATTCATTTTTTTTAAATATTCAAATATTCAAAGAATATTTAAAATAATATTTTTACATTTATTCATGTAAAAAAACTTTTTATAAACAAAATTAAACTGACTTCGAAAACTAGGGAACGGAAGATCCATTCAGAAGAAATTAAGATTTTCATATTTTCTAGTGTTAAAACTTTAAACATTTGCGCCACCTCCGAAAAGATAGTGTTGTAATGAACATGGTATCTAATTGTTTAATATAATAATTGTTATTCACAGTTGGTCTGTATTCGTACAAATGAAAATAAAAGTATTCGTTTTATTGCATTTTCCCACTTTTGTACCATTTTGAATTTTGCTGTGTACTCATAAAAATCCATACTTTTTAGCGTATTTATTTTACTGGTTCCTAGTTTTCGAAGTCAGTTTAATTTTTTTATAAAAACTTTTTTATTCCATACTTTTTAGAGGCAGGAGATAATTTGTGGAAAGCCATGTCTAGGTTTCTAAAAAAATTCGATGTGCTTTTTATTTCTCCAGATTCTAAGTGCATTTAATACTGGTTTCTGGTTTTCGAAGCCGAGCTACATTTACAGTCAGCTTTTCAATTTTATGGATACACACAGAGAAGTCGAAGCTCTAGTACATTGCTTACATTACACAATTTTAAACACCCTCCCTACTTTGACTAGAAATGTATTTTTTTTTTTAAAAAGAGCAAATTGTTTTTCCAATTGGGAAGCGAACACATATTCCGGGAACTGAGTTGCAAAACACTTTGGCTTCAATTCTAGAGGAGTAGCCTTTTTGACATCAATCATTTTTATGGCTGCTTAATTTTTGCTGTGGGGACTTTCATACATTGATAAGGGAGATATAAAAACTTTTGTTGCAGTTTTTATTGATGAATAAACATCGGCAAACTATTTTCACATCCAAGCCAAACTGTCTTAAGTCCATTTCCATCGTCCATTGTCTGTTTCAATAATACTCACTTTTTCATCACAGGACAGCAGTAGAGGCAAGAAAACGGAAAAGTGCAAAAAATCGACTACCCTTAAGATGATTGCGTTAAGGCGAATCTGTCGTAGTTGGGTCTGGAAGGCGGTCGGTGGATGGAGGTGTGCAGAGAGCGAGTTGTGGTGTCGGCATCGAACCTTCGGGTTCGTTAAGTCTTCATTATTATTATTATTACTATTATCGTTAAAACTATTTTATTAATAGAAGAAGTCATGTTTTCCAGAGAATTAAAATACCAAAAAAATATAATTTTATAATCACCTGCATGTGCCATATTTATGATTGTTATTTTGAATCCTGGTATATATTTAAATATATAAATACAGCAGCATATATAAATATAGCAGTTTTCATGAATTTTTACATTTCTTATTTTAAAATATTAAATAGCTCTACGAAAAATCCCATAAAAACTAGCTTTTCAGCGTTAACAGTTATAAGTTGAAAATAGCAAAAGAAATCAGTGACGCACATCAATTATTTTGTCCAATGCACCGGTTCAAGAGAATTCGGTTCACTGAGCCGTTAAGTCGATCGCTCACAGATCAGAGGTGTTCACAGCATTCCTAAAACCTCTCAACGATGAATTTACCAATATCGCAAAATCTATACCCCTCAAAGTCTTTGATTTGACTAGCAGAATAATCAATAGCAGCACCAGAATAACACTGTAGATTATATTAATATCCGCTAAACTATTTTTAAGTAAAACAATTGAAAAAGGTTTATTGGAGGTTCTTAAAAACCAGATATCGAAAATTTCCCCGGCCTAATACAAGTAATACACCTATTGCAGTGTTTAGCTTCAATCGTCAGTCTGGCGCAATGTGCGTCCAACGCTATTGCAGGTTTTACTTAAGAACCTTCCCTCCCACTTGAACTTTTATTATTATTTTTAAATGATAATACAAACTACATAACGCTGCTCAGGCTCAGGAAGTATATTGAGACTCATATGAATTATTTCTTCTTTAAAATTTTAATATTAGCAGTTGTGTCATTAAACATACAGTGGAGCGATATAACGTATGCAGTATCATATGAGTGGCTAGGTTACGAAATAGCAAAATTAGAATATTTTTAAAGAGCATGTAAATGATTTTGTCACTACACGGAAAACCTCTAATTAATTTTTTTTCCTCGCGCGGGTCTCATTACCGCGTATGGGGAGCGTCCCACGGGTGGCGGATGGGGTATGGTCGGTGGAAACTCCTAGGAAGTTCCTCCCGGCTAAGTCCATAGGACTCGCTGACCAACTATGAAAGCGCCCCCCCCCAGGCTAGCAGGAGGATGTGACGTAGGTTTGAACGCCCTACTCACATATTATTGGTTCACCCAAACGTCACAAAAAAGTCATGGATCTTCCTAAAGTAAAACGCTCATTATCCGGAGGTAAACTAGTCCCCCTTTCGGGTCTCAGGGTGGGGACTGCTTTAGGGGATTCATGCCGCAAGTTGAAAAATATAGATCTAAGCATAGAGACGTAGAACGTAAGAAGTTTAAATACAGCGGGTGGGTTTAGGGAAGTACACTTTGTGGTACGGTGGGAGCGGAAACTATTGTTTAGACACCGGATTTCTGATTAGAAATAGGTTACATTCCACGTTAAAGGACATTTGATTTCACGGAGATAGGTTATCGATAGCTATATTTCAATTTAAATTAATTCAATTTAAAACCGCGTTGATCAATATAAACGCACCTACTGAAGATAGTGACGAGGAAGTTAAATGCGAATTTAATGAAAGACTAGGATCGGTTTATGATAAACTACCGCGAAGCTAAATAAAAATTATTCTGGGAGACGCAAACGCAAAGGTAGGGAGGGAACAAGTATATTACCCTACGATCGGTAGAGAAAGTTTACATGAATATTGTAATGATAACGGAATAAGACTAATAATTTTGCCACCTCGAAAAATCGAATTATTAAAAGTACTACGTTTAAACATGAAGATTCAGCCCATATATTTCTCTCTCTTATTCCTCAGGGAGCTACATGACTGAAAGGGTCAAAAAAAATTTAGGAAATTATTTCTGTATTTTAACCAAAGGACAACGATGTGGGCCAAATACAGAAACACTATCGAATTCTACTTTAATAACTCATACTATAAGAATATAAACGCCTACGCTAAGTAAGTGTTATTAAGTGAGCCTATAACTACTATATGGGAGAAATAATAAAAAGGAAAGAAGCCACCAGAGACCAGGAAAAATTACATCGCCTGGTAAAAACTTATATAAAAAAAAAGCAAAAATGAATAAACACCATATTCACCAATTTAATATTGGAGAAGTTTTAGATAAGGCCCTAAGAGCAACCAAAGATACAAATAAGCAAATTTCAAAATTTACTCCAATATACTAGGGACCTTACACGATCATCAAAAAATATGACGAGACTACGTATTTATTAGCTGATTCAAAATATATAAATAAAAATCAACTTGAAGAAACCATTAAAGCCATTTCTGAAACCCATCATATAAGAAGGCAGTGGAAATCAAGTCAACACTGGGCCCAACCAATCACTAGGCGTAAATCTAGTGTCTTCTCAACTAGCGGTTGAGCCGCAAGATATCAGAACAAAAAATTATGAAAGCCCAAATCAGCTGGAAGAAACCACCGAGGATTGATTTGAAACAAACGGTAGGGGACCCTTTAAGGTTTTTTAACGACTTTAAAAGAGGAATTAACATCCATCTAGTGACCCCTATTGAAGAAGTATGCAAAAAAAAAAAAAAATGGACAGAGGCAACTGAGGACTCCTCAGGGATATCAAAATCAAATTGTCCCCACCGTGCGTCCCCTTAAAAATTTAGGTGAAGACTACAATTACACCAAGAACCGGAAAAGAAAATCAAAAGAGTCAGACGCCGATGAAATGGATGAGGAGCATTGTAGGAAACCATTCAAGATCTAGGAAACTAGAGAAGCAAGAAAAAAAATACCAAAGTTACACAATGTAATTAAAGATAATTTGAAAAAAAAAAAAGAAGGAAGTATCTATGTGAATTTCAGTCTTAATGTTTTTGTAAATGGAATAGTCCTTATTTTTTGAACATCAGAGGTAATGTTTTAGTTAATTGAACTAACCTTCTCATTAACTTACAGTTAAGAATGTTTAAGATTGGGTCTCAGGAATCAAAAAGCAATAATGGATGAACACCATATTCACCAATTTAATATTGGAGAAGAAGTTTTAGTTAAGGCCCTTAGAGCAACCAAAGATACAAATAAGCAAATTTCAAAATTTACCCCTATATACGAGGGACCTTACACGATGGTCAATAACTATGGCGAGACTACGTATTTATTTGCTGATTCAAAATATATCAATAAAAATCAACTTGAAGAATTAAAATCTCATAAAGCAAAGGTTTTTGTGGTATACCGTACTTATTAAGTATAATCATAAATTTTCACATTATATTTTATATAATATATACATGCAATGCGTTATATTAGAACTGATTCAATACGTAGCATTAGAAAATATGCGGTTGGGAATTCGGGGATTTTTTATGCATACTTGTTTTTTCCGTCAAATATATTTATTTTTTATGCATACTTAGAAATGTTTTCCCCGTTTTTTATTTTATTATTGTTATATGAATGTGAATATGAATATACCTGCATTGTATAGAGGAAAAAAGTGATGGACTTCGAAACGTTTTTGTGAAAAAGAAAAAAAAAATGTTAAAAACTACGCTGCATATATCAATGTACCGAAGTAATACCGAAAACTTACGAGCAAACAACATCGCTGAATTGAAGGACAGTCGATGTGATTGCTCTGGCTGAAGGTGCTTATAGTGGCCGTATTTAACTGACTTATAATTATATAAGAAAACAAAAAGCAGAAGGCAGAAGTGTTATACTGATAAGAAGATATATGATCGAAATTCATCTAAAACGTACACAGTTACTTCTGATGCAAGGCGGTAATATTACGACGAACAGGCTAAATACAGGCTGTGTTATCCAGTTACATTTTACAGGAAGAAGTGCTCGTTATTTTTTTAAGTACCTTTAAATGCACCTTTTAGTACAATAACACAATAAATAATGTATATATTGTAAAATAGCCATATGTCAGGAATAGGCCTTTTGATTAGGAACGTTAGAAGGACGTATTGATACTTAATATGTATTGAAATTATCACCTAGATTAAATATATCTAAATTAAAATTAATACAAGAATTTTATTGACTAACCTAATTAAAAAATTATATTAAACCAATTTATTTCACGAAGAGATAAAGTAAGGAAAGCGAAATCGCATATAATGACGCAGATTTGGGCCTAGAAAACGAATCATACAGGATACTGCAGGAAAGATAATGAATGTCAAGATATGATGAGTATTCAAAATTATCAGTTGTAAGCACTATAATAGTGGCTAACAGAACCTGAAGGTTCGATGCCGACACCACCAATCGTGGCTGTTCCACACGATCAGCCCTTACAGAATTCTCCCCACTTCGAAGCGTCCTACCTCTCTGATGTTTTAAAGTCGGCAAAGAGTTTATTAATATTTTAGGTATTCATTCTTACGTAGGTGTTCATTATATTTAGGTCTTCATTTTAGGTATACATTCTTACTACGACGATTTTATATTACAGATAAAATTCATGCAATATTGTGTAACCAGCTCAAGTGTCAGTCTAAATATAAGTTTTCATCGGGTTCTACCATAGTGTTAAAAACATCTACCTATTGATGATATTGCCAATGACCTCATCTGGTTGTGGAAAATCCAAAAATAATAAATACATTGGATAATTAAAATAATTTAAAATTTAAATAATTAGGAAACATTACCCTTTTACAAGTAATTGATTTCATACATCACTAATAATAATAAAATTCTAGTATACAATTATCTGTTCCATAAACTATCGGCTTTATGGAACAGATAATTGTAAAATGCATTAGTAATAAAATTAAAAAATAAGTTAGCGTATAAAGTCAGGATATTTAATACCATTTCACAATGAAAAAAAAAAAGTAAGACGTGTCATTACGTTTTAAGAAAAAATTAAAAATATATCAATCGTGCGCTCTTTCTAATTTACAAAACGAAAATATTTTTTCGGTCTCTTAATGTTTAAAAGATCTAACTTATATATTTATTTCACCAGAGCTACCCAATAAAAAAGATTGGCTATATTGTTTTAGTAGAACAGTCATTAGAAGAGAAATCAACTAGAACCGCGGAAAAAGGGTGTTTTCTCATTTAGGTGGAGTGGATTGAAAACAAATTGTTCCAGGGATGTTTGTTTCGTCTGTTGTCTGGTAAACTGGTATCTGTTCCATATGGATTACCAAGCAACACAATTTACCAAATGTTTAACAAACCCTCCACCACTTTTGTAAAAACAGTTATATGTACTAAATAGTACATATGTACATAGGTAAGTGTTTAAAAAAAAAAGTTAACATTTTTATTTGAGCGAACAATTGGATCTTATTAAGGAAAATTAAAAGGTTAAAAGGTTGTAAAAAAAAAATTCGTTTTGAGTTTGATCAGTCATTTGATTGAGCGATATGAGATAATTACAATAACCATCAACCTTACAATAATTAAAAATTTAATTCGCATTACTGTTTCAAAAGTAACAGTCAAATTTAAACAAGAAAAAAATATATAATATTTGTCATAAGAATTGCATTACATACCTCCTTCTACTAATTGTTTGTTTGTATTTTAAATTGAAATGTATTATAAATATTTTATGTACCCTACTAATTTTCACATTATTGGTTATTTCTATTATATTCTATAGCATCGAATACGTACATCTTATAAATAAACTCTTTTTGCGTAAGGTTAATATGCAATAGGAAAAAAAAAATTAAATAAATCTCAACATGAATGCAATTTAATATTTAATACTATTCTTTTTTATTTTCATATAATTTGCATTATTATTATATATTTAGGGACTAAACATGGCACACAAATTAAGGCTTTGGGGAAACTGGGTATATATGTATATATGAGAATTCTATGAACCAAAAAGGAAGAATGAAGTTAGGATTTGGAAAAAATCAAAGAAACTTACAAAACAAAAAAAAAAATTAAATTAAATAGTAAAAACTCATAACAAAGTTGGACAAGGTGAGTTGGGAATCAGTTTTACTGTAAAGTAAAAGGATAAAGCTGTTAGAAAATTTGATCAGGAAGGGGCGAAAAGGAGTTGAAGTTTTGTCCTTTTCTTGCGAGGGCCCAATTAGCTCTTCCAAACTAACATGTAGAATATTAAGTAAGAAACTTTTCCGATTAACTTCAGCCAAGGAAAAGTCAATAATTAAAGTGGACTATGTTTATTTATTTTTTTAGCTGTAGCAGGAAGCAGTTAATTATTATAAATATTATTTATTATTACAACAGATTTATGTTTTTTGAAGAGAATGAGTCATAAGATATTGTTCGACACTTTTGGAAAATGTTCAGCACCAGAATAGTCAAGAAGTTAGGAAAGACAGTAAGAACAAAGAAAATGCAATGCTTGCCCCGTTTCTCAAACTCATGTGAACAGCCTCAAATGGAGGAATCTTCAGGTGAAGCTGTCTTGACTATCTGAATCGATGAGCGATCAGAGGATTTGTGGCGAATAATTGACAAGAAAAACTAATTGACTGTTTACAACAGATTTATGTTTTCTGTTTTTTGAAGAGATTGATTCATTAGATATTCAGAAAGGAAACAGTTGTAACAAATTTTCAGCCCTCGAAAAGTTCTTTCAAGAAGTTATGCAAATACCTATTTATCAAAACCATGTTAACTGCCTCAAATGCATGAATCTTCAGATATTTTGGTAAAATCTGACTTGATTATCTGAATCGGTAAGTGTTCAGATGGTGTTCGACAAATTATTGGGAAGAAGAACTACTTGACTGTTTACAACGGACTTACGTTTTATGTTTTTTTAAGAAAATGATTCACAGGATATTCAGGAAGGAAACGGCTTGTTAGAATTATTTTCTGTAACTCTATAACTTTATATCAATGAGATTGATTGGTGGTTAATGTTAACAATAAAGAAATGAGCTTGTTAGAATAATTATCTATGATAATATTACTCTATATCATTCATATCAATGACGCACATTTAAGAGCTCTTTTTATTAATATTAATTATATAAATTATTATGTAGTTACTTCATAACTATTACTGGTGTGATGTAAAAATTGCAAACGAAAATTGAAAATTTTAAGGATTGAATAATCGATGGACAAAAAAAAGTAAGGAAACGATCTAAATGATGGAATAGACGAAAAAAAACTTTAAATCACGGTAAAAAATAATCTCGAATTTTAAATAAAATTAACCAATTAAATACAATAATGCCGAATATAATAAATTTTAAATATAATAACCCCGAAAAGAAAAAGTTTAGGAAAAAAATCTATCTTTAAATCTTCAAATATAGACGCTGATGTTATTTAGTAGGGTTGTTAATTGTTTTGGAAGATCGCATTGAATTAAAGTTAGTTTATTTGTTTAAAATTGTTTTTTTAGGATAATTTTATTAGAAAAGAATTACACGACCGGGAATCGAAAATGTTGACACGGCTGAAATGGCCCCACGGTTAGCTCAGTGGTAAAAGCGTTGCAATGGATATGCAGATGACCAGGGCCGTGGCCAATCTTCTAATATAAGAAAACTATATACAAAGTTGATTTAGTTTATGTAAGATAAGCAGTTAGAATCTTCAGCATATTTCTTTATAAAATCTGCCTCCGAGTTATCCGACCACCCTTCAATGTGGTCTAATGTTGCTGGCTAAATGAGTATTAAAGGACTTCGCGCAGAGACATAGTTAGTCATTATTATGCACTGATCGCTTACTGTAGTCAAACCATGGTCGTGCAACATACCGCCTGTTGAAAATCATAGAGGAGTAAGTCTGAAAACATCTTACCGGAGAAAACAGAATTCCACATTTCTACATAAATTCAAACTAAATCACACACAGCAACAGCTTCCATTATAATTTTGTTTGCTTTTTACCTTTAAGTTTTAGCCTATTTCCTAGACATAACAAGGGTAATGGTATGGGGAAAAAAATAATAATAACTTTTTTTTGTAGTTTTAACATGCGGTTATTTTGTTCCCCTCTCTTAAAGCGAATATCGCGCTCTATAGACAAGGCATTGAAATAACTTTTCGCCACCTCTGCACATAATTCTTAACTCGAAAATCGATATTTTATAGTTTCGGCACTATGAAACTCAACAAGCGATACAATGGTCATGGATCTAGAACATTTTTGCCAACACCATGCTCAACGCTGGAATAACTGTCTTAAGCCAAGAAGTAATAAACACATTTCAATTGAAATGTTTTTATTATTGTATTTATTAAATCAATAAATTACTTATTAAACCTAATAATATAAAGCCATACATATTTACCCTATATTTCATAATCCATTTCTATTAATATTTTGTGCATTTAATTTGTTAAATGAGAAACATAGTTCATCTTATATATTTTTAAACATTTATAATTTTTTTAAACCTTTATAATTTTTATAAATTAATGCAAGTATCATCAACATTTTCTATACATGTATGGTAAGTTGTAAAGAACTTCAGATTTATTCAATTCTCCTTGATATATATATTTTACTGATCAGCTTAGGTTTCATTCTACCATCAAGTCAAGAATTCTTTTAGTGATGAGTTCAGTACAAAGTTTAGCAATTTCACTAGACATTTTTATAAGTCTCGCTGATATCACCTCTATTGTATATGTCGCCTAAAGTTCTCTCACTTCGGTGTGATGTAAACGTCTTAATTATCTGGTAGACGCGCCTCTCTAGGGTCCAAATAATATTCTACGTAGTTCTTTATATTTAAAAACCTTCAGCCAATGCTCATATCTCATCACGTGAGCGGCCACGTTTCGCATTCGTATAGAACCATACAGAAGACAAATAAAAATAAAAAGGATTTTAATTTCAATGAGTAATAGTTTATTGGAATATTCTTTCTCTCTTCCAGGGATGTCTATATTTAACTCTTTGCACTCGAGGTCTCCGGAGCGGAGCCATTTAAAATTTGTCTTCAAACTCTAGGGCTCTGCTACGGAGACAATGTAAATTTTCAGTCTTTAACATATAAGGACATAAAAAAAATAGTAAAAACTATTTTGTAGGATATTTCGCTTTTGGTGATAAATGACGGTCGCGGCTCGCGATGTTTTTCATTATTTTTGTAGTACGTTAATCTTTTAACCCTTTGCACTCGAAGTTTTTTTTCATTCATATTACCAGCAACTCGAAACAATTTTAGGGAAAATATCATTTTTACATGTAAGGTAATGTTTGTTTGTTTGTTTGATGTTGTTTAGGGGCGAAAAACAGCTATGGTCATCAACGCCCGTTGGTTTATATCATTATCTGTTTTGGGGAGACCACCGACCCGAATCCCTCAGAGCCCCGACGAGAGCCGCACCCAGACCGATGGGGGCCAGCCGGAGGAAGGGGGAGCGTCCCGGTCACATATGTCAGTGGTGGCTTCTATTCGACATGAGGCTTGTTCGGAGGATGTGGAATGTAAGGTAATGAAATACGCATTAAAAGAAAAGTCATCGTTGTATGTAATGGATTATAAATAAAATTATAAAAAAAAATATAAAATTTAAAAAAATTGTTGTTTTTTTTTTTGTAACTATGTGTTCTTGAAGCTTCACAAATATAACCTAAATTTCATTACAATTCCTTACTTGGTTCTAAAATTTTAATGTATAATATTACGTTTTCATGGTGTACGTTTTCGCGAATAAGTTGCGGCGAGTTGCCGGTAGGTAACGTCCGAAACGGTGCCGAGTGCAGAGGGTTAATATATTGTCACCCTTCTGTGAGTGAAACAATATTTATTCAAAGAAAAATAACAATTGTCATTGTCACACGAATTATAACAACACAAATATTAGAATATTAAATATTACAGATATATTAGGTCACAAAAATTATCACTTTTTAACACACAAATAATCATATAACTCGAGATTCACAACCAAGACAGAGACTAAGACTAACGTTCCAGTCACTTTCTCCTTAAATATAGTCATAAGAAGAGCATTCCAGAACCTCGGCCTACGACGATGGTACTCGAACTCCGTAGTCACAAACACGTGCTATGACAGTAGTTAGTTCCCACGACTAGTTCGTTCCAACAGGTCTGAGACTTTTAAACCGTATGTTTTTTTGTTTAACGATTTAACCTTACAATATTATTATTAATATATATATATATATATATATATATATATATATATATATATATATATATATATATATATATATTTATAGTTATAGTTTTTCATGTGTATATTATTGTGTTGTTTTGAGTGCAAAACCCTCCCTTAAAAGCTGAAATGATATTTTAAAATAATTAATATGTGTCCCCGGAGAGAGTCGACTGAGGAGTACATCTCACACCGATGAGCTTCAGCTAAAGCAGGAATTTAACGTTCCGAAATAGTAAAACATCGAACGCAGAAGAACAACTTTTTCTATGTTGTATTTTTTTAAAAATATAAAAGTCTGTCATTTTTTAGTAATTTTTTCTTCTGGATTTGTTTCTGTGTAACAAAATAATATAGATTGACAATGATAGCTAAACAAGTCCCTCCAATAGAAATAATGATAATATATAATAATAGAAATAATATATATATATCATACGAGGGGTGATCAAAAAGTTCCAGGACTGTTGAGATTGCGCGGCAATGGAGTGTCATAGAGCAGTGCGGTTGGCAGCATTGTTTAGCGTGACTCTTCCAGAGCTCAGCTGTTTATTCAGTTTGTTGATAACCTTCTTCATTGCAAAGTTACTGCTGTTTTCGTAAAAAAAAGTTTTTTGTGTTCGGCGATTTTGCGAAATGAATGTAAAGGAAGAGCAACGCGTTTGCGAGGTTTCATGACACCTTGACCGACTCAGACATTCATCACCGAAAGCCACTTGCAACATTTGAAAAGTTTTAGTAAACATTTTACCCAACTTCACACAAAACTTTACGCAACAACACAAAGTTTAGTGTGAAGTTGGGTAAAATGTTTACTGAAACTTTTCAAATGTTGCAAGTGGCTTTCGGTGATGAATGTCTGAGTCGGTCAAGGTGTCATGAAACCTCGCAAACGCGTTGCTCTTCCTTTACATTCATTTCACAAAATCGCCGAACACAAAAAACTTTTTTTTACGAAAACAGCAGTAACTTTGCAATAAAGAAGGTTATCAACAAACTGAATAAACAGCTGAGCTCAGGAAGAGTCACGCTAAACAATGCTGCCAACCGCACTGCTCTATGACACTCCATTGCCGCGCAATCTCAACAGTCCTGGAACTTTTTAATCCCCCCTCGTATGTATATAGTAAACTCTTGCTAAAATAATAATCAATTGCAAAAGGTTAGTATTAGGGCTGATAAATTCAAGAACAACATAGTAATGTATTATAATGTTTTTAAATATTCAGGGAAACAGTACTTTTCTTATCGATAATGCTTCGTAGGATAGTCATAGAGTCAAGTTCCTTATAGAAGACGTACGAAATCTCTAAGGACGTATAGAAAAGTACCTAATTGAAGCTATTACTCGGTCCAACGACTCTAATGGGGTAGCGATTATGGGTCGTCAGGGGATGAGAGATGGCTGAAGCGAGCTCGTAAAGCGGTTATCTGCTCCCATTGCGGAATGCCAACCCCGACCGACAGGAATCTAGATGGCCTCAACCGGTTCCCCTTCATCCCCGGTTTATTAGGGAACGACCGCCTTCCTCTTCAATACCCCCCGCCCCCTCATCCCTTCTTTTCGAAGAAGAACGCCTCGTGGATGGCTGCTTAACCTCGCATTACGCGCAAGAAGCTGTAAGTTCAAGGGTAAATGAGAAAGAAATCAATTTAAAATTAAATTAATGAAAAGGAAATGGTTGGGGGTGCGGTCATTTTTGGGTCATCATCAGGGTTCTTGCTGCTTTCGACATTCAACCGTCAAAGAGCTCAGATGACCTAAAATTTGGGTCGAAACGTCGGCTACAATAAAAAAATATGTAAATCCCACATATTTGTATTACTAATTTTGACCGAACAGGAATGGTTAGTCCTGTTCATTAATATCTACGGTCAACTATCTTCCACCATTAAAATTAAATTAACTTAAAATTAAAAATATATCACGTTATTATATATATAACATTTCTTCATTTCGTTTTCAATAGCGTATGTAAAAACTGGAATTAATAAATAGACTGAAGTAACTAAATTTTGTAAGATATTGAGACTAATTTTGGGTTGGTTTCTATTTATGGCCATGAAATGTACATAAAACGAAAAAAAATCACACCTAGGGGTTAGAATAAAATATGATATAGTTGGAGCGAAAAACTTAGGAATTCACTGATTGGCGAATGACAATCTATGTATTACAAACACCATTATCTTCCTTTATAACTAATATATAATTTTGCATTTTTAATAATTCGCGGTTTTGGAAGAATATTTTTGGCTTAGAGGTAAAACAAAGGAACTTCATCATCGGCAAGCTGATAATTACATTATTTTCGAAACACAAATCAAATCCGAACTAAATATAATTAAGCAAAAACAAGGGAGCAATTTCAGAGAGCTCTAAAATTGATATATATACTGGGTGTCCCACACCTAGTGTAAAAAAAAAAATACCGCATGCTAAACGGGGTAGAATGGCGCAGAAACTATTAATTATATATTATCTCAATCTGTTGAGGAGATAAAAAAAATTTTGTTTTTATTTTTAAAATCTTACTTTTTTCGAGAAAATGACAGTTTTTTCTACTTTGGTTTAGCGTAGAAACAAAAACGATGATATTTTCTTAATCAGCATTAAATTTTCCAAAAGATGAGATGGATCTGGTTATTTTGAATCCTCTTTCAGTGGGACTTTTAACGCGCTAAACACAAAACATTTATTAAAACTTAAATTTTTAATAGTTTTTGAAAATTCCTCACTCCCCACTAGAAAAACCTAGAAGCTGTCAAATTTCCTAAAACTGCGGAATTTAGTTAGCTTTTTAGTGGTGTAACCATTATACAATGGCACTTCACCTTTTGAGTCTAAAAGAAGTTTTTCTGATGAAAAACAAGCTAGAGATGTCACTGCTGGGGCAATGAGGAAGAGCGCTAGAGCCCGCATCCAAAGTAATGGATGCCGAACTTCCCATGAGTTACGAGTTAATTTTACTTTTTAAAGACTAGAAAGAACAATATATGAATTCAAAATAATATAAAAAGGGTAATAATAATATGAAATTAAAAAAAATAAAAACTCCTTAGTTTAAATTTAAAAAACACTTTCTTTAAAATAAATTAAACTTTTTTCATCTCTTCTACTAAAATTTTAAAAATCCCACATAAAAAAAGTTGAAGATAAAAAATAATATTATTATTGTAGAACCATAATAAAATGGATTATTGCAGCTCGTGATCAAAATGTCCTCCATTACTTTGGATGCAGGCTTATATTCAACATTTAATGGTTAAATTAATATATATGTGTGTGTGTGTGTGTGTGTGTGTGTGTGTGTGTGTGTGTGTGTGTGTGTGTGTGTGTGTGTGTGTGTGTGTGTGTGTGTGTGTGTGTGTGTGTGTGTGTGTGTGTGTGTGTGTGTATTAAGATTTTTAGGGTTTCTAGCAACATTGGCTTTTAAAATTCCCATATAATCCCCGCATTACCCTTTCCCCAAAGAAATAAAAATATATACTAAATAATGTATACATAATTATCCAAATAATAGGTATAATGAGAGAGTAACGCAAATTCTAGATAGTAGCATCACCATGAAGTTATTTACGATTACTGTGTATATTATAAAGAATTAGGGCGAGTTAAATATTAAATTCCTTAAATTAAAGCGTTACAATACCATTATCAAACTACATGACAATTATAACATATGCATTTCATATTTTCTTCATTCTTTACTTCTGGTTCTTTTTTCTATTTTCTTCGGTCCGTCCGTATGATCGTGTAAAAAAAACAATCCTTTCAGTAACAGATAATTCTTTCAGTCGGTTTCAATTGAAAAGAATAGACAACAATAGTATTGATTACAACCTCACTTATGGCACTTCTTAAAAGTTTCTTATATTAGTACAGAATGTTGTGTAGATGTGTTAGACTATATGACAAGAAAATTCAGCGTGAAGTCGAAAAGTTTTAGGTGGTCACTTCAGGCATTTTTCAACAATTTGGACCTAGCTGGAATAAATACCTGGGGTTTGTTTAACGAAACGACGGTTGAAATAATTTCGGAGCAGGAATTTTTATTCCTTATAGCTTCAGAACGCGGTGATGAATTTAAAAAATCTCAAGAAAAAAAGCTATTGCCAACACCGTTCACAAGTTCCGATTTGTCCGTACGAAAAACTTGTTAAATAAAATTTTGTAAAAGTTATAAAACAACAAAAATCTGTTGAACTATGAGTTTGCGGCTAATTCACTTTTCAGACCAAAGTAATTTGTAAAGAATGTGAAGAAGCCGAATAAAGTATATTATGTATAGATAACATTCTGTATAAAATTTTTATTTTATTTGGTTTTCTGTAAAGAATTTTAGAAGTTATATAAAATTAAATCCGGACGAAACTTAATGAACATTCGTTATTTTATATACAATTAGCAACCAATCAAGCATTATCTGGATTGAATAATAAAGTCGATATATTTTTAATTGCCAGTCAATTTGACCGCGCGCGGTAGGAATAGTACCAGGTAGTATATGGTATACAAGGATTGTCGGTAGGTTTAGTGTTAAAAGAAAAAAAAGTATAAATTTTAAAAATAATTAAATTAAAGTATTAATTTAAAAATCTTGAATGATTTATATCCTAATAAACTCTCATTTAAAAATATATTAATTATTACTGTCATTTCCTCTCTAAACCTAGAAATTAATAAATCCATCAAACTATCTCGGCTTGGTAGGATCGAAAAAGTATTTATACAATAATATTATGTAACAACTACGTGGGTTAAAAAAATTTGATTCACAGAAAAATAAAAATTTTCAATGCCATACAAATTATGAGAACACAGATATTTAAACAGATTACAAAAATTATCATATAGGATTTTTTTAAATGAAGGAGTCTCTTCCGTATTTAAAAGTTTATTTGTGTCCCAACGTTTCGAGCTATTTATCCTATGTGACTTCTTTTTCCACGTTAGCCATATGTCATCTTATATATTGATTAAAAACAGTATATAAATACTTATGTCTATCCTAATTTCTTATTACATTTTTATGGCATATTATACATTTTCTAGTCTTTTTAATTCACTGTCACACTTTTACTGTAATTAAAAAGACTAGAAAATGTGTAATGTGCCATAAAAATGTAATAAGAAATTAGGACAGACATAAGTATTTATATACTGTTTTTAATCAATATATAAGATGACATATGGCTAACGTGGAAAAAGAAGTCACATAGGATAAGATAACCTCAGAGGTGTTATCTTATCCCATGAGCCAATAAATAGCTCGAATCGGTGGGACACAAATAAACTTTTAAATACAGAAGAGACTCCTTGATTTAAAAAATCCTATATATTAAAGCACTCTTCCTCTCCAAGTGAAGAAAAAAACCTAGCCGAAAAATTATCATTTTTTAGCACAAAAATAATCATATGGCTTGAGCTTCAGAACCAAGACTATCGGAAGCAGAAGTTTCCCTTTAAAGGTGACAGTGGTGCAAGGTGCGGTGTCCCGATGTAAATAACCAGATCCAACTCATCTTTTAGAAAATGTAATGCTGATTAAGAAAATATCATCGTTTTTGTTTCTACGCTAAACCAAAGTAGAAAAAATTGTCATTTTCCCGAAAAAAGTAAGATTTTAAAAATAAAAACAAATTTTTTTTATCTCCTCAACAGATTGAGATAGGAAACTCGTTTCTGCGCCATTCTACCCCATTTAGCATGCAGTATTACCCAATTTTTTCTTTTACACTAGGTCTGGGACACCCAGTATATATATATTGATATAGCTTAATTAATTTAAGTTTATTCAAATATATAGTATGTAAAAGTTAATCTCATTTCAACGGGCAATTGATTAGTGCGGGTGCAAATACGTATTAGGTAATTAAAATACCAATTTCACTCATCAAAAAAAAAAATTGCAAAAATAAAACCCGTAGACTTTCGCAGATGCTCGTTATGAAATTGCATTCTAATTTATCTAGATAAGGTTTTTCTAGGATATAGTTACTTATGATACTTGCTTATACCATTAAATATTGATAAGGTAAAAATCATTTAATTGCCCACTATATTCTAAAATATTACAAAATAAAATGCCAACACGAATAACACGAGCAAAGTGTTCACAATGAATTTTTTTTGTTGTTAACTTTTCTTAGTTTTAATTGTAATAGCGTAATCAAATATCTACAAATTTAAAAACTATAATCAACGATAAAGCAAAAATAAATAGCTTAAATGAAAGCTATAATATATTTAAAGATATAAAAATTAGTTTTAGTTCTGAATCAGTTTATGACTGATTGTATGACCGGAATGATCATTAGATTCATATTTTCCGGCTAAAAATTAATTAGGTTACTCTATAGTGCATTGATGCACTTTAATAATTGACGACACTACTACACTGTACTCTAATTGACTATTTGATGTACTCTGACTAATTGATTACGGATCGCAGATGAAAGGGCGAAACATCAATATTGAAAGTTGTGTATCGTGCATTTACTGATTTCAAATTCTTCTGCGAGTTACTCTTGTCCTCGAGGGTAATAACAACACGGTTTCTTTAGATATTTTAACGTTGTTTCGTTAAAGACGGAATCACCAAACACTTTAACATTGCAGTACACTTTACTTTATAATACACACTTTGATAATCAGCTAGAGTGTAAAATATGGGCGTCAGCTGGGGGATGCACGGGGGGATAGCTACCCCACTAGAAAATATGAGTAACAAAAGCTACAATTAAATAAATCCTAATACTAAATTAATTCTAATTCAATTACCATATGTATTGAGTACAATATAAAAACAAATTTAAATTGTATTTATATTTATTTCTATATTTATATAATATATTTAAATGTGTAAAACCAAACTCTGGTATGTCACACAGAATGTTCAATGAATGACTGGGAAAACAAATTAAGGTTCTGTATCATTACAATTTAAATGAACTATATAAAATCGAAGAATTACCAGGAAAATGGGAAACCACTACGCAAAGACGGGGGTCACCTGTGGTATAGTGGTTAGCATGTCAAACTACAATACTAAAGGTCGCAGGTTCGCGCCCAGCGGTGGCCCTATGATTTTTTTATGGGAGTAAAAAATCCTTAGCCATGCCGTCCCTCGGATAGGACGTAAAATTGAGGCCCCGAGCCTGTACGATGTCAGGAACTCGTTAAGGATCCCCATCCTAATTATACCTGGATAGGAAAAAATTTAGGACTCCCACTGTAGCATCGTCCGATTAGCCTTAGTGGCATACAGTGACATTAAACAAACAAACTACGCAAAGACCCACCGTATAAATTCAAAGAACTATAGTTAACGATCTGAACAACAGAAACAGTAAATAAGAATTAAAAGATTATGAAATAAGATTTAAAAATATTAGGTTCTAAAGTTTTTTTGTTTGTTTGGAACTATATGTTCAATAGCAGTTCCCTAAAACTTTTTTAATCATTAACACTAAGCTTGATAAAAGGCTGAAAACATTAAAAAATTTAATACTGATGTATTAAATTAGCGCTCGTGGGGCAGGCCAAGGAAAGAGTCGGGGCAGTTCAAGTCCGGGAAGGGGATTGGAAGTTTATAAACTATATAAATGGAACTATATAATTTTTTATATATTAAACATAAATTTATTATTATAAGTATTTATTTTATTATTTATAAATTTATTATTATATTATTTATTATTAGTTCAATTTAAATTTATTTATATATATATATACAGGGTGTCGTCCCATGAATGTTGTGTCAGGCTAATAAAATCCAGAGTCTTTAGAATTTCAAGGCGAAAATCAGGGATCTTATATTGCGTCATATTAGTTACCTTTGAAGATATTCAACTCTTCCAGAATTTCTCCAGTATTGCTGGAATGGCTCCAGTACTGTAAATTTCACCTTAAGTGACTGGTTTTTATGACGGATTCTGATGGTGAGTCGAATTCTAAAACTGTTTTGTATCGGTTACTTTTTCAATCAGATGCACCCTTACATCGATAACAGGTTGATTATTAACCATTTTCAAATTTTATATCTAATAGTAAAAGTACAACTTTTAAATTTAAAGATATTCACAAATATACCTGGACATCACCGGATTCACAAACAAGAAATCAAATCGATCACGTTTTGGTGCAGCATAGGTGGCAAAATAGTGTTATTAATGTTAGGTCGTACCGAGGGGCGGAATGCGGGTCGGATCACGAACTAGTAGTCGCTAAAGTTCGGCAAAGACTTTCAATAAAGAAAAGGTTAGAAACCGGATCTCATACCGAATATTTTAATCTGGAAAAACTTAAAATTCCGGCGATTAGAAAACAATTTGAAATTGAACTCAAGAATAGATTTGATGTATTAGAACCATCGACAGAGAATGGTGAAGACATTGATCAATTGTGGGAAGGGATTAGGGATAATATTAAAGAGGTCAGTAATTTGTGTCTGGGCAAAAGGGAAAATAATAAGAATAAACCATGGTTTGATGAAGAATGTTTAAACTCGTGTGAGAAAAGAAAAGCCGCTAAACTCAAAGTTTTAAATAATCCTAGCGAAGACAATCGTGCCTACTTTCGAGGCATAAGGAACGAAACGACTAAATTGCTTAAAAATAAAAAAATAATAGAAATAGAAAATAATGGAATCCAAAATAACGTTAGAGATATGTATAAAGGCATAAATTTATCACGTAAACGTCTAGGACCAGTTACGACTGGTATTAGGGATAATAATAATAACATCATAGCGGATCCGGTAAACATAGTAAGGAAGTTCAAAGAGCACTTTGATAGTATTTTGAATCCAGAAAATACCCGTCTATCACCACTTTTGGAATTTCAAAGTGCTGAACCGTTATTAGAAGAACCGAGTATAGGGGAAGTCGAAATAGCTATCGGAAAATTAAAATCCTATAAAGCAGCGGGGACGGATAATATTCCTTGCGAACTAATCAAATCATGTGGGGAAGCTGGGATTTCAAAAATACATCTTTTGATTAAAAAGATCTGGGAGTATGAGAAAGTATCCGAAGAATGGAAAGAGTCTATACTTATACCGATTCACAAGAAGGGGTCGCGGACAGACACTAATAACTACCGTGGGATCTCACTACTTCCGGTCTGCTATAAAGTATTTACGTCAATACTGACTAGCCGAATAACCGAATACGCCGAGGAAATTATCGGAGATTATCAATGTGGTTTCAGACGGAACCGATCTACCGTAGACCAAATATTCTCCCTCCGTCAAATATTAGAGAAAAAATTAGAATACAATGGTATTGTTCATCAACTATATGTCGACTTTAAAAAGGCTTATGATTCAATAGACCGCAATAAACTGTATAACATCCTGACTGAACTAGGAATACCGAAGAAGTTAGTAAACTTAGTAAAAATGTGTATGACCGAAACGTTCAATAAAATAAGAATCGGTCGTTATTTTTCTGAGAAGTTCGAGGTTCACTCTGGTTTGAAACAGGGGGATTCGCTATCCCCTGTTTTATTTAATTTAGCTCTAGAATATGTCATTAGGGAGGTGATAAATACCGGAAAGGGTTTGAATCTGGGGGGAAATATATCCGTACTCGGTTACGCTGATGATTTGGTTTTGCTTGGCGACGACGTGGAAACGATAGAACTAAATACAAAAGCATTGATGGAAGCCGGAAAAGAAGTAGGGCTAGAAATAAATACGGAAAAAACAAAATATATGGTTAGTTGTAGAAACGGTGACAATTTTGGCGATATTGAAGTAGAAGAGGAAATATTCGAAGCCGTTGAGAAATTTAGATATTTAGGATCTACTGTAACTAGAAAAAACGAAATCGAAGAGGAAATTAAGGCTAGATTAAAGGCGGGAAATGCTTGTGATTTCTCGGTTGCAAAATTACTTGGGTCACGCCTTTTATCCCGAAATTTCAAAATTAGAATTTACAAAACTATAATTCTTCCGACTGTTCTTTACGGTTGTGAAACATGGCCGCTTACAGTAAGGGATGAGAAACGCCTTATGGTGTTTGAAAATAAAGTGCTGCGTAGAATATTCGGGCCGAAGAAAGATGAGTCAACAGGAGAATTTAGACGGCTACACAATGCGGAAATGCGTGATCTTTACGCGGCAAATGTAATCGAGTCTATAACTGAGCGTCGGCTAAAGTGGGCATGCACAATGACGAGTCTTAGTAGTGAACGAATTCCTAAAAGATTGATAAACGCTTTGCCGACTGGAAAACGGCCGAGGGGTAGGCCTAGGCGAAGGTGGGAAGATTCGGTGAAAGCAGATCTTGTGAATTGGGGATTGGACGGTGGTAGGTGGATGGAGGTATGTAGGGACCGATTGGTGGTGTCGGCGTCGGGCCTTCGGGTCCCTTAAGCCTTGTTGTTGTTGTTATATATAATAGTGTTTTTTAATTTAAAAAAAAAAATAAACATATGATATAACGCTTGTAAATGTCAGCTGTTTCTTTCAAATATTTGTTCCGTCTGTATTTCTTGGTTATAAGGTTATTAGTTTGTCAGTATTTGTAAATGTAAATTGGTCAATTTAAAAATTTGGCTCATTTTGTAAGGCAGTAAGACATGCTCATGGCATTAGGACGATGTGACGGAAACTTTAGAGCAGCTGCAAGGCTATAAGCAGAGCGTTATCCACAGCGGCACCATCCCAAGTATCAAGAATTCTCACGCTTTGCTGATAGGATAAAAAGAACAGGTACAATTAAGCCTTACAGTAAATATTGTCACCATGTCCGTCCAGTTTTGAATAATGCTAATACAGATGTAGTATTAGCTGTAGTTGAAGAGGATCCGCAGATGATGTAAGGGATATTAGTAGGGAAACTGACATATCCCGAAGTTCTGTACATAGGCTTTTAAAAGATGAAAAATTCAGACCTTACCATTTTTCAGTGCACCAAGTATTGTCCGAAAGTGACTTGGACCAGCGATTGAGGTTTTGCCATTGGGCACAAACAATTATAGCTGAAAATCCTAATTTTTTTTCTAATGTGCTTTGGACAGATGAAGCTACCTTTTGTAGCACTGGCTTAATGAACATGCAAAACGCACATTATTGGTCCAGACAAAATCCTCACTGGATGTTACAACGTGACCAGCAACACAGGTGGGAAGTGAACGTCTGGTGCGGCATTATAGGGGACCAGATCAATGGACCACATTTCTTCGGAACACCATTAAATTCCATCAGCTATTCGAAGTTCATTGAACAAGATCTTCCGATTTTACTGGAAGAGGTGCCGCTTGAAAAACGTATGGTGATGTGGTTCCAACAGGATGGGTGTCCGGCTCACTATTCCATTAGAGCTAGGAACGTTACAAATCACATGTTTTCCAATAGATGCATTGGAAGGGGTCTGCATATTAATTGGCCAGCAAGATCTCCGGACTTAACAATTTTAGATTATTTCTTTTGGGGAAGATTGAAAGATCTCGTCTACACGAATAGACCGTCGACAGTAGAAGAAATGAGGGTAGGAATACAAAATGCGATTCTTTCCATTCCACCGGAAGAAATACAGCAAGCTCAGCGAGACTTCAGTTCTAGACTTTTGTCATGCATAAATGAAGAAGGCCGTCACTTTGAACACATAAAATAGTATTTTTATGCAAGTAAACAAATATTTGTTAATAATATTATTAACCCAATTGCATTTTCAAATAATGTAATATTTACTTAATTAATAAAATTCAATTTCCTTCAGAATCCATAATTAACTTGTCATCTAACAAACCAGTAGCTCCAGGGTTCCTTTCAAATAAGAGGATTAGGCTGTTATCGATGTAAGGGTGCAACTGATTGCAACCAGTCACTTAAGGTGAAATTAACAGTACTGGAGCCATTCCAGCAATACTGGAGAAATTCTGGAAGAGTTTAATATCTTCAAAAGGTAACTAATATGACGCAATATAAGATCCCTGATTTTCGCCTTGAAATTCTCTGGGTTTTATTAGCCTGACACAACATTCGTGGAACACCCTGTATGTATGTATATATATATATATATATATATATAATAAACCATATACATTTTATCATTTATATTATAAAATGCATATAGTTTTATTAATTTTAAATTATATAAATTTTGTCTTTTATATAATAAAATGTATATAGTTTTATTTATTTTATTTTATTTATTATTTATTTTTGCAAAGTTTTAGAATTACGATTTATCCCATTACGAAAGTAGACGCCTAAATTCCTTCCCTTGTTGCATTGCCAGTTTTAAAAATTATGAAACTCATTATTTTTCAATGAATTCAACCTGTACGCAGAAAAATTGCAAACATTTCATAACTACTAGCCGACTGGAACATAAAAAATCACCAGTAAATATACGGTATGCGCCTAAATCATAGTTCTTGATATCAAAGAAAAAAATTTTTAATAGTTTTTTTTTCTTTTTCAAAGTTCCCATGGCGAGTAACTCCAGGGGAACTTTCGGCAAATAGCTCTCACTTAGAAAAAATGGAAGAACTAAAGCCGCACCCGTTACTTGGAGCATAGTATTATAGTGCTTGTCTTAATGAGCTATCCTTTTCCAAAATTATTGTAAATTATTATCAATATATGGATATTTAAAAAAAATCACAAACAATATTTAATGTAGAAAAAAAAATGGCGCGGAATCAGCGTAGCTTTAAAATACCCCTATCCATACTAAAAAGAAAGTCTTCTCTTTTTTAAACTTAACAGCCCCTTCCATGAATCAAGCAAGCTTAATTAGAAATGAGTAGCGCCTGCGCACTGTGTGATAACGCTCCTAAACCAAGTGCATCCTGCATTATTAGGCCTATGTACTTAGTGTACTTCCACTATCATTATTCATTGCGTATTTAACTTAGCAAGCTAGAGGAGGTTTCACAGAGGCGAATAACTCTTCATAAGCATAAAAACTACCAACGCTTCTTATACCAGATATCCCCCAAAAAAACCTATTAAATTAGCGTAAAATTTTATTTTATCTTGTGTTTCATTACAAACACTCTTAATTCCATGACACTAACGGAATGGCATCAAGACATTTACGATATCAAAAACATTTGATACAAATGTTTGAAAATTGGATGACAAGAAGCTATCAAAAATCAATAGCTACATTATGCTAAGGAGCGTAAATCATATTTTCGATGTACCCCAACACAATGGTCAAAACAATTTCGGTCAGCTCAACGCCATCAGAAGTCCTTAAACCAAAAATCTTTAATCACAGCATTAAACCCCCCCCCAAAAAAAAAACTATATAATCAGTATACCTAAAGTGCAACGCCTCAGCAAAACGGGTATAAATTAAAAGAGATTGTGGATATAAAAAAAAAATAAAATAATTATGATTTATATGTCAGATACTCGCTAAAGATCCTGAGTAGTATAGTTTTGTAATCCGTCGTAAGAGATAAGATATATTTACAGGAATATTTAATTTGTTTCGACATATTCAATCATTTATGTTTTCTTTTCACAGAATTACTTTATTATTATGAGCAAATTACAACTAATTTAAAATTTTATATCGATCAAATTGATATAAAAGAAGATTATAGTAAACTGTATGATTCTGGGAGATCATAATTGACATAACTGACCACATCTGTGATATGTAGATAGTTATGCTAAATAAGAAGATTCTGGAACCGCAGGAGCGGATAAATGAAATCATTTGTGTTCTACGAATAATGAATAATCTCCACTCTGTAAAAAGTTCAATCCAAGAAAATTTGGACCAAAGGCATATTTGGACATATAGTGTCACAACATAGTTACAATATTACTGTAATAGGTATAATAGGTTGTTATAGTTCACTCCTGAGATTATTTATTTAGGAATTAGCAGTGAAGTTTATTTATAAATAAAAGTATAAGTTAAGTTAAGATAAGGATCACAATTATGTTTGCTAATAATAATAAATCAGTATCTTCATAAAACTTTAGCTTTATATTTGTATTCGTAGTAAGATTCGAGCTCAGAAGATTTCGCCAAAATAGGATCGCAAGCACCATTTAGGGGAGAGAGTGAAAAGTTATTATAAATTAATCAAGAGTATCTGAAGTTTTATACTACATTACTTTTAACTTTTGAAATTAGTACTTATATTCAAGAATATTATACAGGCCACCCAAAAACATTCGATTATTTGTCGATAGTCTCATGCCAGCCAGATAAGCCCGAACATATGCCATTTATAGATTTGATCAAGAAATCGGACTCTCATTATAATGATGTTGTGGCGGTGTTCTCAGAGAGAGACAGGAATTTTATCAGGCTCATATGGAGGAAAACGAAACCATTGCAGAATGGGCTGCTCGGGTTAGAAGACTGGCAAAAGTTGTAAGTTAGCTTGGATCTTTGAGATTGCAATTAGAGACAGATTTCTGATAGGTTTAAGAAAAGGAAAACGGAGAGAGAAGTTGTTCCTGGATTCGAACATTTCACAATGCAGTTGCTCTCGCGAAAAATGAAAATGCGGCCAAAAAGCGGTTGTGGTGAGACCGTTAGAAATAAAGCAGGAGAATTATTTTTTGGAGAGGAAAGCATGTTCGGTTTGTGAATTTAATAACCATACAAGCCAGCATATATAACCATTCAATGTTGGTAGAAAAATTATGACTGTTCTATTTGCCATATGAAGGGACACTTGAAGAAAATGTGCAAATGCCTCGTATATCACAATTACAAAATGCAATCTAACTTAATTTAAAAACGTTTTAAGAAAATGGTAGCATGATATTACAGCATTATCGGTTCAGAATTATAATTCCCTTAAACCATGCAATAACCACGAATTAGGGATACTGAAAAATAGAAATTCCAAATCATCACAGTTGAATCGATATGTTATATAATGGATCAATCGAAAATTTTTATAAAAGTAAGGGAATTAATAATCGGAAGAAAATATTACAACTAGAAGACAGATCAAAGGTTCGGAAATGAAGGTAGAAAATTCAGGCTCGCCTGTTTTTTGTTGAATAGGAATCTAATGAGAGCCGATCGTGCCGCCTTCCAAGAGTGAGATTGAACTTAAATTGCCCGTCCCGCGTCCTTAAATTGCGTTAGTCCTTTCCTTTAGCGAGGCTATAATCAAAGTTTAAAGGAAGCCGGAGGAGGTGGAACTCATGCCGCCGGTGGAGGTGCTACCACAGTCAGCCGATTAACTCTCTGTCCTAATTAATCGAAATTGCGCCGCCGAGGCTTTAATGTAATTTAAGTCATCCTTTCAGCCTCTTCTCTCATCTCAGCGGATATTTATTCTCCTAAATGAGATTCTGAAAGCCGTCATCGGGGATGGATCCCCGTTAATCGCGTCATAATCACCGTTCCGGATAAGTCTAACCAATTCCAGGCTCTTCAACTAGAAAGAGAGAGAAAAAAAATGCTAAACATCCCTTCCGACTAAACGAAAATAAATTTAATAGGGATTATAGGTGAATGGACAACAGAACTCCCATCTATACATTCCACACCTGGGCAAAAAGTATTTTAATTTATATTTTAAAATACTTTATTTTAAATAGCAAGTATATAAAATAAATTTGAATAAAATGCATTTTAACCTCAAATCATTTAAAATACATTTCGATAAAATTATTTTAAACACAAAATAAAAAAGTATTTTATATTTTAAATAAAAAAAGTTAAAATGAAAACACAAAATACTTTTAAAACCTATTAGCTAGTGCATTGCAATTGATTAATAAATATTTTTTTTTTAAATATTGCAATTGATTAATAAATCGACAGTTTTTATTTAATTTTTTTTCGGTTGTCTTTTCTTGGTGTAATGTATCTGATTCTCAGATCATCTTCACTTTCATTTTGTTGAAATTATTAAATTAAATTTCTTTTTCTACAGATCCAATCTGATTCGGAACCTACTTAAACTAATTGGGCTACCCATTAGACTATTCGCTACCCATACACCATCTAACGACCTCCGTCCAATAGGAATTTTGGCAAATCAGCCCTAAGGCAATCCTCCCATCTCAGCCCTTACTTCCCTCAGACATTTTCCATTCATCACGTCGCGACCGCGGCGCACATTGGTCCAACCTGGGAAAAAGCCTCAAAAATGAAAGTAGCCCAAACCTAATTTTTTCTAGGCTTTCGAATACTTAGATACTTGTAGAACAATGGAAAGAATATTTTTTTTTAACTAGTTCAAAATCAAAATGTGTTTGTACCGGTAAAATTGAACTTTTTAATGATTGAAAATATCGCACTTTTCTACCTACATAAAAAAAAATTTCTATTCTGTTTAATATTAACAATAAAATATTCCCCAATACATCAGGAGTGTGTCATATATATGTGCACTGTTATGGACTAAACATGTTTGAATAATATCAATAATTAGAGAAGAAATTAATTTTCGAAATCGTTGCTGAAATAAGTATGATTTTTTGACTATGTTGGTTTGTAAAAAGTTTGCGTTACGTTGCGTTACGGTCGCAATGGTTTAATATGTAACTGTAGGTAGTAGAGGAACTGTGGTAAAATTTTCAGCGCCAACTTCGGCCAACTTTGGGATTTATAAGGATTTAAACCTTTCGCTACGGTGCGAGTGGCGAGGGCGGATGACCTTGGGGAGGAACTATTAGTTAAGAAAAATCCTCCTATAGGTCTCTTATGGAGGTGGGCTGGCTTAGAATTAAAATAAATCACACGTTATTTTCAATTAATTCTAAAATACTAAAATAAAATAAAATTATTTTAATTTTAATTCTAAAATACTAAAAAAAATTGTTTTATTTTGTATTTTAAATAATCAAATAAACTACGATTACAAGTAGGTTGTTTGAAGGTGCACAGTTTGCTTATAGTGTATGGTGATCCATTGCACTAGAGCTCTCAGCCATGAAAATTGAGGCGGTACATTTATTTCAGTTTGATACTGCTATTGTTTCAAGTTTTTTGAAAATACTACATTGACCGCGCAGATTACAGGGATAAATGAAGAATTAATTATGAGATAAAAAAAAAAACAGATTAAAAACAGTACTAGATGTGATTTGCTCTTTGTACCCGATTGATACTGCAGCATGTCGCAAGTATACAGTGGAAACGGCTGAGATGGCAGTGACTCGGTACCCCGGGTACTATTTCCCATCGCTCGTAGCTCTTTGTATCGGTTCCCTGTCAGAAGAGGCTCATGGAGAGTAGGAACAAATATTATAAGCAGTAAAGGGGACGTGATTTCAGGAAGATATCTCGAGTCGCAACAAATGAAGATGTTTTCTACCAATTATTTGTAACAAGCGACCCATACATTACGGATTCAAGACCAGTATACAAGTATAAAAAGAAAAAAGAGCTAACCGAGGAAGCATACAATTTATTTAAACAAGATTAAATAATTATATCCTACTGTATTGTAGTACATAAAATGTTAAATAAAAAAATTAATATATAATATAATATTCAAATTTTTATTTCCCACGTCAAATTTTAACTTGATCTGATGCTCTGATTTCGTTGATATAGATTTCATTAGATTCGGCACCTCAAAAAACATATACGACTATACCAAACACGAATTTTTGATATTGTTGACTTTTTGATATTTGTTGACCTCAAATTTGGACTTGATCTGGTGGTCTAATTGCACGGATTTTGATTTCATTAGATTCGGCACCTCAAAAAATTAATACACGGGTGGTTCCAGGCCGCTAACAGAGTAATTATAATAGATATTAAGTTTTTTCCCATTTTCAGCTTTTTTGGACCACTGTGCGGCGCTTATTAATTTCTATGGAATTCGTTCACCACCGGTTTGCAATTTTACACTCCAATTTTATTCATCTGTCTGCGATCACCTCACTTGCTCCTCATTCAATGTTAGCGTGAACGTTTTGCATTCTTAACACGTTAGATGCGGCAGCGTATTTTAGGGTATCCTGAATTGGACGGTATCGGACCCCGGAGTCCGACTGCTAGTATGAGCCACAGACGATATCGTGCGTCGGGGTCCGATGGGAATACTTTGAAGTTAATAATTGCGCCCCCCCCCCCATAAAAAAACAAAAAAAACAGCAACATCAAACTGAAATAAATGTACTTGCTCAATATTTAGGAATGAGAGCTCTAGTAGTGCACTACACTATACTATTACGAAAATTGTTTAACTTCAAACAACCTACTTAAGATTTATTTTATTTTATTATTTAAAATACAAATGAAAATACTTTGTTTTCATTTTAGTATTTTCATTTGTATTTAAAATACTTTTATTTAAAATAATGCCTGGGTCTGATACATTCAATATGTGAAGTCTGAAAATTCATCTAATATCGATTTTGCGTGTCATCCTTGCGCAGGAGTCAAGCTAATCTTCTCTGTATCGTTCCAATTTTAGTATATGTACCGCCGAAGCGAGTACATCTAATATCGAAAAAAATAATAACTATGGTTGGCGTTTTGTGCGGCAAATGGCATACAGTGAAAATCCAATTATCCGGATCGATTAAAGAAATTTTTGTTTTCGTACATAACTTTTTTTTTTTTAATTCTTTAATTATTTTGTTGTTTTGCGCTTGGTTTGTCAATGTATGTTTGGATAACGTATTGTTACAAAAATACGAACTACACCCATTGGAACAATAAATTCTATTGTATATTAGGATAGACATACTATATAGACGGAGAAGAGCAAGGATTAGTGTATTCCTAGAAGCAGAGCATATCCGTCCTACACCTTTTTTCCACAGTTTGATTCATACTGATGTTGCGAGTGGTCTATTAAAAACTTAGTTATGGCAGCAAAAAGAAAACGAGTGGTTTTAGAAGAAAAACTCTCGATCGTAGAACGTCTTAGAAAAGGCAAATCTGGCAAAAAAAATGGCGGATGAGTTTGGTGTCGGAACATGCTGAAACATTAAAAAAAATATTTCAAATACTGAAAATAAAGGCGGAAGTTCGTCAAGAAAAACCATAAAGAAGCCATTGAATAACGAGATGGAGAAAGCAATTAATACTTGGTTTCTACAAAACGATCTCAAGACCAACCAATATCAGGTCCATTTCTCGGTGAAAAAGCATTGATGTTCAGTAAATTTTTTTTTAATGAATCAATAAAATAAACGGTTAAAATATTAAATATTCATTTCTTATTTCGTAATCTGATTATCCGGATTTTCGAGTATCCGGTATCGATGTCGGTCCCAATTAATCCGGATAATCGGAGTTTCACTGTATATGAATATAGATTAAAAGAAAAGGAGGAGGCGCTTTATCAGGATCACTCAGAACCTCACCAGGGGTCTTAACGAAATGTTTTTTTTTAACAAAAAAAAAGAACTTCAAGTATATATATGGAATATATATTATTTGTTAAGTTTATAAAAAATCATGAGAATGTCAATTTTGATAAAAAAATAAATAAACTAGTCTACAATATATCCTTAAACTATTTGGCTTTTCTCATCACTATATTACTATATCATAACCATATAAAACGAGATTTTTGGAGAGGTGATAAACTACGAGTTTTTCGGTTTACGGGTTTTATGGACACTGACTCTGCTTCAGCACTAAAGCAGGTAAACTGGAAGACGATCAGATAGAATCAACCAGTCCTCCAATGGAGAATGAAAAAATGGAAAACGGAGGAATAGCGAAGGATTCTTTAGTACAAAAAAGGTTGCGAAGCGGGCAGACCCGCGATTAGAAAATGTGTCTATGAGATTTGACTCATTAAAAAATGAACGCGACGAAGAGAATATTTAAAGTACCATTAGTAGCAACACCAACAAAACTGCAAGAACAATAGGCATTCCAAGACCTCCACCAATAGCAATGATTACTCGCCTCTTGAATTTTTAAGAATTTAAGAAACATTCGATAGACAACATATATCTGAAAAGCAGCAATTATGGCATCAGAATTTACAAGGAAAGCAAAACATATCACACGAAAATTGCCTTTTTGTTTAAGAACAGTCATTTTTCTTTTCCTACATTCGACACAAAAGAAAATATTTAAGAAAAAAGTATTAGTTACTGAATATTGATTTAGTAGAAAAATGCGAAACATTTAACACGCATTTAAAGATGTTAAAGGGATTTTGGATATGCGTCGTCTTAAGAAATATTTGTCTGATGGTGGAACAAAAGTTCGCCAGTTCTTGTCACTAAAACCATTGAAAGTAGAATTGATGAACTCAGAGCAATTCGCGCAATCAATGGAGTTCTTTTTACAGTGGTGGGGTACAAACAAAACAAAGGCATTTTTCAGTGATACGCTATGGAAGATGAAACTACTTACGAGACATTTAACTTTGCAATCTCCTAATCGGAAATCTTCATCTGGGATCTATACGACACCATCGTTAATTTCATGGAGAGTCCTTTAGAGGATCAAAGTTGAAACAGCTTCGAATATCATAAATGACATATATTTATGAATTTTCCATGATCCATATCGAGGAATATGGATTTTCCATGAATATTCCATTCTTGAAGTCAGCATAAGGTCTGTCCCATCCGCTTGGTAATTCGTCGCCATCCACCAGACCCTTATAAAAGGGAATAATGTTCTAATTTGGAACAAGCCCCTCAAACTAATGGCAGGAGAAAGACAGACAGGCTGTAATTAAAACGGATGATATCGAGGATTCCAAGAGTTCCTCCGCAGGGACCAATCTAATTGCCGAGTAGGAGAACCAAGTATTTATTCCTGCCGTTGGCTACGGACCAAATGATAGGGTTCGGTTATTCAATTAATTTAATGAAATGAAGAACTGATAGGCTAGGATGAATGCACGTAAAAGCATTACTATAAGCTTAAAAGTACCTCATTATGAAATCTGATAGGTATTATTATCCCCAAGGTATGAATGAATTGTTTGAAAAATTCCACAATAGGTTAAATTAAATCGTCAATATAATGTCTGATCATCTAAAATAATTCCAACTTGGAAAATAGAATCGTTAATTGTGCTAGCAGATAATTTTTTTTACTTATAAAATTTTACTGTTGCTTGCTCTATTAGCTTTAGGGAAATAAATAAATGTATTCCGGTGAAATCAGATCACTTAAGAGCTTATTTTAAATAACTAGAATATGAGAGGATCAGAAATTTGCAATGTTTTTTTTAATTTTATATATAAAGATAGTTACAACCCTCTACTGAACTGGAAGGAAAGTTATGTGTTCCCTACAACAGTCAATTGGAGTCACCTGTGGTTAGAGTGGTGTAAAACCTAGTAAAGCAGTCTACAGTACTAAAGGTTGCGTGATCGTGTCCCGCAGTGGACCTAGGATTTAATGAGAGTAAAACACCCTCACTCGCTATGCTCGCTCTTCAGGGATAAATAAATCACCAAAATGGTCCTTTTCAGTGGAGGTCGGGCCGCACTGTGAACGACAGAGAGCACAGTTCAGAAAATACCTTTATGTGCATATTAATTTATTTATAAGACTAAGAAAAAAAATGAAAATATAATCCATTCCCTATTATTGACATAAGTAACCTAATCCGTTTCAAACGTTTTCATCTGAACGGATCAGTTAGAATGACGCTGGAGCTTCCTGGAGCGGAGAGAACTGGGATTAATCCCAAGGACCGGGACTGTTTAGCAGAAGGGAGAGATGAAGATAGAGATCCTGCTGGCAGCGGCGGTGATGTATGGAGGACTTCGGACTTATCGCAAGGACTTATGCGCCAGACAAAGCTCTCTGAGGCGTTAATACTCCACTGGATTATACCCCCTAGCTTCTTCACAATACACTATCCTACAAGCTTTGGATGAATATTGTATGAGAGATAAGAACTCCTCGCATCTCCAAAATGGGTTATATACACCCTCTCTAACATACCCTCAGTCCAATTAACAATGGCCTCTCCTCTGCTCAGAGAAAAACGTTATGTCCGTCTGAAGCGTATAGGTGATCCTGTAATATTTTTTTTTAGTTCGGTACCCCTACCTGGCCATGCGTGACATACGGGAGATTACTCTATAGGTGCCTATTCTAGTGCCAGCCTATTCTAATGAACGGTTTGTCCTATCGAGCTAGAAATTGTTTTACTCCATTAAGAATTGGAAATTGCACTATGATTGAAACTAAATTTAAAAATTATATTATTTAAGTAATTATAATTATAATTATAAAGGAAAAGAGAGAAGAGATATTTTAAATAATTAACAAAAAATAATTGAACTTACTTTTCACTTAATTTAGCTTGTTTTACTTTGATTTAACTCAATATTAATTTTAATTTCCTTTAAGGTCTAATTTTTTTTTTTTTTTGAAGTAAGCTAATGTTGTGCAACTTTTTATGGGAAAATATTGAGACCCCTGTCTTTAATCGCCTTTCTATTAATCTCATATTGATATTTAGACAGTTTTGACTGGATAAAAACAGCAAGAGCAGAATCATTGCCGAAAATTGAACTTCAACTATTTTTCTCTGGGAGGAGGCTGAAACAGCCTGATTACTTATAGGTGTAATACTAGATTTCATTTAATGTTACACTAAACATATCATATTTTAAATTTAAACCATGATTATGTAAGTATGTGGGGATGTGATTCAATGCTTTTTGAATAAATTGGAGACGGTCAACTTTAGGTTATTTTCTTCTCAGGAAATATTTTGGTCGTTGCGAAATTTTTGAAATGATTAACAATAACTACTCAACATGCTAAAGAAGGCAAATGAAATCAGAGGAATATATACTCGGATATATCCTGGTCCTAGATCTATCGCTACAATCATAAGAAAGGATAAGGCTTTTTCTATAATCATGCTTAAAATTATTTATTTTCTGTGGAAGATTTTCGCTTATAGAATGGTTTTTATTGAACGGTAACTGTATAAAGTGGTTCGCCTATGTATGCACATAATGGCTGTAAAACATCGATCAATAAAATGTGTAAAATATCTCATTACAAAAAATAATAAATCTATCCTAATGAAACTGGATCGAATTGGTTTACTTTTTTCTCGTTGTTTCTATTTTATTTGTATTTATTATAATCATCTCCCTCAAACGCAAAAATAGACTTCACTAATTCATTACCTAGAAAAAAGTAGATGCAGCGTTGGTAAAACGGGGCGTGGCAAAACTTGGCCCATCAGAATTTTTGAGGGAGCACATTTTCACAGGATTATAACTTTTAAGGTAGCACATTTTTTCTGGGTAATGAATTATTTATCTGAAAACTACCGAATCAAGGAACTAGAGAAACGTGGAACAGAATGTAGATTTATCACAAGTAAACTAATTTTTTTTTTGTTACATCATATTTTATTTTCAATAGCACCATTAAAAATAAAAAGAAAAGGGAGCTTTTAAAAAAAAAAAATTGAGAGGGGGGCTGCGACATCATCCTAGGATCATCATCAAATAACAATTGCATCAATTGAAATAATAATAGGTAGTTAACTATTACATTATTCAATGAACTCAAATAACTTGAATGATGTTTTGGATTTATGATTACTAACGTAATCTTAAACAACATGAGTATAATTCACTTATTTATATATTTGGATTAATGCATAAGGCTGAACAGTTTGGTTATTTGAACGTGTTTATTTTAGGAACCAACATTCTTATTTGATTTTTTTTTTGTTAGATAATTTTTGAGTCGTGAAGCTTAATACCCACTGTGCTAAGAAAAATAAAGATAAATGTTAGAAAATCCGGAACTCTCCGATTATTATGTAACACCGTTTTCCGTATTTATTAACATAAGTATAATATTAATTAATAAATGTCAATTATTAACGTCTTTATTTGTTTTTACTTCCACTTACTTATATATGAAATATATAGTAAGGAAAGTATTGCGATCGTGAAAAAATTCGACTTCCGGTTTTCAACGGAAATACACGTTTTGGGGTTCCCTGAGTCCAATTAACCAAGTCCAACGAAATGGTCTGTGTGTGTGTGTGTGCGTGTGCGTGTGCGTGCGTGTGTGTGCGTGCGTGTGCGCGCGTGTGTGTGTGTGTGTGTGTGTGTGTGTGTGTGTGTGTGTGTGTGTGTGTGTGTGTGTGTGTGTGTGTGTGTGTGTGTGTGTGTGTGTGTGTGTGTGAACAGACTAGCTCAAAAACTATAAACCGCACAGACCTGAAATTGGGTATTTGGTGTATGTATATGCCCGCGATGTGACAGCAAAAATTTCATCAAAATTGGTCAAACGGAGGGGGTACTTTATATAAAGAATTTTGTCTAATTTTTAGGTTTTTTTCGATTTTCTCAAAAACGGCTCTAACGTTTTTGATTAAACTCGGTATTTGGTGTATTTATATGCCCGCGATGCAACAGTAATTTTTTTTATCAAAATTGATTAATTGGAGGGGGCACTTTACTTAATAAATGTTGTCCCATTTTCAGGTTTTTTTTTTATTTACTCAAAAACGGCTTCAACGATTTTGATCAAACTTGGTATTTGATGTATGTATATGGCCGTGATGCGACAGCCGAAATTTTATCAAAATTGGTTAAACGGAGGGAGAACTTTACTTAATAAATGTTGTCTCATTATCACGTGTTTTTTATTTGTTTACTCAATAACGGCTTTAAAGATTTTGACCAAACTCGGTATTTAGTGTATGTATATTCCCACGATGTGGCAGTAAAAATTTCATCGAAATTGATCAATTGGAGGGGGCACTTTACTTAATAAATTTTGTCCTATTTTCACGAGTTTTTTTTTATTTACTCAAAAACGGGTGTAACGATGTTGTTTAATTAATTATATTTTAGTTTAGAAATTTTAGTTCCATAATAAATTTTTGAAAACAATATAAAGCGATTTTAGAGGAACAGTAATCGTTCTTGATTTCCAGAAAGGCATAAGAGACGTAAATACACTTATCGATTCACCTTCACGATGTATTTGCAAAAAGCAACTTGTAGTAAAAAACAAGCAAGCAGTAAACAAAACTCGATTGATGATGACATTAGACCCTTTATAAATAAATTAGCAATAATGAATCGAAAAGTGCTGAGAACTACCAAATTTTGCTATACAGATACTCTATAACTTATGGAGATATACAAGTGTAAGTATATACTTAAATGTGGAAGAATGGCATTTACATATTATCGAAACACGTCGATTTCTAATCTAAGTAAGTTCGTAAGTGAAAGTTGTGTGTTGCGCGCATCGCACCCGATTTTTTTAACGTAGCTTTGTGTCACCAAGGCGATCGTGATCGTGATCGATCAAATCAAATCAAATCAAATATCAAAAATTTTACGTCCAGCTAACTTTTCGAATTTAAAGGAACAAAAAGAAGGGAATTTCTCTCTTTTTTTTTTAATTTATAGCATCATCTACCTAAAAAAACGCTCTAACAGCCTTCAATAGTTCATTACTCAGAGAAAATTTGACTAGTGCACGGCAAAAGCATTTTGAGAGGGATTTTTTTTTTTAACTTTTGAGATGGCACATTTTCTGGATAATGATTTTTTTATTTGTAAAACTTTCGAATTGAGGAACTATGGAAGAAACGTGCAACAGGCCCTATCTCTAAGTAAACTTTTATTTATTTATTTATTTTTTAAATCCTCTTTTAATTTCAAAAGCACCACTTTTAATAAGAGGAGAGCGATAAAATTTTTGAGAGGGGAGGGGGTTACGCCATCATCCTTTGAGCTAACTATAAATAATTACTAGAGCACTATTTAATGAACTCAAATTACTCCAATGTTGTTCTGAATACATGGTTATGTATTATGCATTTTATTAATTTATAAATTTGTATTGATGCATAAGGCTGAATAGTTTAATTATTAGATTGCGAGTTTTAGGAATTACTAACCAGTTTTAATTTGATTTTTTTTTTTTTTTTTAGTTAGATTGTTTATTGAGACAGTCGTGAGGATCAATACCGACTCTGCTACCAAATATTTGACCCGAATAATGATCAAATACACCGCAGGGTTCATTTTTAGGCATAATGAAGTCGATTCAAAAGAAAGCTGTTTTTTACTTTCACTTATTTTTTTTAAAGAAAACTATACAGTCTTAATCCCAGAAGAAACCTACGTGGAAAACTTGTTACCTTGCAAAACATCGTGTAAAAGTGTTTTTGTTCTTTTAACTTGTATGGTCGGTTTTATCATTAGAAAATCATCTCATTTTAAAATTAAAGAGCATGAAATTTCGGGTTGAATGACAGCAGCCAAACGAAAAATGAAAACGCAAATATTGCGTTAAACGAGCTTCTTAACTTTGAAATTAGCTTACTCCTGTGCAGAGAACGAAATAAAAACGTAATATTATTAGTATTGCTTACCTTACTTTCCTCTCTCTCAGACAATTTATTTTTCTGTATGATACATCGTTATCGAAAGCATCTGAAAAAAATCCAAAATTTTTTTATTAAACCACACAAACATTTAACTAGGAGAAAATGGTTTTACAAAAAATTATTTCATTGATATATATCTTTCTAAAAAATAACATATTTTATTCAAAGTCAAATGCACGTTTAAATCGGATTACTTATTCCAAGTCGCAAATAAAATTAGTAAATAGTTATATCCCAAGGATAAAACTAAAAATATTATATTCACTGTAGGGATGGGGAGTGACTGGCGTACCTGTGACTTTGTCACTGTGACTTACCGGTCACCAGTAGTCACTGTGACCAAAATTTACAAGTCACTGTGACTTCAGTCACTGTCAGGATCACTGTCTATGGAAGATTTGTCACTCAAGAATTCACAGGGACTCTACTTGTCAGTGACCTGGGTCACTGTTGACTTCACTGTGACCGACGCCAGTGATCTCCCACTACACCTCCTTCCTGCCACTGTTCTCAGCAATTCGGGGAACTTCCCGGTCACATAAAAAACAAACCCACTTTAATTAAAAAAACTTATGTCCTTCCTACCTAAAATTCACAAATTACTTTTACTTAGGCATAATAAACTCTCTTATCTTCAATTAAAAAACAAAACAAATTATTTTATTGCTGCTTAATTATAACTGAATTCGTATATATATATTAAGTCTTTGGTCAGAGAACATTTTTATTTTCGAAAAGCATTAAACATTATGGCTTAAAAAAATAAAATAAAATAATATATATATATACTGCCTTGGTAGTTTATAGGAAGAACATAATTTAAAAATCAGAATTTTTCCCAGGTGCTGAGGTGTGGACTGGTATTTATTAACATTTTTATGGGAACAGTTTTAACAAAATCCTTAGCACTTTTTTTATTTTTATTTCATGAGTAATAAAGGCCTTAATTTAAAATACATATTAGTACATAATGACGTTGTAAATTAATTTAAATGTTTAAATAAAATTCATTTTCAATTAGTGGACTTGGGATATGACTAAATATAGCTCATTTTATATAGAAGTAGTAATATTTTATGAGTATCCTCACCTTTCAGGGGGGGGGGGGTACTCATAAAATGATACATAAATACCAATATCCTAATAAATTTTTAAGCTTGATTTGCCTTAATTGATTCCACTAATCTTTTTTTTTTTTTCGAAATTTGTGACCCACCCCTCAGGTTAGAAAAGTTTTAAAAATGATGTGCTCTAAAACTGTAAATAAGTTAATCATAAACTTCTTACAGTTTCATTGGGGTTAAAAGCACAAAATTTCGGGTAGAGAAAATCATTCAATGGGGAGTGACTGGTGTCCCTGTGACTTCAGTCACTGGACGATCACTGTCCATGCCTGGGTCACTGTAATGGGGAGTGACTGGCGTCCCTGTGACTTTGTCACTGTGACTTCAGTCACTGGACGATCACTGTCCTTGCCTGTGTCACTGTAATGGGGAGTGACTGGCGTCCCTGTGACTTCAGTCACTGGACGATCACTGTCCATGCCTGGGTCACTGTTGACTTCACAGTGACCGACGCCGGTGATCTCCCACTACACCTCCCTTCCTCCTAATGTTTTCAGCGATATGAGGAACGTCCCGTTCAGATAAAAAACAAACCTTCTTTAATAAAATAACTTAATTCACTACTCACAATCTTTAATCTTTCCTAACTAAATTCACTACTCACTTTTACTTAAGCATAATGAACTCTCTTATCTTCAATTTAAACAAACCAAATTTTCATTTTATTACTAAATTTATAATTCGATTGTTTACTTTTTAGTCAATTATAACTGAATCATTTTTTAATTTTGTTTTTACCACCAAATGTGTAAAATATTTTTTTAAGGACAAGGATTATTCAAAACAAATATAATTTATATTTTTTACATTAAAAAAATATACATAATGTAAATATACATTTGCATATTTACAACTGTCGTACACAAAGTAAAATTGTGCCTTTTTCAATATAAAATAAAGAAAATATTCGATATCAAATAAATACTTGTAATATTTATACAATATGTAATTTATGTAGTATCAGTTGTTTTACGATAACGGAACATTGTGGGGTTAAAATCACAAATTTTTGGATAGAGCAAATCATTGTTTCGTAAGCCCCTAGAAGCGCGGGGCCACCAGTGTGAAACTTATGAATTCATGTAACGTAAACCATAATTCAGATTGGTTTTTATTCGTATTAGACCTTGCATTTTGGAAACTGGTTTATCAGTGCAGTTTAATTATATTAATAAAATACTAAGTTAACCTTTTTTAATAAGTTAATGAGAATCTTATTGATCGATGCCAAAACTCTCCAATTATAACCTTACGGAGAGGTTACCATTCACTGTTGACGTCATTCCTTCAACAGTGACAAAGTCACTGGTATTTGTCACTGTGACTTTTAAGGAGCAGTCACTGGTCACTGCAGTGACAGAAAATATCTGTCACACCCCACCACTAATTCACTGGACTAATATAACCTGTACTCTTAGAAATAAGAAAAGAAAAACAACCATAATGTTAAGAAGCTTTCTGATACCATTCTTGTTCTAGACCGGTTACTCATCAGTAAATAAAGTGCAGTGTATAATAATACTCTTTAGTTGAATGAAACTGAAAAAAAATAAAAAAAAAAAAAAAAATAAATAAAAAAAAAAAAAAATGCCGCAACACAGTATTCACGATTAATCGTAACACATGAATAACTAAATTGACCATGCTAGATATTTGCAAAAACTACAATCGCATAGTTGAAAAATAAATGTTCCACTAATACTAATTAACTAATAAAATACAGGAGTGAGCTAAGGATGACCTATTAACAATAATATCGTTACCTTACGTGGTTATTAATACTTTCCGCCATTTTTACCCCGTATACTTACATAATAAGAAGAATGGTTCATTGAGTTTGTTCCTCCTTTCTTGAATAAGAGTGGCGGCTTTTGCCAATCCCCTTCTACATCCTACTCCTAATGAATTTACGATCATTATAACTTGAGAAAAAGAAGTCAAAAGAGAGAGGGATGCCCAATACCACCCCCCCCCCCCCCCGAAAGATTTTCTCAAACCAAACTTTTTCAACTACGCCTCCCTCCTGCCCTTTATCGTCAGAACTTCCATTTCCTTTTTGTCGATATTGTTCCATTCTTATATCGCTACTCCTTTCAAAGTGAAATACTATCCCCGATGGTGGATTGAAAAAAAATACTATAACGCAATTAGTAACATTGGCTTTATGCCAATAAATATAACAGTAGAAAATTTAATCTCTAATTACTTTGAGGAATTATTATTATTTGCGATGGAAACATTTTCTTAAATTTAATTTATAAGTGATTTTTATTGTATTTTTTGAGTTTTCTACGGTAAAAAAAAAAAAATAAGGACAACACAAAATATAGGATCAGTTACAAAAAGCAGAAATAGGGACAATTACATTGATGTAGGGGGGGATAGGTAGAGAAATTTAAACCAATATTTAGGGGATATGATAAAAAAGAAAATCGAAATTTAAGAGGAAATCATGGGTAGAGTAAATGCAGGAAATGATAGCTACTGGTAGATCGATATATTTAAGTACCTACAAAAGCTGTACCATCACATAATGGCACCAAGTTGCTTCAGTACCTCTTGAGCATTTACTTAGGAGCCAAAATAAAAATGTTGAGCTGGTACTTAAACTCATCATAGCACCTGGAAGATTTAAGTGGATAAAATTTGTATCAACTCTACTTAGTCAACAGGAAGGTGATGGAAAACATTAAATTGAGAAAGATTAGTCAGTTTGAATTGGCTAAGGGGTTTGGCCTAGTAAAAAAACATTAAGAGAAGACCATTGAGGATAAAAATAATAAATATAGTTCCCCCACTTTTCATTAAACCCAAAAATGAAATTTTTTTAGGAAATGCCAACATGAGAGTATTTAGACCAGATATCTTTTGTAAAATGACAATTGTTTCACCTAAATTATTGAAAATAAAAATATATCTTTAATTTTTTAAAGATTGAAATATTTTAAAGATGTCTCAATATCCAAGAGGTATTTGTATTAAATGACTACAATTTGATGGGAATAGTTTGGGTATTATATTACAAAACAAACACTCAATTTACCTTACGAATTGACTAATAATAAAAAAAATCATCCTTTTAAGTTTTTGAACTTTGCTAAACGTTCGTGAAATGCCAATATTTAAGAAAATCAGTTGGATCATCTTTAAATTATAATTATAATAAAAGGGTTTTAATTTGATTTGGTTATTTAATTAAAATAATAAATATTGTGAATATTGATAGGGCAATAACTTAATCAGAAAGATTGAAATACTTGTACAAGTAAACCACAAAATGGAAAGGGATGACATAGGAATTATAGTGAGGTATAAAAAAAGTATATGCTAAGTATCTATAAAAACAAATAAAAATATTTCAGAGAAAAGTAAGTACTTTTAAAAATATTTATTTATTTGGTTTTTTTTTGTTGCCTCTACCCTGCAGGGGTCATTGGCAACATTTTATACTTTGTGATAGTACTTTGATAGCTTCAAATATTCTATTGTTTTTTTTACTGCTGTCTCATCGTCTTCAAGATTTTTCTCAACAAAACTTTACAAATAAATATACCATAAATAGAAATCAAGTTTCCTATGGCCTTGACTTACAGCCCAGTGTTCCAACAAAAGCCAAACCACTTTTTGAATGGGAAAACCATTAACCCCTCTTGAGAGCTCCAGTGCATTCCTTCCCTTTCCCACACCCTACCTGATCAAGTGGATTTCATTCAAGCAACAGTCAGTGTCTACAGCAATATTTACATAAACATCTAAAATTTTCAAACATTAAAAACATTGTTTATTCAGAAATGCGAAGTCATTGTTAGGACTCCACCTGAACAAATTTCTAAAGCGAAATCATACTAAAATCCTGAAACGACAAGAAACTGCTCAAACTACCGACTACCACATCACTGGCAACGTATGATTGAGAACCGAAACATAGCAAGTTCAAAACCCGGAGCCAGGGGAAATTGAATAATACTCAGCATCAATTCCCCACCCTCTCCCCTGGCCTGGGAAACCCTGTATAGCCTAACAGGCGAGGAAGGGGAGGACCAAAAAAAAAAAAAAATAATAATAATACTACATCACTAACTAGGAAAAAGCATCAGTCTCCAAATTCGTTATTGAAGACTACGACTGATACAAAACTAATCTAATCTTGCTTTGTACAAACTAGCCAAGGAAAATAACAAAAACTCTAAATATTTCATCCAAACGATTTCCCATTAACCTTCAATTAACTGTCCTCTATTCATTGTTCAGTCAAATTTCTTTATTTTATGTAAAGATACAAGAAGTTCCTCAAGAGTTATTTCGCAGTATAATAGCAGGTCTGTTATTGTTAATTCAATTTGGTCAGTTAAATACTTCTGACCATAGAAATATTTAAAGTATTTATTCCTTTTTTCCAAAGTTATCGGATTCATATTGAGTTTTTTAGTTCTGAAAATATTGATTGTATGCCAAAATTAGTTCATATTAGTATTAAGGTAAGACCTTAATGGCAGGTATCAGACGCAGCTGGTCTAAGGCTATAAAGGAAAAAATGTAAAAGATATAAATGAGGCATTTCTAGTTTTTACAATGCAGAAAAAAAGAAGTACTTGAAATGTAATTAATCGAAACATTATATTTAATCATTATATAATATAAAAGCAAATTTTAGTGCAATAGAAATGAAAATTCTCAAGGAGTGCAGTGAGCAATAAAAACAGGCAGAAAAAATACATTACAAAAAATTTTTCGGTTGCTAGAATTTTATTAAAAAATGAGACTAAATATAGTTGCCCATTCCTGGGTAGGTTACTTAATTCACTGATAACTACTCTAACCATAGTTATTGATTGAAACATGTATAGAGAGGCATATCTGAAGTATTTAATCAAATTTCCACCCAAACCATGAAATATTTGTGAACTTTCTTGTAAGTTTTGTGATAATTTAAAAACCTACGAGTTCTTAGGTATATATAGTCGAATAATCATTTTGTTAGCTGTTACATCATAGAGCCGCAAAAAATTTTTTTTTATTTTTATTATATGTAATCATTATGTAACTGTTGACTGTTTTGTCATGGGAATGGTCTCATTGGATTTACATAAAGAAAAAACGGTGCAGCCCTCAATTTGTAAATTTTACAGGAAGAACAAATAACATTTTTTTCATTAACTGTTTTATTTTACCTCAACAAAAATGTTTCCTTGTAAAAATTGGTGTTTTTAAATTGCAAGAAAATGTGAGTGGCAGCTTCATGTTTTTCTTGGATAGTGAAGATTAAGCCTCAATACTATAATTTACAATAGGATGAGTAATACCTCTAATAATAAATCTAAACAATATATTGTAAAGCTTTTATTATTAGATGTTTAAGCTGTATCTAAACACAATCATGACTTTGAATAATAAATATTGCATTACCAACAATAAATCTTCACAAATAATTATAAGTTTTTTATTTTTTATTTATGCTTAAAAAAAAGTTCTGAATCTTTAGTCTTCTATACAATCCATGTAAATAAAGAAGTTTTTTGTTTTCAGTCTTGTTCAGGCATTACCTGACATTCTGCTATAAAATTTCTTTAAATTATTGGTGAGATCATGTATGCATTATTTACCTTCAATCCTATTGCTCTAAATCCTTTTATTTTCTCACAGAAATGGTAATTTTTCCACATGCAGTTTTTACGTCAACAGTTTTAACAAATTTTTATATTTCATTTAATTTAAGATGAATGCATTTGCAAGAAGAATAATGCATTTCATTTAATTGAAAGAAAAATGCATTTGCGTGTCGGTTATATAACTAAACTTTTCAAACATTACACAATTTCCCCTTATTTAAACCTTTGATTTTTTTTTTTTTTTTTTTTTTTTTTTTTTTATTGTTACCAGACAATTCTTGTTAGTTAATATTTACAAATAGATCACAATATTTTTAATATAGATCATCATGAGGCTTTCAACGTTTTACCAATGTGATTCTCCAATCATAAATTAACCACTTCAATCAAAAAGTTCAATTAGATAATTTTGAGGAATACAGCCTTTTCCCTTGTACGTGACAATATTTTGATAAACAAAATACCCAAACTTTCTACCAGTCATGAGCTTATAAATAAACTAATTTTAAGAGTAAATTAATCAGATATTACATAGATTTTATAAATTGAAATTACACTTCTCATCTCATTATATCATATTTTTAATGACATCACTGATTTTTAAGGCTATTTTTTGGCATTCACTTTAGTTTCTAAACAATCAGTGGCAAAGTCACATCACACAGAGCCTGGGAAGATATATTGTACAGGTGGTAATTAATACCTTTTTTAAAATTTGGTAAAAATACCAAGAAAATAAATAATAAATTTGTCCATGGATAAAATAATTAGATTGTTCATTACATTCTTGGAATGCAATGCTATTACTGACTATTCCCTCATGAACAAAAATAAGTAACTATACAAAAATAGTAAGTGGTTATACAAACTTTATAAATAAAATAATTGTTAAATTGCTTAAAAAATATAAAACTTTTAAAAAGTTACTTATTTTTCGATTAAATTGAAGGGTAAACATTTAATATAAGATTATTCTCCCATTAATGAATTTGAATTCCTGCTATTTTGCTGAAAAGGCACATGTAGGAAATATTTAAAAGAAAGGAAAGAGCAAAATGAATGATCATGGGGGTGGCATCCTTAAAGGTGGCAGCTGACCCCCCCCCCCCCCCCAGAAAATATGAGAAACAAAAAATAGATATTAAATAAATTATAATTTATATGCTATATGTATTAAGTGTTATATAGTAACATATATTAAGTTTTTAATATCAATAAGTTTTATTTGAACCATTAAAATCGAGCCTTACATAGTCAAAATACCTCGACCCCCCATCCTGGTCATAAGATTTTTCCCAACCTGCCCCCATAGAAGAAATCTTGCAGACACCCTTGGAATGATGTATGACAGAAATTTCTCCAGTGAACTACAAAAATTTATTAATTCATAAAATCTTTCAGGAACTGTTGCTTAAAATAACAGCTTCCTACTTGGATTAACTATTAGTACTTCTTAATTATATAATTGCACTTCAGAGATTTTATATCTTCTACACTTCGGAGATTGAAATATTCACATTCTATAATAAAATCTTATAAGCAAAAATGATTTTTTTAAATTCGTAAGTTTCAATTAATTCATAATAAGTCACTGTCATTATTTTTTTAATTAAAAATTCTTACATAGGAAATAACAAATATATTCGAAAACAGAATTTCAAATATTTCTTGCATGTGAAAAAAGTTAAGAGATAAAATATTTTATGAAAAGTAGGACATGTTACAACATTTTTTCATAGACAATGAAAGATTTTCTGTTCATAGTCCATGAATCTCAAATTAATCCTTTAACATAATTTCCCAATTTATACTTTGAAAAGTAATTTTTGAATTAAAAAATTATTCAACAGATTATTAATTACCATTACCATAATTAGTATTCTTTTCAGTAAAATAAAATAATTTACACACTACCACCAATAAAACTTCCTATGAATAAGTTAAATATTGTAATTACTGAAATGACGCGAAAAAACTATGGGGAATTGTTAATCAATGCCATCTTGATAAAAGTAACAATTGATTTGATCAGAGGCAGAAAAAGAGAAAAAAATTATAAAACAGTTTTAAAAACCGATGAAAATAATATTCCAAATAAAAATAACCCTTTGAACAAATATAATTATATTAGTTCGAATTAAATGAATTTAAACCACGACAATGTAAAAAATTAGTTACTTAGTATAAGTTTGATTAGATTAAATAAGCTTATACTACTTTATATCCGTCCCGCTTTTCCTTATTCTGCCTAACAAATTTGAATAGGAATTAAATTGAAATATAACATAAAAATAACGTGATAGATTGTTTAATTATGTATTATTGAAAAAACGTTCATTTTTATTCATTAAAGTTCCTTAGCGTTTTTATTTCTTTCATGTTTAGTTTGGAAATTAGGTTATTCATTAACATAACATTAAAATTTCGACATTGAATCAAATACATAATTTATTGACTAAAATGAAAGCGATTTTTTTTTTTTTTTTTTTTATTACAATATGATGAATTCTTTAATGTGAATTGATTTCTCCAGAAAAAACGATAAATCTCAACTTCAGAATCATGACAAAAATTAAAGCCTGTTTAAAATATTTCTGCTACATTTGGATTTCTAGTTCACGTCAATAAAATTTACCTTGTGGATACCTTTTACATTTACCTTCAGTTGATTTAAATTAGAAAACAAAAGATCAGAAAGTTGAATTTGGCGGGGATAGTCTTGTTCACGGCTCAAGGTGCTATCAGCTGATGATAGGGCATCTTTGTTTTAGTTGTTGTTTTATAGTCTTCATACTCGGATGTAATTACGCTGAGGTCAGGGTTTAATGTTAAAGTGCTAGTTTTTTATTTACCATAATCGAAAATGGAACCATCAAGTACAGAGATTCAGGAATTAAGAACTAAGTTCACTCAAAAGGTAGCAGAAGAGAATAAAGGTAAATGTCTTATTAGTAATTTTAATAGTAATATAGTTGTTTACTAATATTTTTTTCCCTTACTTTTACCAAAACATTTTATAAGTTATTTAGCTGGATCCTATTTGAAAATATATATTAAGATCAACCATAAACCTACTTTTTGTTAGCTCTTTTCTTATTATCATCATGTTTCTCATGATTTCATTCCAGACTTCCACCCTAAAGACATAGCTAGGGTAAATAATGATGACAAGTGGCTAAAACGATTTCTGCTTCACCATGACTTGGATATGAAAGAAGCACTAAATATGCTTTTAGAAACTTGCGAATGGAGGAAGAACTACAAAGTCAATGGTATGTTTTCAATAAATTGTTCTGATAGTTTTACTCAGCTGTAGAGTCAATTATTCTAAATTTTAAGTCTGCTATGAACCTCATATATAAGGGACATACAAGTTAGGAATTTGTAAAGGTTTGGACATTTGTATTTAATCTATTTTAAAGTGTAAAATTGAATTTATATTAAGACAAAAACAAAAATGAAGCTAAAATATCTCTAACTAGAAACTATCTTGATTGACAATTATTGATTTACTGTCTTACCTTTAATTCTTATTCTATTCAATACCAACTTTTTACACAACCAGACATTCAAAACTTTTCCTTCAAGTATATTTAATTTAAAATATTTATTATTTCTTTTTTGCTGAGTGTTGCTTTTTCTTTGTAAAAGTGATTTTAAATTTATTTTTATTTAAATTTAGACCCCCAAGACATATCTGAAAACTTTGCAATTACCTCCTTTATTTATTGTTTTTTTTTTTTTTTGGAAAATGCATTTTTATTTAATATTAAAGCTAGAACCATTTTTTTAATTAATGTAATTTCATTATTAAATCTCTGAACTAAATCTTGAAATTTGTTTTTCTTTTAGATACAGTCAATTGCTAAATTATGCAATCATCCTTAAGTTGTCATATAAATGATAATATTGAAGGATTATATTTCATTTTAAAAAGGTTTCTCCTTTGAATTTAACATGTGAATATATATCCTTGGCCTTTATGATTCTGCCTTAAAGCTATTTTATTACCTAACAGTTTTATTTTATCCTATTCTCAATTTTATTTATCTGAAATTCAGTTTTTAGATTTCTTCCATCTTTTTTTTTTTTTTCTTTTTTTTTAAATATTTACTATTACAAATAAGTAATATTAAAAGATAATAAAATCAAGTGATGTTATATTTTTTTCTCTTCAATTTATAGAAATTACAGAGAATAATATAAATATGACTTATTTAAATGAAGGAACAGTGTTCGTCCACAATCGAGACAAGGATGGGAAGTCCTTGTTGATCTTTATTTATCGAAAGCATATTAAAGGTCAGCGAGACTTGGAGGAATTGAAAAAAATAGTTATTTATTGGATAGAGAGAGTTGAAAGGTATTCCTTATTGTACTACCATATGGTTATCTTCCTAATATTTTATTACTTATGTTTTATTTATTTATAGGATGGATAAGGGAGAACCTGTTACAGTTTTCTTTGATATGCAGGATACAGGATTGTCCAATACAGACATGGATTATATAAAATATATTATTAGTTTATTCAAGTTATATTATCCGTATTCCTTGAATTATATACTTATCTATGAGATGCCATGGGTGCTTAATGGTATTGTAAAACTTCATTTTTATTTTAATTTTTTTTATAATTAATATCATAGTAGGCATATAAAGTATTCAATCAAATTCATATTTTCATTGTTCAGGTGTTAATAATTATATAATTTTTTTAAAGGTAATTTTTACTTTCCAGCATTGATAATTTATTTATAAATTCTATTAGACATGATGTTATGAATTCAAATTTTGATTTTTTAGCTTCTTCCATTAACAGTTGCAATATTTATCATAAACCCAATTCATGAGATGGGTCAAGAATAATGCTTTATCATAGTTTGATAATAATCACTGCTTAAATAAACATGCGTAAATATTGACTGCCAGACCAAATTTTTGAATGGGGCTAAAAAAATTTTTTATGTACAAATATTGCTGATAAAAAAATATATCATACTAAAAACATGTGTTACATTGCCTAATTTTCAGTTAGTGTTCTGGGATCAAAAGAAGGTCCCAAAAATGGCTTTCTACAAGTATTTTTATAGCCGCCCAGCTTCAACTTCGTTTCTTAGGCGTAGTTAAGTTTGTACAATTTCAATGGTAAAATATATAAATTTATTAAGTTAAGGTATGTTTAACGGAAGGAAAATTTAATATATCTCATTAACAAAATAGTTTTAAGTTTTTGGGCACTTTTTTAACAGCGTAGGTTACTTAAAAACTACAAAACTGATTCAGAGTCAGTCAATTACAATGAAAATATAAATGAATTCATACTCCCTTATTTCCATTTTTCTCATGACAGTAACCCTGTGACCAGCACATTTATTTCTAGGTGTACCGCATTTATTTCTAGGTGTACCGCATTTATTTCTATCAATTTTAGTAGGAACGTATGCTCTATAAGAAAAAGAAAAGGATAGCTAAAAAAGAGGTGGATAGAAGAAACAGGAGAAAGGATGGCAACCAGATGGCGGAGCAAAAAAGAAGTGGAAGAAAATGGAGCCAAGGTCAGAGACAATACAGGAGAGGCTTGCAATTAGAAAACGATCTATGACCAGTTTTGTTGTAGTGAAAATTAATATTATTAATATTATTGGATAATAAAAAATGGAAGGAGATGACAAAAATACTGATGGATGGCCATCACAATTTTGAGGGAGGAAGGGCCACTAAATAATGAACACAAATATACTTAATGAGGAATTTTAGGATGTACATAGGTTTGAAGTTTTTCTGTATAAAATCATTACTATTATTCTTCCAACGGTGCTTTACGGATGAGAAACGTGGCCGCTAACATTGAGGGATGAGCAATAGCTTACAATTTTTGAAAATAAAATACTGCGTAGAATATTTGGACCGAAGAGGGATGTATTAACCGGAAAATTTAGACGCTTACACTGGGTGAACACAACGCCGAACTGAGTGAACTGTACCTGGTAAATATAATTGACATGATAGCAGCGAGACGAATAAAATGGGCGTGTGAAATTGCGAATGTGTAAAAATTAGTAGTGAACGAATTCCGAAAAGATTGATAAGTGTGGTGCTGAATGGGAAACATGCGAGGGGCAGGTCGGGACGGAGGTGGGAGGATTGCGATATGGCGGATCTGTTGAAGTTGGGTCTGGAAGACGGTCGATGGATGGAGATGTGCAGGGAGCGAGTGGTGGTGTCGGCATCGAACCTTCGGGTTCGTTAAACTTTCATTATTATTATTATTATTACGTATAAAAGCATAGAATGAATTCAAAGAAGCCAAAGTTGCAGAAATATTCAGGCAATTCACTTGTATCGCTATCACCTACAGTGAAGATTTTGACTACTCTAGTGCTCATAGGGTGGGTTAGAAAATTATTCACTTAATTGATTTTTTTAATCAATCATGAATTTAATTTCTATTTATTTTATTTTATTGAAGGATGAGATTTATTTTCTGTTAGAATCTGTTTAAAGGCAATTCTCACATCATCAGGCAACATCTCTATTCTTGCCAGATTAGGTTGATTAAACCTTAGAATGACTTTTCTCCCCCTCCCATTAGTGCCAGAAATTGCAAAGAACAAGTAAAAAATTTAGATTTTTACTAATCTAAAATAGTAATAGATTTTTTTACAGTTATTTCATTAGCTGAAATGTATTTAGAATATTTTCAGTTGAACTCTTATAAGAAATATATTATATAGAAATCATATGTATTCTATTGTTATTGCACATTTATTTAATTTACTACCATCTCCTGTTTCTATATTCACTCACTTCTTAAGGCCATGTTTACAACGAATTGTTAGGTCTCTCTTTCATTTTTTTTTTTTTTTTTTTAATATATATATTTATTGAAATGTTTGTACTTTTCTCACTTTTTTTGGAAAGGAAATGAAAAAAACTTTGAAAACATTATGTAAAGTTATCCTTGAAATCATAATAGGCAATGGTATTTTTTGCCTATAAACATTTTCTTATCAGCTTCAAAAGAGAAAAAAAAAATGATATGCTTTTTTTGCAAGAACCTTAATGTATTAGAGAAATTTCTAAACAATTATTCCAATAAACAAAAAATTGCATATATATATGTAAAATGAGATAAAATTTAGCCTGTAACTTTATTCCATCAATCAAATAATGTTAATAATCTCTTTATTTATTCTTTTTAGCTGCTTTCAAAATAATTAAAACATGGCTTCCAGCCAAAGCTGTTGTAAAAATCAAATTTGTTGACAAGAAGAGTTTGAAGGAATATGTAGACAGTAGTCAAGCTCTAAAAAGTTGGGGAGGACAAGACCCATATGAGTTTACATTTGTCCCAGAAAATTCTAAAAAGGTAGCAATTTGATTAATATGTGGGTATGGTTATTACCTGCTAATTGGTTATTTTCAAATGTTCATCAAATAGGATCATCACATCATGTCTGCATGAGATTCCCTTAATTTTGCCAATCATGAAAAAAGTTATCATTTTGTGGTGCAATATTTTTGACAATATTACAGTAAACCCTCGATATAGCGAACTGGTAGGGGGTTTGAAATTCATAGTTCGCTATAACGAGATTCTTTATAACCGAGGATCCTTTTTTTTTTAGCCAATGGTCGCACTAATTTGATCGTATTTAGAAGGAAATTCATTCATTAGAACTAGTTAAATTACTACGCATGTATGTAATTTATTTTTAGATAAACTACATATTAATTAAATAACGAGATTCATTAATTTACGTGCCAAGTTCACTTGTGAGTTCTTTAGCCTTAACTTTAATAAGGGTATCTGAGATTGGTATTTGAGATCTCATTTGTTTAAAGCAATTTATCGATTTTTTTCTAAATATTCATGACCCGCAGAGCGCAGTCGTTTATTTGATGCTGAAGTTAATCCTTGGGCTACGGTTGAATCTATTTTATCTTCGTTTTTTATAATGGCTGACAATGTTGATTTTGGAATTCCATATTTTTCTGCGATGGTTTTCTTAATTAGAATTCCCGATTCAATATCCTGGAGAATTTTCAATTTTTCCTTGATTGATAAGGATTTACGTTTGCGACACACGTTTACCAACGAACTCATTATGTATTAGAAACAACAGTATAAATGACTACAGAACACTGATTCGAATAATACAGAGGTCGAAACAGAACTGAGCTGGTTTTGAGAAAAAGTCAATGGAATCAGAGAGAGAGCAAAAGGAAATCGGATTAGTTATGAGTAAAAAAAAACACCTCAATTCAAGAAAATGGAGCTACTCTGTCTTCCTGCGCTTATTCTGCACAATACAGTAAAAAAAAAAATATTAAAAATTCTAGCAGTTCGTTATAACAGAATATATTAATTCTCAGGCATCAAATTTAGTTCGTAGTTCACACTAACCGAGGGATTTCACTATAACGAGGGGTTCAGCAGAAATATAATGGTAATTTTGGGGGGATGGTATTTTGGTTCGCTATATCGAGGTGTTCGTTATATCCGAGTTCGTAATAATGAGAGTTTACTGTATAAATATTAAGATTGTGACAATGCACAATAAGTTTTCATTTTTTCATTCATAATTATTTATTCAAAATATTGTTTCTTATATATTTGAAGAAACAGTTTTATTAAACAGTTGAGGACTCAGAAATGTGAACTTATTTTAATTTCATTTATGGAGTCTCCTATGTACTAGTACTCATGTGTGTACTAGTTAGCATTTTATGCAACCTGCATAAAATAATATATTTTAATAAAATAATTTTCTTATAATTTATCACTACTTTGTCGAAGTCGTTTCTGTTTATCGTCCGTTTGAAATGATATTTGTTTTTGTTTCTTTTGAACATCTGGGTTGGTTATATCTAAAATAATATAAAAAGAAAAAAAGTTAATTCCAACAGAGGAAAAAAGACTAAGGAAAATTTTCAAAAAATATGAAGATGGGAACTATATAGACTAAATGAGTGGTCCTTGGAGGCCTGATAAAAAAAAGTAGTAAATAGGTAAACAGATAATATAAATATAAAAATTACTTAATAAAATCATTATCATTCTATGGTGATGTGATTAATATTATTAACAACTTAATGTTTAGTATGTCTGTAATGAAAAAAATTTATTATTATAACAATTGTTCTTAACTATGCTCATTGGTCGTTCCTACAACATGTTCAACTACGTTCACAACTCTTTCCCAGGCACAGTACACCTCGACTATCAGCTCAGTGTTCCAACAAGAGCCTAACCACTATTAAGTCACTGAAAGGGAAACCAACTTAAAGAATCATCCAGGAAACCTATACCAACCAATCAAAAGAGTGGGGGGAAGGGCTGTAGTTGAACTATTGTACCATGACAGTCCAGGACTTCTTGTTGGAACAAATCTTACCATTTTGTAAATAAACAATAAAATCATATGTTTGGAATAACATACAAATAGTAGATATCTATATTTAAGTAAATCATATGTTAAAAATAATTAAACATCACATTGAATAATTTTATAGTAGTTAAAGTTTCTTGCAATTAAGTATACATGATAGGAGAAGATGACAAAACTTTGCATTTTTCAAAACACAATGTAGGTGGGGAAATGTCTTAACAATGTGTATTAAAAAGTAAAATTATAAACCAATTTTTATACTCAGTTAAGCACTTTAGATCTACACATCTGCTAGGTAATGTAGAATGTTGAGAACTTGTTAACATAAAAATGAAACTGAAAACTTGTGAAAGTTACTAGCTTTTTTTTTAACGAATCCTCTCATGTATATTAATATATGTGAGTATGAACTTGTACATGTAAGTAGTGACTAACTGTTGGGTAGCTCCGAACTTTTTGGTTTTTTTATAGTTATAATTCTTTACCGTGTTTTGTTGTGTTATATATAATTTAGTTTCTGGAGAAACATGTTTGAGAGTGTTCAATAAGGATGAATATAATCATTAGATCTAGACAAATATTTTTCAAATTTCAAATTTCTTTTTTTTCTACATCAGTGTTTAAGAACTCCTGGATTAAAGTTGATTTCCTCTATCTTTTAAGGCCTGTTTCCACAATTTTCAAAGTAGGTAGTCCATGGCTTTCTGAACTGAAATTTTTCTTCTTTTTGTTCAGTCCATGTTTGCATGTTTCATTTCAATTGATTTTATTTAAAACAATTTATTTAAATTCAAAGCATCGATTAATTTTATAACCTGATTGCCTGAATGATAGAACCAGTAATTTTATTAATATACAAGTCACCTACTTAAAACTTTTTTTTTTTTAAGTTTATGAAGAGGGAACCGTGGCTAAGTATTTTTGATTACTGATTTTTACATTACTTTACCTAAGATCTTTTCAATAGACATTTTATAAGTAGCAAGGTCAATTTTTATGAGCTTTACGCAAAAACCCATTTATTTAATTCTACCTCAAAGGTTCAAATCCACCCTTGACTTTTATTTTGCAGCAGATCCACGGATTAATTCTATACCTTCCCAACATGGTCAAAGTAGGATGGCACAGCTTTAGAGTAACCATTCATATCCCAGACCTTTAAAGGAAGGGGCACTGAAAAAAAAAAAATTAAATTCCTCTAAAAATATTTTATTTTTTCAAACTAATCTCTTACATCTCAACTTTTCTACATATCAAGGTTATTTATCAATGTTAAATTGTCCAAGTCAAGAATTTTTGTTCACGATATTAGTAGACACTTGAATGTATTTACATGTACCCACTTTATTTATTTGTATTGTTTGATCATTTTGAAAAGTGATTTACTTTTATCTTACAGGTACATTTTGCTGATGGATCTCAGGTATCAGAATCTTCTAACAATGCTTTTGGTGATTCTAAACTTGAGGAACCTCCATCAAGTAACTTTGTTTTTTACATGATTTTGTCCATAAATAACATTAATAGTTGCCAATTAGTAAACTTTTATATTTCTTTGTTTATATCTTAAGGTACCAGATTAACTTTGAACCCAGCCGATGCTATATGCTTTGTTCAAGATGGACTGGAGCTTTCAGGGACATTGAGCATAACAAACTCCTCTGATGCAACTTTAATATATAAGGTAATTACTAATATTTTTGTATTCAGTGTTGCTAATAGCTCATTAGAACATATAATTTGTTTATAATTCTATTTTCATAACAATTTGGTTTAATTACCCTACTTAATTCTATTGTAGTTTTTTTCCTGTTTTTTTTTTTTTTTTAATAAAGAGTGACACTTATCAGATCAAATTTCTATATTCAATAATAAAAATTCATTAAATAAATAAAAAATTAGAGGATTTGTGCTTTCAAGTGGGAAAAATTTACAATAAAAAAAATCTTTCGATAAAGGCAAAATTAAGGCATTATAATACTGTGGTGAAACCTGTGATTCTGTATGGAGTAGAAACGGCTTGTTTTCCCAGTTTAGATAAGTTGAAAAAAATAGAGAGGAAAATTTTGAGGAAGATTTATGGACCAAAGAAAACATCAGAAGGATTCTGGAGGAGGTCTAATGAGGAAATTTACAGGCAAATTAATGATTTAGAAACTGATATGAGAATTAGGAGGTTAAGATTCTTTGGGCACTTGGAGAGAATGAGTGAAAAAAGGTTATGTAAAGAAATTTTCAGTAAAATTTTAAATTACAAAAATTTGGGGGATATCCTAGGCAAATTAAAGAAGAATTGGAAACATTGGGGATATCAAAAGAACTTTGTCATGACAGGGATCTTTTCAAGAAATTAATTAACAATGAAGTCAGATTAAAGAAGAGAGTGAAAGGTATTGGGTGGTCAAAGGAGAGAAGAGAGGAGCAGTCGAGAATGATGAAGCTGCGCTGGGAAGTGAGACGGAGGAAGAAGGAAGATTCTTCAGTGATATCGCGTGGTCCTCAAAGTGGCCGTTTCGTGTAAAAAAAAAAAAAAAGTATCATTTATTTTTTTGATTTTTCCGGAAGTTTTTAATTATTATTTTTAATCCATGTTTAATGAAATAACAACTTCCACTATTTGTTTTTATTTTTCATTTTCAACCTTTTGGGGCACTCGCCCCAAAAAAAGTTTTAATTTTTGTCATAAAAATGTTCCTTGTTCATTTCTATTTACACTAATACCAACACGAGCTTTAGCCTTATCAGCCTGTTGTGTCTGGTTATAAACATCTAAATATTAGTCGAGCAGACCTGAATGTTTTAATTTACTCATTAAGGTTTTGTCTACAAAATGTTAATTTAAGGTATGTTAATCTGTTAAATATTATGGTAAATAAAATAAAATGATTTCTGCAAAGTCATTTGGAAATACATAAAAAAAAATATTTTCTTATCTGGACTTAACATCCTTTATACAGAATTAAAATAGGTTTGATGATGACATGCAAAAATGCCTACACAGCTCCAGCTATGTTAAGGCAAACCCCTGAGACGTTAATCTGCCAGCACAGTGATTATTAACTTTTATGGGATTAATTTGTTATTTTTTCCTAACAATGCTACATTTTGCTATATATTTTACCTGCTAATAGAGCACTTCAGCTATATTAACAGGTCCAAATTCATGTAATTCGGCATTTTGTAGCTGCCTGAAATTCCCAGTTCATTTGTCCTTTCTCGCTCCCAACATTTTACACAGTACATATTACCTTGTTCAATTTTAGGTTTAGTTATTGATTATTATTTCTGCTAACTGTATCAACTTTCTAATGATGTTGAACCCTCATTTATATAAAAACCATTGACCTGTGTATGGGCAAGTATATTAATAACTGAACTATTTTCAAGATTAAAATTAAAGAAACTTCTAGTCATATGAAAAGTTTTTTCAAAGTTATTTCTGTATTAGTCTTCTTAAAATGCAAAGTTAGCTTCATTGTAATGTATATTTTTATTGTAGGTCAAAACAACTTCTCCAGAAAAATTCCGTGTGCGGCCAAGTTGTGGATTGCTCACTCCTTCAGCTTCTGCATCAATCAATATTGTTTTGTTAACTGGTTTTACTGGTGCTAACATTCTCCGAGATAAATTTCTAGTCTTGTCATATCCTTTAGAAGAACATGATACTCATTCTAATGTAGATCTTAATGAACTTTGGAAGGTAATTATTCAAGTTTTCATCGGAATAAGTATGTATGTTTTAAATTTAATTCTCTTTTGATAAACTATTTATTTTCATACCATTTTTTCTTGAGATGTTGCAATTTGTTGAAAATTAAAAAATACTAAGTGGAAAATAGTGTTGTTATTTTGTATACTAAAGGTTTAAGTATTTGTTAGGTTACCAAAGTCATAAGTTAAGTAATTCTTAGGCTACCGAAACATCATTCTTACTGGAGTTGAAAGGGTACTTATCAAAAACATTAATGGTGGATGGATTTTATCAAGGTTTAGTTATTATTTGAAATAAAAGTTATCTTTTTCCAATTCAATTTAAAAAAAAATCTGTTGCGATGCATGCAACACTCAACTTTCAATTACGAACTTACTTAGATCAGAAATCAACATGTTTCAATAATATGTAAAAAACGCCATTCCTCTTCTTCACACATTTTCCCACATTTATATGCTTATATTTGTATATCTCCATAAGATATAGAGTATTTGTATAGCAAAACTTAAAAGTTCTCAGTAATTTTCGATTCATATTGCTTTTTCTTTTTTTACGGACCTGATTTCATCAAGTCGAGTTCTTTTTTTTTTTTTACTGGTTGTTTGTTTTTTTATGCGAGTTGCTTTTTGTACTTAGATCGTGAATGTGAATCTAAAGAAGGCGTATTATGTATCGCTGTAAAGTTTTGTCTCTTATGCATTTCTGGAAATCGAGAACGATTACTGTTCCTCTAAAATCACTTTGAATTGCCTTCAGAAAGTTATTATGGTACTAAAGTCTCTAAACTAAAGATACAATTAATGAAAGATTATCTTATACCATATTATTTTCACACTGTAAATGCTTTAAATAATTTGAGCATCACGTATTTACTCCCTAAGGTAAACTAATTTTTTTTATTGTTAAATAAATGTTTTTATTTGTGATAATACGATAATGCAAGCATAATACTCCATTGTGTCTGATCTGATAATTCTCTACTTAGTTCTTGAAAACTTCATTAAGTTACCATGAAACAAATAATTTCCATTAAATGAACAGAATGGCTTTAATTTTAAACAATGGTCTGTCATTAAAGGCGTACTGCACATGTGTGGGCTCAACTTGCTTTATGAGTTGACGGAATATTTTTTTCCTGTATATGTTTACTTGATTTTTTTCATATTTCATATCTAACCATTTCTTATTTTTAGGCGTAACGAGAGACAGTTAACTTCTCCATATAAACAAAAACAAAGGTACTTTATAGAAAAACAAAAAAGGCCCCTTCCCTATTTAATCCCCCTCCGAACATTTTAATAATGATAAAGCTTACCAGATATTGAAGAATACTTGATTCTCATTAAACATGGGGAATTTGATAAAAAATTGTTAAAGCATTTTTTGAGAAAATTTAAAAAAAACCTAAAAATGGGAAAAAAGTTATGAAATAAAGTACCCCCTTCGTTTGACCAATTTTGATTAAATTTTTGCAGTCACATCGCAGGTATGCACATACCACAAATACCGAATTTCAGGTTCGTACGGTTTATAGTTCTTGAGCTAGTCTGTCCACACACACAAACCATTTTGCGGGACTTGGTTATTTGGACTCAGGGGACCTCAAAACGTGCATTTCCGTTGAAAACCGGGAGTCGAAAATTTTCACAATCGCAATACTTTCCCTTACTGTGTATTTCATATATAGGTAAATGAAAGTAAAAAAAAAAACTACCAGTATTATTGTCGGACATTGAGGAGCCTAGCAACAGGCTCCTCAATGTCCGAAGAATAGTTAACGCGCAGAAGTAATAAAGAGTTAAAACTTTCTCTTAGTGTTCTTATGAGGAGCCTGTTGGTAGGCTCGTCAATGTCCGAAGAATAGTTAACGCGCAGAAGTAATAAAGAGTTAAAACTTTCTCTTAGTGTTCTTATGAGGAGCCTGTTGGTAGGCTCGTCAATGTCCGAAGAATAGTTAAGGCGCAGAAGTAATAAAGAGTTAAAACTTTCTCTTAGTGTTCTTATTCTTTAAAAGAGTTGCAAACACTTAATTATTACTATACATAAATTTTCTTGTTTTATAGTTACACTCAGACCCGAAAAAACTGGAAGAACACAGACTCAGATGCAAGGTGCCATCGATTCAACCATGTGCTCATAATGGTTCACCTGGTTCCTTGACTTCACTAGCTGGAGCAGCTTCTCCTACATCTGAGTTTGAGCAAAAAATCACTCAGCTGCTTATCTCTGTAAATATTAATCATTTGTTTTAGTATATCTAATTAGCAGAAATATTGAGGCGTCCATTCCGCTTAATTTACTTTATCATTTTTGAAGTTTGAACTTTATTTAAGCATTATATTAGTATGCATCAAGTCAAATTCAACTTTTTTTCATTTTAAATACAACTGCTTCTTCATGTCGAACCGATTTAATGTTCTGCCTAAGCATATTATATCATGGCAACATAGTAATGTCTTAGTTCATAGGGTGTTATATGGTGGGGGTATTATATTAAAAAATTTTAACTTTCAGATTTCTTTGATATGAGTGCACATTATTATGCTATAGAGGGTGATTTTTTTTAAACTATTTATTTTGAATGTCAGTGAGGGTGGTGGGGCTCAAAAATATTAAGAAAATAAACTTTCAGATGTCTATAAAGGCGGGTTCACACGAGGTAGTGAACAGGGCGAGAACACGACCAGTAATGCGCATGTCACACGACTTGCTTTCTCCCACCCAGTAGGAGCTCAGGACCTTATGTAGTTCACACGGTAAAGTGCTTTTGTTGGTCGTGCTTCTCTCGCGCTTGTTTTCGTTATGGCAGAATATGAAGCTGCAAAAGTTGAATTGTAGCAATTTGAATTTTAGCCGGGTATCTGAGGCCCCAGAAAGCGCCCCTATTCGGTTGAGGCAGTTTAGAGTCAGAGCTACCCCATTTCTCAAGCACTCCACTGACGATATACGACTGAAGCGGGCGTGCTCACTTCAACCAAATGGAGATTTCACGACCCGTCACTTCAAGGTCGTGCATTACCAACATTCCCACTACTACTAGTTTACACGTGGTAGTGATCACGACTGACTAGCCGGCAGGTAGTGCTCTCGCCCAATTCACGACCCCGTGTGAACCCGCCTTAAGAGTGTCTATTGATTGGTTATTGGGGTCAGTGCTTCGGGAAAAAATATTTATTTTGAATTTTGTCTTTGAAATGAGAGGCTATTATCATAGCTTGTTAATAAAACCCAACCTAATTTACAAGACATTATTCTAATTGTTTCCTAACTATTTATTAAGCATAATGCTAAAATATACATAAGGCCAAAATGGGTTAAGTAAAAAAAAAAAAAATTATCCTAAAACTTCTCTCACTACATAAGCTAACTGTTTTACATCTCTATATGCTTTACATAAATAAAGCAAATAGAGATGTTACCTACACACCTGATTACCTCACCATGGTGCGATAAAACTCATGATTTTAAAATATTTACCAACAATGTGCTTATATATAAAATTACATATTGGCCAGTAATATCTTATTCATTAACTTTTCAGATGAATCATTTGACTGAATGTAATGCCAAAATTCAGAGTGAATTGGTACTGCTAAGACGTTTGGTGTTCATAGTAATATTCCTTGTCCTGTTCTGTGGAATAACATTACTACTGTTTCTTCCTACACCCGAGCAAGGGTACTGTCCATCAGTAATAGCTGAACCATCTCTTAACCTACATGAAAAGTAATTCTATTGCATCGGGCATTTGTATTTTTATATGTAATTGTACAAATCATGACCTGCATATTTTGATGCACAAAACAAGACTTGTTAAAATGGGCAATTGGCTTGCATGCACGGTAAAAATTATTGGGTAAATAATTTTGCCCTCATGCATGTCATAGTTAAACACCCTTTGTTTACAAATCACAGTAGATTTATTATTAGTTTCATATTTAGTTTATTTCTCTTGCGAAATCCTGCCTGTTTTATATTGTAATAAGTTATTCTTCAATGGAATGGCTATAGCTCAAGAGATTACTGAAATTGATATAATTTATTACCAGATTTGTTACCATACTCTAGCAACTGATTTAAATATTAAATTATGTGTTAAAATTTTTCATGTTATTATTTTTATTTTATTTTTTAAATTAAGATTAAAGATAAGAATAGACAAATCTGTAATTTTATTTCTTTAGAGTATTTCTAATTTGTTGTGATTGGCATACATTCCAGTAAATGTATTATTACGTATATTGGCATGTAACTTCGAAGTTTCCTGAAATTTAATTTAAAACTTTTTATAGGTATCTTTCTTTAAGTTAGAAAGTTATGGTTCCACACAGAAATTGTTATTATGTATTTAGAACCTATTTAAAAAAAACTAGTCATGATGATTAATAAATAGTTTAGTTCTAATTCTACTTTTTTTGTTATATGTTGTCATTATTAAATTAAACATTATTAAATGTTTTATTTACTAATAATTTATGAAAATAAAGATACATGATATAATTAACTTATATAAATAAATTATTTTTGTAATATAATTTTTATTTATGGTAATTATTTAGAAAACACTCTCAGGTTTTCAATTCAATGCATAAATGTTTCATTGGCTGAAATTACATTGTTCAACTTTCCAAAGAAAATGTCCCATTAATTAATATTTTTATTATTTTCTTGAAGTAATGTAAAAAATTTCACAGATATCTGTGATATTGTTCCAAAAATAAAAAGTATATATATGATTGTAAAATCACCTTAATGATATGTGCCAGAGATATGATAAAATTTTTCATGATGTTCAGAGATCTTGAAAGAGAGATAGGGATGATAATTAAAAATTTAAAAAAAAAAATTATTTTGTATTTGTAAATACAAACATATTTATCATAATCTTCATAAAAATTAACACTGACATATTTTGAAAACTTTTCCCCCTATTTCTTTTATTTTGTATGTATTGATACATAATTATTTGATAATGGTATTATTTCGATATATTGAAGTTTTTTTGGAAATATGATTATTCTAAACTGTGATGTAGTCTAATAGTTGTCAAATACTTTCGAAAGGCTGATTTGAATATTTAAAATATTTCCTAATTGTTAAAAATAAAATATGGTTTATTGATATACAAAAAGAAATCCTATTATACACTGATAAAACAAGAGCCAGATTTATATCAGTCCTGGAATCCAAAAAAACCTTCATTAATATGTAATTGTTTATTATGTACATTGCTTATGTTGGTCATTGGCTTATTAATGACATGGTCAATTAACAATTATATAGCATTATTTTGTTTTCTCAAATATTTCCAGTCAGTACCTAGGGTTAAGGTAGGTCAATTAATAAACCAAAAGTAATTGCATATCCACTAACCCACATGTTTTATTTACTTTAATTTGTTAAAATTTTTTACATATGTACTATATAGATATTTTTTGTTCCCCACATGGGAAATTTTAGAGTTCCATAGTGAACCATTATCTTAGAAATTTTTTCACTGGCTTTCATTGTTACACACAACATTAGATTTACAATTTTTACCTTAAGCAATATGAACACTGATTCTTAGTTTGTCAGGACACTTTTCTGTTATTTTACAACAGTAGTGAATTAAAGCTGGGAACCTTTGGGAAGCCCTACCAATGAATACATCAGTTTAGTTGAAAAAAATGTAAGTTAGGAGAATTATTAGAATATATTTCCATAAATCAATAACTAGACTGTGGATACGATATTAAAAATTCTTATCGAGTTACAATTGAACTTACTACCAGGGATAGCATTTTTATGTAATAAAAATTTCAAAATATGGATGTATATTTGCAACTCGATGCCGAGTCTTGGCCTCCTGCACCAGTTTTTCTATCCTGTGTAGCCGCCATCCAGCTCCTCACTTCCAACATGGACCTGTCATCACTAGCCCCACAGTCACTCCACCGCAGCCTAGGTCTTCCTCTTCGCCTTGCTCCATGTATTACCTCAGAAATCATTTTCTTCAAAATATCATTCTCAGCCATTCAAGCAACCTGTCCAATCTATTAAGCTTCATGATTTGAACCACATCTGGTTCCTTAAATAAATCTCTGAGCTTCTGGTTTGTCCGGTGTCTCTATACCTGTTCAACTTTAACAGCTCCAAAGAATTTACGAAGAATCTGCCTCTCCAAGACCATTAGATTCTGCTCCTCAGTCTTGGATACAGTCCATGCTTCTGAGCCATAAAGAAGTATCGGCCAGATAATTGTTTTATACAATAAGATCTTTGTTTCTCTTGAAAAAGCACGGTTCCTAAAATGTTGGCCGAGGCCATAATAACAACGATTGGCACCTAACCTAGGACTCTTCGCTTAGTTTCTGAATCGACAATATTGAGTTATAAGGGATCCGAGATCTAGCACAGACTGCCTTGAAAGAGCGTCCAGCAATGTTGATATCATCAGCATAAGCAAGAAGTTGCACTGTCCAGCTGAATACAGTTCCGCCTACTTGAATGCCAGAATCTTAAACAGACTTCTCTAAAGCTAAATTAAAGAGGAGACATGCCAGCGAATCTTCCTGCCTTAGTCCTTTCCCAGAAGTGAATTCTGCAGATCTCGCTCCTCCAACCTGCACAGTGCATCTCACTTGTTGCATCGTGAATCGTACCTTTCTGATAAGCTTTTTATGGATTCCAAGTTTCATCATCGCCCTTTACAACTGTTTCCTGTGAACACTGTCATATGCTTTCGTAAATTAACAAAAAACAGATGGTGCATTTTATTTAGGCTTATATTCACGTCCTTTCTCTAGCATGATGCGCAAGCAAAATATTTGGTCAATGGCAGATCTTCCTTTCCGAAAACCACACTGGTATAAACCTAAGATCTGCTCTGCATAGGGAAGTAGTCGTTGGAAGAGGATGTTGAACTTAGAGATGCCTCTGTAGGTACCGCAGACCAGCCGATCACCCTTTTTATGGAATAGATAGATTATCAATTTATTCCAGGATTCAGGCATTACCTTCTCCGTCCAGATCCAAATCATGATATTCTGAAGTATTCTCAGTAGTTCACTTCCTCCACACTTTAGTAATTCGGCAGGCAATTCGTCAACACTCTGCGCCTTATTATTTTTGAGTTTTGCTAAAGAATCCAAAATCTTCTCGTCTGGCGGTTCCATTGACAGAGGTAAAGGAAGATTCACATAACTTGTGTTCCTAACTTCTTCCAGATCTTTGTTAAGAAGCCCAGAGAAATGTCTCTTCCATTGGTAAGCTTATTGGAAAGAAGCTTACCGTCTTCATTCAAGCATTCAAGCAGTAGGTAGATTTCATTTCAAAGGGTTTTCTTTTCTGATTGACTGCTTTAAAGAATTCCCTATACTGCTTATATCCTTTAAGGAGTTCAGTCTTTTCTAATTCTTCCTTTTCCCATTTTCTTTTCTTAAACTGGTGTGTTTTTCTGTTCGTCTCCCCTGTCTATATAATTCGGCATTGCTCCTTGTCTCTTGTTGAACCTTCGCTTTATATGCTTCGTTTTTCAAATGTGTTGCTCTCTCACACTCCTCGTCAAACCATGGGGATCTCGAGTCCCTCTCTTGTGGTCCAAGCATCTTTGTCGCTGTACCTTTTATAGCCTCTGTGTATGCATCCCATGTTTTGTCGAACACACTTATCCAGTTCCGATTCATACTGTGCGAGAATTATAGGGTCCTTAGGTTTATTTTATTTCTATCGCTTAGGCCTCTGTGCTGGTGCACTTGCTGCCCTTAATGCTATCCGGGCTCTGAAATGAGCGATGCTTAAGAAGTGGTCGGAAACCACATTTGCCCCTCTGAATACTCTCATGTTGAGGAGATTAGACATGTGTCTCCTATCAATAATTAGTGTTGACCTGTCAGGTGTTTTCCATGTTCCCTTGTGAATTTTCTTATGAGGGAAAAGGGTGCTGCCTATAGTAAGATCATAAGAGGGAGCAAAATTTATAAGTTTAAGCCGTTGTCATTACTTAACACGTGCAAGCTATTTCTGCCAATAGTTGGGTGAAATATTGTTTCCTTGCCTATCTTTGTGTTAAAGTCTCCTGCAATTATTTTCATATCATATAGTGGGCAATTATCCAAAGTTCTCTCTAGGAGTACATAAAAGACTTCTTTTTCACCCTCTTCCGAGACTTCCGTGGGGGCATGCACACATAACATGGAATAATTATAGAATGTTTCCTGGATTCTTATCACACACATTCTTGAGCTTACAGCTTTGAACCCTATTACTTGTTGTTGATACTCTATATTTGAAAGTATAGGTAATAAAAATTTAAAAAATGGAAAAAAAAATGAAAATATGGACTGATAATTAAAATAATTCAAAAGTTAAGTATTCACATAAAAAATAAATAAACATTTAAATTTAAATTAAAATATATAAATTTAAATTAATTAAATTTAATTTATAAAATATATAAAAAAAAATGTAAACAATTTTTTTGGAAATGTCAGAACACATTGAGCTTCCTCATCTTCACCATCAGAAACTTAGCAAATAAGATGCATTCTAAGATTTTCTTTAGAATATCAACAACGATTCGATCGAAGTAAAGCTTTGTATTTGCTTAACAATTTTTCCACGTCAACACGACGTGACGGGTGCGAATTCGGCAGCACAGACAATACAGGACACCTTTACTGTCGCATTTAAATGTTTAAGAGCTCTGCAAACTCTGCGACGTACTTTCTTTTCTGTTTTCTTTCCTTTTTGGCATTTTATGCACTAGGTATGAACTTTCTGAGAATATGAGTCAAAATTTCTGAGAACTGTCAATATTGCTTTGTGTCATTTGATTTTCCAAGAAATTTTTTAATCCCTATGATCATTCTCTGCTTTACATTTATTCTAGGCATTGATTGAAAATACGTGAAACAAGTAAATAACTAATAATAATTTTAAAGTAAATTATTGTTCTTTTCCTAAAAGTTGTAAAATATGGAAAAAATATGTATTTATTGAAATATATGAAAAAATATGTATTTATTGAAATATATGAAAAAATATTTAAAAACCACAAAATATGGAAAATAAAAATGGTTTATATCATGGTAAAAACTATTTAGAATGCATATACGTGTATTTCTAGGCCTCAGAAGAAAATGTGTAAATATATGAGAATCCCATCCCTACTTAATTACTATTAAGTAATTCACCTTAATGTGATTTAGTTTTAACATTAAAAGCCTTTACAAAATTGAAACTTTGAAGTTCAAGTTCTCAACCATTCTTGATTAAATATTTACAATATTATGTATGTCAAGTAAATGAATAGAATGAAAAATTGAGACTGAATATATTATGTTAGACCTTAAAATTGTAGTAGGTACTATATTGAAATAAGTTAATGGTGCTTCTAGTCCAATGTGTTGTTACTAATATTTTCTCGTATTCGTGTTTATTTATTAACTTGTGAATTAAGTGGATTTGTGCGTTTTAACCAATTTAATCCTTAATTTTTTTTATGTATTCATTTATTCATAATATTGACTTCTTACCTGTTTATGTCAAGTCTTCTCATGATTGTTTGTGTTACATGGTTTTTATTGTAATTGATTTGACAAAAAGAAATGAAGAAATAAAACAGTTTTAATTAAATAGCAAGTATTATTATTATTTTTTTTTAAATGCGGTTTCTGATATTGCTGGTACTTTCGTAGTGGTTCGTGTAAGAAATATGTTATATACCACTCCAGCCTTATTTTTTTTTTTTTTTTTTATTTTTTTTTTTGTCATTACTAGAAAACCTTAAATACCCTTTTGGTTTAATTTATTTTATGTTCAAGATTGATGAGCACCTAATAATCGATGGTTATGGAAATGATGCCTATTATGAAACCGATTTTAAGAATTTATGAATTACTAATACTTATAACTATTATGATTGATTGAAGGACACGATCATATTCTCTATTCTACTTTTTAGAAATAAAGTAGAATCTTTGAGATTCCAAAAGAAAAGAGAAAGAAATTATATTGAAAATGGGTTAACAGTTGAATTTTTTTTTTTTTATAAAAATAATGACTATATTATAAAAATTTTGTTAAAATTTTAGTTGCATTGTTTTTTAATTAATCCTTAATTCCTACAAAAATAAATTGGCCTTTGAACAAAAAAAAAAAAAAAAAAAAAAATACTAGCATTTCTTGCAAAATACGGTTGCATATTTAAAATAACTTATATCTTCCTCCTATATTCGAATAAAAATAGCAATCAATTACATATTCATATAAGAAATATGTTATATCCCACTCCAGGCTTGTTATTATTATTATTATTATTTTTTTTGTCATTACTAGAAAACCTGAAATACCCTTTTCGTTTAATTTATTTTATGTTCAAGATTGATGAGCACCTAATAATCGATGGTTATGGAAATGATGCCTATTATGAAACCAATTTTAAAAATTTATGAATTACTAATATTTATAACTATTATGATTGATTGAACTTATATCTTCCTCCTATATTCGAATAAAAATAGCAATCAATTACATATTCATATAAGAAATATGTTATATCCCACTCCAGGCTCAATTATAATCAATTACATAAAATGGTTTCATTATAGATCGATATGCTAGACTTCTATACATTTTAGAGTATGTTTCTAAAAGTAAGATGTATTATTATTTCTAAATGACCATTAAATCAATTTATGATTAAATGAAAATTTTAGCAGTTAAACATTAAGTTCCTTTCTGTTGATGCCTTTTTATAAGTTATAATCCATAAAAATGGATTTGTGCATTAAATTTAAGTTCTGATATAATCTCAGAATATGTACATCCCTTCAATGAACTTCGCATGATAAACCCAGAACTATCCATTGTGCTTCTTAATAAGAGCCCCCTTTAGCAGTATGCCAAGTCGGAAGTAGCACCATTTCAAATCTAACCGGCATATTAAAGTTTCTTTTGCAGGCCCATTGCATATCTTGACCTTCCCACTCTGGGTTGACTTGGTTGTTCTAAGGATAACCTACCTTTTCTTCCTCACCTAGTTTAAAATAAGGGTGTTGAACCCAAAAAATCTTCTAGCTGCGATATTCTGCTTCACCTATAATGGATAAAATTTTTTGTCTTACGCCAGCTATAAGAACTCGCCATAAAAAAAAAAAAAAAATAAAGTAAATAAATAAAAAAAAATGAATTTATTTGAATTTTTAATATTCATGTATTTGTAGTAAGAGCGAAACTTTGATTTGTTTTTATTTTAATGCAAGATGACATTTATCTCCCTGACATTTCCCTAGCGCTGTTTTTAAGGTCTAAAATTTTATGCTGATGTGTAACGAAACCACACCTTTTACTCTACTATAGTATTAATGTCCAGCAACTATGTATAATAGATTGTTTGTCAAACTGATAAATATATAGTATACGAGCTGGTTTTTCTTTAATTTTTCTTATTTTAAACAAGGCAACTCATTCAATTTTACATTTAAAATATACAGAAGAAACACAGGGTATAACAAAGGTAGTAGTAGTAAGAGGGCAGGTCTCATCTGTTAGAGATGGTTTTGATAAAATATAAATTATAGAAAATGATAACATGTGGACCTCCTTAAAATAGTTGCCTAACTAGGAAGATTTTCTGGTGATGAAAACCAATTGGGAAAAAAACTGTACAAATTTTCTATCATTTAAAATATAGGGGGGTCAATACCAATGAAATTATCTGGTTCATAAATTTTGTAAGCAATTCATAATTTTACAACGTAATATTGCATGTAAAGCAAGATATTTTATATAGCCTAATATTTTGGATTTTTAAAAAAGTTTATCTGCTAGTTTTTATCACATTTCAGAAATCAAAAAGCAAGATATTAAATGACCACTTTCATTCAGCTGTTAATTAGATTGTTTTAAAATTAAACTTCAGTAGATTAAATTAATTATAAGCCAGAGGTGAAAAGTGGTAATCTCTGAAGTAAACTGAGTTTTTCAAAACGTTTATTAATTTTTAATTCAAAATTATAAATTGTATATTTAATATTGTATATATTGTTAGTACTGTTAGATTTGATAAGACTGATGGTATGTCCAGTAAATAAACCATGATTTGGATTTATAGACTATGATTCCTTGAATGCTAGAAATTATTTTAATCCCAATTTGAACAGTTTCATATCAAAAAAAGGAACCTTTAGTTGGAGAATGTTCATATGAACAGCAACAAAAACATTAAATCAACCGTAAAAATTTTAAATGGCCGAGTAGATATGTCTTAAGTTATCTCTGAAATTTTGAATAAAATTATATAGAAACCATGAACATTATGAATAGTTCATAACGTTGAAATTTAGGCAGCGAACGATATTCGTGAATATGTGCGCACCCGATCGGTGATAGTGTGCGCACTCCTGCAAACATCTTGGGTCGGCCATATTGGTAGCCGATCGAAGACGGGAAGCAACGCCCTCAAGTGACGGAATTTTAGTTAAGGCTTGTTTTGAATGGATTTTTTGAATTAAAGTAAATATGTTGTATTGTGTGGTTAGTTGGTGATGTAGCTGTGGATCTCTTGGATTATCCTCGTGTGTGATGGTGATGCCTCCAGTTTCTGCTCACTCCGTTTGGCGCAGATGAAATAGTTTTCTCACTATATCGGAGCCATTTTGCTGACAGCGCCTACAGTGCCGATTTCCAGCAATTTTCGCTTTTAATGCCCCCTGTATTCTAAAATTGTAAGTAAGAATTGTTTACATCCCCGACAGATTGCGTACTCAAATTGTGTAGAATGGAAAATACAATTCAAACTCTCAAATATATCTTGCCAATATATTTTCTGATAGTTAACCTTATGTGTATCTTTCAGTTCCTTGGCGAGATAATGAGTAGAATGATTAATTCCTTACATCTTTATACCTCATACCTCCACAACCCTCATAGATTAAATCTTTTTATAAATTTTAATCGAATAACATAGTTTTTTATTTATCCTTTAACCAAATTTTAGAAAATTATGATGTTGGAGCCTCATGTTTGGTCATGGCCTTCACAAAGTGCTTTGTTTTAATCTACCATAATATGCTCCCTTATTAAAGTTTTACAAAACTTATAATTTTTTCATGAAATGAATTTGATTTATTTCCAAAATAATAGGTCTGCATCTTCAATATTAAGTAATATCTTTTTTTATTTTTCTCAGTTATTAATCAAATTTTGGGATTTTTTTTTCAGTTTAAAAGGTGGTTTTAGGAGAAGTTAAATTTATCATATAGAGAATACATTACCATTGGAGAAATGAGTTCAAAAAAGATACCAGGTTTGTAAAAATCTATTAAATATAAGATGTGTTGAATTTTAGGTGTTATACTTCTTAATTTTTAAGAACTTTACTTTAATATTTTATTTAGTGAGACATGGACAGACTTTAAGAGTCATTAAAATGGATAGCAATCCTGGATCTTCTGGAGGAACAAGTACAGGAGGAGAAACCATTACAGATATTCAAAATTATCTTGAAACTTTCAATAAAGAGATAGAAGGAGGAGATTCCGCTAATAACCAAATAGGAATCAAATTTGAAACAAGTAAGTACAGGTTACTTGTAGTTTATGAACAAACTTCATTACAAATATAGCATAACAATTATTCATGGACATTAGTTTACTCCTTATGAAGGCCCTCGCTTTATTAATGTTAAGTCCTATGTTTATCAGTTTTATGGTTCCATTCTATGATTACTGCATGGAATTTCTTTTACCACCTTTTTTTATATTATTTAGTATCATACATTTCCAAAATTAAAGTTATTTACTTATTTCTTTGACCTGTAGCTAGTTAATATATTAGTATGTATAAGAATCAATATTTGAAGTTATATATTTTTTTTAATCACTTCAAACGAAAGTATTATCTGGCTCAGTTTGTTAGTTTAACTTATAGAATTACAGCATTTATTACCATTGACCTTCATTGACATAAGTTCTGAGTTTCAGGTATAATTATATAATGCTTTACACCAAGAAATAATTTTCCTTTTAATGGAGGTCATGAGTAAGATGGTGTCACATTACAAACTGATAGCAATTCTAATATTGTTCTGTATTATTTACATTAAAATTATTATTTAGTATTATTTAATTTAGCATAACATTTATTCAAAAGTATTCCTGTACATTTTTTGTTGACACCAAAGTTCAGCTAGGTAAGACTACATGTGATGCCTTGTAGCAACCACGGCCTTTTTTTTTTTTTTTTATGATGCCCCACATTCCTTTAATTGCTTGTGTGTAAATATGATTCAGGTTCGACAAAATTTAGTTGACCTTGAAATGAGACCCCCCGCATTTCTAATGTAGTATCACTGACCGCCTGCTATCTGAATATCTGGTGTTATATTGGGAGAAACACTTTATTTAAAATAGTGGTGCTGCCCAATTACATTGGGTTGCTAATACACAGCATACTAATTTATCTATCATAGAGACTATTTGTTAATACTAATAAGACTAATATATATACAAAGAAACATAATTTTTTTTTTTTTTTTTTTTTTTTTTTTTTTTTTTTTTTTTTTTTTGCATTTATAACTTTATAACATTTTCTCTCTATAGGCTTACCTGGCCTCTAAAAATTAAGTAATGCAATAATAAAAATTTTAAAACTAGGTAAAATACAAATAGCAACATAATAGTAACAATACTCAACAACGTGTTATAGAAATGTTATAGAAAACGGGATAAAATGATTTAAAATATAAAACAAACAACAACAACAAAACTAACAATATATAAATAAAAGGCGATTAGCGGTAAATATATTATTATATAAATAAATTAAATTAATCAATATATAAATAAACAATATACATATATATACATACATGTCCCCTCAACGATTAGTAATTTAAATTCTAAGAATGGATGTGGTGGTGTATGATTCCCAGGGAGTCGAGAACAATATATTCTGCAATCTTCGCTACATCCTTGATGTCGACACCAAGATCCTCCATGAAGCTCCTTGTTGAACTTGGTATAGTTCCGCGGGCTCCGAACCAAAGGCCTCTCACGTTGAAGTCTCTCTCGCCGAAGCCTTCACGGAACTTTTCTTTAAGGAAAGGGATACATTTTTCATAAATTTCCTTCTTTTCCCTTTCAATGTTGGTGGCCTGGTCGAGGTCATTCGATTCGTACCTAACAGTGGGATCCAGAACGATAGCTGACTTTCCGGTCTTAGAAAACGCCACTATATCAGCATATCTCGTGGATCCCTCTGTATCCACGCAGTAAACCTCTTCATAGCACGCAAAATCCCTTTCTTTAAGGAGCTTCATCAACTCGTGCTTGACTCTGTGGTGACGGCGAGTTATCAGGAGCGAGTTGTTGGGGCATTTCCCCAGCACATGTGCTGGTGTTTCAGACTCTCTGCCTCATTTGCGACAGAGGGACCCAACTTCTCTGACCTGTCCGCTGACACCTGGGACTCCTCGCAGGGGTGCATAGTTGATGTTAAGTTTCAAGGCATTAGACCATTCAGATCCCGAAAGTACTTGCTTTTCATACATAAGTCTATTAGCTTTCGGTGTCTCTTTAAAATGGCGTACTCCTATGCCTGCAGTTGGCCCATTCCTCAAACGAGTTTTCGCGAAGCGACTGTCGTAGAGCTTTCACACTGCGGTGTCCCTGCTCAACACCCAATCTCTCCGCACACTTAGCTATTTCAGCCGAGTAATCGAAAATAGATTGAAACAGGGAATCCGGTATATTTGACAGCCGCTGAGCAATGGACCAGTGTTGTAAAGGAGCTTCCCATTGGGAATTATAATTAAACTTGCCAATGATCTATCGTCCCCCCCCCTCCATTCCATGCCTTAAAGGCAGTATGGAAGGAAGATGGAATACAACACCGCCGACATCTCTGAAGATTCAATGCTAAACTTTCTGCTGGGGAAGGATTATGATATCATAGATTCATCAATAAATTAATTAATCTTAATGTTACGTGCTTAATTAACATATGTTAAATATGTTCATATGTAACACTGAACACATATTTAATTTGTTTATTTATTTAACATCACTTTATGCTACTTTGGCTTATCGGTTAGTCCTAAATTTTGACTATGCAGGTATAGTTAGGATTAGGATCTTTAATGAATACCTGACATTGGACAGGCTCGGGACCTCCATTTTACGTCCCCTTCAAAGGGCCTTAAAAAATTTTGCTCCCTTTAAAAAATCCTTGGGCATCTGCTGACAACTCGAACCCAATCTTGGATGTAGGTTGTACCCATGTTTTATTATATCTAAAAAATCAATCAAATCATAATTATTGTTAATATATCTATAAAATATATTCTTTCCCAATACTTCATATGTATCTATCCAGTTCCATAGTTCTGAATGCTTCTTGAATCTGAACATCAGCTTTCATTTCAGACAGTTAACATAACTTCTTTTCCTTTTTACAGCCATAATCTTTAAAATTTAATTAAATAAAGTTCGAACGTTTATGGATCTAAAGCTAATGTCAAACTTATTTTACCCGTTCCTGGGAATAACTACCCCTCATTGTAAAAGTTATTTATAAATGCAGTGGTTATAAATTGACCCTTAGATGTGATAAATATTTTAACATTAATGCTGCATATGAGATTAGGTTTCTTCACAAGCTCTCCTAAATCTTACATAAGCAAGATTTTTACTTTTTACTTTACAAACTATTAACTTAGAAACATTAAGTGCCTAATATTGAGCTGAACTGAATAGGCTTGGTAACCTTTAGTTGACTGTTGACCGATAAACGTTCAGATTCTGTTTTTCAATTTTGATTGTAGTTCAGGTATATTAAAAACTTACTTCTTATATTAGTAAATAACATAAATGCAGCTTCATGACATCTTTTTATTTATTTGATATCAGTGTTTAACTTGTTCTGTATAATTTTCCTACTGATAATAAACAAATTACCAAGTTTATGGTTACCAATCCTAACAATTTTTCAATCCATTTGCAACCATTCCCTTTCTTGAACCAAAATTCAAATTACCTTTTTCTGTGAGAGCTTAGCAAATTTTCAACTTAAGAAAGGGCCCATTTTTAACCTTCATCTATTTGTTTATCTTAATAAATACAATTTCCTTGTGTTGAAATGTATTCAATCTTATATCTACATTTTAATCCTTCGTTTTAAATCCTCTAATTTATGTGTTGGTTCAAAGGATTAACAGAAATCTCAGTAAATTTTCATAATTTTTAGTCATTACATTCTACTAAAGATCATGTTTTAATTTAGAGAAATGTTTTATTACAAATTCAGAAAATCTTTAAGGATCAAGTGTTGTAGATTGGAGATGATTCTCTATTTTCTAACGATTAAAATATAAGCTTTTTAGAATAAGTTTTAATTTAATTCAGAAGTTTCCCATTTGTTTTATTTTTTAGGCCAATTACCATTACATATGAAATGAATTTATTGAACACAGCTAAATTTTTATTTTCATCTAAATTTTTTTGTCTTAGGTGAAGTTTCTAACGAGGTTACAGAAGTTGATGGTGGAGAATCTGGTGCTTATTATATAGATCAAGCGACTGGTCAATATTACTATGAATCAAGATCTGAAGATGGTCAGAGGGTGATGACTGTAGTACCAGGTATCGTCTATTTTATCATTACTTGTTATAGTACTAATAAAATCCTAATGACCTAGAAAATAAATAATCTGAAGATTATGAGTTCAAGAGATCTAAAGATCTAGCATTGGCATTAATTTCCACCTTTCCCCATGGACTGTGGAAAACTATAAATAGCCAAATAGGTGATATAGGGGAAACATTGGAGGAATAGGTTTTCTGTTGAAGGTTTTAAATCATTAATAAGTTTCTGATTTAAGTTTAAGAATTTAGATGAAATAAGGTCAGAAGCTTACGGAATACCGAGTTCATATTTTGAGGTTCATGTAGTTATCAAAATGTTCAATATTATTAATTTGAAAGGTTACTGAAATATTATCTTTTAAGTCTTATACATATTATAATTACATATGGCTGTGTTGTCAGTTAAGCCTATTAGTGTTTTCTCTATAAGGAAGAGAAAAGGAAACTTCTGGATGGATATAGGATAACTAGTTAGGGAGGTGATAAGAGATAAATGATATCTCTACCTGAAGTTATTATATATATCTCAAAATGAAGTTTGGTTAGTGGGCTTAGGTAGGATTTTAAAGTTTGTCAGGTGTTTAAGGAAGAAGACAGGTATGCAGTATCACCTTATCAGAGAGAAGAACAAAATTAAAATTTGTCAGTTAGACAAGGAGTGTAATTGTTTTCGGAGTTTTTGAAGTGAGGAAATGTATTTTTTAAGTTTTTAATTAATATATAAGAATCAATAAGGAGAAAATTCATTCATTGGTTTTTTAATGTTATCTTCACATTTATGTTTCTGTTCAACCTTCTGGCATTTCCAGCAAGAGCTACCCACTTGAATTATCTTATTCCTCCCATTTCCACTTTTTCATTATATTTCCCTCAACTTATTAGAAATTATTTTTACACCCATGCAGACATAGTATTTTTATTTTCTTGCTTGATTTAAACTGAAATTCCTTTTTGTATTAACTGTTTTAGGAATCCCAGAATCTCATACTGTCGAAGATCAATTTGTTCCTATCGACAATCAGAATGATGAAGCTGAAGTTACTGAAGATGTAATTAAATTGAGGAATTATTATTAATATAAAATTATTGTCAAACTTTATCACCTAACAATAATTTTTCATTTCTTCTTAGGTTCAGGTTATGGATGAAAGTGGACAAATGGTACTTGGTACAGGCGATTCCTATCAGACTGTTACCATAGTTCCCTCTGAAACAAGCACGGGAGAGGTCAGTTATGTCTTGATTGTCCAACAACCAGAAGATAAGGAGAAAGAAGAGGATCAAGATCTTACAGTTTATGATTTTGATGACCATGAAGAACAACATCCAGTGAGCGGGGCTGTAAGTGTTTCATTTTTTTTTTTTTTTTTCACAATTATTTTGTTTTATATTTCATAAATTATGATTTAATTTCAGGTGTGAACAAATTTTGGTCTTTCAGTTTGGGCGGGGTATAGTTAAGGGTTTTATGAAAGAAGAGTTTGAAGATTTTACGACTGCAGTTGCTTATCATCAGGCTGAAACTGCAGTAGCCTGAGTAATTTTCTTAAAACGCATTTTTAAGGAAGCTCCTTTGATTTTTCAAAGCTCAAAAACTTTAACTCTTTAGAGTTTAGCTGAAATCTTTTGAATATGGATAATATTATGGGCATAACTTTCCCCTCCATTCACTATTGTATCATGTTTATGTGCCACCAACCAGAAAACCAAGAATCAAGGCTGCATATGAATGTATCTAGGAAATAAAATAAATGCTCCATGCCTACACCACCGACCGCTCCCTATCCACACCTCCATCCATCTTCCACTCCATTCAATCCCATTCACTCAAGATCAGCACTCACAGAATCCTCTCACCTTCACCTCGATCTATCCTAGGACGTTTTCTAGTCGGCTAAGCGCTTATTAATCTTTTAGGTATTCGTTTGCAACTAAGATTGGCAATTTTGCATCCCACTTGTAACCAATGCAAGGCTATAACCTAGATTACATTTACTGAGTTCAAGCAATACAGCCTAAATTCTCTTGTTGAATCATCCTTCTTCGGCCCAAATATTCTACGCAGTTCTTTATTTTTAAACACCTTATGGTATTGCTCATCCCTAATTGTAAGTGGCCTAAACGAATTACATTCGTTCTGAACCTTCGGAATTCTAATTTTAAATTTTGGGAATGAGTGAGCTAAGTAATTTCCTTACCAAATAACAATCCAACAATGTTTAAGTCATGAACATCCTAACGAGATTTACTGACTTCTTTGTGTCTAGAAACATCACAAAAACTATATTATTATGAATGTGTCTAGGAACTAATTATAAAACATATTTTATCTTAAAAATAAATTTCTAGGAAACTGTTTTCATTTTTAAGAAGCACTTTTATTACATAGTTATTAACATTTACTATTTTTTAACTATAAAAATATCAAGGAAAATATAAAATATAAAGATCTCTTTCATAAATTCTAGTTTCGTTTGCTGTTTCATCAAATTCATTTTAAAACTTTTTAGGAGTCTTGCGATGAGGAAGATAAAGCGAAAATTATTAAGATGATTCCGAAGAAATCTCAAACTGTAACTCAGGCCCATATGTGTAATTACTGTAACTACACCAGTCCTAAAAGGTAAGGCATCTTCTTTCTTTGTGTCCTGTTGTTTCCATTGAGAATATAAATTAATATAAATCAGCTTCCTTATTTTTTTTTTTCTGTTTGCCGTGATTTTTCTGTTTCCAGGCAAGCTCGGTTTATCTGTAAAGTGTAGTTTTATTTTATATTATTTTTTTACCTTGCATATTAAATTATTCACATAAAATATATCATTATCGCTAAAATATCATCAAAATACATATGAGTAAATTGTCTCCATATTGTGCTGTGAAATTGCTAGGTCCACTTATTTTCGTTCATCATGAGATTTTTTTTTTTTAATGATTTTAATAAGGAAACTACAATCAATTTTTCTATAAAAACTGTTTTGTTATCAACTGGAATTTTTTGGTGAGAAAGGTCTCCTTTTTTTTTCCTTTATTGTCTTACTCTCTAGTTTTTTTTGGTCACGTTATATAGGATAGAATAGAATAAGGCTTAACGGACCCGAAGGCCCGACGCCGACACCACCAATCGGTCCCTACACACCTCCATCCACTTTCCCCCGTCCAATCCCAAATTCACAAGATTTGCTTTCACCGAATCTTCCCACCTTCGCCTAGGCCTACCCCTCGGCCGTTTTCCATTTGGCAAATCTTTAAGGAATTCGTTCGCTACCAAGTTTCGCAATATTAGATGTCCACTTTAACCGACGCGCAGCTATAGACTCGATTACATTTACCGGGTAAAGCTCACGCGATTCCGCATTGTGTAGCCGTCTAAATTCAGGTTACATAACTAAATGAAATTTTTATCAATAGCTGATGAACAATGATATACATTGCGTTTTATTAAATAAGGATGAAAATAGTCCGGGGAGGCAGTCAATAAACTACAAAATAGTATAAAATTGTAACCGACGTTTCTACCCAACTATGCAGGTCTTCGTCAGGGCTTATGACAGGGATGGATGTCACAGTCAGAGTCGATTTATTATTTAAAATTCTCAAGTGATGTGTGTAAGAATGGTTTCAATCAATAAACCTTTTTTTCTTTGACTAATTATTTATTGCAAAAATTAATCTTTCACAACCTCAATTAACTAGTCTTCTAAATGATCTTGTTTCTATTTCAAAATAACTATCCATCTATTTATATAACTATCTATTATTTATTTATATAACCATCCATCTATCTATATATCTATCTCTCATGCTCATTTATGATCATATTTGGTAACTCATTGAAGAATGTGGTTTAATGTTAGAAACACCTTAGCGACCATTTCAGTGAACAAAGAATATAGGATGGTTTGGGATTTATCATTATTATTTAAACAAAAAAAAGTTATGCATTCAATCTATCTCTTTTTATTCCAATCCACATCTAGATCTTTTTAATTATTAGTTTATTTTTAGGTACCTTCTTTCAAGGCATATGAAATCTCATTCGGAAGAAAGACCTCACAAATGTAGTGTTTGCGAGAGAGGATTCAAAACACTCGCCTCTTTACAAAATCATGTCAATACTCATACTGGCACTAAGCCACACCGTTGCAAATATTGCCAGAGTGCGTTTACTACATCTGGTAAGTGTAAAAAATTAATGCATTTATATGAATTTAATTATTCATGTTTAAGATGATTCCAATTTTAAATGAAATTCTTATTATTTAATCAGTGGCTTTGTAGTCCAAGGAAATTACTACTGATGTGAATCTTCATGGTCTTATTTATTACCGATTACTATAAAAAAAAAAATAAAAAAAAACAGCTGACAGAACAGGGGATTTTAAAAGAATCCTCTGTTATATAAATACTGATTAAATTTTTACTTTGTCGTTTGTCTACATTCCTCACCAACCACCACAGCTATTCAAGGCATCCCTCTCCCCCTCCCCTGCAATCCTTACCACTCATTTCTTTCCTGTATTTCCCATATTACCTCTAAAGATCTTAATGTCATCCATTAATCATGCAAAAGTGATTATGGACCTGTCAATATCCCAGTTAAAATGATTAGAAACTCTACTCCCTATGTGCTTATCATATGAACAACTTTTTACATCTGACTGCTACCTTCTTTCCTCGCAGAAAACAGCTCCTGTTTTGCCTATATAGAAAATATTTATTCCATTTATCCTTTAGTTTTTCTGTCCTACTTCTTTGCTTTATAATTTTTCAATACCTGGGATTGCCTACTTTTTTGTACTTTGCCCTCCTCCACAAATTAATTGTATGAAAATATGATGAAAACAAGTGTTACATTAAATTTTTCAATTCATTAAATAACACTGTTTTAAAAAGTAGGAATTTTGTTCATTTTTTAACTAGTCGAGGAATCAGGTCGAAAAAATTGTTGGCCCCTGTTGTGCCCACCCCCCAATTTGGTAACCACGATACTAAACCTTTAGAACGACTAGTTCAATCCCATTTTATCATTTATTTTGAGCAAAATAATCTTCTCAACAACTTTAAATCTGGTTTCCAGACTTCCTTTACTACTCAATCCACTCTTATCAAAATCTTCACACTTTAAGAGATTATTATGTTACTTCCCTTAATTAAATTTTTTTTTTATACATACTATCCAAGGCCATATCATTATTTCAAAAGCATCAAGATTGAATCCCATATGGATCTTCTTCTTTAGGACAATAGTCCTGTAAATCAGCCAATATTAAGCAACATTTTCAGTGTTTGTCACATTTTATTGTTTTTGATTTATAAAACAAGACCAATTTTTCATTTAAGTAGCAATCGTTAGATAATCAAGAATTGATTGTATTTATTTTTTTTAAATACCCTGTTATTTTCAGGTGAACTGGTAAGGCATGTACGCTATAAGCACACACATGAAAAACCACATAAGTGCTCTATTTGTGATTATGCCAGTGTTGAACTTAGTAAAATGCGAAACCACATGAGGTGTCATACTGGTGAACGGCCTTATCAGGTAATGTCTATAATGTATTTCTAATTACAGAATAATTAATCTTGATAATCCGGCATTTCTAGGACTAGGCACCCTCTGAACCATAAACCAAAAAAATCTGTGTCATCAACTAAAAACAACAATTTTCAAATACTACTTTTTTTTTGCAATTAAATCACCTAAATGCCCTTCTCAAACATTATTAAAATTTAAAATATTAAAAAACGTTTTTATTCTATCCAAATCTTGCAAATGTTTTGACTTCCTTCACTATATACTATTAAAGTTTTTTTGACTATTAAAAATTTTAATGTTTTTAGAGAAGCATTTAGACTATTTAATTGTAAACAAAGTTATGGTAACAGGAATTCTAAACTTTGGGTTAGAAAAAATTGAAACTCTCCTAGTAGGTATAATATAATAATAAAGGCTTAACGAACCCGAAGGTTCGATGCCGACACCACCACTCGCTCCCTGCACACCTCCATCCATCGACCGTCTTCCAGACCTAACTTCGATAGATCCGCCCGAACGCAATCCTCCCACCTCCGTCTCGGCCTGCCCCTCGGACGTTTCCCATCCGGCACCGCGCTTATTAATCTTTTCGGAATACGTTCACAGCCAAGTTTTGCAATTTTACACGCCCATTTTATTCGTCTTGCTGCAATCACGTCAATTATATTTACTGGGTAAAGTTCACTCAGTTCGGCGTTGTGTAAGCGTCTAAATTCTCCGGTTATTTCATCCCTCTTCGGTCCAAATATTCTACGCAGTACTTTATTTTCAAAAACTCTAAGCCGTTGCTCATCCCTCAATGTCAGCGGCCAAGTTTCGCATCCGTAAAGGACCGTTGGAAGAATAATAGTTTTGTAAATCCTAATTTTTAAGTTTTGGGACAGAAGGCGGGAGCTAAGCAATTTCGCGACTGAAAAGTAGCAAGCATTACCGGCTTTTAATCTAGCCTTAATTTCCTCATCGATTTCGTTTTTTCTAGTTACCATCGCCCCTAAATATCTAAATTTCTCTACCTGTTCAAACGTATTCCCCCCTACATTGATATCAGCGAAATCCTCACCACTTCTACGACTAACCATATATTTTGTCTTATCCATATTCATTTCTAGCCCAAGTTCTTGTCCGGCTTTCATCAACGTTTTTGTGTTCATTTCTATGGTTTCCACGTCCTCCCCAAGCAATACCAAATCATCGGCATATCCGAGCACGGGTATATTCCCTCCCAAATTCACACCCTTTCCGGTACGTGTCATCTCCCTAATGGCATATTCCAGTGCTAAATTAAATAAAACAGGTGAGAGAGAATCTCCTTGTTTCAAACCAGAGCGGACCTCGAACTTCTCAGAAAATAATTACCGATTCTAACTTTATTGAACGTTTCGGTCATACACATTTTTACTAAGTTTACTAATTTTTTTGGTATTCCCTGCTCGACCAGAATGTTATACAGCTTTTGGCGGTTAATAGAGTCATATGCCTTTTTGAAATCGATAAAAAGCTGATGTACGATTCCGTTATATTCTAATTTTTTCTCTGATATTTGGCGGAGAGAGAATATTTGGTCTACGGTTGATCGGTTTTGCCTGAAACCACATTGATATTCTCCGATAATTTCCTCGGCGTATTCAGTGATTCGACTAGTTAGGATTAACGTAAATATTTTATAGCAAACCGGAAGGAGTGAGATTCCGCGATAGTTATTGCAATCCGTTTTTGATCCCTTTTTGTGAATCGGAATGAGAATAGATTTTTTCCACTCTTCGGGTATCTTTTCTTGTTCCCAGATCTTCTTAACCGAAAGAAATATTTTTGATATCCCAGCTTCCCCGCATGCCTTGATTAGTTCGCTAGGGATATTATCTGTTCCCGCTGCTTTATGAGATTTTAATTTTCCGATGGTTATTTCAACCTCCTCTTTACTCGGTTCTACTACTAACAGTTCAGCACTCTGGTATTCCGAAGAGGAAGGTAGATTATTATTTTCCGTATTTAAAATACTATCGAAATAATCCTTGAATCGTCTTAAGATTTCTACCGGATCGGCCAAGATATTGTTATTTTCATCCCTAATTCTAGTTGTAACCGGGCCCGACCGTTTACGAATTCTGTTTATGCCTTCGTACATGGCCTTAACGTTATTCTCGATTTTATTACTTTCGAGCGCTATTATTTTATTTTTGAGATATTCTCGCTTTTTAAATTTTAGCAGTTTAGTTGTTTCTTTTCTTGATGCTCGAAAGTTAGCAAGATTGATTTCGTTAGGACTATTTAACGCTTCTAATTTAGCAGCTTTTCTTTTGTCGCACATGTCAATACATTCATCATCGAACCAAGGTTTATTTTTATTTTCCCTTTTTCCAAGACACGAGTTACCGACCTCTTTAATACTATCCCTGATACCTTCCCACAACTTATCAATGTCTTCGATATCCTCGTCAGACGATTCCAACGCCTCAAACCTATTTTTGACTTCCAGTTCGAATTGTTTTCTAACCGTTGGAATTTTTAACTTCTCCAAATTATAATTATCATAATTAAAACCAGCCTCATTTTTCCTATGTATTATAAGTCTCTGGCGAATTTTCGCGATTACTAGTTCATGATCCGACCCGCATTCGGCCCCACGATATGATCAAATATTAATTACGCTATTTTGCCACCTACGTTGAACCAAGACGTGATCAATTTGATTACGGGTTTGCGAATCCGGAGACGTACAAGTATGTTTATGTATATCTTTATGTTTAAACATAGTACTTTTGATTATTAGGTTTTTCGAGGTGGCAAAATTTATTAGTCGTATTCCGTTATCATTACTATATTCATGTAAACTTTCTCTACCGATCGTAGGATAATATACTTGTTCCCTCCCTACCTTTGCATTTGCGTCTCCCAGAATAATTTTTATGTAGCCTCGCGGTAGTTTGTCATAAATCGATTCAAGTTTTTCATAAAATTCACATTTAACTTCATCGTCATTATCTTCAGTAGGTGCGTGTATATTGATCAACGCGATTTTAAACCAACGACCCTGAAATATAGCTACCGATAACCTATCTCCGTAAAATCGAATGTCCTTCAACGCGGAAAGTAACCTATTTCTAATCAGAAATCCGGTGCCTAAACAATAGTTTCCGCTCCCACCGTACCACAGAGTGTACTTCCCTTCCCTTAACGAGCCCTCCCCTGGCCAGCGGACCTCTTGCAGCGCCACGATATCTAATCTATATCCTATTACCTCGTTCGCGACCGATTTTAACCCACCCGCTGTATTTAAACTTCTTACGTTCCACGTCCCTATGCTTAGATCTATATTTTTCAACTTGCGGCATGAATCCCCTAAAGCAGTCCCCACCCGGAGACCCGAACGGGGGACTAGTTTACCTCCAGATAATGAGCGTTTTACTTTAGGGAGATCCATGACTTTTTTGTGGCGTTTGGGTGAACTAATAAAATGTGAGTAGGCGTTCAAACCTACGTCACACCCTCCAGCAAGCCTGGGGGGCCGCTCTCATTGTTGGTCAGCGAGTCCTACGGACTTAGCCGGGAGGAACTTCCTAGGAATTTCCACCGACCATCCCCACATCCACCACCCGTGGGACGCTCCCCATACGCGGTAATGAGACCCGCGCGAGGATATTTTTATTTTAAAAAGAATAATTTTTAATATTTTTATTTTAAAAAGAATAATTTTTATAATACGATTAATCAGCACGGTTCTGACTGGGAAACTTCCGTGGGTAGGAGGGAAGAGGGAGGTAGGAGGATCGCGGCATCTGCCTTCTATCTTGATTATCTTAGATCTATCGAAGTTGGGTCTGGGTAGCGTTCGGTGGATGGAGGTGTGTAGGGAGTGGGTAGTGGTCAGAAATAAATTATTTTTTAATTTTCATGAAAAATGGTGACTGATCCTAGTTTTTCACTAAATATCCCACCATCAAGGGAAATACTTTCTGATGGTTCAGATGTCGTTGTATTTGCACCATCGTCGTTACTGCTTACATGCATCGCTGTTACTGATAAATATTTAATGCAACTTTTACCGCTGAAAAATTCTTATATTCATAATGGTCAGATTAATATTTCAGTGTAATACATGTCGATTCCCCTTTTGTAAACAACGGGTAAAATAAATCAATGTTTTTATACATTTTGATTCACATCCCTAATGAATGTACTGAAATGTAACTATACAACCGCTAGATTTTCAAGAGTGTACTTTAATCTTAATATCTACATTCTGAATGATTAATTTATAAAAATTACCAATTAAATTTTACAATTCTTTTATTTTTACTTCATTGATTTAATCAATGTTCTAATTGCTAGAGTTCCTTCTTTACATATGTCCCCTTCTGATTAAGCAATACTGACAGTTCTGTTTAATTGCTGTTAGATAAATATGATTTATTGACTTGTTTAATATCACCTATTAATTTAAATGTATCTATTGAATTTTAGTGTCCTCATTGTACATATGCTAGCCCAGACACGTTCAAACTCAAAAGGCATCTCCGAATCCATACTGGAGAAAAACCATATGAGTGTGATATTTGTCCTTCACGATTCACCCAATCTAATAGTCTTAAAGCTCACAAACTTATTCACAGTGGTAAGTCCATTAGTGTTTATTTTTTTTTACTATAGCTCATGTCAACTTATCTTAAATGAATTGATTTAACATGTTTTTAGAAGAAAATGGTTGAAGGTTGTCTTTTCTATTAAAAATTTCTGGCCACCTTTGTTTACACCTATTAAACTAATTTTAAAGCTTTTGTATAATATGCACATTTTTGTAACTGTTTTGTTTCCTGTTGCTGTAGCTGGTGACAAGCCAGTGTATCGATGTGAATTATGCCCTACTACTTGTGGCCGTAAGACTGATCTCCGAATACATGTACAGAAGTTGCATACCTCCGATAAACCTCTAAAATGTAAGCGGTGTGGTAAGCAGTTTCCAGACAGATATACTTATAAGGTATTGTTACATAAACAAAATATTTTTTTTTTAAATTCCTTTATTTTTAAGTGTAGAAATTTATGTATGTTAGTTCTTTCTTTTTAGAGGCAATTTAAAACAAAATTTAGACCTCAGACTATTCTATTTATTCTGAGAGTTTCTTATTACAGCTGTGACTGTACCACTTTCATATCTAATTTTGCATCCTACCTTCCTGTTCTATTCTCTTCACAGACTTGAACACTATCTGTAAACTATACCTCCTTAGTGCTTTGTGCTCACTTTCCACTCCAGACTTGAGAAAATTCAAACTATTACTTTGTGTGATAGTGAGATCATTAATAGCCATTCACGTCGCAATAAACAATCACTTTGAAACAACTGTCATTGACCCTTCCGCTTCTTTACCATGCCAGACTATTTTGGCCTTTATTATTCCAATCGGGGTCAGGACCTCTCCCCCAAATGTTTTTAATTTAATATTGGTCTTAAGTAATGGTAGATTACTGAAGGTGGGCCTATAAACATGTGACGACTTAATTGTTACTTCAACGCCTGTATCAACTTCTAACCTTAATGGTTTTCCTGCAAAAATAATGTCAGCCATCAATGGAGGAACCGAGATTTCGGAATTCACCTTATATATCTCCAACCGTGACACTGAGCTATCGGAAATCTGGTCATCCTCAAGATGGTTCGCTACATGACGGACCCTTACAGACGTTCGATAAGCGCCCTTTTCTTCTACATTTTTGAGACTTGAATGTCTTAAATCTACATTTGTCAAATAAGTGATTTGACTAACCGCAAACTTTACATTTTTCATTACCTATAAAATAACAGTGTGACCATCGTCGGCATCTTATCTTTTGGATTTAAACCTCTCGTTGTTGAAAATATTCTCTTAGTCATTCCATTATCTCGACATTCCTGTTCAATGTTTATCAGGTTTCAGGCCTTTCCCTCCTTTTCTTGGCAAATAAAGCCTTGCAATCATACATATAATACTAGATACATCCTAAATCCATAGTTCGTAGATATCTTAATCGATCTATTCCCTGATGTGATGTGCGGACCATTTTAGATCTACAAAGTTGTAGTTTATTGGCTGGTGTAACCCAGGTATTAATGGCCTTATTAAAGACCTTGAGGATAATGTTGTTAGGACTATCTGTAATCCCTTTTTCAATTATTGTATCAGTATGGTTTTCAGTATATGTCCTTACTTTAACATGCTGTTCTCTTCCGAGATATTTATTCTTAAATTAGTTATTATTAAATTCTTCTTTTGGAGATGTTGGATTGAATTCATTTGATCATTAAAGAGTTACTTGGTTACATTTTTCAAAGTTACTTGGTTTAAATTAAAATAATCCATAATATTTTAATTTTTTTTTTTTTTTTGTTGTGGCTATGTGCACTGCGACCTCCTGGGTCTATTGTGCGTCTAACTTGTCTGAGTTCTAAATTGCTATGTTTAGAGCCACAGTGAATTTTAGCAAACTTGTTGGGTTGACTAGTTCATTGGTGTTATTATAGCTTGATATCCAGGAATTCACGACTTTGTAGATCAGAGTGCATTGATAGCACTTGATCGTTTTCAATCTTCCCGTATATCTCCCAGTGTCCCTCCCTAGAATTTGTTCTAAGGGAGTTATTTTGTTTAGCTATCCTGTAAAAGGATTTCATTGCTTGGGCCTCCACTTCTATCTGCAGTGGTGTTAAGTTTAGTATCACTTCCATTGCAGACGTTGGAGTGCTTTTCATTGCTCCTATTATCATGAGGCATGCTAGCCTTTGTAGTTTGGTAAGCAGGATTTTATTTTTTCCGCTATCTGCTTTGTGCCACCAAAGCAGAGCTGAATATAGAATCATTGGTCTGATTGCAGTTAACACGTTAACTGCGACAAGGGGTCATTTGACCCCTTGCGGTGGCTTCCTTTACTGCGAGCCATTAAACGTGTGTTTGTCATTAACTGCGATGCTTGTCACGCATCCTGTTTTAATTTTTTTCAGATTTTTTATTTTTTTTTTATAATGCACTACTTAATACTACTTATATATCGAAAAAAAAATGTAAGGGGTCACTTGACCCCTTGTCGCATTATAGTTTAAATGTTTTCCTTAATGCGGAAAGGGGTCAAATGACCCCTTGGTCTTTTAATGCTCATTACACTTCATCTCACTATTGTTTTAGCATATTATATCAAATATTAATGAATATGTAAATAAAAAATATTTTTTCTATTTCCGTAAATGTTTGAAAGCGGTGAAAGCGACAGTAATTTTCCGTGAATCACATTTATCTAAGGGTGAATCACAGATTCACCTTCCTTTCTTGTTCTTCGACTGATTCTAATTAGGATTTTTGACACCTGAGCTCTCATTTATTTGTCTCGATTCAGTAAATAACTTCGATACCTATTCACGTGGTAAGAAACTTGCCGATTTAGCCCTTTCATAGCGGAATTCAACTTCAAGCAAAGATGAAGGAACTAGTTCAAGTTTTGAAGATAGTTATGATTCATAAAAGGAAGAAATGTTCGGGCTGTTATGAAAAGCTAAGAACAGTTATGAGCAGTGCAGAAGCCCGAAAAAAGGTGAAGAAGGTCCGGACATACTATGACGACTGTGCCGACAACCGTCTCTTTGCTTGCAGTGTGTATTTCACTTCTTTTTTCTGAGCATTTCAGCTTTTGGGGTGTATTTCACTACTGCTGAGTCTCTAGAACAGAATTGCCAAAGAGGCAGCAGTTTTATTTGTGTTTTATATAGAATGCAGGCTCTGGGATTGTCCTTTGTGGATACTAAGCTGTATCCAGGAAGTTTCAATCCCTTGAGCTCGCCTTTTAATAGGTAAGGTTCTTGTATTAATATAATATCAATATTCTTACCTACAATATATTGATGCAGGACACCATTGGCTGCTATGCAATGGTGGAGATTTATCTGTAGCAGTTTTTTTTTTTTTTTTTTTTTTTTTTTTTTTTTTTTTTTTTTTTGCTTTCTGGTGGCACCCTAGGTGGCAGCGGTGTCGGAGTCATCACCTCTAACCTGGCTTTCGCCAGGACTTTGGGTATAGCTCCTCCTCCCGTCGCCTCCCTAGGGGTTGCCTCTATGATGTTACCTTTTGCCTCCAGTGATGCTGTTGGTTCTGGTTCCTTTTTAGATTCAGCCTTGGCCTCCTCTTTAAATTCACCTACCTTTTCAGACATCACCTTTGTTGTGTCTGAGTGGCATTCCTTTGTATCGGCTGCCTCCTCAGTTACGTCCATTTTTTCCTCCTCTCCTTCAGCATCACTGATTGGAATTTGTTCTTTGTATGGTCCTTCTAAGTGTCTGAAGGAGATCGGCTTCATCCCACAGCCTACCACCCACCATGTCCCTGGTTTTGAGACATTCCAGGCTAGGCTCTGAGATTTTGATGATGACGAAGAAGCCCTTCTCCGACTTTTTTATATAGTGCAGTCTCCATGTTTTTATATCTGCAACTGCCTTATTTTGCACCCTTATTCTTTTAAGGAGTATTTCTTCAGATGGGGCTTTTCCTGGGATAAAAGCCCCAATCTTTACTACTTTTATGAGGTCCTTCGTGTCACAGACTCTGAGGAGCATGTCCCCCTTCATCTTTACATTTGGGATTATTTTTTTTAGCCACTGTACAGTGTGATCATCTAGGCATGAGACAATGCAGGAGGCTGTCTAGGTCTATTGAGACTTGCTCCGTTGAAGAGTGGCTGATCGTCGTTGTCCTCATCTATCTCATCTACCTTTTCGGTGATGCTATTTTGCAGCTCCTCACACTGCTCCCGGGTCAGCTGAGTGTGCGGGTAGTCCGCAGGGACCACCGCAACCAACTGCCCTCTTGCTGCAAGGGCGTAATTAGTTTGTCCTGTGATTTCTCTGGGTTTCTTAGCCACAGGGGTCTCTGAGGCCTCTCAGTTTGACCTGCTGGTCTGGTTGGTTGCCCTCCTGTTCCCTGTCCTCGTCTATAGTAGTAATGTGGGGGTCCACCCCTGGGCGCCGCAGCTTTGTTTGCCGGGCCTTGAAGGGCCCTTACATCGTTGGCCTGGCGCCTTAGGGATGGTTCCCCTTTGTCAGTATGTTGGCCCAGCTTTGGTGTACTTCCCTTGGTCGGGTCAGCTTTGTCTGCCGGGCCTGGTTTGGCCCTTGCATCCTCTGCCAGCCCTCCCTGGGTCGTTCCCAAATCAGCTGGTGTATTGGCCAGGAGTTGGGCTTTCGCCTTCCTCCTGTTGCGCCTTTTTACGTTCTTGGTGGACCCCGTTGTGACCGAGGCCTCCGACTGGTCCACACTTTGACGTGTAAGGCTATATTCGGTTCCTGTCTTTTTAGTCCATGGAGCCTGTAAAGCAGCAGCTACACGAGCTGCATGCTCCTCCAGTACTCCTAGTCTGTCGATGACTACTTTCAGTCCCTGTACTTCGTCCGTCAGTGCTTCCAATCCAGGTTCTACTGAGGCTTCGTCCAGGGTGTCTGAGTATAGGTCTGATATGTTAAGTCCCGACTGGTTTGAGTCCTCGTCGGGTAAGTTAGGGTTTTCGTCTATGAAATAAGGTTCGTTTTGTTTTGCTGTCATGGTTTTAGTCCCACTCCACGTATGGCTATCCGCCGGGGTATAACCCCATCTCCTCGCTGTCAACGTTGAGAGTCCTGGAGTTCCGTCCAGGAGCTGGAATATATGCTTCCTTCACGGGGAAAGTCTCAACCCGCTTTTCAGCATTCATGGGCCCTACTACAACTGCCTCGGACCTCCCATGCTCCGATACATGGGCACCAATACGTGTGCTTGCCAGGCGGGGTGCTCCACGGCACATGTAGGATGGAATCCACAGCCTTGCCATCCCCATCCATGCCGCTTCACAGGCTCGTGTTAGTCATGTTGTTTTGTCTGTGTATTTGCTGTGGTACACAGTGCTTTTTTGGTCCAGACTTGCCAGGTTATGTGTGAAGCGGGTTACGCTTCACCTTATCTTTATACTTTCCAGAGAGATTCCCCTAGTGGCTCTATTGAGCCGCCTAGGTGAACCCCGCCTCTGTCGTTTGCGAGTTATGAATAACTCCCCAGGGGGTACCACGTGGAGGTGACAGTAGGCGTTGATGGGGATTGGGTCAGCAGGGGAGCACTAAAAAGTGAGTAGGGCACTATGGTTTAGGGCTCCCTCATGAAGTGAGTAAGACTCCCGCACTCGTCTAACGCTTCAACTTTCCCTTTGCCCCACCCATCAACCCCCCTTCTATATTAATATTTTCATTAATGGTTACCTATTTTAATTGGTAGAAAAATATGAACAGTGAAGATTATTTTTTGAATAAATATATTTTTATAGGAAGTAGTTTCGTTTTGGGTACTTGAAATACTTCCTGTAAAAGTAAAGTATATAGAAACTTGATCTTATTATATGAACTTAACAACATTCATTTAAAAAAATTAAATTATTTGATAGTTCAGCTGTTGCATTTGACACAGCTCATCATGTATATTGTTTGCTCATTCTTTTCAGGTTCACAATAAATCACATGAGGGTGAAAAATGTTGGAAGTGTGATCTATGCCCCTATGCGTCAGTATCGCAAAGGCATCTTGAATCTCATATGCTCATACACACAGATGAGAAACCATATCAATGTGAGCAATGTGATCAGGTGAATAAATTAATTTCTTATCATATAGTTAAGATGTGTTTTATGATTATTTTTCATTTCTTAACTGAAAAATCTTGTGTACTTGTGTTATAGGCATTCAGGCAAAAACAGCTGTTGAAACGACACCAAAATCTGTATCACAACCCTAATTACGTCCCACCTGTGCCTCGGGAAAAAACACACGAATGTCCTGAATGCAACCGAGCTTTTAGACATAAAGGAAATCTTATAAGGCATATGTCAGCACATGATCCTGAATCTTCAGCTGCTGAAAAAGCCTTGGCTTTGAAATTAGGTCGACAAAAGAAGGTGAAAGAAATGCCTAATTAATTAATTAATTTGTAATTAGTTAATGTTTTATAAATTTTTTTATTTCCAGTTAGGACTACTGAATTCCTGCATGTGCCCCATAAATTCATGAAACATCATAAAATTTCCTGTAGTCCTGTCTGAATGTGAAACTTGGCTGCTTATTAAACCCTTTGCACTCGAGGGCTCCGCTACGGACAATGCAAATAATTTTCAGTTTTTAACATATAAGGACATAAACAAATCGTAAAAGCTATTTATAGGATAATTCGCTTTTGATGATAAGTGATGGTCGCGGCTTGCGGTGTGTTTCATTATTTTTATAGTACGTTCATCTTTTAACCCTTTGCACTCAAAGTTTTTTTCATTCATATTACCAGCAACTCGAAGCAATTTTAAGGAAAAGATCACTTTTACATGTATAAAAAAATATATAAAATTTAAAAAAATTAATTTTTTTTATTCCTTTTTTTTTTAAAAAAATTAATTTTTTCTTGAAGCTTTACAAGGACATTTAGCCTAAATTTCATTACAATTCCTTACTTGGTTCTAAAATTTTACTGTATAATATTACATTTTCAGGGTGTAGGTTTTCGAGAAATAAGTTGTGTCGAGTTGCGAGTAGGTAACGTCCAAAACGGTGCCGAGAGCAAAGGGTTAATAAACAGTTTAGGTATGGACTTACAAAATGGGATAATTCTGTTTTATACTATGCTATTATTAAGTTGAGCTGTATAATATTAGATTTTCAACGCTTCGATATAGATTTCCAATTACTAAATTATTACGCAATATGAAAAAAACCTCACTTTAAAAATAAAAACATAATAAAACCCAAACTCTTGCAACAAGTTTGACCTCAAACAGATCAATATGCCTGTAGTAAATAAGAATAGTTAAAATAAAAATAGTAAATTTTCATTTTTAAATAATTAATTTAATAATTTATAATTTTTAAATGTGTGTAGTTTTCAATGTACATGTTGGTAAGGATTGAAACTGTTGGGAATGGCCCCATGGTTAGCTACTTGGTAAAAGCATAAGCAACAAATATGCAGAGGACCTGTGTTCAATTCCTGGCTATGGTTCAATCTTTTCTCTTCCATTTGAAATTATTTAAAATAAAAATAGAAATATAGTCTGTAAAAATTAAATAGTTCTGAACCATGGGGAAACTTTTGAACATCATTCAACTGAAAACATTGAAGTCACTTAGGTTACCAATAATCACTGCCGGGTAAATGTCTGATTGCCTACAGCTAACTATCTTCTTTTGTTGTTAGGTATTTGTCAGCGGGCATCATTGCATTGTTTACATATATTCGCTGCGCTTCATTCCCTCCCCCCCTTCCCAGCCTAGGTGCCATGAAGATCTTTTTTATTTTTCTTTGCCTCACTAATTTGTGTGTTAGTTTCAAATCAAGCTATGATCAGCCTGGCCTGGCCCGTTGGCCAGATATTTCTGACACCACATAATACCAAGACCCATGCTGATGCTGAGAATAGTGCTATTTCTTATAGTTTTTCTCGGTTTTTCAGGACACCTCTTACTTCTATGTTAGTTATCAAACTTTTCTGTTGGGCGTTTTTTAAACAGCTTTCCAGCTCAAAGATTTCCTCTTTTAAATTATTTTCGATCGATAATTTCTTGATGTGATGTTTGCTCTTCAAGAAGAGTTTCTATTTTCAGAAGTCTGTAAACCTTTTCAAAAACCAATTTGGCTTGTTTGCATAGTTTAGTGTTCCAATATTATAACTTATAACCTGGTGACATTTTTTTTTTTTTTTTTTCAAGGTCCAAATTATTGATGGTCAACAAGTTGAAGTAATGCCCGGTGAGGATGGCGATGAAGAAGATGAAATGGAAACAGATATGGATGGTAATGTAGTTGCAGTTGAAGGATCCGACGGGCAACAATATGTTGTTCTTGAAGTAATACAGTTGCAAGTAAGTATTATTTATTTATCCAAACTACTGATTAGTATTTGTCCGAAAATCTAATTCTCATATAAATAAAATTTTGAGGCTTAGTAGTAAACACATCACTAAAAGAAAGTGGTTACAACTGAAAACATCTGAGGGAGATAGGATTGGATAATTTCTTTAGTTGGGTTTGGACATTGGTTGGTGTAGAGTGGTATATAAGGTTATATTGGTGGTTTCAGCCCTGGGTTCTTTAGCCTTAATAAGTATTATTATTAGATCTTTAAAAATTAAAGTGATTATAATTGATTGCTCAAATTTTCTTGTATATCCTTACAATGTATTACTTAAACTTTTTATAGTAAAGCACTTGTTAATTTGTACTGTAGTCACCACATTTTCAGGTGTGTTTATTTTTCTATGATTCCTGTCTACTAATTTCATTCCTTAAATTTCATACCTTATTAAAGCTTGAAATTGATACAATTTTGAAATATTATTGCAGGATGGTGAGGAATGTGATCCACAAGTAGCCGTTGTGAGTGGCTCTGATGGAGGCGTTGAGCAAGCTGTAGCAATGCTCAGCGATGACAATCAAGCTGAAGAAATCCTTCCTACTATTAGATCGCCTCAATCCATTGGTAATTTTTAAACTCTATTGTTAAAATTAATTCTAATTTACATATCTTTATACATATAAAAATCTTGTGTCCTGATGTTTGTCGGAGGTAAAATCAGAAACTTCTCAACCATTTTTGATGAAATTTGGTTCATTGCGTGTAGTTTTGTCCAACTTAAACGATAGGGTAGTTTTTATCTTGATTATTGGCCTCAATATTTTTTTTTCTAATTAAATGCTTATTATACTACAAACAGTGTGGTTATTTACAAGTTCCATAAATTTCCAACAGACGGTGATTGTCTATTTTGCTAACTGTCTATTTTGATTGTACTAAACCCTGTTCCAATTATATTCTTTATTAGCTCCTTTTACATGTGTCATTCATTAGCACATCACATTATGATCAAATATAAGATGTAAACAATAAAAACTTTAACCCATCTAAATTCTTTACCAAACAATTTTATATTTGACGTGAAGTTCTACTTTAAATCCCGTTGGTTTTTAGATTAGCTGAAACATTATTTCTTTCTTTATCAGTGAATTTTGATTTTACTATAAAAAAGAATATATAACTAATTCAACGTATTATAGCTACTGAGCCAAAGCAACAGGTGGTAGGGTCTGCTCGTTATACAATAATTTTGTCTTAATTCTGAGGATTCATTAATGTAAGTTTAAATTGTCCAAGGAATATATTAATATTTTGTTCGCTGATTGAAATCTCTAATTAGCCTTGCCTTTTAATGATATAATTTTTCTTTATTAGCTTCTTATTATGTTTTTAGTTCCCAAACGTTGAATCACAAATTACTCTGTAAGATCGAAGAATATAGTCTTTACTGTATTTTTTTAATATGTTGTATTTATCATAATTATTTAAATGTCAACTTTTTAATGATAATTTTTACTTTCACTTACGTACATATGGAATATATAGTAAGGGAAAGTATTGCGATCGTGAAAAATTTCGACTTCCGGTTTTCAACGGAAATACACGTTTTGGGGTCCCCTGATTCCAAATAACCAAATCCTGCGAAATGGTGTGTGTGTGTGCGTTTGTGCGTGCGTGCGTGTGTGAACAGACTAGCTCAAAAACCATTAACCGTGCGAACCTGAAATTGGGTATTTAGTGTATGTATATGCGATATGACAGCAAAAATTTCATCAAAATTGGTTAAAGGGAGGGGGTACTTTATTTAATAACCTTTTACGTTTTTTTTTCGATTTTCTCAAAAACGACTAACGATTTTGATTAAACTTAGTATTTGATGTATTTATATGCCCGAGATATGACTGTAAAAATTTCATCGAAATTGATCAACCTTTACTTATCATTTCCATGTGTTTTTTTTATTTACTCAAAAATGGCTTTAACGATTGTGATCAAACTGGTTATTTGGTGTATTTATATGCCAAAGATGTGATAGCCAACATTTCATCAAAATTGGTCAAACGGAGGGGGCACTTTATTTCACTACTTTTTTTCCAATTTATCTCACTCACTCACTCCATGGCTCTACGGTCCTTTTTGAGAACCTGGGCCTCCTTTACAATAGTTTTAGGACGTTTTGCCACTCAGCTCTGTCTAGGGCTTGTCTCCTCCATCTTCTAACGCCCAGCTTTTCCAAAGTTTTTTCGACGCCTTCTATCCAACGGCTTCGTGGTCGCCCTCTCTGCCGTCGTCCTCCTGGCTTACCATTCAATAGTGTTTTAGGCAGTCTACCTTCAGGCATCCTTTCGACGTGTCCTGCCCATCTTAATTGACACTTCTTGATGTATGTCACCAATTCTTGGTCTTGAAACATGCGTCGAAGTTCTTCGTTTTTCCGCAGCCTCCATCTCCCAGCTTCACAGACAGGTCCATATATTCTTCTGAGTACTTTTCGTTCCCAAACATTTAATAATCTTTCGATTTCATTTGTCAGTACCCAGGTTTCACAGCCATATGTTACTACTGGTCTTATAACTGTCTTATATATTATGACCTTAGCTCTGTAGCTTAAGCTTCTAAACTTAAGTGGCTTCTGTAGTGCGAAGAAACATCTATTGCCCGCGGCCAATCGCGCTTTTATTTCCTCCATAACCTCATTTTTCTCCGTAACAAGCGCTCCCAAATATTTAAATTGGCTCACCGTCTTAAAGATGTATGACCCAAATTTTATTTCTGGTTCTGCCCTTGTTGGTCTTCTTGAGGTCTTCATATACACAGTCTTTTTCTCATTGATTTGCAAACCCAATTTTCGCGCTGCACTCTCGAACTCTTGGAAAATACCTGAAAGGGCTGCAATCGATCTTGCCGTTAACACAACATCATCAGCATATGCTAAATGTTGGGTCATTCTGTTGTATATGGTGCCATTTGCATTTGTTCGAATTGCACGAATTGCCATCTCAAGCGCCAGGTTAAAAAGAGTCGGTGACAAAGGGTCTCCTTGTCTTAGGCCCTCTTTGACTGAGAATTGGCTGGACAGCATTCCTTGTATCTTGACTTTACAAGTGGTGCCCGTTAGTGACATTCTGACCAACCTGATTAACTTCTTAGGTATGTTCAGTTTTTCCATAGCCATCATTAATTCTTCTCTGTTTATGCTATCGTATGCCTGTTTAAAGTCAACAAACAGATGGTGCAGATCGACGTCGTATTCGTATGATTTTTCCAATTTATACCTCTCTTTAAATTATCTCAAAAAGGGCTTTAATGATTTTGATCAAATTTGCCATGTTTAATGAAAATAAGGTGTTCTTTCATATTAGGTAAACTTTATCGTTATTAAAATGTTATGAGGGGGCTTAAATGGGGAGGGGCCTTTTTTGTTTACCTGTAAAGTACACTTGTTTTTGTTTATATGGAAGAATTAACTGTCTCTCATTACTCCTAAAAATAAGAAATGGCTAAATATGAAATATGAAAAAAATCAAGTAAACATATAGAGGAGAAAAAAAAAAATATTCCGTCAACTCATAAAATACGTTAAGCACACTCATGCGAGGGAGTACGTCTTTAATGGCAGACCATTGTTCATAATTAAAGCCGTTCTGTTCATTTAATGGAAATTATTTGTTTTATGGCAAATGAAATTTCAACAACTACATAGAGAAATATAAAATCAGACGACTTGGAGTGTTATGCTTGCATTGCCGAATTACCACAAGTAAAAACTTTTATTTAATAACTAAGCAATTAGTCTTTTTGATAGAGAAAATAAAAACAAAAATAAGAAGTGAATGTGGAAAAATCTGTCTTTTAGAAGTGGCAATTAACAAAACACGTCAATTTCTAATTTAAGTATGTTGGTAAGTAAAAGCTGTGTGTTGCGCGCACGCACCAGATTTTTTATTATTGAGTTAAGATTTTCCCTGCTGTAGGAAATATCCCCCTTCAGCATAATTCTAATCTTTCCTCCTGTACTTTTTCTTCCTCTAAATCCATTCCTGTAATTCCAATCAGATTTTTTTATGACAATAGGTAATTTTTTTTTTTTTTTAGAAACCGATCAATCACCAAGTAAAAAATCATCAGCGAATCACAAAAGCAGAAATATGGAACAGGATATGGATAATTGTTTTGGATTTGATGAGGATGAAGATGACAGAGATGAAGTGGAGACTGTGATCCCGTCCAAAAGTGATATCCACATACTCACGACAGGTGGTCTTCACTAGGTGAGAAATCTTATCTACCAATCAATTATTTTTAATATTATCATTAAAATAAAATATTTTGTGAATGGTTTTAAATTAGCATGTTAATCAACATGAGATTTTTTATATTATTTCTTATGGGACTGTAATTTTTTTCATATATATTAATAATTTGCTGACCTTACGAATGTGGTATCTGGGGTACCAAAATGGAAAGTTGTTGAGGACCTTCCAGAATATTTCTACCATGCACATGTTCCACCTTCTGTTTGAACCTAATTCAGGAATCAGGAACATCCATTGTCAACGAATATTTCATTTTAGTAGAAAAAACTGTTTTCTATATTTTAGTATTATTTAAATAGTCGGGGCAGAGACGAATCAGACAAATCAAAGAATTAAAAAAATCATTCTAGCCGTTCTTGAGTTATAAATGGTCTACTAGTTTTAGTTTGGAATATTTCGAAAGAACTGAGAGAGAAAAACACTTTATTCATCATAAAAGCGATGCTGCCCGACTACATTGGATTGCTAATACACAGCATACTATACATCTCATCTTAGACTATTTTTAACACCTCATTTAATAATATATAATAATAATAAAATCCATGCCTATACATATATTTATTACCTACATGGTTATATATTTTTTTATATAATTTTTTTTTTAATTTTTTTTCCTCTCTTTTATTCAAACCCTTGAGTGCCCTTCATGAATATGAAAAATATAAATATAAAAATTAGAAACTTCGAATAAAATATATATATCATGCAACAATAAAAATAAGAATAAAATCAAATCAAGACACTACCAGGCATTAAAATCGGCAATAAAAAAAATATTAAAATTTAACAAATCAATGCATAACTAATTATAATAAACTAAATAAATAAATTCACATATAAATAAATAACTTACTGTTCTAGCAGTGGACTGTAAATTTTTATTTGATTGAACCTATGTAAATTTTTAATTATAGAAATAAATCTAAACTCACCTGGAGAGAGAGAGTCACTTCTTTATGATTCAGTTCCTAGGGAGATTAGGGAAAATGGGTGAGGATTTGGATCAGATTCTCTAGGATTAATTTGGACCTTTTAAAGACGATCGTGACATTCGATGTCCGCTTCTCCAGGCGAAAATCAGAGACTGTCCCCAGCTTCATCGAGCAATTCAAAGAATTAGAAGTCAGGTTTTACTATCGCTTCACGGACGATCGAAGCCAAGTCACTTCCTAGACTGAACTTTAAAATGTAGCGGATAAAATAAGTCCAAGTGTCCCGCGAGAGAGCAGCACCTCCCGGACTATCTATATACTGATTTTAAATTTATAATTTCTGCGCGAACACTTACACACATACATGTCCCCTCACCAGTCTCGAATTCAGCCACCACCATATATGTGGTGATGTATTATACCCAGGGAGTCCAGCAGTATACTCTCCGCCAAGCTTGCTACGTCCTTTATCTCCACACCAAGATCCTCCATGAAGCTCCTGGTCGATCTAGGTATGGTTCCGCGGACTCCGAACCAAAGGCATCTCACGTGGAACTCTCTCTCGCGGTACTTCTCTTTGAGAAAAGGGATACACTTTTCATATATATATTTTTTTTTTCCTCGTCAACTTTACTCGCCTGATCGAGGTCATTAGATTCGTACCTCACGGTACGATCCAGTCATCGAATCATTCTGGGATCAGCCGACTTTCCGGTCTTCGGGAATGCCACTATATCCGCATATCTCGTGGATCCATCCGTATTCACACCATACAATTCCTCGAAGCAGGTAAAGTCTCTTTCCTTCAGGAGCCTCATCAATGCATGTTTTACCCTGTGGTGACGGCGAGTTATCAGGAGCGAGTTGTTGGGGCATTTCCCCAGCTGTGCTGGTGCATGTGCTGGTATTTCAGGCTCTCTGTTACATTTGCGACAGAGGGACCCAACTTATCTCACCTGTCCACTGACACCTGGGACTCCGCGCAGGGGTGCATAATTGATGTTCAGTTTCAGGGCATTGGACCATTCAGACTCCGAAAGTATCTGCTTCTCGTACATGTATCTGTTAGCTTTCGGGGTGTCTTTAAAATGTCATATTCCAATGCCCTGCCACCTGCAGTTGGCCCATTCCTCAAACGAGTTTTCTCGTAGCGACTGCCGTAGAGCTTTCATATTCCAGTGCCCCTGTTCAACTCCCAATTCTCGGCACACTCTGCTATCTCCGCCGAGTAACCAAATGTAGATTGGAACAGCGCATCCTATACATTCGAAAGTCGCGGAGCAATGGACCCGTGTTAAAGAGGAGCTTCCCATTGGCAGCGGATCAAACCCAATCCTCGGTACCTCCTGGGGGCGTACAACATCGCCGTGGAGGTGTTAGCAGGAAGACCAATTATGGCCTTCACGCTTCTACGGATCATGGTGTCGATTCCTTCCAACACTTCTGGATGCAGCTTTGTTAAAGGCGCAGTTTGGAGAGGGTAAGTGAGACCCGGGAACAGATATTGGTTGACAATGTTGAGCTTTTGTTCGGGCTTGAACAAGCAAGAGGTAACCAGCTTATCAAGGTTTTTATTTAATTTTGTCACACAAAATCGTAGTCTCTAAAGTTTTAGCCTTTCGTTCAGGGTTTTTTTTATTTTTTTTAATATATGGACCCATTAGTTTACTTTGTCTATCTGTGGAATTAATATAGTCGATAAAAACTGGAGGACATATTCATGTCAAAGAGTAAAGGCCTTGTGCAGTGATTTATCGTGATTTGCCCAAGTTTAAATCAGTCATGTAAATTGTTAACTAATGTTAAAGGATATGTGGTACATATGCTAAATTTTCATGTATCGTATTGCAGTGCTGTCTGCATCTTGGGCTCTTAATATATGTGATTAGGGTTAAGTTCTTATCCTTGTTTGGCTTGTGAATCATTTAAATATGCAATTATTTTCACATAAAAGATTTTTTTAAATACTGGAGTGGCAAGGTTAATTAAAAACTTAATAAAAATTAAACAAGTAATCATAAAAAGAACAGAAGGTTCCATATATCAAATACTAAAATCTTATCCTTTTAAAAATTGTTTTATCTAATTGTGTTTTACTTGTTTTCAGGGATATTACAAGACTGTAGCTTTTGAGTACCTGCATCAGGTATTATATTTTTTAACTAAAACCGTTCGGTTTTTGGAAACATATTTCCAAAGCATCGATCGGCTAAGAGTTCTAGTCTTTCAGAGCTTAGCATGTGGTGTTCTATCATGGTAAAGATGCAAGCTATTTTAACTCACCAAAGATTTTTAAGGACAGAACTTGGTAAAGAAACTAAAGATAAAATTGAAAATTTCATTGAGACTTTCATTCCAAATTGTTTTAGCTTCAGAATTTAATGTTATATGTACATGTAAAATATGATTGGAAAAGAAGTATAAATTAGACTTGTCAGAAATTGTTAAACCTTTTGACAGTTCGGAATTGTGTTTTAGAAACCATGTGTATATTCCCCCGTAACGATTAGATACTTACTTGATTTATTTTAGGTGTAAAATATTATATTAATGTATAATGTTTATGTATAGTGTATACATATGTAACAAAACTGTTTTATTATAATCTATAATTTGAACAATTTTTTCACCTTGTAATTGTTAAGTTTATAGTGAATTTAATTGTAAGTAAGTAACACCTATGCAAATGTAAGGTGGTAAGGTGTTTTAATTAAATTTCTTGGTAACGTACATTTTTAGCAATATCACAATTTAAAGAAATAGGTCAATTTGTTGGCATCAAACAACTTTAACCACAACGCTGGTCAATAATTATCAGTTTTTTTTATAAATTGCAAATAAATAACTTTTTATAAATGTGTTATATTCCCTCTACTTTATTGGTAGATCAGTAACGTTTTAATTTAACTATTAAAAAAAAAATACTACTGTACAAGTAACATTATATATGTTTTTATTTGTTGTCTTTAGATATTTTATTTTAATGTAAAAAAACTTTTCTTTTATATGTTTCTTGCCATCTGTTTTTAGATATGTAAATATGTGTACAGGTGACTGACTATTGCTGTGACTTTCTAGTTAGGTAAGATAAAGAAAAAAAAACCTCAATAAAATCATCATGTTTTTATTATTTAAAAAAAATATTTTTATCACAAAAAGCAGATTTTTTCTTCCTTTGTGATTGTTTTTGAAATACAAAAGGTCTTTTAGTTGTCTGTTATATTTATTTTATGTAAATTTATGTGTACAAAACATTAGCAATTATACTTCATTATGAATAATGATGTGATTACTTTTATTTTGTTATTTATTAATTAAAATTGTACATTTTATTCTTATTATGGCCTTCTTTTTTTTTTAAGTGTCTCAATATTCATTAACTTTATAGACTTCCTCCTCTTTCCTGATCAACTATGTAAATCTAAAAAAAAATGCATATATCAGTTAGCTTCATCTGAGAAGCTATTGCCCAACAGACTTAATTCAAACATACCTAATTACATTATATTTGAAAACGATTATATATATGGCTAAACAAACTGACAATATTAATATGCAATTTTATTAAAAAAAAAAAATAATATGTATATATTGTATAAAGCTTTCATAGAACAAATAATTTAACAAAATTTGAACTGTGAATAAAAATGAAATCTCATTAGAATAAAAACCATGAAAATATAATAAAAAACATTATTTACCAAAATGTGCATAAATAAAGCTAAATAATTATATCAATATGTATAAAAAAAAAAAAAAAAAAAAAAAAAAAAAAAAAAGCAATACCAATCCAACCCATGAAGGGTCTTGGATTAAATTCAATGTAAGGAAGTACTGTTTCTTGGTCAGCATTCGTTTAAGGTGATTTGACTGTGATCATGCTCAACCGCTAGGTTTTCCCCCATAATTTTTCAGTTAAGAGTACTGCTGGATTTGCCCTAGCAGGGTCTCTTGGCTCCATAGATAACCTTTGGAAGATTATTATTATAATATGTATAATAATAAATAATTAAAATAAATATATTTCGACAAAAAGGGGTGAAGAAGAGTTGGTCAGAAAAAGATGATATTTTTTGTGAGTGGACCAAGGTATTTCATATGAGGAGACTAAAAATTTGGAAAGGATAAGGTATGGAAAATATTGAGTAAGGAGGAGGTAACTTGCTGTTTCAGCTCCTTATAGTGGTGGAACAAATGACCCTGCCTCCATATACCTAAGACATCTTAGAGAGCTACATGTACACATTATACATTTTATAATAAAAATAAGTTCATTAATTCAAATAAAATACTTAAAAGAACTAATCTTATTTACAATACAAAGATGGTTGATGAAGTTAGGTTCCAAGAGGTAGTAATCACCATTTTCTTTTCTGAGTGATGGAACTGGCTCCTTTATCTTGATATCCTTTTTTTTTTTTTTTTTTTTTTTTTTTGCACTGTAGACCATTTAAAACACAACCAATTTTCCCCCCTCCTGTTTTATTTAAATAGTCACAATCCTTTTACTCTTATACTGCTTGAAGTTTTCCTGGATTTTATGATCGAGGTATTTCTTTCTAGGAGTCCTCTTTTTATCAATAATGTTCAACAATTCTTTATTTACCACAAGCTAATGTTGCTGCATTCATAATTATTTTTTTGAAGTAGTATCAGCTTGTCTCTAAGTATTCAAAATTCCATAGTCTAAGCCCCCAGCCATTTCTTCCTAGTACTAGGTAGTTATATCATCCTCTTCTTCTATCCTACTCTTTTTTCTTTCTTTTTTTTTTTTTTAAACTTTCTTTTCTAACTTCTGTCTTGGCGTTTCCTGAGTTCTCCATGATTAAATCATAATTATCAATTTTTAAAAAAAACAAGTATAAAAGTCATGCAAAAAATAAATAAAATAAAAAGTTAAGAGTGGAAACAATACTACTTTTGACTAACAGTTTAAAATCAATCCTAAATAGGTACAATTATCAACAATTTTGTCAATAATAACATATTAATGTTAAGATAGACAAATTTGATGAATTAACTTTTAAGATAAAAAAAATCTTGAACTTCTTGAAACTTAAGTAATTCGAATTTTGTTTCTTCAAAATTTATTATTCAAAATTGAAGACCAAGAGGTTTCAATTTTTAAATAAGCTTAGTTTAATAACATCTGCAGATGTTATTAAAAAATAAATAAAATAACCTTAAAAATATCCGTTTTTTACCAAAATAACTTAACAGTTATTTATTTACAGGATCAAAACCTTGTAAGTAAGAGAGTTCTCAATTACGATTACAGGAAAAATTTTCATGATAATACTTTTGAAATGTAGGAACAAATTAGCTTTATAAAAAAATATATATTTTATATAAGTTAGAGTTGTTTACCTTATTAACCAATTGAAATTAATGGAAGAGCTTAGTGAATAAACATGTTATGTAATAAAAAAAAAGGGAGTCTAGAAAATAAGGTTTAAAGTTTTTTTTTTTTGTTTTTTTTTTATGATTGGCTATTCCGTATAATGGAAACAAGCCTTATTTAAATAAAGATAAAAATATCTTAATTAATTTATTAATTATCTTCTTCAAAAATGTTTATCAATAAGTTTTTAAAATGCTCATCTCATAAACTCTTCACTTACTAGATTTTTTTTTTTTTAAATTATCTCTTAATATAAATTAACACTTTTAAAAAAATAAATTTTTAATAAATAAATAGTAATTTATTTAAAAATTTTAAATAAAAAATTAAGTAATTTAAGATGATTATAAGGGCTTTAATTAAGATGAGCCCATTTATACTTGCTCCCAGTAGGTAGCGCTGACCAATAGATGATTTCCGCTTCAGTCTGTGTTCGACTCGCGACGTTTGATTATCCGTCCACGCTCGGGTCAGTGTTTTTTGTTTTTTTAAATATCTTTTCAGTGCAGTTTTGTTAATGAGGTACTTCCAGGATGGCCTACGTCGTATGGAGGGTGCTTATGAAAAAGTACACCAAAGTTCGACTGGGTTTATGGGGTAACATCTTATCGCAAACACAAACGGTATGAGAAATACAATATTTATTATAATTATTAAAAGTTAACAAGATATTATATGTATGTAATTATAAGTTAACAGTATGGTACTTTACGTCATATATAATTTATGGCATATTCAAATATATTTTTTTAAATCGCTCAATGACTAGATTAAAACCCTCGAATTGTGAAAAACTAGATATTATCCATAAATTAATACCTCATTTACAATTAACACAATTTACAGGATTATTTAGTTCATTTTAGGTGTATAACAATTATCATTTGCTATTTATTACATTTCCAGAGATTCTACATTAATTATGGATTTAATAGTATCTAGTGCATCATTGATATTATTTTAGAAATATCAATGTCTAATCCTTACAAAAACTTTGTATGTTTTTTAAAAATTACTTTATGTTTTTAAATAATAAATATAATACTGATTGATTTGAGTTTCCGAATGTCAGAATTAATTCCTCTGCCTTAAATACTCACTAAAATACACTATTAAATAACACTAAATTAAAAAGTTTTGTACTTTTTACTAGCCATTTCGATTCGAGACCAACGATATGATTTCCGTAGTTTTCATGATAAAGAATAGATAAAAATTTCAAACTAAAGAAAAATATTCTGTGAATTACTTATACTTCATTTATTGCTGTACATTTTAATTGGTGAAAATTCTATTTTTCCTTCCTCTTGATTTCCTTCCAACCATCACCTCTTGAAATCAGTTAGGGCAGCTTCAATCTAATTATACCTAATAAATAAGTTATTATTTAATCTAAAATGTGAAATTATATTTTTACTAAGTTTGTGAATCGGGATGTTTTTTCATATAGTTTAAAAATGAAGATTTATCATTAGATGTAATATTGTCATTTTTTATTAGCGTTTAACCTCTTCCATTCAATTTAAGAACTATAACTTAAAAAATACTGCTCCAAAATAATAGTCCGTATTTTACTAGTATCAATTATGGATTGGAAATTTTTATCATTACAGACTTCTTAAGATTTTGCTCAGTTTTTATTTGATCTTGAGGACCTGACTAATATGGTTCGGCAATCTTCAAATCCACAACTTCAATAGAAAATAAATGATGTTAAGAGAACCTTGAGGCCTCGGAATCGATTTGCAATGGCTATAGAAAAACATTTTGTCCCAAATGATGACTGCAAAGTAATTTTTTAGACGTTTAAAACAAAAAAATGATAATATTTTTGTAAACAAACTAATGTTTTCTTTATCAGTTTTGTGTATAATTTATTAAAATGTTTACTACGCATATCCATCTCCTACAGCTTCAATAATCTTATTTATATATATATATTAAAAAAGAAAAGAAATTTAGTTATTAATCATTGACTAAAAAATATTTATACATATTTTTAAAACAAAAATTACTGATATCCTTGCACTTAAAGGCATGATTAAGGTTTAAGTTCCTACTAAATATTCTTAGAAAATCTCGCATCTCAAGTTAATACTAGGCCAATTTACGCGGGAATCACTTGCGGTTCTCCTAATTAAATTATCCCAGAATGCCTCTTCTACATTCTAACACAATATCTCAGAACCTTTTTACCTTACTCTTTTTTATCAGACTTTCTTTTTTTTTTTTTTTAAATTGAAATATTATCGTTTACCAAACGGTAAGGATAGATAATATTCACTTTTTACCTTCTGTCAACTATTTTGTACACACCTAATAATTTTCACTAATTAAACAAATATCTATGTTAAAAGAAATGTGATCTTCGTTTTTCAGAAAGGAAATAAAGTAGGGACTCACATTTTTAAAATGTGTTATAAAATAAATTTTCAATTGAATTTAAATGAAATATGAAATATTTAATATTTTATTTTTCCTTTTAGGGAGAGAAACCAACGTGCGAGTTAATATTTAATGTTGAAATTAATTCATTTCGGGTTAGAAATTATTTATTTCTATTTAATTTCTTTCTGAAAGATATGTAACCATTTTTACTATGTATACTTCATACAAAAGCGAAAAAAATTCGGGCCCATTTTTCCCCTCTTTAAGACTACCTAAGACTTAATAAATTAATTTTTATTTTACGTTTCCTAAATCTGTATTATTTTCATTAATTCATGTTGCCCTCTCAAAGGTTGACGAAGTGGAATAAAGGTATGATAGTATTAAGAGTTGAATATCTTTAAGTAAGAAATCAATATATATTATAAAGCAAAGTGTACAATGTGCGTGCCGAAAAGGCTCAAAAACGACTCCACGTAGGATTAAGGAAGTTATGTCGTTGTTTAGCCATATGACTCCTAATGGAAAAGAAGGTTTCCGTTTCTCTCTTAAGAGTGTAAAATTGAAGAGAAAAAGACTGGAATTTTATGCCTCTCGCACCATTTTATTAGCGTCTCTGAGATTGAGATACGCGTTTATGAATGAAAAATTTAGTTCGAGCTCCAGGCTACCAGGAAGCGTTTCACTAGGGTGCGTTTCACTCAATGTTTATTATTCATTCATCCAGTTCAAATTGTAGAGGTTATATATTTGTTCAGCTGTTCATTTTAAATTACTAAAAAATTAAGCGAAAATAATTAGTTTCTCCTTTGCTTTCAAAATAAAATAATGATTTTAAATCTCTGCAATCAATTAGAAAACCAACTGGATTCCTTAAAGAATTAGTTTCCTCATAAGAAGGCTAATATATGATCAGCACATTACATTCAATCTATATATAATATATACTTAAGTAAATTTAATGCAATATGAGTGAAGATTTCTTAGTGGCACCGTGAGCGAATAAAATCAGACCTAAAAAAAGAGATGAATTGACTGAATATAAATCGAAAATAAAATGTTTGAAGTGTTCTTATTGTATTTATGAAAAAGAAGTTGGTTTGATTACTATGTATAATGAGCATTCCAGTTGACAAAACGACTAACTCCAATAACAGCATTCAAGATTTTATCATCCCTCATAGTTCAAGATAAAAAGAAATATGATGAAAAAATTTGCCTCCAAGAAATTTTGGTTTTCACTTTGTAATAGTAGTAAGATTCAAGGTATGCAGAACGTATTCGGGGGGGGGGGGGGGGGATATTTTAGGGAGGTTGAAATGGAAGCAAGGTCTTAAAAAAATTTATATGAATCTTCGGTAGTTTCTATACTTCTGAATCAAATAGGACCATCATAGTAGTCGTAGCTTAAGTTTTACTCGAAATATAATTTTTTTAACTGAGATACCAGATTTTTCAACTATATCTAATAACTTATTATCTGCTGACTACTTGGAATGGGCTTATAGGAATCAGAATCACAGAAACCATAAAAAACGATGCATAACTCGACAAAGTTGCAGCAAAATTAATTGTTCATTTACCATTTTTAACCCCCTGTAAATTATACAGGGTTCCTTATTTGGGCTCACTCTGCAGATCTCAAGTCTGCAGAATATTGATACCAAGTTAAAACCGAATTTTCAAGAAGGTGCTAATTTTGTTCCCTATTTCCTTTAATTTTGGGGAGCGGGGTAGCCCACTGGTAAGGCAGTGGACTGCTGTGCTAAAGGTCGTCCCGAGTTCGAATCTGACATGGCTTATGATATCTTTATTATTCGCCACAGTTCGCCTCGTGGGCCGAGAGACCCTCCTGGGGCAAACCCAGCCTCTATAAAGTGGGTACCCTTAATTGAAAGATTAAGGGGAAAGAACCTGGCGGTTGAGCGTGATCACGGTCAAATCACCTCCTTGCACGACCGCTGACCAAGAAACAGTACTTTTCCTTACATAGTACTGAACCCAAGACCCTTTATGGGTTGTAGTGGTACAGGTTTTTTTTTTTTTTTATTTCCTTTAATTTTAAAGTTTTTCTGGTATTAAAGCTACCACACAACTACCGGAGCGAAGCCGGGCACCCCAGCTAGTAAAATATAAATTGAAGGGTTCGGGGCAAAATAGTGCCGAGCAACATTTTCAACAAAAATAAACTAGCTGTAGTCTGCTGTATATTACGTAGGACTGTATGTCTATGATCGAAATGCCACCGAAATATGACTATATAGAGCCTCTCTATATATTCCTTCATAGACATATAGACATACGCAACATACAGCAGACTGCAGCTACAGTTCATTTTTGTTAACAATGTTGCTTGGCACTATTTTGCCACGACCGCTTCAATTAATAATTATATTACAGTTTCATAATAGATTATGCAATAGAAATATGGGCCAACTTATATATTTCTATAACATCACTCGCTGTAGGTTTCTGGAAAAGTATCAGCGACTGAAATTTGAAAATTACGATATCAATTTACTACGAGCATTCTTTCGAATCCCGATTTTGCATATCGATTAAAACCGGTGTAAAACTAGACTAGTAATAGAGTAGGGATTTATTTTGGAGACTCATAAAAAAATAATCGAAAAATTTCTTACGACTGCAAGGTGTTTTACAATAATTATTCCTTTACAATAATACTCTATTCCTTATAAAAAATTAAAGCCAAAAATAATTATATAAATGTGGAATAAACTGTTTCCTCTGAAGTTTCTAAATGGCGTTTACACATTAAAAAACCAAATGGATTTATATTCTTAATAGGATTGAAAGTGAAAGTTTTGTGTTGTACTCATCGCACAAGATTTTCTAAATAGTTTCTAAATTTATTTCTTCTTACCTTTATGCGGATACCTAACCCCAAGAATCGTTATCACATCCTCATCTACTTGGGTGGCGTGATGGCTGAGTGGGCAATCGCTATAGAAAATACGCTTTGCCCATGGCAACGAGTATGATTGAGAACCGAAGATAGTAAGTTCAAAACCCGGAGCCAGGGGAAAAATAGGCGAGAAAGGGGAGGACCAATGAAAAAAAAAAAAAAAAAATCCTCATCTGCTTTCTGGTCTTCCAATCTTTTCCATTTTATCGATGAAATTCTGATAATGAAAATCTGGCTTTATTCTATGTAGTACCATATGTTAACTTCTATTATAAGTTTTTCATGAATCTAATCACATTAGATTTACCTCTGAAATAGGTTTCCATGAAATAATCATATCACATGATGACACTATCCATCTCTCTCTATTTACTTATATCACGGTTATTACAAACGATACCACAATTCTCCAACGGTTGAGTATTCCTTACTTAATAACTATCCGTGTCTTCATTACTGTTATAATTAGCGGACTTTCGACTTCAGCTATCTCAGAAGCATTAATCAAAAAGTGACGGATTCAAGAGGGGGTATGGATATCATAGGGGCAATCGATCCCTAAAAATATTTTAGCTATTTATGTATATATTTTTAAAAGGAATTATGGATATACATAGCTAAAAAACTGTATACGTAATACTTTTGGTTGTTTAAATCGCAGTCCTATCTCATCCGCAAAAATAATCTCATAACTAAATCTGAGAAGTGTTTAAAAGGAAATACGTAAAGTCTGAGACCCGCAATATTGCCCCCCCCCTCCATATTGCTAAATCAGCCCCTTTGATCAAACCCCCCGCGGGGGCCCGGTTCGGTCACTTCTGTATACTTTCTATATCTTCGGCCATTTTCGGATAATCATTCTTGGATGTGTCAAGAAATATTGTCAAGAGTTATTGGACCATCAAGTGAGAGAAGTGACATTTTAAAGTAGCCTTAAGCTTTGCTAAATTTTTTTATCTTTATCTAAGGGAAGATATGATATTATCGATCGTAGTATTTTGGATTTCCATTCAGTTTTTTTTTAAAATTAGGTTTTCAGGTTGGAGATACTTGAACTTAATTGATTTAAAACCATATAATGCCCCGGTTTTCGCCACAATTAAGTTAATTAATTCCCTGCCTACCTAGCGTGTAACTTGGTAAGGTTGGACATAACATCTTTCCTAAAAAAAAACCCGTTAGTTTCATGATAATAGGTTCCCATCCTGAGAACTAAGTGTTTTATATTAATTGCGCACTTCCATAACCGTTATACCTCTCCTCTGATAATGCCTCTAATCTATGTACAGTGGAATCATGGCCTATTGTCAAGTTAACCTCTAGATCATTGCCCTTAAAAAAAAAAAAAATTTCTTTCTAGGGTAATATGCATTAACAGTTGACTTGGATTAACAATCTTATAGACAAATTCAAGTTAAACAGATGGAATTAATTACCTATTTCAAAAAATAACTGAAAACATGTATTTGAAATTCATTTAGAAATAACCAGAAGCTTTTGTTATTATATTTTTAAAATATTTTTTATGCAAATTTTAATTTATTAAAATAAATTTACAACAATTTGTACAATTTTTACTTTCGAAGAACACAATTTAAAATCAAGTAAATTTAAATTCTACCTTAAATTCTACTCATCGTATTCCTTTTATTGCATTCAGTTTAATGCATTCTAAGCTTGGTACATTTGTTATTATTTTCTTGTTATCCTCTTGTTCATAGTTTATTTTTCTTCTTTGCATATATATTTATATTAATTAGTTTAGTATGGTCCGATCTCAATTAAAGAGGGTCCTTTGGGTGTTTGTTAATCAGTTTCGATAGAGCGGAAGTCGAAAACTGAGATCTAATAAAGCTAATCAAGAACCTTTTCAACTGAAAAGGATGTGATGGGGTTCGCCAAAGTCGTAACTTGCCAATTATTTTTTATAAAATTTCACAGCATATCCTGTTCGGAAGAAGTCAATTTCTAAATCATGATCATAATTTTATTATAATGAATGAAATAAAAAAACAAAAAATAAATGAATCAAGTACAATAAATAAAGGCAAGCTATTGACGCGACTGATAACAAAATTAGGTCGATCGAATTAAACACTAAAGGTAAGTGTGGATTGAAGAGAGTACGCTAGAATTCACAAGGAACTCAACCTTTTACTAGAAGAGTAATTTCTAACTAATAAGTATTTTGTTGAGTAATTTAAAAAATATATATATTAAATACTACCATATGTGGTTTCTTAACTATTACTTTTTCTGATTATTAAAAACCAACGCGTCAATGCTCAACGTAAGTTTAAAATTTTATTTTAAGTTTAATATATGGACTATAATTTGAGAAGGCGGTCTCTTGGTTCGGCAAGAATTTAACTCAATAGTTTTGGTACATATGATTCTCGGAAATAACAAATAAGTCCTAACATCACTTCGATATCTTTTATTTTCAACTTTACTGATTGTGCCTGCGGCTGTATTTTAACTTTTTCAAAATATTTGTTGTAATACCTTTTATTACATATTTAAGGTAAATAATTGTTGGTACTAGTAACGCTATATTACATCTGGCACACTCGTACGTGGCGCCGTTCTACAATGAAGGTCCCTTTAGAGCATATTACAAGTAAAATAGCCATAACTATCTAATTTTCATATACTAATGCAGTAGAAAGTAAGAAAATTTCATTAATGAAATATAAAATAGTTAGTACCTCAGATTTGTACACTCCTTTTTCTTAAAATTAGGATTAGAGCGGATCAGAACGTTCTGACCAACGTACCGATGTACCAAGAACATGAAACAACATATTATCGTGCTTGATAAACGAATAATAATCTCCTAGTATAGCAGCTACATCCATCTTGAAAGTGTCCGGCAGCAAAGATTCCTATACGCAGCAAATAAAGTAAACTTTATTCCGGGCCTAAACAATTTTATAGCTACATTAAGTATATTTTGCATTAACATAATAGTAGAGACCTTATATAACAAAATATCACTATATAAAATACGAAACAGCTTTCAAAATAAATTTTAGTAAAACATAAAAAAAAAAAAAAAAATTCTGTACCAACACAACTCATAATCCAACGAACCATCTTGGGTTCAGTACTACTTGAGGAAGTACTGTTTCTTGAAAACAAAATAAAATTTAAATAAATTTAAGTAAAACATAAAATCATCGGATTTTTTATTAGAAATGGGGAATTGGGTACAATAGACCCAGTTCTCAAGTTAATTACCTTCCATTCGCCAAATAAAATTGATATGTTGATAGCTCATTTTATAATGGCTGCTAATGTGGAATGAATCGTTGTAAAAGATTCTATTAAAATTAAAGCGATTTATAATACTTATTGGTATAAAAATATTTTTTTCTCTATTGAAATAAGATGCATTTTTATGCGTATACAATTTTTTTTTCTCCAATTTTAAGAGTTCTCATTAAATACAGACAATTTAGGGAATATAATGTACTTAAAATAGTTCCAATTAAAGGGCAGAAGACATGATAAATTTCATGAAACAAGTCGAAATTAAAAAAAAAAAATAAAAAAAAAATGGACACTTGTTTAACCGTATATACAAAATATAATATTGATTCTAACATCAATCAGTATAGCTTGAATATTAATCCTACATCATACTAAACAGTTTTTTTTTGTAATATTTTGTTTTTCAAATTGTCTATCATCTATTAGTTGTTTTGACAGTTTATTACGAAATTTTACAAATAAAATACAAAGCCAACTTAGTTTTCTAGTTAAAATTTACCAAAGTAAATATCTTCCCTTTATTTGTTTATTTATTTATTTTTTTTTTTTTTTTACTGAAGACAAAATACTCCTTTAGTTGTGTGTATCTTAATATTTTTATTATATTGGAGGCATCAAAAATTAATATCAGTCAAATTAGTCTTAATTATATTTAACCTACTGTACTATGTAATAAGTCCTGAGCTTGTCCGAATCTTAACAAATTTATACATTTTTAAAGAAATACCGAGTTAAATGATTCTTAAAGTTCTGAGTGAAAACTTCGCTGACATCTTAGTGATTTACTCTTAGAATAGTCAAGGATTCTTCATTCAACAGAAAAGAAATATCCATCACTATTCCTGGGTTTCTGCCCAAGAACGCTCTCTGAATGTAAAATAACTCACTTCACAGAAATCTCTTGAGGTAGTGTTTTCGTTTCCTTTTTAGTAAGTACTTATGCTTAGAGACATCTCAAAATTTTAAAAATGGCCTGATTTAAGTAAAGCTTTCACAAGCTCTTGAGCTATACAATTTAAAAAATTAGATATATAAACATGTTCGTCACTAGGTGCAAAAAAATAATACTAATGGTTCCTAATTATTCAATTGAATCTTCTAATTGATCAGAATGGTCTTAATTCCTTTGTTATAAAATCAAAAGTATGTCTCATGTTCTGCAGTTAAAAGTTTTTGTTTTTGATTTTTAAATCACTAGTTGAGGTTTTAATTTAATGAAGACCGGTGATTAAATTCTCTCATCTGTCCATTTAATACTTAATTAATTAAGATTTCATTTATCGAAGTTTTGAGGCCAATGTTACATGTCAATATAGCCCTATGGATTAAAAAAAAAAACAACTTTTATTACATTTATTTCAATCCAAAATGGAAAATTTAACGAAAATAAGAAGATATGTACTAAATACCTCATATTTTCATTGAAAATAAAGGTTTTAGCTTCATAACCATATTTTAAAATAAAAAAGTAAGACTGAAAAAGAGCTATGGATAATATTTAGAAGAGTACTTGAGGACATGGTTAATGAAAATATTTCTCATGTTCGAAAGCATGTTTAGTCCTTTACGGAGTAATGTTTTATTTCTTCTTTGTCTGAAATAATATTGCATGAATATGTATGTTGATGAATTCTATTATCAGTTATTTCTTCTCTATTATATAAAACTTCGAAGCTAATAAAATATACCTATTCTTATCGTAACTTATATTCAACGAATAAATATGGAAACTTTAAACATACTATCTTCCATTTATTATAAGATCTGTCGTCGTATTTCATCAGATTCCGTAATGTTTTCTTGATGAGTATGTTTATTTAATGATTAGGTATGGTATATGGGCTCTAGGATTCTTCAAATAGTAAATGACCAATAGTCAGTCTTAACACATTTATTTCCACCAATGTTTGCAATGCTTTATTGAACATCATGGGTTGCCTCCATCAAAGCGTTCATTGTTTGGGTTATTCCCATCTTTTATTCCCTAATCATTTCTTTAAAATCTGTTCTTCAAGGATAATGAATCAGTATTTGTTTGATGACAAAGTAATTGAAGCGCATGGATTAAGCAAGTTTGCTGTTAAGTCTAGTATGTTTTTGTTTTTGTTTTTTAAAGCTTATTTATTTTCCAAATAATCATCCTTGAGATATATATATTTAAATTTATACTTAAATGTGTAAAACAATATCATGCTACTTGTTTGCTTCAATTATTTTTTTTAAAATAACAAACTTTATTAATTATTGGAAAGGTTGGCAAACCGAAATTAACTGGTTAGGATAACTTAAGTGGTTATTTCAGATACGATACTTAATTTTTTATCTAGAATGTTTCCAATGCATAGATCATATCGCAAGTTGGAGAAAAGATGGTGGTAACTAAATATATATATCAATTTTGAGTCATGCACACCGGTTATTAGAATCGAATTAAAATTTCAGAATATAGTTCCAATATTATTAAGAGATTCGTTCGCATGAGATGCAAAATACCATATTTTTCATAGGAGGTGATAGTGTTAACACAGGTGGAGAGTTAATTTTGAGTTACAGTTAGTACTAGTAGTACTAACTGCCCAAGTAGTAGCGTATTTGTGATGAAAGGCTATTTCCCCTAGTCGCTGCTTGTATCGATATGTAGTAAAATTGAGAATTCAGTTGAAACTTCATGTGATTATCCAAAAAAAGTTTTTTGAGTTGTACCCATCTTCATGCCGACGTGCGATTTATATAATATTCTGTAAAACAATTATTGTAGATATTTTCCTGTTTCTTTAAAATAAAATTTAAAAAAAAAAAAATGACAAAAACTTTATGGCTGTCTATACGCCATATAAATCATTCATGGATTTATTTTTGTTTTTGTTTGTTTTTAACGTCACTGGAGACCTAAATTTTGCCTATCCAGGTAGAAGTAGGATAGGGATCTTTAACGATTAGACAAGGATTTTTTACTGCCATTAAAAAATCCTAGGGCCACGATTTTTTACTGCCATTAAAAAATCCTAGGGCCACCTCAGGACGCGAATCCGCGACCTTTTGTATTGTAAGTTTCTATGCTAACCACAACACCACAGGTGACACCATGGATTTATTTAATTTAAAACATTTTTTTAATCATAACTCATATTCTAATCACAGTACTTGTATTCATTTATTATTATTGTTAACTCATCTTTATCACTCATTCATATAATCATATTAATGAACTGTTAAGGTTATTATTTATCGTATTATTAGATCAATCTGTTAAATTATTACTATTGGTTTTTTGAATTGTTGTTTGGACACAAACGCAAATCCACATTGCCCCGGAGATACCAATTAAATGCTATTCCCATTCGATAGGGACAATACATAATAATAACATCGTGTAATTGAAGTAATGGTGGTTCGCTATTTATCACTAAGTAAACAGATAACTGACGTTTCGATATTGAGAAATTAATGATAGTATAGACCAGTCCTCCGACGCAGCGTCGAGTTGAAACTTCGCGGTGACATCTATGTGTTGCTTGTGTTATTGTAACTTTTTTTCTTGATTATTTTTTTTTAACTGGATAGAAATGGAACTTTACGAGCTGCTATACGATTATACCTGGTGTAAGGTAGGATAAATAATTATGTTTATATAAATAAATAATGTTTAGGAAGAGAGAAGGCAGAATAAATGATAATGTCGGTGTATTAATGTGCAGTGTTGACATTTAGCAAAATCAATTGTTATTTTTATTTATTAACTGTCATATCATCTAACAATTAGTATCTCGCATTCTTTATTAATTATTCCCTTATTTTCTTAGATTAAATACTCTTGGTTTATGCTGTTAAACTTTTTTATTTTTTAAATCACTACTTCTAGTAAGAAATTTTAATTAATTAAATGAGGGTCGGTGATCAAATTCTCTCTTTTTGTCCATTTTATATTTAATTTATTAAGATTTGATTTATCAACGTCTCGAGAACATAATTCCATTACAATCTAGTTACATCCATTTTTAAAACTCCTATTTCATTAATTTCATTCCAACTTTGAATTGTTACAAAAGAAAGAAAAAAAAAGGTTTTAGCATCTTAAGTGTTTAAATGGATAAAGTAATGCTGAAAACCAGCTTTGGATAATATTAAAACTAAACTAACAAAATACTATTAATTATTATATAAAACTATGAATAGTTTTTAATACTTATAAAGACTTTATAATACTAATATACATGCTTTATAATATTATAAAATAGTTACGTTTAGTGAACCCGAAGGTTCAATGCCGACACCACCTCTCATTCCCTACAGACCTTCAACCAATTACTGACGTCATAACTCAATTTTCATAGATCTGTCTGAACGCAATCCTCCCATCTCCTTCTAGACCTACCCCTCAGACGTTTTCCATTCGGCATCGCGTCTATTATTGTTTTTTGAATTCATTCACTTATAAGTTTCGCAATTTTACACCCCCAATTTATTCGCCTCGCTGCTATCACGTTAATTATATTTACCGGGTACATTTCACTAAGTTCGGCTTCGTGTAAGTGTCTAAATTCTGAAGGGGTTAGCCTATCCCTCTTATGTTCAAATATACTACGCAGTACATTATTTTAAAAACACCTAAGCCGTTGCTTATTTATAGTAATATTAATACAATTAATTTACAATAGAATGTCCAAAAAAATTAAACAGGGAAAATTTTTCCATATCTTCATTTAAAATTTTGGATTTTGTATTTGCGCTATATTAATGCTAATAATCGTAATAGTAACAAAGGTTTAATGAACCTGAAGGTTTGAAGCCGACACCGCCAATCGCTGCTCCCTACATACTGTCATCCACCAAGCCCTAGTTCAATCCCAACTCTTCAAGGTCAGCCCTCACAGAATCTTCCCACTTTCGTCTTGGCCTACCACCACTCGGACTTATTCCAGTCTTTAAAGCGCTGATAAATCTTTCAATTAATAACTCCGATTATACAATTAACCGCGTTTAGTTCATGGAATAGTGCGTTGTATTAATGCCTGAATTTTCCAGTTGATTAATTTTTATACTTTATTTTCAAAGACTTTCTCCCAAAGAATTCCCGCACTTAACCTAGCCCTTCAAATTCGTTTTTTTCTAGTCATCGTAGGGCGTAATTATCTAAATTTCTCTATGGCTTTCTCACTTCTCTTCAAATACAATTGCTATTTTAGGTTAGTAAAATATATTTCCGTATTTTGTGGGTTCAGGAATAAATAAACTGAAAAGAACTTATCAATATATTGTTGCAACTGTTTTCATTAACCAATAAGGACTCTTGAGAATTACATAAGCTAAAAATAATATTTACGATTTTGAACCTTAAAAAAGTATTTATAATATAATATATTCAATTATTAATAGAGCAACATAAGGAATTTCTCATCTTACGAATATTCGTTATCACACGATGAGAAGTGAAGGAGTAGCAAACATCTCAAGTGCTTAAACAATCTTCGTATCTCTTAATCTATTTCCCAGATATCTTTCATTCTAGGTTACACATTCGCTTATCTCATATATTAAACAATACTTTTGTTAACCAGTACGTATCTAATTATGTATTAGGGCGTTTCGAGTGCATGAACACTTATTTAGTATTTGCGATATTTTTTAATATGTCATGTAAAGTTATTTCATATATGAGATGGAAATGGTTGGGGGTGCGGTCAAATGAAAACACTATATGTGAAATAACATATATATTGTGCCGACGTTTCGACCCGATATTCAGGTCTTCTTCAGGGCTGTCGAGTGAACTGTCGGTGATCGACTGTAATAAAAATTTGCTAAGCTTAATGGAAGGAGAGTTTATATTGGAAGTGATAGGGCGAAGGGGGGTACCAGGTTTGTGAATTTTTGGAAGGCCATAAAAACGGGGAGCTACTGAATTGTAAGAGATAAGGTTTCTATAGGTGGGGTAGGTTATAAGTTTTAAATTTAAAAGATTTTTGAGGTGTAGGTTAAATTGGGTTTTTAGGGAAGGTGTGGGATCGCGGGGTGAAGGTATATATGTGGTACGGTCTGAAAGTAATGTAGTCATTTTGTCTGTGTATTCGGCGGCGTCCATGATAACTGTTTTATTTCCTTTGTCTGCTTTAGTTACTATAATGTCTTTATGGGAATTTAGGAAGGATCTGGTTTGTGAAAGGTCTTTAAAAAATTGAGGAGAAAAATCGGAAGTAGAAGATGAAGGGTGTTGGAGAAAGTTTGAAATAATGTTGCAAGTAGAGGAACGGGCCAATTCTTTTTCTTCGATTGAACGGTAGAGGAGATCGTCATTGTAAATGTATTCTAAGTCAGTGATGAGATGTGGGATGATGGTTTTATTGGTGGATTTGTGTGGCATTGAAAAAAATTTTCCAAGGCCAAGAATGTTTGTGATGTTGGAAGGAATTGGTGTGGAAGAGATGTTGTGTACCCAGTTTTTGTCAGCAAGAGGATAAATTTTGTGTTGTAAAGAGTCGATCACCGACAGTTCACTCGACAGCCCTGAAGAAGACCTGAATATCGGGTCGAAACGTCGGCACAATATATATGTTATTTCACATATAGTGTTTTCATTTGACCGCACCCCCAACCATTTCCATCTCATAATCTTCTACGGTCAACAAATTTCCTTCGTTATTTCATATATGTTGAATTTAACCTATTTTAGATCCTCTGATTTAATTAATTAAGCTACATAATGAATATTAAAAATGTATTATTTTCATATATTATTTTATAATTTAAACTTAGTTTAATACACTTAAAATAACCCTGACTTCTGTCCGGGTTACAGTGTTATCTTACTATAAGTGTGAATCTCACGCTTACTAATTGCTGAAATCAAATAATAATAAGCTACGTGTACTAATTTGCTGTATTTGAAAAAATGTTGACACGTTTGTATTTCGAGGGTATTATTTACATATCCAAATAACATGTTTCAAAATTAAGCATCATCATGTTTAAAAACCGCCAGCACATAATATGATTTCCGATACTAGTTATTATTTTATGATTGTAAAAACAAAAACCTATGAATGACTTCAGCGACCAATGATCTGCAGACATCCTGCTGACTAACTAACTGAGTCAAGTATGAACCATTCGAAACTTTTACAATGTTTATTCTATAAAAATAATAACGGTGGCCTAGGAGAAAGGCGGTCAGATATTACAAAAAAAACTTGTGTCTCCTGAAGGTCAAAAAAAAAGTCGTGACGACTCGGTCTAAAAATGTCGAGTGTGTTTTTGTAGCAAGTTGCTGAGATAAGCGCAAAACTGTTTATTGGCTTTGGGTCGTTATCCGTGACTGAGAAAAGAGTTCTCCCACTAAAGAAGTTATAGAACGGGGGACAGAAAAATAGTTATTCGAAATTTTTCTTAAATGCGGTTGTTTTATTAATAATTAAATCATTTATTTATAAATGATATGAAAGACTAATGTTGGCAGATCATTTTTGATAATAATAAAGTAAACCTTCATTATTACGAACTCGGATATAACGAACACCTCGATATAGCGAATCAAATTACTATCCCCCCAAAATTACCATTATATTTCTGCTGAACCCCTCGTTATAGCGAAACCCCTCGGTTAGTGCGAACTACGAACTAAATTTGATGCCTGAGAATTATTGTATTCTGTTATAACTAAAGGCCGGATTTCGTGCAGTAAAAATTTTAAAAACGTGCAATAAAATTAGCCAAACGTGCAAAAACGTGCAATAAAAATAAAAAACACTGACAAGCGTGCAATAGAAATAAAAAACACTGACAAACGTGCAATTCAACCTTCTGCTGTGTGAAGAGGCGGAGTATAATTAAAAAAATCAAATATTAATTTAACATATTTATATAAGTATTGTTATATACATATGTGCTTACAAAACCAACAAAAAATTTTTTTTGCTAGGAATCATAATTAAACAAAACTAATAATATACTAATACTAATACTAATAATAATTTATCATATAGAAATTTCTAAAATTTTATCGTATTAAATTTACAATAATGTACATTTCCATATTATGCTTCGTAAATTCATCTTCAACATTCTCGATAATATTAATCTGTGATCTCAACGTTACGGTTTGCTCTTCAAGCTTTTTTATTTGCAAAGGTAGAACCGATAAATAGGATCTTATAAATGCTAGATCTGATGCAACAGATGTAAAATTTAAAAAAAGATTTTACTTTTTGCACAGATACTGCATCATCTTCAAGAGTAGAAACAAACTCTTTAAAATTATTAAAATGATCTGAATAAAATAGGGCTGCTTCGATCCATGTTCCCCATTCCCTCACTTTTTCAGCAACACGGTTTAAATCATGCGCTACACAAGTTTCATGTACCATATTTGAATAAAAAACTTTTAATGCTTCTCCAGCTTTTACCCTATACGGAGCGGCATCGCTAAAAAATAAAAGGATTTTATCTTGGTAGGATGTTTGACAGAAAAAATTTGCTAACCTGTCATTTACAAATCGAGAGACAGTCTCGTAGTTCGTTTTTGGAAGCTGCTTACATGAAATGAAGTATGGTTTGGGTTCAATCTCCAGGTGTAGGATTCCAACAATTATACCTCAAATATTAAGTCCCCGTGGGTCTGTTGTTTCATCTACCATGATGTAAATATAATTATTTTCAACTATTTTTCATATTTCTTCAAGAGAATGTTTAAAACAGTTTTTGAAGTAATTTTTTTCTTAGCGTGTTCTCGTCAGGAATGTTTTGTTTTGTGTATTTTTGCAAAAAACACTTAAAGGTCTTGGACTGCAGTTTATTGAATGGAATATTGGAAGCGACCATGGCGTAGCATAAATCGGTAAAAACTGTTTGTTATTGTCTAACGACGAGCAGCTTTGTTTGTTGTAATTGTTGAATTGGAGTTCGTTTGGATTTTTGTGCTGCAGTTAACTGCGTGTTTTCCCGTCTTCTTTCAATTCTGGGTATGGTTTTATCCATTTGATTTTGGAAGATTGGCTGGCTGTCACTTTAGGCCATAGGGCAATAGTGAAAATTTTTGTACTTGTTTACCGAACTAAACTCAACTTCAGAATGATATGGAAATAAAGGAGTAGGTGGGAAGGTTGAGTCAAATCCAGTTAGAACTTCTAAGAAATTTAATACAAAGGAACGTTGTTCGACATAATACCATTTCCGTAACGAGTTCGAAGAAATATTTTGAAATCGTGAATAATTTTTTCTTTCTTAGAAAATTAAGTAGAAAAATAAATTATAAATACATACATATATCGGTATTATTGTTGGTGATTTTAAAATAAATCATAACTATTCTCTATAATAAAAATTAAAAAAAAAATCAATATTTTTAATGAAATATCAAAAAGTGCACTTTCTTGCACTGAAACTTAAAATGTGCAAATTTGTGCAGTAACCCTCAAAATGTGCAATTTCGTGCAAAATAAAACTTACATATGTTAATCAGGAAGCCTTAATTCGTGTAAATAACTTGTCCCCGATCGATTTCAAGCAACCGAAAAAAAAGTGCAATTGCACGAGAATCCGGTCTCTAGTTATAAGGAACTGCTAGAATTTTTATTAATTTCTTTTTTTTTTTACTGTATTACGTAGAATGGGCACGGGAAGACGAAGTAGCTCCAGTTTCTAGAATTGAGGTGTTTTTTTACTGTTAACTAATTCGATTTCCTTTTGCTCTCTCTCTCTGATTCCATTGTCTTGTTTCTCAAAACTAGCTCAGTTCTGTTTCGACCTCAGTATTATTCGAATCAGTGTTCTGTAGTCGTTTATACTGTTTTTTTTTTAATACACAATGAGTTCGTTGGTAAACGTGCGTCACAAACGTAAACCCTTATCAATCGAAGAAAAATTGAAAATTCTCCAGGATATTGAATCGGGAATTCTAAGTAAGAAAACCATCGCAGAAAAATATGGAATTCCAAAATCATTATCCAAAACATTGTCAACCATTATAAAAAACAAAGATAAAATAGATACAACCGCAGCCCAAGGATTAACATCAAATAAACGCCTGCGCTCTGCGGCTAATGAATATTTGGAAAAATTGATAAATTGCTTTAAACAAATGACATCTCAAATACCAATCTCAGACCCTCTTATTAAAGCTAAGGCTAAAGAACTCTCAAGTGAACTTGGCAGGTAAATTATTGGATCTAATTGTTTAATTAGTATATAGTTTATCTAGAAGAATCCATGACTTTGTGGTGTTTATGTGAACTAAAAAATATGTGAGTAGAGCGTTCAAACCTACGTCACACCCTCCAGCAAGCCTGGGGGGCCGCTCTCATTGTTGGTCAGCGAGTCCTACGGACTTAGCCGGGAGGAGCTTCCTAGGAATTTCCACCGACCATCCCCACATCCGCCACCCGTGGGACGCTCCCCATACGCGGTAATGAAACCCGCGCGAGGAGGAAAAATAAATACCCAACAATTAAAGTCTTGAGGCGATTTTATACGTTTAAATTTTTGGAACGAAGCTTGTATCGTTGTCTTTCCATTTGTTTAAAACACCTGCGTAGTTTTTTTATATTTCTTTCCCATGCCACAGTTAAACGGGGTAATCAATTATTTTTCCTTCTCTTACTCTTTTTCCGTTAGAGTAAAATTTATCCTTATTATCTTTTATTCTTTCATATTCGCACTAATGTCATGGAAGAAATTTGCTCGATTGATAACGTTTCAAGAAATGAGCCAATGCGGAATTGCGTGAGCTTTACCCGGCAAATGTAATCGAGTCTATAGCTGCGCGTCGGCTAAAGTGGGCATGCAAAATGGCGAGTCTTAGTAGTGAACGAATTCCTAAAAGATTGATAAACGCTTTGCCGAGGGTTTACTGTAGTAACAAACTGCCTATGATTTATTTTTTAACATATATTTTAACGGTATTGATCATTAATGTTCTCTGTAGTCTACGAATTAAAGTCTTAGTTGCGATTCAATACCTTAAAGATAAATATGCGCTTTACCAATTGGAAAACGTACGAAGGAAGGTGGATGAAGATATGTAGGGAGCGATTATTGGTGTTGTCAACGAACTTTCGGGTTCGTTAAAAAATTGTTATTATTTATTATTATGTTTGTCATTATTATATAATATTATGTAATTAATAATTGCTGGAGCTATATTTTCAACACTGTAACCTTGCATTAGGACTTCCCACAGTTCATGGTGAGATTATGTGACAATGTCCTTGCAATTTATTTATTTTTGGTTGATACTAAGCTTTCTTCATATTAAAAATTCAACAAGTATTTATGTTGGTAAATTTTAATTTAAGGAATATAATTATCATTAATATTAAATATCAATATAGTAAAGTATATCACAGTTCAGTATTTTGATCGAATAATTTTTTTAAATGCTTTGTTAATTTGTATTCAAATTTTTTTACTCTGCCAGTGAATGGGTCTTTTTATCAATATTTTTTGTTTAATAATAACTGAATTCGCATTTTTTTTTCAGCCCTAGTATAGAATATAATCAATTTCTCAATCCCACAATCCGAATCTTACTATTTATCAACTAATAATGAACTCCTATTTGATTTTCTTTTTGACGATTCCTAACATATGCATTTCACAATTCCTTAAGGCACCACATTTATAACAGATAGGGTGGGTGTACTAGATTCCGAAAATCTATGTGATAATGCACAGTGACCAATAACTATATCCTATCTTCTCTACTTCTATCTATTTACTATTTAGAATTATAGAAGATTAATAATTGATATTTATCTTAAAGTATATTTATTGTGGTTTAAAAATAATCAATATTGTAATCGATAAATAATAAGTTGAGATAATAAAGATAAGATAATAAGTTCTGTTAAGTACTGTTAACAGCATATATGCTGTAAACTGAGTCAATGTCTTTTTAAACTAATATTATCTAGGTTTAAATGTAATTTAGTGCAAATAAACAACAAAATTTTCATTACCAACTAATTTACATATTAGTTTATACATATATTTACACTATCACTTATAGACGCATGGAAACACATAGAGGTTAATATACGAGTATTTTTTTTCTAAATTTATTCTCAAGTATAACTCACCAACTCCCTCACACGTTAAATTTAAATGTCTTTGGGGTTGCAAAACGCGCAGTACTTGTGCCATAGAAGTATAACCTTTTCATCTCAGAATAAAAAGCAAATCGTTTTGAAAGTGAGATGACCAAAGCGCTTGTGAGAAGATAACACAGAGGAGAAAATGTGAGAGTTGAGTCCCATAATCAAAATGCCAATTAATCAGAGTAATTTGCTTTTGCTCTGCTTTATAATTGACGGGAATCATTCATTAATCGATCTTTATTGCTATCAAAAACTCATGGAGCCGACATGAAAATCTTTGTTCTTGTTTCGAAAAACATTTTACCATTCAGAACCAGTGCCTCCTGACTAAAAAACATGTTATACACTCTTCGACTCAATATTATATCATTAGAGCTGATAGCTTGGCATTGAGTTGGAGGTCGGATTTCTTTTTTTTTCATTATGTTGCATAGTTTGTCGCTTGTCGCCTTAATATTCATTGCAACTTATGAGCGAATTACATAGTACACTACATTAAGCCAAGGAATCGTATTCTTGAACGGAAGGAAGATGACTTATACTGCAATCTTCTTAATACCATGAACCCTAGACGCATTTTCAATTTTTATCGTTTTTCTAAATTATTCTCTTGTACTGATATATAACCATAACAATGCTCAATGTTTTTAGCATCATAACCAAGATACTCCCTTGTCAATCTTAATATATGAACTTATTTCAACCTCCTTAATATTAATTATTAATTATTTTGAAGTAAAGGCATCTGAGGGCTGTTTTCTGGGTCGAAGTCAAACTTATTTCATACATTTACACCTAATTTCCATTACTTAACAAATTGTACCATAGTAATTAATTTCCTCTAATTTTAATAAAGTTTTAGTAGTTTTTATTTTAATAATAAATGGGTTTATATGCAACACTCTGATAATACAACCATCACGTTCAAAATATTCTTTATTTACAACTGTTTTTCAGATTTTTTTTTACCTTGTTTCCAATAGTAACGACGCAGGAATCTTACGTCACATAAATGTTAATTTTGATTAATCCACTATTTATTCAGTTGAAATGAAGTTTTCAGTCACTAGCAAGACAGCAGTCAATGCAGCAGGTTTTGTTTACTCCTGATACGTATTGCTATCAATTGTATAAACAGTTGTCTTAGTGCCGTGATAAATAAAAAAAAAACACCACCAGTATTGAAATTCGAACCCCCTGGGAATATTTGGGCCAGGATCAACCGGACAATTCAGAATCAACCGGAAAATTCAGACATAACTTTACAATAAGCCGAACTGAGTGAATATCACTCATTAAATATTATCAAGGATTGTGTTAGGACCTTTTGAGGGTTTGTAGGGATACTGGGGACGGCGTCGAACTTTAGGGTTCTTTAAGCCTTTATTATTGTCAATGAACTTCGATAAAAATTAGATTTCTTAGTGGGTTTTATGTTTGAGGGGTTTATCTATTTACTTGCGCTAAAACATATTATTTTAAAATCGCTTCATAGGTTATTCCCGAGATTCTATTGAGCTTCTTCAAGGCACTTTAATCCATCGTGGTGAATTTGCATGCCTCTTTTCTGACCTAGACTCTCAATATAAGGTCGATATATTGAACAGGCCTGTTAACGAGTCAAAGTATTCGACAAGATTACTTACTTTATTCCTACTAAGTGAACTTTAACGTAATAAAAAAGAGGGCTAGTGTGCCATTTTTTATTTATTTATTTTTGTTTGATGGAATATTTTTCGTTATAAATATATACTTACCTTTTACAGTATCATATATTTTTTATTGCATAATATCACCATTTTCATCTTATTTCTGTCCACTGTCAACACAACACCGTTTTCTTTTTATTGAAGAATTTAATATATATATTTTTATCTATTTAATTTGATTATTCTCCCTGATGAGTGAACGGAGAAATGTGAATATACCATCCTCTTATTAACGAGAATAATCAAATGATATGAAAACGTAAATATGTTTATTTATTAAATACAATAAATATAAATATTCTAAAAACTAGATGATATTAACAATAGAGTGAAATACAAAAAAACATGACTAAAAGTGCCAAACACCGGAAGCTTCGTTTTTTTAATATAATAAAAAATCTATGAGACTGATTTAAAAGGGTTAATACGACTTATTAAGAACAGAAAATAACAGTCAACTTATCACCTGAAGGATTTTTATGCATATTCCATACAGCATTTTAGGATGCCACTATCAGTTGTAGAAGAGGTATTAACAAAATAAACACGAATGTATTCATATAGTTTTATATATTTATAGCGATTCTTAGACATTTTTTATTTTAGTTTTGGAGCTGTAACTATGTTTTATGAATCAGGTAGTGAGTGATAAGCAAAGTCACTCATGCACACCAATAAAAATGTTTGAGGTTTAGTTAATTTGTATTAAAAAGTTTTTTATTATTGATTTATTATGATAATTATTTAATTATTATATAATAATGGTGTGAATTCCGTAGGCGATTTATTTCAGAATATAACCTAATAGGCTAAACCAAAAAAAAATAAATAAAAAGTCATGGAGTTTCATTTTTTTTTTCTTTCTGGTGTGGGGAGATATGGTTTAGTGATAGCGGGTGGTTGTTTACTGAATATGAATATAAATGTAAGGTTCGAGTACCGACGTGGCAGGTATATTTTTACTCTGTTATAAAAGTGGTGCATCAATCGAAGAACTAATAAGTTTCCATCCATTCTAGCTATACTCTACATTCTTAATATTTTTAATCAATAAACTAATTGAATTTTATTACAGAAATAACGCTCAACGTCCTTCAAACAACCATTGAGCTAAAGAAAAATTCTTTCTTTCCAAGTACGATTATATATATATATATGTATGTATGTATGTATGTATGTATGTATGTATGTATGTAATTATGTATGTATGTATGTATGTATGTATATAAATTTCACATAGGATACATTTCAAATGACAAATGACCGTTATTAGGCCTTGAAAATAATTCTATATATAAGCACTAAATCGTTTATTAAATATTATTAAATCTCTGCATTTCGATTTTTACACTAGATTAAAGTTAATATCCTGACATAGTCGTACAGTATGAAGTGAATAGGCTACATTTTTACTTTATTAAGTATATTTTCATGAAATATTATTTTTCCTGATGAGTGAACGGAGAAATGTGAATATACCATCCTCTTATTAACAATTATTCTTTTGAAATGATATGAGAACGATGAAAAAACGTAAATGTTTATTTACGTCATGAAGATGTAAAAAAAAAATCGAGGCATGAGAGTCAGCCATATTTTAATTCCTTATATTAAGAAATTGCACCAACTCACTTAAAATCATTCTTTTTTTCTCTCTTTGTTTTTTTCAAAAATATTATTAAATTTCTTTATACATAACACTTTACAGATACAACAACTTTTGACTTAAGTTGCTACTTGAAACATTTACAGAATTTTACTTCATTTGGCTGTTTGTAAATTTTCTGTACTCAACGAATGTAAAACCCTCAAACCCCCCAAAAAACACACATTATTGACAATATGCCGCTCGACTTGGTCAATTTAGATTTATGAGAAATTGGCAATGGGATATCCTACTTTTACAATAATAAATAAATACAGATAGTACTAACAATCTATGATAAAATTATTTGCTAGGATGCGCGCGCTATACCGTAGTTATAAATTATTCCTAATAAATGTATATTAGGAGTTATAGAGCCTTTTCAGGTTACTATCGCGTGTGCAAATCATATTATATTATGAAAAGACGATAATAGAAGTTTGACCTCAGAAAGCATGAACCGCAAGTTGGCACTGCCAAGAACTCACTCTGCCTTCTCTATCGACTGACTCAACCTTGAAGAAACTTTAACTATCTTCTCATTCTTCATCTATGAGCAACGAAGAGAATCCTATTAAGGGTGCGCATCTTATCATTCCATAACTTCAAATCGTTGGTAAAATACTAACTGTACGATTAAATAACTTAAATTTTTTAGAATTTTCAAATCGTGGGATTTATCAGAAAAAATAGGCTGGTGATTAGAATTGTTTTTTTTTTATCTAGTGCATCCTATCTCGGGTACATATTAACATCAATATTTACAAATAAATGCACAAATAAGGTAATCACCATGTATAGAATTGTATAGAAACATTTTTAATTTGTGAACTTCATGACTGACTATCGAACTTCAAGTTGTGGATTGTCCACTCTTGTTTGATCCAGAAATAAGGTAAATGAAATAAATTATTTCTTTACAAACAACGTTTCGACCCAAATTGCAGGTAAGGATTAGAAATCACAATTAAATTACAAACGTTGTAGGAAAAACGAAGATGGGTTATGTATCAGTTTTTTGTTTATATCACTCATTTATTTACATACAAACAAATACTCAATATATCTAAATTTGCCTATTCGTATATAAAAACTATAATTTTCCCAACAGTTTATACGGATGTGAAATATGACATTAAAGGATAAGCAACGCCATAAAGCTTTTGTAAATAAATTGCTATGTAGAATATTTGACCCGAATAGGATGATTTAACTGGAAATTAATCGTGTGCGAAATTGCGAGACTTAGTTAGGAAGGAATACCTATTATGTATACTATAAATGTCCGTGGGGTTGGCTGAGACTAAGTTTGTAGGATTCTATGCAGGGGAGGAGTTTAGGAGGGAAGCTTTCCCCCCACTAAAAATAATGAGAAACAAAAACCACAAATTCAATTAATCCGTATTCATCAACTATATTTATTAAGCATTACATAAACGAATATTTTAATTTTTAAATATAAATTAGGTTTATTTAAAATAATAATCGAGCCTTACATAGAATACATCCACCCCTCCACCAGGCATAAGAATTTCACCAGCCTCTGCCCCCAAGGATGATATCCTTTACTCAAAGGAAATGTTATCAATAAATCGTGCTTTAAAAATAATGTTCTAGTGACATTAGCATCTGCCGTTTCTATCATATCTATACATGACTATATATCTAAACCGTCGTATTTATTTTAAAACGTACACCTACATATCTATAAATGATTAGTCAGGAAAAAAAGATTAAAATCAAAACAGAAGATATTTCAGTTTCAAGAGAAAATAACTTAATATCATCAAGTGGATTATGACGGAAGGTATACTGGTTATCACATTTGAGTTTGGAATGTATTCAAGCACAAAAGAAATTGAAAACAAAATTGTCGAGTTTGAAAAATAATCTGATGTATTGAATCGACCGTGAATGATCAAAGTAGATTAAATTACTTGAGGAAGAGTGGCGAGTGGAAGGGTAGTTTGGAGCATGATTATCTAAAAGGGGGCGGTTCTTTTCACTCAATAAAAATGTGATCACCAATTTGGGGTATATTGGGTTCATAATGTAATAGTTCCAATAGGTTAATAGTTCATAAGAGTTCCAGGTGTACCTAGCAATCTTTTTGCATGAATCACCCATCGATCAATGACAACCAGCCTATGAATCGGAGGGTCCTGTCTATTATTATAATGCTAACCAGATAAGCAATAAGAAACAATTATGCAATTTAAAATTTCAGCAATGTTAGTGAGGAGTGTTTATTAATATGTTTGGGTTGATTAATGTTTATATTTTTATCATTCTCGGCATTCACAAAAAATAGCACCCCTCCGGACCTAGGTTTAGGTTAAATCTGGAAAATTATAAGTAATGCTTAAAACTGTTATCCGGATTCATATGGCACCAAAACCCATTGAAATATGTATTGTGAAATACCTTAAATATAGTAGGACTTTAAGAGTCACAATATGCAGTGTAATACGACACCAAATAATTTAGAAGGTATTAAATATGATAATACAATTAATAAGCTTAAGTGTAAACATAGACTGAATAAATATATTTACTAAAGAAAATGGCGTCAGAATAGCTATGTGGGAGGGATTTTAAGTACAAAACATAGAAACAAGTCTATTATTTATAATTTTATTATAAGTCTATTAAGATTTATCAACATTTCCAGGATGAAATACTTATAATTGGTCATCTATTCAAGTATTAAAATTAAGAATTCTGTTCACACCCTTTTCTTTTTTTTCTGTCATTTTATTTATTTTTATATCAAATGTAAACTTATAACATATTTTAAATGTTATAATACAATTAATTATATTATAATCAATTCTAAGTATTTTGTCTTGAAAAATCCATAAATCTTAAAATAAACTAATGTTTATCGTTTTCAAAGAAAATCTCTCCTCTTCTAGCTATAATATGGCCATTTCCTTTAATAATTACATTTATTCGGTTCTTGTTTACACTTGACAAGCAACTTCGAAAATAGGAAAGCCTTAATAAATAATGCTTTCCTATTTTCGAAGAAAGAAAAAATAATAAATATATTTTTCTTTTGTAGTAGTGAAAAAAAAATGGTATTGAAAAAGTTTCTAGTTGAGGTTTGTTGTGAATATTTTTTTTTATTTTCATAGCTTTTGATTGAACTCAAAAACGGACAAAATCATGTATTAAATAGCTGTCCATTCTAGAAAAGTTTCACGGTATAACCTAGTCATCTTTGTTAAATTGTTAAAATTTAAATAATAGCGCTATAAACTAAATGTTTCCATAAGGGATTTTATTATATTTAGACATACATAAAACTGAATAAGCTATCCACTTAAAATGGATATAAAAGGTGAATTTTAAAGAACTTATAAGGTGTAAAAATCGAATTAAAAAATATTTAATACTATTCAATAATAATTGAAAATTTACTTGTTTTGAAGTACTAAAAGCAATAAAACACTCGTCAATAGGCGAGGAAAATATTCTCACTGCATACCCATTAAAAATTAAACGATTTTCAAAACTCTATTCATTAAGAAATAAAGATGAACAGTTTCATTCCACTTAAAGAAGATTTTTTTTTAAAGCATATTTAATAAAATTGAAAAATAAACTTACCATTGTCAAGGTTATGATTATTATAAAAATAACACGGAGCCTGGTTTTACATCCTGTCCTTTAAGTCTCAAACATATCCGAAAGAAATAGTCGAGCTGAATAACAAAACATAGACGGTATTTTTATTCTATGCACGATTTTTGTTTCCTTGTTCTATCCACACTTTCGGATGTAAGATAGTAACTCCTGTACAACTTCCTCCAGATTTCAGAGAACTAATTCAAATTTTTGGTGTTAAAAGAAGGAAAATGAATGGAAATAATGTCATAAGATTTTTATTATACTGATATTGATATGTTCGTTTGGCGATAAATTTGTTTAACCTAAATTTTTATTTTGCCAACTCCTTTTAGGAGTAAACAAAGCTTATTGCTCGGAAAACACAAACAGTAAAATATCAAATCATACCATTCTAATCGCTCTTCCACTTCTTCAATTAGGAAAAATTTGACTGGATTGGATAAAATATCTAGAGTTAGATAGCTAGTATGTTACCGATTGCCTTTCCTTAGATGAAACGAAGAAGGTAAAGAAACAGATTATGACAAGATAGTTAACGGCCAGGTTTACAATAAATACGGAAAAATTTTTGTTGAAAAAATGCAAAGACCTTTTCCAACAATTATTCTAGTAGTATTTGAAGCAGCAATTAAATCTGCAAATCGCAACAAGGGATTCCCCCAGTCAAAAATACTTCTATTAGAGTGAATAACCAATTTCGGCACAAAAGTGGAAACATTATAAATTTTTGGTGTTTCTTTCTATATCGATGTTAATATATGTCAAAATTATATTGTAACGGGTCGCGAGTGAACGGCCCAACTTCATAATTATGTTAAGGGCTACTCTAATTAGATTTATCACAGTTATATATATGTATTTTTATTATTTTTTAATGATTTAATCTTATTATTTTATTTAAGCATTCTTATTTTTGTTATTCATGTTTTTATCAAAAAGATTTTTATTTTATGATCAGTGATAAATACATACATATGACTCGCCAACGTTGTTCGTTAGAAAAGTTCAGTTGTGTGTTTTACGTCATTAGTAAAGTGTTTGGTCGTACATCTTTCTCCGCTCTTCCCTTGACTACCATGCCCGACTTTGTCCCCACGAGTTCTAGTTAGCTCTCGCACACGTAAATTTTCAAACCGTAATTATTATGGTGTTTTTTATCCTAGATGGTTACCTCTCGCATGCGTAAATATACAAAAAGTCCTTATTTGGTAGGTTTTACGGTAAAGTTAAAATTAAATTGGTAAAATTTAAATTTAAATTAAATTAATAGTAAATATCATCAAATTAAATTTAAATTCAAATATTAAAATTAAAAATAAATTTGACCTCCCCGGCGGGGAATCGAACCCCGGTCTCCCGCGTGACAGGCGGGGATACTTACCACTATACTACCGAGGACTACACACATGTGACTGAAACATATGTTAAATCAATTAAACCTTAATTAGTAACTATAACAAAATTGTTTACTACCTGGATTTGCTGTATGGACTTAAGTTTTGGATTTGCTATCTGGTTTTGTTGCCTAGCCTAATTTATTACAAATAAATTGTTCTTGTGCAATTTGTTTATCTCTTTTTTATCTTTTTTGTTCATCTTCAATAAAACTCTAAAATATCGTAGGTGAATTATAAACTTATAGACCTTCATCAAAACTATTTAAACATAAATCAATTTATCTTGAAATATTAATAAAAGATTAGACAAAACATTTAACACAATAAATGCTTAACGGTTCGATGCCGACACTATAACTCGCCCCCTAAACACCTCCATCCACCGAAACAAAACATTTTAAAACTTACTAAAAATGTATTAATTCGCCATGATATTCTTAAAACACCAAGGATGAATTCACAAATTTAAAAGGTTTGGGTTTGTTTATTAAAAAAAGTCTTCACAATATGCTGAAAAACCAAATTATATTATAAATGGGTTAAGATCAGAAGCCTAAAAAGGTATATGAAGTATAACCATTAAAATATTTTTAAAACTGCTTTTTGATTTAATACCACCATTGCCAGGTAATTTAAATTATTTATTCATCAAATAGATTCAACGTAATTTCTAACAGTTAAAGTATATTATATTAAAAACCTTCATTTTTAAAATATTAGGATACATTATTCAATTTTTCTTAGTTACATTACGTCCATTCCAATAAATAAAATGTCTAATGTACAAAATTGTAAATTGAAGCTATGAATGGAATCATAGCTTCTACCTATCTCCGACTTTATAATCTATCTTCTTAAAAGCTATTAGGTGTGTGTGTTTAGTTAATTAAAACTATTGACCGGGCTAAATGTAATTAAGGAGAGTGGTGTCAATGATACTCCGCAGAGGGAGACACGTAAACAGATCCGATCTAACAGAGTTTGTACCATATTACTCTTATATAAAATTATTTAAATCATAATGGTTTTACTATAGCAAACTGCGACGGTTATGTTGAGACCCGGGTTCGAATCCTGGCCATAGCCAATCTTTTCTCTTCAGATAAAATTATATAATTAAATCATAATATTTTAACACTTATTTGGGCTCGAATAGTTTTATTGACGTTATATTATAGTACAAAAATATCAAAAAAATAAATGAAGCTCATATTAGTAAGAACGTTACGAAGCCTTAACGTTCTTACTAACTACCAATGACAGTGAGTGAAAAGTAACATTATGCTTACATGTTCAAGGCAAAACATAAACTAGTCAATCGCTTCTTATAATAAGTCCGAAATGGCACACTGTCCAGAAAAGCCTAGATCATTCCGAAGCGTGTGATCACGCACTGATACAATCCTGTTATGCTCCCAGGCAATTCTAGAACTTTTTTAAAGTAATATAAATCAATAATAATTTTTTGTTTTGGTCTCTCGTCACAATGTTTAATAAATTAAGCATTTTCATTAATTGACCTCATAGCGACCAAAACTTTCTCATAATGAAAACTGTGGACTTGGGAAGATAAAGCGTCTAAGTCAATACATTTCTAAAGTTGAAAAAAAAAATAAAAAAAATTTGAAAGGTCAATTTTTTTTATTTTGATTAATTCTAGATTGCCCGCCATAAGCTCCATAATATTCCGAAATTATTAAATCCAGTTAGGATGTGCATGACCGAAACATACAATGAAGTCAGAATCGGTAACTATTTTTTCAACAATTTTGAGGTTATTAATTTCTCTCTGGTTTAAAACAAGGAGTTTCGCTCTACAATATTAAATTAGGGAGGTGACACAGGTTTGAACCTGGGAGGAAATATATCCGTGCTCGCTCAAACTGATGACATGGTTCTGTCTGGACGCAAGAACTATAAAACTAAATACAACGCCGGTAAAGAAATCGGGGTGGAAATAAATGCAGTCTAGACGTTACCGCAGAAAAGGTGACTTCTGTGTGATACTGAGGTAGTAGGGGAAATATTTAAAGCCTTAAAGAAATTTAAGTATTTAGGTTCAATTATTAATAGAAGAAACGTGAAGGCTAGATCAAAGAAGGAAAATTCGTGTCATTTTTCGATAACAAAATTACTTAGCTCTAAATATCTGCCATTACTTTTGCTGTGTGTATTTACATTTAATTTTTTTCTACTGCAGCGTGTGTGTAACATAGAATTCATTTCATCGAGAAAGACAAAACGGATTTCGGCGGGTTAAAGCACCCAGTTAATTTAATCGGATGACGAACGCACCCCTTAAACAGTAAGCATTAATTAACATTATCATGTCTGAAAAAAAAAAAATAGAGCAAACTGGAGTGTATAAGATGTATTTTGTATCTCCATTGAAAATTTGGTTGGAAGGTAGGAACCTGAGACTTATGTCGTTTTTATCAAAAGACATTCTTTCACATACAGCTTTATATTAAACTTTTATAAAGACAGTATTAATTAAAACTAAGATACACTTTTTTTTTTAATATGATCAGATTTGAATTAAACTCGTAACATACAAAAATATTTGTAAGGTGTACCTATAAATATTGAATAGTTCTAAAACTCACTAAATTAGCACCGATCAGACGGTTTACCTATCGTTAATTAAATATTCATTTATAATTATTGAATTACAAGATTATCAATTTAAGATTAAAAAGAACGATGTATTATCATGTACTCTCAATATATATAGCTTAAATTTTATACGAAAGATGAAACATAAGGTTATTTTGCTATAAGCTGTTGAAGTGATGGTTTGATGGTCAGAAAGCTTTGAATTTTTATAACAATTAACTAATTATGTTTTTATATTACAATTATTATTACTGAAAAGCAATTACGTAATCATTAAATATAAAAAATTTAATTGCATAATCAATTTAAATAAGGTACAAATTAATCGAAATTGCATCTTCTTCAATGGGGTTTTGCTATAGATCTTACTTTATTCATGTGGGAAAGGTTTCTGAAGAAATTAGCAGGCATTCTCACATTTAAGCATGAATATAAACGAAAGTAATTGACCACTTTCTTTGTATAAAATGTAGGCGACCTATGTTACTTAATTCATTTATAGCTAGTTTATCAATGCTATTGTTAAAAGAATTCTAAGGAACATGGAAATAAATGCATTTATCTAACATGGAAATAAATGCAGTCTAGACGTTACCGCAGAAAAGGTGACTTCTGTGTGATACTGAGGTAGTAGGGGAAATATTTAAAGCCTTAAAGAAATTTAAGTATTTAGGTTCAATTATTAATAGAAGAAACGTGAAGGCTAGATCAAAGAAGGAAAATTCGTGTCATTTTTCGATAACAAAATTACTTAGCTCTAAATATCTGCCATTACTATCTGCATTCTTATCTGCATTTATTTCTGTTAAAAGAATTAAAAGAATTTAAAAGTTCGAGGTCCGCTCTGGTTTGAAACAAGGAGATTCTCTCTCACCTGTTTTATTTAATTTAGCGCTGGAATATGCCATTAGAGAGGTGACACGTACCGGAAAGGGTTTGAATTTGGGAGGGAATATACCCGTGCTCGGATATGCCGATGATTTGGTATTGCTTGGGGAGGACGTGGAAACCATAGAAATGAACACAAAAACGTTGATGAAAGCCGGACGAGAACTTGGACTGGAAATGAATACGGATAAGACAAAATATATGGTTAGTCGTAGAAGTGGTGAGGATTTCGCTGATATCAATGTAGGGGGGAATACGTTTGAACAGGTAGAGAAATTTAGATATTTAGGGGCGATGGTAACTAGAAAAAACGAAATCGATGAGGAAATTAAGGGTAGATTAAAAGCCGGTAATGCTTGCTACTTTTCAGTCGCGAAATTGCTTAGCTCCCGCCTTCTGTCCCAAAACTTAAAAATTAGGATTTACAAAACTATTATTCTTCCAACGGTCGTTTACGGATGCGAAACTTGGCCGCTGACATTGAGGGATGAGCAACGGCTTAGAGTTTTTGAAAATAAAGTACTGCGTAGAATATTTGGACCGAAGAGGGATGAAATAACGGGAGAATTTAGACGCTTACACAACGCCGAACTGAGTGAACTTTATCCAGTAAATATAATTGACGTGATTGCAGCAAGACGAATAAAATGGGCGTGTAAAATTGCAAAACTTGGCTGTGAACGTATTCCGAAAAGATTAATAAGCGCGGTGCCGAATGGGAAACGTCCGAGGGGCAGGCCGAGACGGAGGTGGGAGGATTGCGTTAGGGCGGATCTATCGAAGTTGGGTCTGGAAGACGTTCGATGGATGGAGGCGTGCAGGGAGCGAGTGGTGGTGTCGGCATCGAACCTTCGGGTTCGTTAAGCCTTTATTATTATTATTATTATTATTATTATTGTTAAAAGAATAATCTAGTGTACTTATCTTTTAGGATGACTATTGTAATTCATATTAATGAATTACAAAGATTATACCGTAGTGTATTTTAGAGTTTTCTTGAGACAGTAAAGTTCATTACTGCATAGAATAATAATAATAAAGCCTTAACGGACCCGAAGGCTCAACGCCGACACCACCAATCACTATCCCCCTAGTTCAATCCCAACTCCGGGTGATCAGCCCCTCACAGAATCTTCCCACCTTCGCCTCGACCTATTATTTATTTGTTTCCTTCTTATAGTAAGAAAAGGAGGTTCTTTCCACAAGTGCCATACAAAATCTTTCCATTTAAACACTCCACTCCACTCCATTAAAACAAAGGGAATATAGAAGAAAATTGGACCAATCCTAGAATTTTAATTTTAACTTCACATAAGTAGTGAAAATCGAGATCAGAAGAATCTGCCGAAATTTGAACGGGGTCGTCATCCTCTATGGGATTGAAAAGAGGTTGGTAATCTGAAAATTAGCATTGCTGCGATTAGGTGAAGTTTACATTTTAAGCAATTCGGATAATATTTTGTTAGAAATGACCTTTATTTTTCACCTCTAATCAGTTAAACTTCTGGCCATGCCTTGAGAAGAATGTCTCATCGGATCCAAAACTGTAGAGCTGTCACAAATTAATTTTCAGACCACCCCCATTTCAACCCTCTCCATTAAGATTCGTGATCAACTTTCATTTGGGACTCTTTTGTTATTGATTCTCAGTACTAATACGAAGTTATATGTGACTGTGTGTGTATATGTGACTAATAAGTCACAAAACTAAAAATGTTTTCCGATGCACTTTTGATCTATGTTTCCTGTACCATTCAGGGAGTTACATATAGGTCTGACCATTTTGCATAAAGGTTGGCTGGTTTCATGTTTTATATTAAATAGATGACAGCATACATAATTCGGTAAATCCATTGAAAGGAGCTGCAAAAATGATCATCTAATATATAATATATAGTAACTACAATATTTATTTTAATATTATTCAAAATTCTATTCAAATAGAATAAGGCTGAACAGACACGAAGGACCGATACCGACACCACCAATCGTCCCCTAGATATCCCCATCCACGTCTCCCCGTCCAATCCCAAATTAACAAGATCTGCATTCAACGAATCATCCCACCTTCCCCTAGGCCTACCCCTCGGGTTTTCCAGTCGGTAAAGCGTTTATCAATCTTTTAGGTATTCGTTCGCAACCAAGACTAGCAATATAATATTGCATGCCGACGCACAGCAATAGCCTCGATTACATTTACCTGGTATTTTTTTTTTTTCGGTTGGCGCATTAGGCCTAATGAAACCTTTGGCCGCGAAGTGTGGTCTTCTTACAGACATTTGTTTTGCTTGCGGGAGCACAGACAGCCTGGAGGGGGTAGCCCAAACCTCACGTTGCTGTAAGCCATGGTCACCATAGTGCAGCGGCAGACTGCCCACAGCTCCATAACCCATCCCATCCCATTGGGGCCAATTTGGCAGTGTCCTTCCCACCGATGGCGTCAGCTCTCTCGGGTTCAAGGACAGTGACAAACTGGTCTAGGTCCAAGGATTATGGTAGCTCAGAGTCAGCAGGCCCCGAGGACCTATATTTCTTTCTCCGAAGCATACCGTCCTTGGACCAAACCTCCGGGTGGTCACTGACATCCTGGAAAACCACACCACGATTCTCGATGAGAATATATTTTGTATTTTAATAAAAAAAAAAGCATGTATATTGTTATATGTGTGTGTGTGTGTGTGTGTGTGTGTGTATGTACATACATGTATCTACATATTATAAAACCTGTAAGTGCCAGTGCCCGGCACCCAGACAGCTATCCGGTTTGTTATGATTTTGTCTCAGCAGTTCTGTTTAAATAACTTCAGATAGAATTTAAATAATTAGTCTTTCCTGTCTATTGTAAAATAAGGTTATCTTTGCAGTGAAAGATAACCTTGAAAGATGAATTGGAAACAAAAAGAAACAGAAGTAACTGGGTTATTGAATTAATTAAGTTTTCGCATAAGGTTAGCCTAATTGATCAAAACAGAGTAAAATCTGCAGGTTAACAGAGTAAAAGGTGCAGTGAGTGAATAGCAGTGTTAATGGTGTACATATAAACAACATCTTCAATGAACACTCATTTGGCTAGAATATAATTGTTTAGCAATATGAAAGAAGAACTTATTGTAGTAATGTATAATTTACATAATATTGAATATCATTCATGCTGACATTGTTATTGTTGTTACATTTAACGTGTTTGAAATTGATTAGTTTATAAATTAAACAGTGGCACGGTGGACAAAAAATGCCAGTAGAACCTAAAATATAAATAAATGAAAATATAATAACATTTATTTTTTTAACATTATTTGATGAAACTGACATCTTAGAAATAAAAAATTATAACTCTCCCATTCGCAGAATTTTTTTCATGAAACATAAACTACGATAATTACACATTATCATAAAAAATATTTCGTTGCCCAGAAATGACCAGAAGTATAACTTTTTCACCTTCAAATTTTTAAGCTCTAACATCTACCTACCAAAAAACAAAGAAATATTGATACTAGTATTGAACAAAGAATGTATAACGGTCTGGATAACAAGTACAAACCTGGCCTCGAACTATCCATCATATTATAATGCCGATAATTCAGTAAAAACAAAGAAAATTAATATATTTTGTAGACCAATATTTATGAGCAGAGACGAGGTAAAGCCTAAGGTCAGATTGGAATTAGAATAGCACCCGGATTAAGGGCCTGGAAGAGATAGGAATCATGTTGCATGATCTAACAGGTCCGCTACTTGAACTTCGAGTCATTATTTACCAGAAATTTCAAATTTCAAAACATGGGTTTTGGCCAGGTTTCAGGGCCAAATACCCCTGACCCCTCTGTGTGCTGCGTTTCCTTAGGGAGAACGCCTCATACCTGAAAAAAAAAATCTTTTTGTTGCATAATCTAAAAACCTCTATTAATTTATTAGACTTATTTATGCAGATAAAAGTACTAATCTATTTAAAGATATTTTTGAGACGTCATCATTTTACATACATACGTATATATTATATATTCATAATTTAGTTTATTATAATTATTTTTAGTGCTTTACTACCTTCTAGTTTTTTGTAAAGTTAATTAGATACAAGATGATTCGTTTTATAGCCTCTGATTAGAAGGTCATTGGAAGTGATCTTGAGCTGAAATTTGCCAATTCACCATGTCCGTTAAGAGTCACTACCATTAAACGTTGAAATTACGTGGAAAAAAAAATTACTTCCTCGTCATAGTTGAGGAGACTTTAAATAAATAAATAAACGATATTTAACTAAATCTCAATAAGGAAATACATTCATTTAATGCTTCTATTTTCTCTCGTTTATTTGAATTCTTAGCATTTGAGCACGTTCACGAAGTATTTTGATCCCCTCACAAGAAATCGAATTTTCTTAAAATTTATGTTTCAATTAATGAATGGAAAAAATGAAATGAATGAAAAATAAAAATAAAATAAACTTCGGAAAGACTGAGTACATGGCTGTATGCGCTAGTAATGACGGTGATCTCCTCGTTGACTGAAAAATGTACAAAGGTGGATGTTTTTAAATATCTGGGATCTTACCTAGACTCCTCAGGATCCTCAGAAACAGATATACGGAAAAAAGTGGAGCAAGCTCGAAAAGCCACACGCATGCTGCATCCGGCTTTGTGGAACAGAACAATTACAAAGGAAAATAAGCGAAGGATCTTCCACGCCATCGTCGAGCCCATCCTAACGTATGCATCTGAGACCTGGACCATGGCATCCAGGCTTTACTCAAGGGTTCAAGCTGTGGAGATGGACTTTTGGAGGAGATGCCTAAAATTAACAAGGATGGACAGAATAAGTAATGACGTCGTTCGGAACAGGATGGAGGTCCCTTTATCTGTCAACCACAGAATCGGACAGCGAAGGCTAAGATGGTACGGCCATGTAAGAAGAATGTCCAGTGAGCGATGGCCGAGACGAGTCTTGGAGTGGCAGCCGCCAGGAAGACGGAGAAGAGGACGACCCAGAAAAAGATGGATTAGTGAAGTATATTTAAACTCATATTAAACTTCTAAAATGTATCTGAATTAATTCTAAATCGTGTGTTAATTCTAAAATGTGATAATCAAAACTGAAATATCTCGATAAAAAATAGTGATAAATACAAATCTCTTCCATTGAAATAAAACTGATCACATGGACGGTTTATGGGTTAAATCATTAATGCTACAATCAGCCATATTTAAATTAATGTATAATGCTTGAGATAGTTTAACTAAAATAGATTTATAGTTAATCAAGTAAATTGGATAGTTAGTGAATCGAAGTGCCAAGAAAATAAAACAGTTGTTTTTTTTTTTCCAAATTGTTTAATGTGCCAAAGCCATTGTTCAGAAATGGGTATAAGTAATGTTTTGTTGTTCATTCAAGAAAAGAGTTCATTGAACGTATGAAAGATAGCCTGAGTGTAAGCACTGAACGTAGTTCATCTTAAACGGTATAAGTCACATCATTTCTGTAAAAATTTCCTAAGGTACTTTTACCATTATACATATAAATTATATTATCATAACATTATATACATTATCAGAAATTAAGCTTAGGAACTGGAATAGTTATTGATAGAAAATAGCTTTATTTTAATAGAATTCAAAATGAAACCAAGCTATAAACCTTCAAGTGTTGTATGTTCACTTGATGTGAGGAATAGTGTATATAGTCAGTAGTGATGTAAAACTATCAATAGTACTATCAAAAACATTGTTTTTAAAGGATAAAGTAACAACCTCTGCCTCTAAGCACCTATGTGACATATAATTGATGGAAATGAAAAATAAACAAAATGTAACAGTGTAATTGAATGTTTCTAACTAAAAATGCTTATCTATTCTACAAAAACCATTAACTTCTCGCAAAAAATACACGACTGAAAAATTGATTTGTTTGATCATACATGCCTTCCAACTTGATGGAATAATATACAAACAAAACAATTGCCTGCCAGTCCCTTGACTTAAAAATTACTTCGACAACTGGAACCCTGGTTGCATGGTTACTTAAAAAGGGTTGATATAGATTTCCTCTAAATACACTTTCTTTTATTTTATTTTACTTAATTTTAATAAAGTTTTTCTTCTTTGCAGTAACGACTGAGCTTGAAGCTAATAATAATTATTTCAAGTTATAATGCATCCCATCCTCTATCCACAGAAATTTTCAACTTATTCCCTAATAAAAAAAAGGAAAGAAAAAAGTGCAAATGGTAACGTGCATTTATAGCATCTATCCTTCCAAATGAAAAATTGTACTATTCAACCCAGCCCTCCTGTTGAGATAGCAATTTAACTTATATTTTCAATTTAATTTTTGATCAAGTTGGCTTTGGCCATTATTTTTTTTTTTTGAGTGTGTACTTGGTAACAAATAAGGAAAAAGTTCTAATTCTTGTTTATTAATTCAGCTCTTCTTATTTAAATATATATAAACCTAATCTGGAAAGTTGAGTATAACGGTGGACGGAATTCAACACCCTCTTCCCCCTCCCCCTCCGTCATCACCTCAAACTATCGATAGTATCAATAGTTTTAAATCACTAACATTCAGGTTAAGGAATCTTATCATTAAGGAATATTATTTATATTATTAAGGAATCTCTTATATTTTTTGTTCTTTAATTATATCTTTTATCCAACGTTCGCCGGAAAAGTGGGTCAGAAGCACGATATGTTGAATAATAAATAAAATAATTAAATATAGAAAATATAAAAGATTCTTTCATTTAAAAAAAAAACCTATGATATTTTATCGGAGATGATGCATTCTTTCCACAAATAATGGGGGCCCTTCCTTCTCTGATATCTCAACCCCCACCCCCCGAATAGGTCAGTCTTTATCAATTTCCCTAGCCAAAAAAGGTTGTCGAAAACCTGATTATCATTCCAAGCAATTGATTTTGATTATTCATGAAAACCTTTAATTAGCCACAAAGTAAATTTGATAATTTTATCCTGTGTTGTTCCTAGTAACATCAAAATAATTAAAATATATTAGGTGAAGTATTCGACTATCCACTGTTTCAAAATCAGCTCATAATTAATCAATTATTTAAATTATGTCCTTGAAAAAAACTGTATACCATTTATCTTATAGCAGAAAAGGTATTTTCATCATTAAAAAAAATTATAAAAATTTGTATCACATCCATGAATGTAAGTTACATTTCTTACTGAACGATACATTACTTAGTACTTAGTGCATTACAAAATGCAGGAAGCCACGTCTTACACAAATGAAGAAGTTACTTCGGAATAAATAATAACGATGTTAACGATGCAGTTTTAACACTAAATTTTTAAGATTTTCGGTTGCTATTAGATGATTTTATTGATTTTAAGCATCTCTAGCTCCAAAAATGTTCCAGAATTAAAGAGGCTCCATAGGCAATTACTTTTTTATACCAAAACAAATGTATTTTTGTTTTAGTTATAGCGAATAAAATTAGGTAAAAATCTGAAGCTTCAGTTATGAAGATGCTATCTATTGATATGGCTTGCCAAAATTTGTTTAAATCCATGAAACCGAATAAGTTACAACCATTCTTTTAAACTGTAAAGAACGATATATTTCAGATAAAATTAAATTTTGTATTAGTTACAAGATGAATTTTCTTCTATTCTTAATTATTGTTATGCAATAAATTTGATTATCATAATTAATATTAAACACCTAAGTTTATCACCATCTAACGGTTTGTAGTGGATTTTGTGAGGGGTTAACAAGCCAATACTACCAGCTGACAAACTAAGAATCGATCACGTCGATCGATCTATGAAGATGATGTACTTTAATTTGAGTACCGCGACTCAAATTAAGTAGGCATTTAAATTCTTCAAATAAAAGTTATAGAAAGTTTCCAATAAACTGGGTAAGTTGAAAAATAGTTCACACCAGATATTAATATTGGGATCGTTTATGAAGCCTTCTGCTAACTATGAAGTTGATAAGTAATCATATAGGACCACCTAAACATTTAGTGCTGTGAGTTATCGAGTTCATAGTGTGTAGAAGGTTTTTAAAATTATTCCTACGTGTGGAATATATTCAAACTTAACAAATTATTTCCCTGTGGCCATAGGCACATTCCACAAACCGAACTATTTTTTTTCAAAAATCGGTGTTTTGATTCCCGTAAGGTGCGTTCCAATTTATCCAAACTGAAATATAGAGAGGAGCGTTAAAGATTCATTAAAATTTTTGACTAAACAGCGTTTGAAAAAAATTAGGAATTATAGACAAGAACTGTAAACGTGTATAAATAATTTATCAATGAGATACAAATTTTGTGTTCATTGAAAAAAAAATATTATTATTTGCATGAAGATAATTTGTATTGGGAATATACCAAATTAGTAATTAATATTAGTAGATATTATGCAAGACTTTGAGGCCTTGCATTCTATATCTATTTATTTTTATTATATTTTTTTCTAGACTTCAAGTAGTTTGAGTGAAATAAATTGGCACATCCATAAACAAAGGTGGTGGTCCACTGAATTAAAAACAAAATCATATGTTTTCATTGAAGCCGGAAATAGCGATCCAAATGAATTATACTCAAGAAAAAGTTGTAAATAGTCGGCCATTTTCGTGATTCGTCTACGTGGTGATGACGGAAAGCCCTTAAATGAAATAGGGGCGCATTTATCATTTATTTTACAATATCACTTCTTTTTTATAAATGTAAATAATGTGACTGATAAAAAAGGAATAATCTGTTTTAGTCATAGTGTTAGCACTTAAACATTTATGTATGTTAATATTATATTTTTAATAATTGAATAGCTTTCTCTTGGTTGTGTTTACCAATGTGTTGGTTGTTAGCGTTTACCAAGGGGTGTGGTTCGCGTGATTCACCCCATCAGACAGATCATCATCTACACTGGCTTTGGTACCCAACCCCTCAGTACGAAATAGAATTCGATTATCAAGATATTTTATCTATTAAGCTTTGAACTTATAAATAAAATAAAATTACAAAAAATAAGGAGGGAAAAATTAGTATCATATTATCATTAAGCCTCAAAGTTAATCAAATATGGGTGGGATATCGAAAACAAAGTATCAATAATATATTGGATAGAAATATCGCCCTATGATTATCTATACCAACAAGATATTGGGTAGGAACTATCAAAACTATAGAAAGTCGATTATTCCTTAATATAATCAACATTATTGCAAAACAAGTAATTTAGAAATGTGAATATCTGCAGAAATATTAATTCTCAAGCAGATAACTAAATACATTTTAAAAAAAAAAAAGAAGGTGAAATTATCCTCTTTAAATTAATGATTGGGATAAAAATTTTGATTAAACTACTTGGGTTACCTGAAATCTTTAAAATTTAAGCAGAGGTATGTCATTAACAACAATAACATAAACTGGGCTACCTTGTCGAAATATAACCACAACTTAATTTTTGGATGCATCACCACTTCTTTCACTCAAAAAGTAACACAAAAAAATTAACATTAAGCCTAAAAAGTCCTCCCTTACCGACGACCTACTCGTGTACTTATGACAGGAAAGATGATAAAAAATTTTTGTATACTGATCAAATTTATTGTAAATCTGAAGAACTTTCCGTTACGGTAGTACAAAAATTTTATTTCTAATTAAAATAGCGTAGGAACGATATCGGTTTTTGATATAACGGTCGGATAAATAATCGATTATCGAAAGAAAAATATCTAAATTATCAACTATCGTTGTCCGTCTCTACCGACCACTGAGACCCTAGTCACTGAACCTTAATATTTTAATGGCATATTAAATAATATGCAATAATTTTTATTACTTTTACTTACTTTTTATTAATTAATATTACTTTAACAGTATTTATTTGAGATAGATCTTTTTGATTTTTACCGCCAAAAAAAGGAAAAAAAAAACCTTGTCAAAACTTTTTTACCTTCAGCTCTTAATATTTTTTATTCGGCTGGTCTAACATCAAAAAGGAGTAATGTATCATGGAATCAATATATTTATATCTATTATCTATATCAAGTATTTAGTCTCAGATACTGGATTTAAGATATAAAAAGCGCTCTAAGATTTAATAAATCCTTGATAAATCAATAAAAACTATATTTCTATTAGTTAATAAGTGGTTTGTTCAAATTTAGCTAAAAATGGGTAAAGTGTCTATAAAAAAAAAAAAAAAAAACATGGAGGCGGTTTCTTCACATCAAAAAGTCGAACGTTCTTTTGAAATGTAGTTAAAATAATTTTCTTTTAATCTGTTTTAATCGGTCAGAGAACAATTAGTCATATCTAATTTCTCATTTCAGATAAGATCTCTTCAGATAGTTTATTCATTGTTAAATGGCCGTAATCTTTGACGAAATTTCAACGCTTCATTAATGAATACTTGATTTTATATCAATACTGTTCAAACTTTTAAGACTCGTGCCCTGCAAATTAAAGAAATTTGACTCACCATTTATCCACTAGGACGACAGATTTGAATAAAAAAAAAAAAATTATAAGAACCATTATTTTTTTGTAATATTACGGTATTTTTGTTTTATTTAGCTTAAAAGAGTAAGAATATGTTTAGATTATCCTAGTAACCTTGTCTAGATAAACTATTAATTCACCGGAGTTTGGTCAAAAGGGGTCAAATCATGTAATGTGAAGCTTAAACAACGATTTACCAAGCTATTGAAAATCATTATAAATTCTTTCTGATTGTGTTTCTTTATTCCAGAATAATATATGAAACTATATCCTTTCAACGGAGACTGTAATAAATTATAAATAACGAATAAACTATAACCAATTATAAATTTTAAGAAGACGAGACAAAAACAAATTTATTACTCAAGCCCTTTTGCCCAAACATGAATGCATTATAAACGAACAAAGCAGAGGAACATTGTTAAAAAAAATAATTATTTTTAAATTCTTTTATTTTTTGAGTGCTTTCTATTAAAGAATCAGTTCAATATTTGAAACTATTATCTAATCATTCGTTTATGTTTTATTACGTTATTAGCCAAGTCCTCGCACGGGGATGGTCGGTGGAAATTCCTAGGAAGTTCCTCCCGGCTAAGTCCGTAGGACTCGCTGACCAACAATGAGAGCGGCCCCCCAGGCTTGCTGGAGGGTGTGACGTAGGTTTGAACGCCATACTCACATATTTTTTAGTTCACCCAAACACCGCAAACAGTCATGGATTCTCCTAAGGTAAAACGCTCATTATCCGGAGGTAAACTAGTCCCCCGTTCGGGTCTCCGGGTGGGGACTGCTTTAGGGGAATCATGGCGAAAGTCGCCTTGTGGTGTTTGAAAATATAGTGCTGCGTAGAATATTCGGGCCGAAGAAAGATGAGTCAACAGGAGAATTTAGACGGCTACACAATGCGGAATTGCGTGAGCTTTACCCGGCAAATGTAATCGAGTCTATAACTGCGCGTCGGCTAAAGTGGGCATGCAGAATGACGAGTCTTAGTAGTGAACGAATTCCTAAAAGATTGATAAACGCTTTGCCGACTGGAAAACGGCCGAGGGGTAGGCCTAGGCGAAGGTGGGAAGATTCGGTGAAAGCAGATCTTGTGAATTTGGGATTGGACGGTGGTAGGTGGATGGAGGTATGTAGGGACCGATTGGTGGTGTCGGCGTCGGGCCTTCGGGTCTGTTAAGCCTTATTGTATTTTGTATTGTATTAGCCAAGTATTTTAAAAAAATCTAATTTTTCGACAGAACCAAAATTAATTTAATTGGCATTATAACAAATGAGTTTTCTTTCAACTAATTCAAAATGTAAAATCTAAATTGATTTTGAGTGTATTCAGTTCAGACCTCTACTATAATAAATTAACACAGTTATTGGTAACGGTTTGTGACTATAACCCTTTTCCTTGTCCTTACTATAAGTACAGTAACTCTTTCATCTGAATGAACTTCTAAGGATGGCAATATTCATTATGCCCACAAGATTTGATTAGTCGCGATAAGATTTTTTATGATTACATGATTACATTGATTGGCATATCTAATTAATTAGATAAAAAATCTGGTGCGATGCGCGCAACTCACTGCCTTCACTTATCAACTTACTTAGATTGAAAATTAATGGAGTTTTGATAAATACGTTAACGCTTCGAATTCACACATTTTTCCCCATTCAGTTACTAATTTTTGTTTTTACCTGTAATAATTCGATTATGCAAGCCTAATACTACATCGCAATTTTGATTTTACAATACTCCATTTAGTTGTTTAAAACCTCATTTAGTTTTAGAATATAGTATTTACAAACAAATAATTTCTTTTAAATATGTCTTTTTTAAAAAACGTTGACAGCTCTTTCCCATGACCAGAACGTCTTTAATTATAAACAATCTGAGACAAGCAATAAAAACTGTCATTAAAGGCGTACTACTTATGCGTAGGATTTTACGTATTTTATGATTGTAGGATTATTTTTCTCATATAGAATATTTCTCTATATTTTTCCAAAAATAGAATATTTTTCTATATTCTAAGTAAAAAATAATATTCGAAAACATTTTATTGAATAATATTAATTGTAATACTTAATAATTAATATAATATGTAATTGATTGTTGTGAATATATTAGGAGAAAAAAACCCTGAATCAATTGGTACGATTAATAACAAATATATTACTTTCTTTTAACTTCTATAATTAATTCTTCTCGTTTGAACTTTCCTTTTAAAACTTGACATTTTTATGTAATCATATATATTTTAAAAAAATACTTAATAAGGAAGCACGAACGTCACCCTCGGGGGAGACAAGAGGGATGCGTCCCTCCAATATTTTAGGAAGCGGGGACTGTCCCCAACGTAAAAAATTAAATAAAAATACGATTTTCCGAATTTATACGAGTGTAACCAATCAAATTCAATACAATATAAAATATTAGCTAATTACATCATACTCTACTGATTGATTATACCCAACTTCTCTACCTGATACTTTATTTTGACAAATAAGCGCTGCGTCTTTTTTAAAAACCTCGTCAGGTGCATTGTATATTTAATGAATTAATATAATTTTTATTTCATCTTAAACTGTAATGTTTGATGATTCTGTGACAAAAATGGATCTCCGGAATCGGTCTCCATTTTTTTTTTTAAAACCAAGCAGCTTGATCCTAATTTCATATAATCGATGAAGCTTATCGAAATTACTGGAAAGCAATGAAATTAATAGGATAAGCTTCAGAAGGAGAACTTGGATAAAAGTCAATCAAGAAAGTTCTGTAGACCGAACTTTCTTGATTCCTTCAACATGAAGTGTTAGCAACTACCTATATTCTAACTGTTACAAGTTTTAAGAAGCATAAAATAAATAAAGCATAAAATAGTTGGAGCAAGAATTAAATGTCCCAACTGTTGTTTTTAAGCATTATTATTTCAAATTTTAGCCTCTCAAATTTCAAACCTACCCTACACCCCCCACATAAGTTGATGCTTGTGACGCCCATTTAAGGAATTTATTTTTAATGGTTAACGATTGTGCAAGGTGATGTGACCGAAACTATACTCAACCCACTGTTCTTTACGATCCTACGAGGTATCTATGATATAACTTTATAGTAGATTCAAATCTGATAATTACGCGATTGTAATTTTTCAAATAAATTTTCTACTTACGATCAAAGAATCTCTCCGATGAAAGTTCCTTTTCTCGAGTTATGGCACTTTGATCAATCTGAATCTTGATTAATAAGAACCGTAATGTTTTAATACACGGTTACAAAACAGGCAACTGTTTAAGTTTGTGAAGGAAAACTGTTTTGACATCGCGATTCTTTTTTTATGTTTTTATTTTCATGCAATAACTTGCGAATGATATTATTCATCCCATTTTCATAAAAACAAGCCATGACTTTTCTTATCATTACCTCGAGGGTTTTTACGTTACCTATAGAACAAAAATTGTTATAATACTTTTTAATTTTGGTAGCCATAAAAAAAAAGAAGATAAAACATAAAAAAAGACAGCAAATTTTTTGTTACAATATCTTATTAATTTTGGAACATAGTTACTGACATTACTATGATCAAAATCAATGAAACTTACAATTAGATTGAATCAATTATAACTTTGTATCATAATAACAATCGGCGGAAATCAAAAAAACTAGGTAGAATTTTATCAAAAGGTATGTGGTGAATATGAACTTTTTCTGCATAACATCTTTATTACAATTACAGAAATTATAATAAACCTTTCGGAAGTCTCTTCCATCTTAAGGGTTAATTCATTTTCACATTTAAAAATTCTAACCAACTCGTCCGAAATTTTTACTTTCACTTACCTATATATGAAACATGAATATATAATATAATATATACGATAATATATATATATATATATATATATATATATATATATATATATATATATATATATATATATATATATATATGAAAGTGGAAGTATTGCGATTGTGAAAAATTTCGACTTCCGGTTTTCAACGGAAATACACGTTTTGGGGTCCCCTGAGTCCAATTAACCAAGTCCCGCGAAATGGTCTGTGTGTGTGTGTGTGTTTTTTTTTTTTTTGTGTGTGTGTGTGTGTGTGTGTGTGTGTGTGTGTGTGTGTGTGTGTGTGTTAACAGCCTAGCTCAAAAACTATAAACCGTGCGAACCTGAAATTGGGTATTTAGTGTATGTATATGCCCGCGATGTGACAGCAAAAATTTCATCAAAATTGCTCTAAGGGAGGGGGTACTTTATTTAATAACTTTTTAAGTATTTTTTGATTTTCTCAAAAACGGCTCTAACGATTTTGATTAAACTGAGTATTTGATCTATTTATATGCCCGAGATACGACTGTAAAAATTTCATCAAAATTTATGAACCGGATGGGGTACTTTACTTAATAAATTGTGACCCACTTTTATGTGCTTTTTTTCATTTACCCAAATACGGCTTTAATGATTTCGATCAAACATGGTGACGCGATGTGACAGTAAAAATTTCATCAGGGGGCACTTTACTGAATAAATGTTGTCTCATTTTCACGTGTTTTTTTTATTTATAATACTCAAAAACGGTTTTCACAATTTTGATCAAACTGAGTATTTTATGTATTAATATGCCCTAGATATGACTGTAAAAATTTCATCAACATTGATCAAATGGAGGGGGTACTTTACTTAATAAATTTTGTATCATTTTCACGTGTGTTTTAAATTACTCATAAAAGGAAAAAATAAGAAATGAATGTGGAAAGATTTGTGACTTTGTGAAGTGGCAATTAACAAAACACGTCAATTTCTAATCTAAATATTAAGTATATAAAAGGTAAGTAAAAGTTGTGTGTTGCGCGCACGCACCAGATTTTTTTTCTTCCTGTCTCTTCAAGTGTATATTACATTTAAAATTTTTATTAGGAAGGTATCTGGTGAATATGAATCCTCCCTGTATTGTCTGCTTATAACAAAAACAAGTCCAACGTAATAACCGTTTGAAGAGACAAATGAAATTTGTTGGAAGAGTTGGTTTGAATTTTAAAATGAGGGAATGATTTAGCCCTCCCTGAAAATGTAAGAGACGTCCGAAACGTTGGTTATTAAGTTGGACTTGTTTTTGTAGAAAACATGTAATATAGGAAGAGTTCATATTCACCAAATACCTATTGATAATTATATATCCGTCTTTGTAATAAAAAAGATAAATATAATATAGAGGAGTTAAGTAAGAATGTTTCCACATTTATTACATCTAACAACAAAGTCTGAAGGACGCTTTCTTGGTAAGCTGTCAACAGAGAATCCTACCTTAGATTCCTTAGAATAACTGAGATATTACGCAATACATTTTAAATAATAGTTGCATTTAGAAAATGTTTAAACATAACATTAAAAGGCGCTTGATCAATATTTTATAAATTCCTGTTATATCAAGTATACTATAATAATTCTGAACTGAAGCTTCGAGTAATTCGTTGAACTAGTATCAGGTTTTAACTGACTCCTCAGTATTATAAATTAATTTTTTTTATGAAAGTTCTGAATTATTTCTAGCCCGAATAGATGATTCATGAATTTTAATTAATCACTAAAAATATTTTATTTACTAATGGACTCAAGAAAGAGAAATTAGGCTAGATTTGGCTATGATAATAACTCTTAGTATTCAAGTTTCTTAGAATAGAAATTTTTATTATGAACTAGTTATATATAACATACTTTAGATCCAATTTGCTTCTCTTTGTCTTTGATTACTTATCATACCTCAATGAAAATGATTTCTATTCGTCAAATATTTACATTATTTGAGTAGATATATACATACATACTGGGCATGCAATCCATGTTATATTCTATGATGTAATATATACATACTATACATAATACATAGATATTATGATTTTGCAAATGTCCATTGTTGACATTTGTAATTATTGATATTATTATTAAAGTATGCCACAACCGTTATTAGCAATAATTAAAATATTGTATTTAAATGTCAACTAAATCAAAAAAAGTAAATTTATGCCTTATGAAGAAATTTTATCATTTATTACTTTCAAATAATTAATTTATAGTTTATAAACAATTTAATTAGGTACATGAGATGCAGAAGTCCTAGGTTCGATTCCGGGCCGTGGTAGAATCTTTTATCATCTAAATAAATTGTTCATAAATTTTTTGACAGTTATGCTGCGGGCAGCATTTCGGCTACGAAAGTTAGGCTACCATTGATAGATTACCATCGCGGTTTCATCATATTCTATTTGGTACTTCTCGCAGTTTTTTTTATTTCTAAACGACAGAGAGCTAGTAGAAAACGTACTAAATGTATTGTTTGTTAGTTTTCTGCTCCAAGCTGAAGTTTTCTTTTTTTAAATTAATTTTTTAACTAAGAGAACCAGTAGTAGATTTTGCCGACTTGGCAATTCAGGTAATTCCGTTTAAGTAGTAAATATCGGATGTTGGCCCATTTATTACCGACATGCCGTTCTTTAACCAACATTTTTTTATTTATATAAATTTTCAGGGAATGCCATTACAGTTAGGATTTATGCTCATAAAATAGAGAGAAACCGGGATCTAATCGAATACAGAAGGTTCCTTTCAAGTGAAACATGTGGACATCGTTGTAAATTACTCACATGCCATAACTCCTTCAGGGATCTGAATCTTACCATGTATTCGTATAACAAATACAACGACGACTTATGCTGGTATGAAGTAAACAAGCTAATTATCTTAATAGCATTTATTACATGCCTTTTTTACCAAATAAAAAAATCTTTGAATTGGACTTCAACCCAATTCCTTCATTAAATTACATCAAATTGATATGATACGTAGACTGTTGTTTTATTTTAATTATAAATAAGCATTTACCCTTTTTTATAACAGTCTCTCACTTTTATTTATAAGATTACACTGCGAAGCCTTCAGTGCTTAGTACCATATTCATCTAAAAATATAAATTTTTATAGATTACAATTGCACATGCAATTTTCCAAACATTCAATTTCAGATGAATATGGTGCTAAGCACCAAAAGCTTCGCTGTATAATCCAATAATTAAAAATAAGGGAGTGTTTAAAAAAAGGGTAAATGCTTATTTAAAATTGAACGAAATTTTGCCTGGGAAATTATGCACAACATCAAACCCAATTATAGGTTATTTCCATCTCTATTTATTTCTTAAATGAAATAAATATCCTTTTTTTCCAGCAAAGTGCCATAATCTGGGTTCCTATAATTTATAAAAAGTTTCGACTTAAAATATTTTCCAACATGGTTAAAATTAATCTTTACAAGTAATCTTTTTATTCTCATTGATTCAATCAATAATAAATTAATCATAAGATATTAATAATTACAATTAAGTACATAATTGTAATAATACATAACCAAGAGGCAGGATTCTTTTTTCGATAAATTACCAACCCTGTCAAATCCACTATTTAATAGCCTCAGCCCTGCGAATCTCCCAAGACGATGGCAGCAAGTATGTGAATGTTAGGATTAAGTATTAGAATTTAAGGTTTAATCAAGAAAGAGGTGAGCCCCATCACCGGAAACCTAGAAAAACTATTAAATTTTCAAAAATTAGATTTTCTCAATACCCCTTAAAATGCATATAACTGCAGTAAAAGGTTTACTATTCAAGGAAGCAATCAAATCAATCGAGAAATTACTAAATCATAAGGGGCTATGAAAAAAAAAAAAAAAAAAAAAAAAAAAAAAAAAAAAAAAAAAAAAAAAAAAAAAATTAAGTAGACATTATACATATACAGAACTATGGGACATTCGTTTGAATGGATTGGATTTTGTGAGTAATTTATCAAATAATGATAAAAATTGAAAAAATATTACAGTAGATATGGGATAGGTATCATAGCTATTTTTCAAATTCAATGCGGTCTAAATCATACTGCTATAAAATTGTTTAACATTTGCTTGTGTGTAGAGATCATCATTGTTATAATATTTATAAGCCAGCATAGTGATAAACCTGATCCGGGATTTCAGAATCATAGTTCAAAAATGCACTTCGATAAATTTTATTCCTAAACAATAGATATTTAAACGAAAGCATTTTTATCCGATGTTCAATTTTTCATTAGGACATAATAAACAGCACTAATAATTGAAAATTTATCTATTTAAACATGTTAAATGTTTAAAAGTGATAAATGTTCTAATTATTAACACCAACTTTTGCTAAATATGGTCGCATTCTATATTATAATAGTTTTCTAAAATTTCTGTCATGTAAAAATCCTTTCAACATATCTAAAAAAAAAAAAAAACATGATTTTTCAGGTGAAGGGATTTAAAGTTTCCCATCACTTAACATAATAATCCAATTTCTTCTATTTTTAATTCGTGACGAATTCTTATAACATAATCATCCCATTAAAAAAACTAATTATTATAGTTGGATATGGAATTGAATTTGGGTAAGTAATTAGTTTAATTTTAATGTGAAAAAAATTGCTCATAAAATCAAATGAGTTAGGAGTGTCGATCAGAGTTAAAGGTAGAACACGATCTATAGGAGAATGTAGGAACTTACAAGTTGAGCCTTCATCCGCTAGATAGCGCAATGCTCAAATACTATTGCTCTTTTACATTATTCTGACATAATGCATAAAAATACGCTAAAGTTTACCTAAAATCGGGATAATGAATATTCTTTGACTAGTTTATAAAGCACGAATCTTACTGGTTGTCAAATCCAAGAAGAAAAAAAAAGGAATTTAAAATTATAACAATACAAATTTTATCTTTGAATTCATTTTGGAAATTATTTTGTTCCCACAATCGGTTTTATTGAAATGATTTCTCCATTATTAATTTTTGTTGCTCTTTTGTTTTACAGTAGGTCTGTTCAAACATGACTTTACGCCAAAATCAATCAGTTTACCAAGAATAAATATTAAGATAACCTGGTTTTGATTAACTCAAAACTTCAGATCTATGAATTGTACATTTTATAATATCTGAATCTCACATGAGTCTTAAACGTAAAATAAAAATATTGGGATATCTGCTCAGAATAGGCATGCATTTATTTTTCAAAACATTTGTTTAAATCTTAAAAAAATATATATCAATAATTTTCTTAGAAATAAATCCATATATAAGAGGCATATTTGATGTTAGCGCTTATAACATCAAATATGCATTTTATTAAACAAACTTTTATTCTTTTAATTTTTATTTTGTTAGTTTGGTATTTATTTTCTCTTTAATTTCGGTAATAATTTTTTAAGTAATAGTGAATAATCAGATAACCGCGGATAAGTTCACATCGTTAAGGATGCAATTAAGCAGGATGATAAATTTACTTAATTTTATACTTAAAAAGATTTTTTTCAGCTTATAACTACTTCTTAATAAACAAAATTATTCAGACCTGTGTCTTAATAAGCAATAGTTTTCAAACAACTTCAATAAACTGGTACCTTGGTTGTAAAACAAACCATTATTAGATAATTAATAAAATATCCTAAGATTCGAAGAATGATGAATTAGTATATATATTATTAGCTAGACTTTTCGTATATTTGGTGCAATAATTATATAAAGTAAAGCTTAATAAAAAAAAAAATCGTCATTTGGGCAGGAGTGTAGATTTCTGGCAAGCGAATTAATTTTAAATTATCTCCACTATTCGACATCGAAAAAAATTCCCCAAAAATTTGATCCAAAGGTTTAAAGTGGTACTTGAAGATATACAAAAAAAACTAATTATCTTAGTCTTACATAAATTTGGTTTGGTTTATCTTGCTTGAAGCGTCTTTTAAATTTTATAATTATGTATTCAATGTGATTGTTTGCAAATGAAAACAGATCTAGTTATATATAGAAATCCAGTCAGAGAAAGACAGTAAAAAAAGTAATGAACTTATAACTTTTTTTTTGTCCTTACGACGCATTGGCATTGACAATAACACTTATAAACATTGTAGGATATCTTTCGACCTACTATCACTAAAAATTATCTCATAGAAATAAGCGTTCCCACGTCTTACCTCCCTTTTTAAGTAAGAAAATTAAAATAATTATATTGAAAGACCATACGAAATGAGTGTTGTGGTTTTTAAGTATAACTGGAACATAGGTGAAGGATTATTGAGGCTTGAACTTGGGGTAGTGTTTATAAATCACGTATGAAAAGGTTCAATTAAAAGGGGCATGAGGCAACGATCATAGTTAACTACAATCTGATGATTACCAAGTTCATGTTAATTTTTGCGATATTAATATAAAATGAATATTTTTATTTTCACCACATGTGTCAAATTAACATTAATTTGAAAAATTAAAAGATTCTTAGAAACACGCATGCAAAAAAACAAAAAAATACAGATCACAGACTTTTTTAAGAGAAACATTAACTTTAAAATTGTGCCCTGTTGGTGGATCATAAAGATAAGCTTTGACATCCACCGCGGACCTTGACCAGGCCAAAGGACCACACGCACTTCTTCCCACACAGCTCCGCTCCTCAAGTGTATTTGCATTCAACACACACTCAACTATTGTCATTTCAAGATAGGGGAATGTCCTTTATATAATAAAAATAATAAGATTACAGTTACATACAGTGAAAATCTATGTTACATTCATAACCATTTCTTATTTTTATGTTGTATAAGAGACGCTCATTCTGTAAAGCTGGTATAATATATGTATGAAACTTGCTTCTGAACAGTATATTTCTGTTAAGAAAATGGATAACAACGAGATGCTCATTTCCTTGCCTCTTTACAAGACCGTGATATTCCGTCATCCTAAGGAAGCGGAAATGGAACTTAATCAGTTAGTAACTGTTAAACGTTGCTAATTGAGCTACTAGGCACACAAGTAGTCTCCACTGCACCTGCTTATGAGTAATTATATTGAGGAAAAAGATAGGCCGGCCATCTTGAAAAACGAAATATAAAACTTCCCGTTTTTGGATAAGTTATGAACAGAAAGAGAAGAATAACTACGAAAAAATAGAAAAGACCCTACGGGATTGTTACCCGGAAGTAAGCATACTTTATAAACTTACTTTAAAGAAGTATCAATATAAAAATGGACATGAAATGTATTATTTATGAGTAACCTTTGTATTGTAAAAATAAACTGCACATGTATCCTTAATAATTATGTTTTAACTTTAAACAAAAACGTATGGTTTAAGTATGTTTTTGTTTTACGTTACATATGTTTTTATTTAACGTTAAAATATAATTATTAAGGCTATATGTGCTGTACATTTTTTCAATACAAAGGTTACCCATAAATGATAAATTTTATGTCCATTTTTATATGGCCTTAGTAATTATATTACAACGTTAAACAAAAACATATGGTTCAAAAGTCCCAAACCTTTCGTTGGAACTAACAGTTGGAGCGAACTGTCATAGCACGTGTTTGTGACATCGATATTACAGCACACTGTTCCACGAAGTTCCAGACCATCTCCTTACGACAATATATATATAAGGAGCGAGACTGACTGGACAGTCTTAGTCTTTTGAAACTCAAGCTATACGATTATTTGAGTGTTACAAAGTGATAATTTTTGTACCCTGTTCTAATATTTGTGTACTTTTAATTCCTGTGGCATGGAAAATTTTCAACCCATAGAAGTGTTACAATATTAATAGTTTGTTTAATGCCAAATAAGATTAAAGATATTTTGGGGTCACCTGTGGTGTAGTAGCTGGCTAGGTACGATCACCCTCGGGACACGCCATGAATGGATTAACGAGATTCCCTCTGTGGTGTAGTAGCATAGAAACCTACAATGCTAAAGGACGCGGGTTCGCGTCCCGAGGTGGCCCTAGGATTTTTTAAAAGGAGTAACAAATCTTTAGCGAAGCCGTCCCTCGGACAGGACGTAAAATACGATGTACGATGTCAGGTACTCGTTAAAGATCCATATCCAAATTAAAACTGGATAGGTATAATTTAGGACTCCCAACAGTAGCATCGTTATATATATCGGTTGATCCTTAATATATAAATCGCTAGAGAATGAAATTCCCTTTTCATCGTTAATTCATATGCGTTCACTACAAACCTTTTATTTATTTCACGCTTCTCGACAAAATTGTATGAAATTATCCTCAACCATCTCTGAGACTTCTAGGTACAATGAACTACTTGAAAGAAAAATAAAAAAATGCAATCGAAACCTCACTCTCCTATTTTATTTTGAGAGGCTATCCGGCCATATCTCTGCCATTCTCGAATACGGCATACTTCACCGTAGCGGCCGGCCATCGTTGCGGGACAAGAGACTAGGCGCCCGCCGGTTTACGATAATACATTCCAGGAAGGTATCGCAATAAAGTGTCAGGTCCATGACCTGGAGCCTCCAGCCTTTGTAGTGAGTGTACCGACCGCCTCCAGGGCAGGTGTCGGCAACACCCAGCAAGCAGTCCGCCCGATGGAACATCTGTCCGCTTCGTGGGCACGGAAATTGCCGTCAGTCATGATTAATGCTGTTAGGGCAATCTTCCTGTGGATTTTTTATTTGCTATGGCTGGGACCGTTAATGAATATGATTCAATATAATTCTGTATGACCATATATAAAATTTTAAATTAATACAAACATTTATTTCAAATATATTTATTTCATACTTATTCTTGAATTATTTGACAAATATTTTATAGAACCTAGGTCGATTGAACTACCAGGGCTTCTGCAGTATTAATATAAGAAATCCTATATTTATTTAACAAATGCTGTTTATATTAAATGGATTATAAATTAATATTAAAGTATTAGTTCACCCTCATTTCCACCTTTTCGAGAGTTTAACAAAAAATTTAATGAGTATAAAATCACTAGTTAATAGATTAAGTGCTGATAACACTTACGATGTACTTAGGTAACAAATTTCTTACTTCAGGGTGATCTCGTTGTAATGTAATTTGAAAAATAATTAAGTAAACATATTCTACATTTTCTTTCCACATTGCTGGATTTTTCAAATTATTAATCGTTCAATAAAATAACGTATACAAACAATTTATTCATGATTTAAGTTTAAATCGTCATACGTAATACTCAATTTGTTGAACACTCCTATATCTCCACCCTATGACCACCATATAATTATCTAAAAAGAAGGTATAAATTTCGGGAGTGGAATTCATAGATTATTTGTATTTTCTCAGATTTCGAACCATATTCTTCATATTGGTCTATTATCAAGCTACTTCTTAGTTTTATTTATTATTATAGTATTAATATATCTAATAGTTTTATAGTATTATTTATTATGATGATGATTTATTAATTATTTCAAATTAATAATTATCCACCTGTACCTACCCAGAACGAATCTGGGATCTTGGGGTCAGTGGTATCTAAGTAAGTACTGTTACTTGGTCAGCATACATAGAAGTGATTTTTGTCTATGATCCGGATTTTTTAATTTAATAATAATAATAATAATGAAGGTTTACCGAACCCGAAGGTTCGATGCCGACACCACAACTCGCTCCTTGCACATTCCTTTCCACCTGTGAAACACATGTCAGATCCAAGTTCGAAACATCTGTCTGAATGCAATCCTCCCACCTCCGTCATAGCCTACCCCCTCGGACGTTTCCCGTTAGGCACCGCGGTTATTTTTTCTCGGAATTCGTTCACTAATTAGTTTCGCTATCTTATACGCCTATTTTGTTCGTCTCGTTGCTATCACGTCTATTATATTTACCGGGTACGTCTAAATTCTCCAGTAAGTTCATCCCTCTTCTGTCTAAACAACCTACTCAGCACTTTATTTTCAATAACCCTAAGCCGTTGCTCATCCCTCAATGTCAGCGGCTACGTTTCGCTAACCTTAAGTACCGTTGGAAGAATAATAGTTATGAAAATGCTAATTTTTAAGTTTCATGACAGAAGGCGCGAGCTAAACAATTTAGCTACTAAAAAGAAGCATTTAATCTTGATTCTCGGCACTAATTTCCGGCTTTTAATTTTTACTTAATTTCTTGATCGATTGTTCTTTATAGTTACCATTGCCCCTAAATATTTCACTACTTGTTCAAACGTATTAATTTCTACATTAATATCAGCAAATTCAAAACCACTCCTATGGCTACCGTATATTTTGTTTTATCAATATTTATTTCCAGCCCTAGTTCTTGACCGACTTTCATCAACATTTTTTATTTAGTTCTATGGTTTCCGCAAAGAAGCAACCAAGCAAAACTAAATCATTGGCATAGTCATAATTTTTTAATAAAGAGTACCAATTTTTGTATAGTCAAACTTTGCCCCTTTCAAATAATTAAACTGGACGCAACAGAGGCAACACCCCTTCCCAGAAAAAAAATCATTTCAGTACAGTTTATAACATTGCAGAATATACACTGTAAAGTTTATACAGTGGAGGTAGATCTTTGATTGATAGGAGTGGTGGAATAGAGGAGCACGGCAGAGGATCGAGCCGAATGAAGGAAGATTGTTGAGGGGGCCAAGGTCCTACAGGGCCCATAGCGCCAACAGAGTTAGTTAATTAGTAATAACATGGCCGTATTCATGTCGTTTACAACTCTGCATTCGTTTTTGCTGTTTATTCGGAAAGCAAGAGTAAAAAGTTCACACCGTGTTGTGTTGATCTGATGCTAATATCTGTACTGTATGTAGATTTTGTAATTTAGAAACAAAGGGAATTCTGTTATTATTCTTGAAATTCAGGGTTAAAAATATTCTAGTTTTTAAAGTGCATCTCTTTTACATATTAAGATGTTGGAACGAAGTTTAAATCGAAAAGTAGCTTCGTTATATCTAGTGTTGAGAGGAGATTACAATGGACGATACGGCCCTTTTTAATCGTTAAATGTTTTGGTCGAACTCGGGATGAAAATGTAGCTCACCTACTAACCGGTTAATAAGAATAATAATAGTGCACGGTTAATGGTCACTCCAAGATAAATAAAAACACAGCAACGCTTCGTTCCAAAATTTTAACTGTGTCTAGAGGCCATAATATTAAAACCTAAATCTGTAAGGCCTAAGTCCATGTACATTTTATTTGTTAAGTTTAAGAGTTAAGTAAATTAGATTAAGTCGCTTGTCAACACGTTCATGCCGGCATGTAACAACGGTGGCACACACTTGACTGCCTAATCGGGCGGCGTGTACCACCGGTGGCTCACACTAAAATGCCTATCGGCCAAATAATCATATCTTTAACACTTTGACTGCCGAAAAAGAATACCACAATCTCGTTTAGACACATTTTTAATATTTAATTCTCTGAAAAGAGAACACTTACTCGATTTGAGGTGACATGGAAGCTGAAGTGTTAAGATAGTAGAAATAACTTCTATATGGGTGAAAATTAAAATAATGAAAATTTATCGTAAATTCATTTATTTTTATATTTATATTAATATTATTTTAACATATAGTATTTTTTATTATTTATTTTATAATTGTTGGATTGCCAATACTGCATAATACCCTGGAATAGCTCCCGTCCGATAGAGCGAAAAAACATTAAACAGTCCCGACCCTAACGTGTAAAGTATTTTCATAGTTCTATAACTTAACGTTGATTAAGAGGTTTTTCAAAGTATAGAGTTAGTTTTTACGGTGTTGTGAGTGGTGTAAGCATATTATTACATCCTCACTCGACAACATGCTACAGTAAGTGTAAACATGCACCCTGCATCAATGCTCGCACCAGGGGACCAGAATGTACCAACGCATTTCATAGACCAGGGCCATAAAAATGGCTCGAACGGCTATCTAATTTATCGCTATGAATATCCCAGGGGCTAATGGTCAGAGCCTAAGCCCCAGTTCCCTGGAAGCTGTTACCGGTCGCATGCCGCATGCAATCTCTTCCCCATTCCATTATCTTCAAACAGTCTTCTCACTATGGCAACTTGACTCCCTCAAGGCTAGCGGCTCCTTGGATCTGCCCGAGCCACGAAGGATATCGTGATTCTCAGGAAGCGAATGAGCACTAAAATAAGGTACGGGCATAAAAAATCATAGCATGCTGGGGAAAGCTACTCATGAAAAATCATCAAATACTTCAAGCAATGCTCTGAAGCATGGTAACTTAACCCCCCCCCTCCTTTATATTCTACGACTGGTATTTAGTGGAAATTCTCAAAAGAAACGTTTTGGAAAACATATCCACTTGAGGTTCTCTCTCTCTAGGCGAGTTGACTCTTTTCTGATAGACGTAAATTCAATCTAACTTTTGAATAGCATTAAGGATATGGCCATGTATGACATGCCTACTTTGAGGCGACTGAAAAGTAGGTAGATTAGGTAACTCATCTATGAATCAATGAGACAGGTATTATGCACTGCCCGGTGATATTCTTTCTCTTGCCAGATTTTTTTTTTTATATTTAGAAATATTTTAGTTCGACTATTTTTAAATTAAAGACACCCGCAAATAACCTAACTGTTTATTCCCATTCTTTTATTTATTTGGTTTTAAGTTACATTATTAATGAAAAGGCGGCGGATACATCTGGCACCTATTTTTCAACCTGCAATGACCGAACGACAGTGAAGAATAAAGGGAAGAAACGAATAGGCTTTAAATTGGTACTTTGAATATTTAGTACATTTAATTGTAATTTTAAGTTTTCTTTTTCTTTTTTAAATAGTGACATTTGGAATTTAATGTTTGATTTTTTCTTTTTGCATGTGAAGGTGTTTTTCTTAGCCTCAAAAGCGTGCTCCGTATTTTGCTTTTAACATCTATATGCAAATTCAATTAATTCATTTAGTTTGTTATATAAATTTGTTGTTGAAAAAATTCTTTAAATTGATAACGTTTTAAAATTTAAGAACCGAAATAGTAGCCACTAGACTAAGGGGAATAAAAAGTATATTTAACTCTCACAAAATACCATATATTTATGCGCAACACATAACATAAAATGCAGTATGATTTTAGTTAATAACATGGTGATGTGATTAATTATCATCTTTTAGATAAAGCCATAACAGAAATATTTTACACATTGCCTGATCAAGAAAATATGTTTTAAACAAAAAATCATATTTAATAGGATAATACCAATTATTATATATCATATGAGAATATTACGATCTATCCTTGCGGAGAGCTTTATCAGATTTAATAAAACAAAATTAAAAATTTTAGAAGAACGTATTTTTATCAAGCTTCAATGAAATGTTGGTTTTTTTATATACTTTCTGGGTATTCGAGAACCGGGTTAAAGATATGCTTTTTTTTAAACACAAAAAAAATAAAAATAATATTTTATTTTACTTGTTTATCTATACTACAATTTGAATAGGAAAGATGGTATTATTTTTCAGTTTTTGTTATAATTGTGAAGGACATAATAGTCACGAAAAAAAAATCTCAAAAATAAATTCATAAAAAATAGCGAAAAATTTCAAAATATTTATAAAGAGTAATAAATCCATATAATAAAGAAAGATAAAGATAAACTTATAACATATTGCTATCAGTGATATGATTGCAATTATAAAACCAAGAAACGGATACGAAAAAAAAATCAGCAAAATCGTAAGTTATTATTTTTTTTCTCTATACAAATTTATTCACGTAGACACGTTTGTGTCAGGTATTTAAGGCATGAGGAAGAAAAATGCCGAGTAGCAAAACTTAACGAATCCTTTGATTCAGCAGAGGTCTTTCATCCAGATTCTCTTTAGTCGTCTTTACCTGACAGCAACAACCGCGGCCTTATTAAAAGATAGTTGTTATGCCTATGAACTTTAAAATGAAAGCGTGGGTGATCAAAATTTCTAAAAAAAATTCTCACGAGTATATGTATATTTAATTATTTAATTCTTCTAGTCTTGTTTGGAACTATATCATTAGTTTTTAACTAATTTCGTTGCCATTAATTATAATATAATTGTTTCTTTACCCTCTAGTTCTTTTCATTTAGCAATTTAAAAAATTCCTTTGCGCATCTCATTTTTTAGTTCCGTTTGAGCGGAACTTATAATTTCAAAAAGGAAAATCTGATGGTTGGTTGGACGCGATCTCGTTCTAAAAACCTTATTAAGCAACCGTTGGCCCAGAAAATGTACTTGAATCCAAATTACCGAACTCATTTTTTATCAAGCATACCATCTACTTTCATTCTTTTTATTAAGTTATTCTTGATTTCGTTTTCTGAAGATTGTCTTGGTTTGATGAAGAATAAAGTATATATATACACACATATATCGAAAAATATTTTAATTTCATCCACCTTCAAATATTACGGTAGATAAATATTCATTCTTAAATTGGTGTCGCGTTTAATGAAGTTAGATAAGGCCCATGTGACGTCCATTGACTCGAATAAACGCCGAATTGCGCCCAGGAATACCAAGCGCGCATGTTCCCACTGTCTTGCGGGACTTGCCTACCGCCCAGTCGCCAAGGTGTTATGCTCCAGTGATTACCCCCACGCACGAAGAGACCGTGTTCAGTTTGTGTTCTTTAGGCCACAGTGTCTGGGTGTGTGAGAGTGCTAGTGTTTTACTGTTATGTTCCATCTAGCCGACACCGTACTCAGGAGAATAAAGGTACTTGAAAATCAAAAATTTTTGTTACACCAAAAACTACAGGGCATATTACTCTGATATCTTATCAATTTCACATACCACAAAGAATATGTTCATAATATCCTCATATTTTCTTTCTTAAGAATTAAAATATATAGCTGACAATAAATTCTATTTAAAAAAAAAAAAAAGCTAATACAAATGAGAACGAATTTTAATCCTCTAACTCTGAGTAAATTATCTATTTTAAATCGACTTAACTACTGTTAACGCAAAATTTAAACAAATTCTATATATAACATTTAAATTAAAGGTTAAATAATAATATTAGTAATGATTGACCTCTTTTCAGAAGAGAGAAATAAAGCTTTTTTAGCTTGCTTTCAACAAGTAGATCTGGTCAGTCAGTAGATAGCCACCGTCAAAATTAATTAGGCGCAATATCAATTAGTATATTAGTATAGTATATAGTATCAATTAGTATAGTATTGTAACTTAATTTGTGGATTTAAGAGTTGAAATTAATTACAGTTAAAAAATGTTGTATGCAAAAAAATTGTAATGAATACGTATCCTTGAGGATTCCCTATATAAAATAAGAATAAAAAAAGTTTGAGCTTTGTGTGATTGTAGGTGGTTTTAGTTACCTGACTTTTAACGCAGGTTAGCATATTAACGTAATCGTTTAGTGTTTTAAGAAAATTCTTTTGGCGGGAGTCCTATTCTCTCTCAACGAGGTCAATCAATACCCGCTTGCCTCCTTCCCCTAAGCCGGTCCTCTTGAGGAAGGTAAAGGTTGACTCAGCGAAACGACGACCTTTCGTAATGCCAGAGACAAGCACCCACAACATGTTCAGGAAAGAGAGAGGGAATTCCGGGTGGGAAAATTTCGGCGATGGGATGTCTCTGCGACGGAGAAGGATCGCCTGCTTTATTTTCATAGTTAATATTCCGCTTGTACGATGGTTCTATGCATAAGTAATGAAAAATATACCCTCCGTAGATTAGAAGCAGCGTGGACAAGACTCCTAAGAGAGATCAATAAGCACCGCGCCCAGGGTTGTGCAATAACCCTTCTCTTTCCCAGGGCAATATCTCCTTCTACCGTCACTTCAAGGCTGGTCGTCAAGACATTTAAATATTATAAATTATTTAAGATAGTCCACGGCACGTTACGGTATCCTCTCACGATAGGGTATTGCAACGCACATCGGGTCGAGTTGCGTTGCTAAGGGGAAAGTTTTGACTATCGATCACGTTTAATTTTATATAAAACTTCAACGGATAATCCGAACGACCAAGAATACAAGGAAATATTCATTTAAATGAAGTCGAATGGATTATTCTTAACTAGGAATTTCCTTTTTAAGAAACAGTAAATTTTGTGTCAAACAATCAAATAACATTCACTATGTACCATGGTTTAGCACAAATATTCCAGATAAAACAATGACTTAAAAAAGTTTAACAAGTAAAACGCATTAGCCCAAACATCGCTCGGTAAAAATATAAAACACATCTGACAAAGTAATACGGATACTTGACTTCCTTTGCATCTTTTTTTTCCCGTAAATGAAATGAATAAATGTCTCCCCAGAAAATTAAAAAATATGTTTAATATTTATGCAATCATGTGTCACTGGTTTAACCAATACTGCCATGGACTTCACGTTACTTGATAGTCTTGACAAAAAAATTGCAGAGTCCAGACTTCCGACAGTTTCAGCTTTTGAGTAGAAAAAAAACAACATCAAAATATTGTTGTTTTTTTAAAATTTTAATCGCGAAATTGCTCGATAATATGGCGATATGATAATTATTGAGGAAAAATCAGAATCATAACTATTGTTAAAAAATTAGACGAATGGTCGAATTTTCAAAAATCGAAAAAAAATATCTAAAATTTTATTATACCATTTTGTAAAAAAATAAATACAAATACAGCGTTTAGAAAGTACGTTATATGACTGACTTGGCCTCGTGTAGCCCGTTGTTTGACATCTCAGTTAGCAACAGTAATGGTTAGAATTTCTCCCCCCCCCCCCGTAAATGTATTGAATCAAATGAAATTTAATAAATGCATACTTCCCAAAAAATAAAAAAATGTATTTAAAATTATGCTATAATTAATTATAACTTAAAATTGAATCAAACGCAAGATACTGCTACAGAAATCATACGTTCAATGTACCATTTTATTTTGATATTTTGTATTTCCTATTGTTTTACATTCATGAAAAAAAAATCCCTCAGTGTCCCGACTTCCGACGATTAAGTTTTTCATTTGTTCGATTGTAATAATTAAATGTCTTTCTAAAATTTGATCTGATAATTAGGATCAGATATAATGATTAAAGGAACAATCAAAACCATAACTTTTATAACAAAATTAGATAGCCCAAAATAATATTTTGAAAAAACGAAATTTTATTACAATTTATACAAAATTAAAAAAAATGAAATAAAATATTTAGAAAGTAAATAAGTTATACGACTGAGTTGGCCTCGTGCAGTCCGTTGTTTGACATCACAGTTAGCAACAGGAATCGATGAACGTCACGTTTTCTTCTTAGCTTTATCAAAGGCTTAACATAATTTCTTTCTCCTTTATTACTGTCGTGGCATTATAGATACCTACTCTCTAATATTTTTTACTTATAACCTTTATGTTTTTATATCTAATCGGCTCTTCAAAGTTGTATAGGGTAGTAATACTCATGGAAGTGTGAGCTTAAAATAATCAATTATGAAAATAACATAAGGTATAACTGCTTCTTCGAATTCTACGATCGATTAGAAAAACAAATTTAACTTAACTATATTTTTGCATTAAGTCTTTAAGTGTTTTTTATATTTGTTAAATTAATAACTTCAATAAACAATTAAAAATGTTTTTGATATATAGATACAATCAAGTATTTTTGTGATCCTTTATTTAAGCCTCACTTGAATTAGTTGTTAAATTTTAAATCTTTTTTTCTTTTTTGTCAAGTTGACTTTCAAGCTTTAATAGAATAAAACTGATTTTTGACTAGTAATATATTTTTAATTATTATTTGAATTAAGGCCTACTTAATTGAAAATATTCTTTATGGTCACAGATATTGTTATCTTTACAACACGTAAATGCCAAAACTTAGAGAAGAAAAAACTAGAAAAGTGATGCTTAAATTAAAGATCACAAACAAAAATACTTGACGAAAAACTTCATAGCACCAAATAAATAAATAGAAAGTAAAAATTATTATTTAGATATGTTCCAAAACAACGAAAAATAAAATATTATGTATAGTGTTCAATTCTGAAGAAGACTTAATTATTCATGAATGTTGGAATTTCATGATAATTTTTTCTCATATTTAGTAATTAGCATTGTTTGATAATTCTGAAAATCAAATATTCCTACATAATCCAAACTTCCGACAGATTTAGCTGTCTATCAGAGAAAAATCATGAAAACACTTTAAACATTTCTTTTTTGTATTAGAAATAATAAGATTTCTCAGTAACATTTTTAAGTGAAAATTATTGAGGAACGAAAAAAATAAAAGTAGCAAAATAAAAAATTAATAATTATTATATTATCTAATAATAATAATTTTATTCATTGAATTCATACGAAAATTATATTGTATTTAATGAAAGAAATCAATTCATTGCACGATATAAATTAATAGAAGTGAGATTAATACAGGCCGAAACGTTGTATGAAAAATAGCAAAAATTAGACTGTGTCCTGAAGAACTTTTAAGGTTACTATTTCACAAAAAAAAAAAAAAAATTCGCAATTTTAATTTCGCAAATAATGATTGATTGCAGTCACAACTGATAATTTAGAGGCAGAAGATGAAATTCCAAATAAAAAAAAAAGAAAGAAAAAAAAACCTGGATTCAAATTTTGATTATTATATATGCACGAATAGTTCAGAATTGCCATAATTCAAAAATTTCAGAAATTAACTATCGCATACCTGACTGCATTCTATCCGCTTTTCCAACTATTAATATCCGCAATGTCCATTACGGAAGAATATTATCCCAGTTAATGAGACTGAATTAAGAGCTTAGATTCGGAAGGAAATGAGAAACTGCGTTCACTTTCTAATGAGGCCTTTAAAGAAGCCATAAATCTTTACTAAGTGTTCCTGGTAAATTGCAAATGCATCCAACTGCATAAGAAGTCACAAAACGTATTTTTGTTTTCATTATCTGTGAATAAAAAACATAAATAAAAATAAATGTAGGTTGATTGTATATATACTTTTGTGAATTAGGCAAAAAAGTGTATGTTTAGGTGAAATCATAGTTAAACATTTTAGTAATTAATATTATCAAAAAAATAATGCAGATCAATGCTATTTATTTATATATATATTTATTTAAATTTATTAATAAGTACGAACTGTTATTAATTTGTAAAGTCCATTCTATTCGTGTTTTAACATCATTTACTACAGTCTTTTATATAAAAACTTATCTGAGTCCACTGAGAACGTTCAGCAATAAATAAAAAATTAATAAAAAAACCCCAACAAAAACAGAGGAAATTTATATTCTTCTCTTTTTGAATTTGTGAAATAGATAAATTATATTAAGTAACATTTCTTATGAAAATACGACAAATAGTTTTACACAATTCTAGATTGAGTTATCAATATTTTACTGATTTCCAACTTTATTTTGATAGCGTAAAAATAAGAAGATTGCATATAGTTGAAAAAATAAAAATAAATAAAACGAATGTATTTGGGTTTACAGAACCCAATATTAGATAAAATAATATTCATTATTGAAGAAAATCGATGGTGTATTTAAGCCATGGAAATTATTAGTAATAGGGAATATTGTTAAGGTAGATTAGAAGTCTCTTTTGGTAGAAGAAATAACAATTTGGTCTTCGGTCTTTGTATGGATGCTTAACTGCCTAGAGCAAAGTTCAGATCATAGAAGAACTAAGTTCTCGAGCAATAACCTTCCTCGAATGGGAAATTGATAGTTTGTTTTTAAAACTGTTTAGTTTTAATTTTTAAGCAATTTTAGTTATAGAGATAAGAATGGACATGACCGGGATTCAAGGGCGTACCCAGGATTAAAACTAGGGGGGGGGGGCAAGCTATGGTCGTTCAGTTTGTACAATCTTACCTCGAAAAAGGTGAATGAAACCAAAATTTTTTATAATTATAGCATTGCTTTATTAACTAAGTCATTACAATTATTTGGTTGAAAAAATTATTCTTCCCGCCTTAAAAGCTTAAAAAATTATCACATCCAGCCTTCTGGGGGCCAGCTGCCCCCCTGCCCTGTGCTGGGTACGCCCATGCCGGGATTCGCAAGCGGGTCTCTCAGACATCGTTGCAGTGCTCTAACCACTGTACTATCCTATTCCGTATATCCAACCATGTCAACCTTCTCTTTTCACTGATACCGCTCGTGTCAATATTTACCTTGCAGCGAGTAAACGGAGTCGAGAAAAAGTTCAAGAGTGGCCTCCAATTGACGAATCTTCATTGTTAAACATTTATTTGTTTAATTTAATTTAATCTGAAAAAATAAATGTTTAGAATTAATATTTAAGTTTTTTTGTTTTTGTTTTTTTAAGCTGTTCTTTCTTTTCACTTAAATAAGTAGAAGAGTAAATTATTTCTCAAGGCTTTGTAGTTTCAAATTACATTATTTGAACACCACCAATCGACATTCTTAAATGTGAAAGGTTGAAATCGAAATAATAGAAGATATAGAGTGGTTCTCCATTTCTCCTATCGGCACTTCGGAGGACGAGATTTATATCGCTATTTCCCGAGGAACCAATTGAGTTTGTGAGGGAGAAAAAGAGAGAGGGAGAATTTGGGGATTATATAACTCGTCGCCGAATATCAATTCATATCGCCCCCCCCCTCAAAAAAAAAGAGACGTTCTGATTTTGATCTTCTTTCAAGATACCGTGTAATTTTCTTAAAACATATAGACGAGAATCAGCTTTATACTATAATAAAAGCATTACTATATTGCTATTTAAAGCTATTAACTCGTTTATTTTTAATTAAATCAAATTGATATTAATTCATTTATTTTAAGTACTATAAAATAATGAAAAAACAAATAAAAACGTAGAGTGTACCTTAAATGAAAAGAGTAGACATTTAGGTAAGGCGCACATTGAAACACAGGGGAGGCAGTGCAAGGAAGAGCAGTTTTTTCAATACGTGAGGTTTATTGGAAACTGAGCTGCCCAGCTCTGCGTCGACTGCCTCTCAATGTGCGCTAGACCTTATTATAGGATATCCATGAAATCCATATTGGTATTTCCTGTAAAAGTGTAGGTATTGTATATTGGAATAGGTACCTATATGTTGGAATAGGTTGTAAAGAGACTTCCAAGGTGTTTATTTTTAAAAAACCTTAGACTATGGTCACCCCACATTTCAAATCCGTAAAGGACCGTAGAAGAAAACTAGTTTTGTAAATCCTATTTTTTAAGTTTCGGAACAGAAGGCCGCGAGCATACCCGGCTTTTAATCTAGCCTTTATTTCCTGTGTTTATGAATACAGAAATGAAACATTATTCCTAAAAAGAACACTCTTTTTTTTAATTTAGTTTATCAACTTAAATTTAACAACCAATGTCGTATACGAAACAATACATATATGAACATATGAAGTCCCTTTAAGAGAGAGGTATAACAAGGATAGGATAACTTTAACGAGTATGTGACTTTGTTGTCAACAAACTTTCTCAGACCGAAGGCATTAGGGAATGAAAAAAAAAGGCATCATTACCCCTTCCGGTAATAAATAAATTTTCTACTTGGCAATTAATTAGGATAAAAATCCAAATCTTGATACTTAAGCAAGTTAAAAACGGATTCCTGAGTAAGCGACTGACAGGGCAGAGGCGAGGAATGCCTCGTAAAGTCACAAGGACGACATTCCATCCCCTCTATATGCTACTAATCAAAGGAGTCCTCGTTCAAAGCGGAATTCACGCGGAATATGCGGATTAGAAGCTGGTCGCATGTTAAGTTCCTGGGACATAATGAGCATTAAACATAAACAAGTTTAATTATTTATTTTGAGTAATAATCTATAAAAATGATTTCATTTTTAAAAAATTAAAAAAGTAGTTTCAGTTTCATTACAAATACAAACAACTTGAAGCTTAAGCGTATGAGTTAATATTTCATACAATAAATTCATAAAAAGAAATATACCTGAAGTCCCCACTAGATCATCCAATATTTTTTTCACATTTGATAACGTTTGAAGCCGTATTTGAAAACGCGGAGGAATTTAGATATTTAGGTTATAGTTTATATTGGATGGGGGGGGAGGGGGGAGAGAGGGGTGGTGGTGTATAGGGATCGTTCTATCGGGGTCGCTAAGCCTTTATGATTATTATTATAAACTTGCACATTTTTTATCAGTATCCGCAAAGCTTATAATTATAGTAAAATATACAAACAACCCTATAAATATAGTTATGGCTGCATACAAAAAGTAGTCAAAGCCAAAAAAAAAAGTTTAAATCTCAAAAAATGTCGACCACGCTCTTCCAATAAAAATCATTCTAATTTTACTATCAATGGTATCTAGTAAGTTTGGTTTAGAAACAAGCGAAAATTCAAAACTATATTACGGATTCCGGCCAATATAAGTTTAACATTAAGATCCTAAATGCGGTTAGTTGTAATTGTTAACATAGGATACAGTTGAAAATAAAAATTCCATGAAATCATAAAAAAATCATAACATCAAAAAATGCGTCAATGCCTACAAGTAATTGTGGTGATGATCGAAAAAAAAATGAGTAATGAACGATCGCTAATAATGATTTCATTAAATAAAATAGAGATTAGTACAAGAAATAACTTTTATGCGTAAGCTTGATAATAAGTGTAAGGTATTTTTGTAATTAACATACATAAATAAGAACACACCTTATCGCCAAATCTCATGTACATTAAGTACGTGCAGTCAGCTCATAAAGAAAATTTCTGTAGAATAAAAATCGGTTTTTCATCTTAAAAAAATTAATTCCATTAAATATACCGATACAGCCAGTCTTATTTCTTACATAGTCAATGGACCGATATGCCAAAAATAGAGTGATATTCCGATATCAAAATCGGCACATATCCATCACTATTCATCACTTATAGATAGTTATTCTATTTTCAACTAAATATTACTTCTATATTTAATGATATAGTAACAATTACGTGAGTTTAAATAATTTTTATTGAAAAAAATAAAATAATAACACAATGTCAGATAAACAATAAAACTTATATAATTAAAATGGTTACAAAAAGTATCAATTTGTCATTGCAGTCAAAAAGTATCAAACACCTTAAGTCAAAAGTAACTCCCATGATTTGATCTTCAGAGCATGACTAATTTTCCAGTCGATCATTCAGAACTGGCTAGAAGCTTCCATACAAGCATAGATTGTTCTAGAACAATCACTAACATATCAACTACTAACATATAACAATAAACAGTTTGTTCCAATCGTTCTAGCAATAAGTTCAGAACTCTTTTTAATAATTTATTTTTGTTTCACGTTACAATATAGACGAATTTTGATGCGTTTAAGATTTTGATTAAGGAAAACGTCAAGACTAAACACTGGAGTATTACTGTTATAAAATGTAAAAGATTTCATTAATTTTTAATGAATAAAACAAACATTGTGTAAATAAAAAAAACAATAAAAAAAAAACGGAAGATGAGCAGTTACCAATATCAATAACGAAATACCTTTTATTGGTTATATTGGTCGAGACCAATAATCGGTCTAACGTTGTGCCGATAGTATAATAGGTATAAGTCTATGTCTAGACTATACTAAACATTGCGATTCTCATATCTCCTCTATCATTCACAATAATATTAATAATAAATAATTAACCAACACGAAGGTTCGATGTCGACACCACTATTCGCAAATACCTCCATCCACCGACCGCCATCCAGACCCAACTCAAAAAGATCTGCCTTAACGCAATCCTCCCACCTCCGTCTCGGCCTTCCTCTTCGGCGCTGCGTTTATTAACTAAAGAATACAGTGAATAGAATAATTCATTTACTATATTGTATATTTATTGTACATATATAATTACGAGGTAAATAATAGAGAAATATATTTTATTTCGGAATATAATTTAAAAATGAGATATCGAACCTTAATTACATTACATGACATGATTGTATCAAAATAAATCATTGATTCGGTCAACATTTACTCTGGAATTATAATAAAATAATTAAGGTGAGCAGTTAGATTCCTGCCCATTAAAACGAATATAAGGTTTGTTCAATGATTGAAATAGGGCCAAGTTCGGCTGATAAAAACTCAATAAATAAATAAATTATTGAATACGATGTTAGTATATAAAGTACTTATAAAATATAAACTTTCACTTTGTAGCAAAAACTTATAAATATTGCCGTGATCAGGTGGCAAATGGCCCACTCTATTTGCCATAAAGATTATTCCCAGAACATATAATTTTCATGTGACTGATATCCCCTGCCTTTTTAAGGAAATTATACATTTCATAATTTGAGCACGCTATATATTTTTTTTCGAGAGCACACGTCAAGTTAAAAAGTAATGATCGGTAAACACTGTTCATTAATTCTTTGACACTCATATCGAAAGTATTAATACTTCAGAAGGCAATAAACCCGAAGGTTTATAATAATTAAATTTCATTTAAATTATTTTGATTTTCAGACTTGATACCCTGATCGATATGGGATCATAATCAATCTCTACTTTCACTTAGATTTCGGTCCTAATAGCTCCATGCTAATTTTACAAATATTTTTGCCAAGAATTGACATTTTTGAATCCCTTACTTAAAGCGGTATACAGAATTTTATAAGATAGATGCATTGGTATCAATCCATTCATGGTTCGCTAGGTTCTTAACAACATCGGATCTAGCAATATTTGTCTGTTATTGCCAAATAGATATGAATGATTTTTCCTTTATAGGTACGGAAATATTCCTTTAGCAAAAAAGCAAAAGTTCTACCTGGGAACATAATCAAATTCAAATTATTTGCAGATAAAAATCCTGAAACGAATAAATGACATTGCGGTTTTAGAATCCGGAAAACTTGTAATCTATAAGTATTAGGGATTAAATTAATACAGGATAAATTAATCTAAATATTTAAATTCGTCTTTTATTTATTTATATTTAAATAGGTTTCAACACAAAAGAGTCATTGGCAACACTCCGATTATTTGTTTACATTTTATCGTAGAATTGGATGATTTAAACGAGGATTTTCAGTTTGATTTTTTGTTTCCAATATATTATCAAATTTAGAGGTGTGTACTAGTCAACGGTTATTCTTTAAAATAAGTTGATTTATAGTTTTTATTATTTTATTTATTTGGTAAAGACAAAGTATATACAAACTAATACAACTATACAGTATAGAATATATTTATCTCTATACCTAGCATGTGTTATATAGAAAGATTTTACATAAATAAAAATAGAGAATACTAAAAATATGAACATAGTATATACACAGTGTATAAGTAAAAATATATCACAAATACTTTATAAATTTGTATAAGACTTTGTCTTTAACAAATAAATAAAAAAAAGAAAAAAGTTTATTTATAGTCAGGAATTCTAGTTTGATAAATATCAAACTTTATAATATTGAAAATGATTTTTTTATTCCCAACATACAGACAAATTTAGATGTGTGTAATAGTCAACTGTTTTTTCAGTTTGATTTATTGTTTCCAATATATACACAAATTTAGAGGTATGTACTAGTCAACGGTTATTCGATGTGTACTAGTCAACGGTTATTCTTTAAAATAAGTTGATTTATAGTCAGTATTTTCAGTTTGATAAATATCAAACTTATACTGAAAATACTGACTATCAATCAAACTATTGCATTATATTTGTAGCTTCGTAATTTTTACGTTCAACCAGTATACGTGTGGGACAAAAAAGGTGGAAGGAGATTATCGCGTGAAAATTCACTGTGTCCGATTCTGAGCAAACTCATGATCATTCTATTTTCTCGGTTGCTTACCCATTCCTCCTAATTAGTCTTGAACTAGAAAAATTTTGAGGGATTTCCTCGCCAGGTATCGTTCCATAGTGCTATTATTTGGGATTTGCTACGTTATCCAAACTCGCAAAGTTTTGAACACACTTTCGAGAGCAAAACTAATTAATGTAAGCACGCGAAGGATTTGACGGACAGGCAATCAACAGTTTGACTGAAGTTAAATGAAAAAGATATCGAAGGGATCGAGGAAGTAGGCCATATCGTGGAGTAGGAGTTGCTAAGTGGTTTCGATGCTGATGCCGTGTCAAGCGGTGGCAGGGGGCAGGCCGGGTATCGAACAAACCCAGCTCGACAACAGACGATGATCCACCTCCTTCCTGTCAGCTGTCATTCAATATATCGCAACCATAAGTAAGCCGCGCGCATTAATATGGTGGCGCAAGGTTTTCGCAATGTTTGGCGACATTTGATCCATACCAGGGTATTATATAAAGTCGACTTGGCACGAACGTAACCTAATTGATTTTCGGTACCTCGAGTCGGGGGAATATTCTCACCTTCACTCTTTGACAACAGTACTATCTGACCTTTCCATTACATAGATCCTAGGAAGCGGAATCTTTATGCCTGCTAGGACGCAAATGTGGAAAAGTAGTCACGTCATAACAACGCAGATATCCATGGCTCAGTTAAAAACTGAGACGAATCAATCAATGGTTTTCTGGTTCGCTGAGACCTACCAATAGCATATAAACCCATCTTCATAATTCATATCTGAAGTCCTTTCTCTGTTGAAATAGAAGATAACCTAATTTCAATTCCATAAGGAAACAATACGCATTAGTTCGTAATTAAAAATTAACCGTAGGAGAATTTAATATGATTTGCTTAAAAATTCTCAGCTATTTCAGGACTGCAACTTGTCTGAAATCGTTCAGCATCAGCGTAAAAACTAATTATCCGCTTTGAGATGCTTAACTTAAATTTGTTTAATCAAGAAAAAATAAAAGAAACATTCATCTTTCTCTGTCTAAATAAAGTATAATCTAATTCCATATCAATTAAGAAACAATATGCATTGCTTCCTTATAGAATTGAAGGGGTCGGGGCAAAATAGTGCCAAGCAACATTTTTAACAAAAATAAACTGTAGCTGCAGTCTGTTGTATATTACGTAGGACTATATGTCTATTATGAAAATGCCACCTAAATATGACTATAGCGGCTCTATATAGTCATATTTAGGTAGCATTTCCTTCAATTATAGTTCGGGGAATTTAAACTGAGTTCGTTTATCTCAAAACCTAGATTTGTTAATTTTTTTGTTTTCAGTTCTGAACTGAGTCATGGATATAAGAAGCTAAGTTACAATCCTTACCATATTAGCTAGCATTCGAAATTTTCTTTAAAAAGTCAAGAAAAACCTGATTGCTTATTGCACATTCACACAGAGATAAATGTGCCTTTTTTTCTTCTTTTTTTTTCCAGCGTTATTGCATAATATTATCCTTTTGTGGACCTATCAGCATAGTATGTGAACTCTTTGAAAACATTTTTAAGTGTTACCACGCCTGTAAATATCTACAACAGCTATGAAACGATCCTCGTGTTGGGGTAAGTTCTGGGGCTCTGACATCTCTTTTTATAGCTCCACTTTAGTTTAAACTCAATTAGAAATGGAAAAAGCTGACAGTTGGTTGAGCGTATTTTCATTGTCTTAACCTTATTAAGCAACCGTTGCACAGTGGGAAAATTTTGTGATTTAGCGGCCAAAAATCTATAACTCCTGATCAAATGACGATAATCAAATAATTCTTTTTTCATTATTGAGCTTGGCATTTCAAAAAAATATAAATATCATCACTCGGGGTATTTCAAATTAATTTTAAACTGAATCCTTTCTTCACTTTAATTTAAATAAAATAGTTTATTAGGTGCATGTTAATACATAGAGGATGAAATGAGTCAGCATTGTTATCTATTGACCTTTCTGCTTATATACATGTCTTTTTCTGGTATTTGCTCCTTTTAATAGATTTTTAAATAATTATTGTCTGAATACGAAAAAATCCAAAAAATTAAATTAAAAATATCCTATTTTTTACAACTTTTAAGGAAAAAAATATTATTAAATAATTAAAGTAGAAGTATATTTTAGGATTTAGTCCAATTCGAGGCCGAAAATATATTCAAAGTTAAAATATATGGCTTTAAATCTTGAAATCGATATATCGCTAAACGATCGCATTTGATCGCTTCAATTCTATTATGGCATTTTAGTACTCTAAATCCTCTATCACTGTGAAAAAAATCAGAACCAATTATTGCCAATAAAACTTTTTACGTTAGTTTAAATACTTTTGTTTTCTACCGATATAATTAACTTGCTCGTAATTATATTAGATTTTTATTCAATATTTTTACAGGCATCTTCCATGTTTAATTAGTTTATTAGGTACAATAAAATGAAAAATGAAGGCTAATATAAAAAAATGTATATATTTTCATTTTTATTTCAATCTAATTTAAAATACATGGAAATTACAAATTTGAAGTGTCTATTTCGATTACCTATTCAAAAATATCCCCGATATCTTTAGGGAAAACTTCATTGATTACATTACTTTTTTTACCCAATCTCAAACATGATATCAGAGGATCCGAGGAGACAAGCATAATTCCGAAAAGGTCCTCGTTCACTCGATGCCTTAATATCTTGCAGGTGTTGGTAAGTCTTAACTTTCTGTACTCCTTATGATTAGCTTCTTGAGCTTCTTCCGATAGTTCTCCAATAGGCAAATTATTAAAACTGAGTACATATTTACCGTGGAAGGGAATTTTTATAAACAGTTGGTGTTAAATCTCTCTTCCTCTAAGATTTTTTTTAAACTTCTAAAGTAGATCTAGCATATTGCCCAAACCTTTGAGGGTTTAACTTCAACGAGGGGATGATATTTATATTTTTTTTATTCTCACTATTAAAAGAAATGCCAAGCTCATTAATGAAAAATGAATTATTTGATTATCGTCATTTGATCAGGAGTTATAGATTTTTGGCCGATAAATCACAAAATTTTCCCACTGTGCGTTGGCCAAAAAAAGGTATTTAAATCCAAATTACCGCTCTTATTTTTTTCGAGCGTTATTGCATATATTATCCTATTGTGGACCTATCAGCATAGTATGTGAACTATTTGAGAAACTTTTTAACAGTTAACTCGCCAGTCTTTATTATAAATGAAAAGGCTTCAGTGCTTCATAAGGATAATACAAACTGATGTGAAGTTTGTCAAACTTATTAGGTGATAAAAATTAACAAGCAAAAAATATTAATAAATATTTAAAATGAAACCTAAGAGAACAGCTAATTGTTTTTGGAAATTCTGTTCACTTTTCGATTTTAGTACTTACATATCTATATGTAAATATGTTTTGTTTTTTTTCCGACTATTTAAACTTATTCATGTCTACGGGTTTTTATATTGGGTTAAGATGATTATAATACCGCCGAAGATACTACACTCTAGATAAAACCCAAGGTTGTTTTTTAGTTATTTTATTTTTAAAAAAACAAAACAAACATAATCATAATTTAAAACCTTTATAAACGTAATTCTGCAATAATGAAAAAAAAGACATTCGAATCGCCGATTATCATGGTATTAATTTGTTTGTTTGTTTTGTTTTTTCACTCAAAAATAACATATTTATATAATTAAGTAGTTATCATATCTAATGCAGGCAGGAAAAAAAATCTTAACATATTAACACGATTTAAAAAAAAGGAAATAAAAATAAAAAAATGTTTTCTTTTAATGGGCAGTTTAATGTAATGAATTGTATTAATAATGTCGCCAAATACATAGGGATCTTTATCATTTGTCATAGAAAGTAAGAAAATGATTTTCCATGTCCCACTTTCTTAAATAAATTAGAAACACTGTGAGAAAAAAATAAATAAACGAAACAGAGTTTTTAAGGAAGCTTTTAGATGATTCCTAAAATTAATGGAAGGGAATTCAAGTATACTACATTGAGGGTAAAACATTCATTTATTATTATGGTAGCGTCCGTGAATTTTTTCAAGTCATTAAAAATAAAAATAAATGATTTTCTTTAGCAATTAGAAAAATATGAAAGAATATCCGTGCGTGGATTGAAAAATATGTTTATTAATGCATTTAATAGCAGTGTAAATCAGAAAATAAAATGACGCGTTAGCAATCTCTATCTACGTATCATTTGCCCGTTCATTTAATTTTCCATAAAATAATTTTTTTTAATTTATAATTTTATTATTAATAAAGCATTTCATTGACTCATATTTTCCAATCCCCCTTCCTTTGAAAGCAAATCTCTAATTTATAAAAAAACTGATTTCCTTAAAAGAAAAAAAAAATTGTAAAAAAGAAACGTTTATGAACATCATTTGGCTTTATTCTTATAGTTATTACTTCTGTAAATACCTGAATACTAAAAGAGCTCGTCACAAAAACTATCTAATTTTTTTTTTTTTTTTTCTTACATACCTTTTTATCTTTTTTTTCTTACATACCTCGCCACAAAATAATCATAGAATGATTGCAATCATGCGATTTTTCTTGACGTTTTAATGACATAAGAAGTACACAAATGAGCGTTCCTTAAGATTAAAATTAAATTTACTATTGAACTATCAAAGTATTGACACACTGACCGCTGCATATGCTGATGATACGGCGATTCTCACTAAACACAAGGATCCTACACATGCCTCACAAATTTTACAACAACATTTACATATAATAAACGACTGGTGTAAACTATGGAAGATTCGACTTAATCATGACAAATCCAAACACATAACGTTCACTCTTCGAAAAATTACCTGCCTTCCAATTTATATAGAAAATTTCCAAATTTCACAAACTGACACCGTACACTACCTCGGTCTTACCTTTGACAGAAGGATGACCTGGGGCCCGCATGTTAAGATGAAACGTAAGACCCTTAACAACCGACTCAACCAACTCTACTCACTTTTCTCTAAAACTACAAAACTGGGACTAAGACAAAAATTAAATACATATTTATACTTAATAAAACCAATATGGACATACTTCGCAGATATACGGAACAGCTAAAAAGACCCACTTACACCGACTTCAAACCTTTCAATCAAAACTGTTAAGACTCATAGTTAAAGCACCATGGTACGTCACTAACAAAACACTACATACTGACTTACAAATAGAAACAGTAGACCAACATATAAAGACACTTTATAAACGTTTTCACACCCACTTACAAGGCCACTTCAACGGACTGATTAGAGACATGGCAACAGGTGATATACCAATAAATAGGAGATTAAAAAGGCGTTGGATGAGGGATCTCCTTCGTTAACAATTCCAGATTAACTGACACAAGCCAGGGAAGAGGTACCGCTGGGTGCCATCCTTCCCCATGCCTAACATGCCCTTATTTAAAGTTAGTGTAGCTCTCAAATTTGCTGATTGTCAAAGTTGTTGACAGGCGCAAATGAAGTTATGAAGACAAAAAAAAAAAAAATTTACTATCAAAAGAAAATAATTCATCGTTCTCAAATTTATCTTTTTATTTGAGACTTCGCCTTCCCGTTTTACCCTTTCTAATCTAAAATATAATTAATTAAAGATCATCTTATACCACATTTTTTCACACCTTAAATAATTTGATCATCACATATTTACTCTGTAAAGTATGATAAAATTTTTTATAGTGAAATAAAAGTATTTATCAGTGATAAAACCGTATATGAAGTTTGGGCTGCCACATTGCGGGCATAGAGATACACCAAATACCCAATTTCAGGTTTGTAGTGTTTATAATTTTTGTGCTAGTCTGTTCTTACGCACAAACAGACCATTTCGCCGGACTTAGTAATTTGGACTCAGGGTGCCCCAAAACGTGTATTTCCGATAAAACCCGGAAGTCGAAATTTTTCAAGATCGCAATACTTTCTCTTATTACATATTTAATATATAGGAAAGTGAAAGTAATAATAACTCATTAACAAATACATAAAAAAATTCATCTAACTTTATTTTGCTAAGAGCATTCTGTAACATTAATCCTCACCAGCATTTAATTTAATTTAACTATTTACTATTTATCACATAGACATTTGGAGGGTTATGGTCTCAGTAAATAACTATTATAAGTAAGTACTCAATAATTAATAAGGAAGAACGGTTTAATGATTAATGGATGCGATTTTACCGGAAAACATGTTCAACCTCTTCATTGCAATATTTCTATATGAATAATTACTTATTTCTATCAATGAAATTCGTTTTAATACGATTCAAATCGAAAGTACAGCCCATTCTCAATCTCCATGCCATCCTTCAAAGGAATAACTCCCCCGTCACCATATCACGATTAACATTAGCATAATAATTCCATCAAAATTTTTGCAGGGAAATTTAAATTGGTTAACATAATTTATAATAAGAAATGAATGGAAATGTTTAGGGCTAGCAATCTAAAAGCCGATTAATGTTAGTGAGCAAGAAATATTTAAATTTTTAATCTGTTCGTTAATGTAGAGCATAGAATGGAACCAGATAAAATTTATGAATGAATATTTACGACTCTCATATCCTCGAACTAAGATTAAACTGGCTTAACGGGTAAAGAAATTAATTTTTTTGTAAGACACGATTTAATAGTATTTTCCTTAAATGAATGATGAAATAAAGTTTGAAATCATTATTGATTAAATAAAAATATCAATCACCACTGGATCACTTCGAATTTAGTATATGCACATTGAAAGACTAAACGATTAAAACAAACTAATTAACAAATAGACAATTTACTTTATTTGTTGAAAGTGTGTTTTAACCACTTGCCCATCCCTCGTCAGAGGTATTATTTTTTTTATTTTTCCGTGCATTAAATTACAAGAACATCAAAAAAATGTAAAGAATAAAACTTTCTAAATTTAATCACCAATTACATGAGTTCAAAAATTTAAGTAGTCAGCGGATACTCCCTTGATCGGTTTTTCGCGGACCATATTTCATCTATAACTCTTTATATTAAAGAAGATAAGAGACATTTCTAAAAGCACAAAAAGCTCTCTAAAAAGTGCGTTAACAAAAAAAAAAAAAAAAAGATCACCCCGAAGTTTTTATTATTACATTCCTTTGATTAAGAATAGACATAAATCTTGTAAAAAAAATTCTTAGGGTTTAAAATTTAATTGACCAATTATTTAATGAGAATTTGCCATAAAGTGTGCATTAGTTCTCAAGTTCACAAAATAAACTTTAAAAACCTACCTTTGTATGTTGAAATTTAATCATCGATTTATTTTTAAATAATTCATCTTCTAATATAATTTAAAAAAAAAAATCAACTGCTTTTGACATTTTAAACAAAATTAGAAACTTTACACGATAAAAAAATTAAATAATTCGTAATGATGTACCGACAAAACATTAATATTAATGGTTCGTATACGCATCTCTGACAAAATGGTTAATTAATAATATTGGTTTCATAATTACAATTTTTTTAAAGTTAATTTTCTTTGCATCTATTTTTAATAGGCTCAATTTGTCCTAGAATATCCTGATTGGAATTTGTACCATGTGGATTAATCTCTAAATACCATATACTAATAAATTGATCTATTGTTCTTATTATTTGCAAATTTATCGCTGCAAATCTATTGTTGTTTTTATTCAAATTTTTTTCTTTTTGATTTAAACAAAAAGTTTCTTTGTTTGTTTTATACATTACAGTAATAAAATATTCCAAAAGTTTTCGTGGACCAAAGTGAATAAACCTCTGTCCTAATATAAATGAAATATTTGTAATTTACAAACTGGCATGGATCATAAAAAATGCATTCATAGCTTCAGGAACTTATAATGTTCCAATATTCTCTTTTCTCAACTGCTGATGTTTCTGCGCCTTAAAGTTAAAAAAGAACTTAGATGGCTATTCGTCTAAAATTTACTTTAACTATTTATGATTTCTCAGATTTTATTCATATGAGCCGTCCATTTTATTAAATTATTAAGTCCAACGTCAAAAGCACTTCTAATACTATTTGTCTTAAAAAAGTTCATACCTTTTTTTTTCTTTTGAGTATGACAGAATTATTCATATACGACGGTTTACTAGAAAATATATAGAATGAATGGGAAAAGGTTTAACGAACCCGAATGCCCGATGCCAACACTACCAATCAAAAACTAAAAAAGGTATGAATTTTCCAAAAAGAAATATGATAAATTATGCTTTCCTGGAAAATGTCGAAATTGGCAATAATCATTCTGTCAACTGAAAGGCTCATATGAAAATTACCATATGATTCTCAATTACATTGAGACTGCACTTTCTGTAATAATTACAGAAATAATTATGATAATTAATATATTAATTAATATATACTGTAATAATTATGATATTAATTATTAATATCATAATAAATATGTCATATTTTCAAATATTAATATTCTCTTAATTGTTTTTTATATAAGCTCAATTTGTTTTAGGAGCCTGCCTTAATTGTCCACATAGCTTCCAATTATTTTTTATTTTTGGTAAAGTTTGGTAAACTTAATTAGGTTTTTCAAAATTAAATTTATGGTTTAATTTATATTACTATGCAATGCTACTGCAGTTGATTTTATGCGTTTAAAAAAATATGAATGGCTATGACAGAATATTAGAATTTTCAACTGAACAAAAATAAAAGCATTTATTACTTAAGGCTTATTTATTCAATTAACAAATGAAAGTTTATTACGAGAGAGTTCGCCTAAGACCTATAATTTCCAGACTAAGATCCTCCAGAAGAGAACAGAAGATCTTTACCGGATAGCATCGTGTACCCTCCGGGCGAATGGCATGCCTTCCAGTCTAAACCTTTCCTTCCAGCCTTCGCGAACCATTATGAATGGCTAACGAGTACCCTTCAATCAGGACTTTGCAGAAAAATACTGGTACTATTTTAGGTGCTGAGTTCTCAGTTCGTGCATATGCCTGAAAAATTAGACATTCCGCATGTTTGTCATTTTTTTTTTTTTTAGAAGAAAGTGTGCCATCGTCGTAGACTCTGGAAATACCACCATTTCTCTCATGTGGAAATCGTGTTATCCTCAGGCTGTTTCGGATACGATTTTTCATGTGAACGTTTGTGCTAATTGAAATATGTTTCTATAGATACCTCTTCCAGAATTCATATCTCAATCAATGGTCCAATGCATTATATTGCATAAAGTGAAAAGTAGAAGGATCAAATATAAGTATAAGCGTATCAAAGGATATTAAATATATATATATATATATATATATATATATATATATATATATATATATTTTCACTGGATGTAAACAACTCGTCGCATTTTCGTTTTTATTAAAAAGAGGATTTTTCAAAAAGGTTAGCTGTTAAAAAATGTTTTTTCGTTACAAATAAGGAGAGTTAATATCATAATGAATAAAAAAAGGACTTTTTATAACTGTTGGTAATTAATAGGAAGGATAGTCTACCTCGTATATCAGGTCTTCGTTTTTCCGAATCTTCTCATTAAATTTTACGTGCTTACTTCATTAAATTTTCACCATGTAGATAATAATTTTTAACAATTATAGGAAGAATATAATTTCAATCTCACCAAAAACTCATATCCATATAATATTTTTATGTTGAGGAATTTGTACCAGAAAAAAAGAACGAGAGGCAATTTTAAAAATCTTTTGACGTGAAACAAAACCAGATGATTATTTCTGTTAAATTGAAAACAGGTAAACTTCAGTTAAAATAGTTACATCCGTATATTAGTACGTCATCATATTCTCTAGATGTGACGGGAATGATCTAGAATTCTCTGGATTATTCAATTGAATCAAATAGAAAATATATCTTAAAACTAAGGGCGGATTCACACTATCGCTCCTGTCTCGCTCCACTCCCGGTCCGCTCTCACTCTACTCCATTCACACTAGCGCTCCGCTCCCGCTCCGCTCCAGGTCCGGTCTAACTGGCAAAATATTCTAAAGAGGAATAGAGAGAGGTTAATCACAATATTGGCCCAGGTCCGGCCTCGCTCCACTCTCCTAAAGTCTTTTCATATTCACATTATATAATTTTACACCGTTCACGATTGAAGCCATTAATAATCGAAACCGTCTGTATTTGGATTTTAATTAATAATTAACTTTCAGTTATTAAAGTATTTATTTATTCATCAATTTTATGGCCAAAAAAGTTCAACTTTAAAATATATATATATATATATATATATATATATATATATATATATATATATATATATAATTATAAATTAATTTAATTAATGGTGAAGAAATAATTTAAATTTTTTTTTCCGAATGTATTCGAATACGCTTGAAATGATAAAAAAAAACAAAAAATCACCAACAATACGCACGGTTTTTCGACGTGAAAAATTCATGCTTTTATTTTGCTATGAATTAATGTACTCGTAAAAAATGGTCACCGATTTATTTATTGACTACGTACTCATTGCTATTATAAAATAACGTATAATTTGAAACGAATAAAAATGAAGTATATTAGGAAAAATGTCAGATCATTAACAAAAAAATGTATATTAAAGCAAAATATAATTAAAATATTAATCAGGAAAAGAAGAGAACACAATCGGTAAATTTGTAGCATTTACCGATTTCAACTTGAAATTTTCAAGCGTATTCGAATACATTCCGAAAAAAAATTTAAATTATTTCTTCACCATTAATTAAATTAATTTATAATTATTATTAATAATTATCATTGTGTTGCAATATATTCTTCTTATTATATTTGTTGATAATATTATCTTCTTCATCAAGAAAAGTACACTTACCAGCTATTTCTACAAACGAAAAATTGATTTTTTATTTTGGCCATAAAATTGAAGAATAAATGAATACTTGAATAACTTAAAGTTAATCATTAATTAAAATCCGAATACAGACAACTTCGATTATTAATGGCTTTAATAGCTTAAACCTTTCAAAATTGAACGGTGTAAAATTATATAGTGTGAATATGGTAAGACATTAGGAGAGCGGACCGGGAGTGGAGCGGGAGCGGAGCGCTAGTGTGAATGGGGTAGAGCGAGAGTGGAGCGGGCGCGAAACCGATAGTGTGAATAGGCCCTAAATTAAAGAAGAAAGGGGTTAGGGGCTTCCTCTTGCCTTGAACACCGAAGCACAAGGTTACTTTTGGGTCACTGTTTTGTTACTCCGTTATTCTTTTGTAACATTGTTATTAATGTGTGTTTTAATTGTTTGTTTCACATTTTCGTTAAATAATTTTACGTTATTCTATCAACATATGTCATTAGCGTTACAGTATATCATTTAATTTTGGTACATATTTTTAAATCGTAATAAACCCTAATCCGCATAATGTATTGTAACACTTCTGTGGGGTAACAATAATGATTAAGCGAAAATATAACAATAGTCAATGCCACACGTATTATAAAAACACAAATATTAAAGCAGGTTACAAAAATTATCACTTTTTAACACAAATTATATAGCTTGACCTTCACAGTCAAGACAAAGGCTTAGACTAACTGGTCTAGTCACTCGCTCCTTATATATAGTTGTATTAGGAACCCACTGGAATCTTATAGGCCTCCATGTATTTAACTCGAAAAATCCAGTCCCAAACACGTGATCTGACGGTTCGGTCCAACCGCTAGTTCGTTCAAACAAAAACTTTGGGATTTTAAACCATATGTTTTTTGTTTTTTTTATTTAATGATTTAACGTTACAGTATGATTTCTCTTGTCATTACCTAGATGTCTGGATTTTTGACTATCCAGATACCTTTAGTCTAAGCAAGTCAGGATAAACGCTGTTGTCGACGTTGTGCATTTATCATGGTATTGGAATCTATAATTTTAAATTTAATTTAAATAGTAAAATGTTGATGTTGTTTACTTCCGGGATACATATGCAGATTTTAGCTAATTTCGATCATTACATTTTTCAATAAATCAACCGCCCTTAAAACAGTGGCGGATCCAGAAATTTTCTGAGGGGGGGGGGGCGCACTTTTTTTTTTTACATTTCATGAGTAATGAAGGCCCTAATTTAAAATACATATTAGTACACAATGACGTTTTAAATTACTGCAAATGTTTAAATACAATTCATTTTCAATTAATGAACTTAAAAAATGACTAAATATAGCTGATTTTATATAGAAATAGTAATACTTTAAGAGTGTCCTCACCTCTCAGGGGGGGGGGGGCGCCCCCCGCGCCACTCCCCTAGATACGCTACTGCCTTAAAATGTACCGACTAAACTTAGTTAATAACGAAAATAATGTTATCAATTCTTCTTTATAGATAATTCTCTTATTAGAAGTAATAAGTTGAATTTAAGTAGCAAGATGCGCGCGTAGGTGTGTCTGTAACGAGCCGCTTCGTCTACTGGAGCGAGTCAAGTGGCACTGGATCGTGTGACGGGTATAATGGTAATATGGCCATTGGAGTTGTGTGCAGAGGCTGAAGTGGTGAAAGGTACCCCCCTTTAACTCCCCCCCTTTCCTGCCCCCCTTGGGGTATGCAAACATACCATCGTTCCCACGCCTCTACTAATTATATACAGGCTCGTGTCTCAGCTCCTCCATTTTCTCTTAGCGGTAATGGCTCGAGAGCATTAATGTCTGAGTGATATGGGCCACCTGAGGCTGCCATTTGAAACGCATCATTACGAAGGAAAATCTGAAAGGATATACATCACATCAATGATGTACTCTGTAGTATATATATTTGCAGATTATGTATCGGGTAGGTTGTGAATATATTTAATTTTATACTTATCCTACATATATGTTAACTCCTTCTGAGTAGTATCAAGACTAATAACAGATGTAAAAATCTGGTGCGTGCGCGCAACACACAACTTTCACTTACCAACTTACTTAGATTAGAAATTAATGTGTTTTGTTAATTACCACTTCTCAAAATTATACATTTTTCCACAGTCATTTCTTATTTTTGTTATCATTTGCTAAAAAAAAAAAAAAAACACTAATTTCTTTTATTATTAAATAAAAGTTTTTACTTGTGATAATTCGGCAATGCAAGCATAATACTCCAAGTCGTCTGATTTTATAATTCTCTATGTACATGTTGAACATTTCATTTATTTCCCATGAAACAAATAATTCTCATTAGATGAACAGAACATTTTTAACTATAACGCATTGGTTTGTCATTAAAGGCGTACGGCGCATGCGTGAGCTCAAGGTGTTTCATGAGTTGTCGAAATATTTTTCTTTTTTTCTCCTGTATTTGTTTACTTGATTTTTTTCATATATCATATTTAGCCATTTCTTATTTTTAGGCGTGATGAGAGACAGTTAATTTCTCAATATAAACTAAAACAAAGGTACTTTATAGGAAAACAAAAAAGGCCCCTTCCCCTTTTAAGCCCCCTCCGAAAATTTTAATACTGATAAAACTAACCTGATATTATTGAACACCTAATTTCCATTAAACATGACGAATTTGATCAAAATCATTAAAGCCGTTTTTTACCGCCGAAAAAAAGGTAAAAATTGGTAAAAAAGTTATGAAATAAAGTGCCCCCTCCGTTTGACCAATTTTGATGAAATTTTTGCTGTCACATCTTTGGCATATACATACGTTAAATACCCAGTTTGATCAAAATCTTTAAAGCCGTTTTTGAGTAAATAAAAAAAAACACATGGAAATGATACAAAATTTATTAAGTAAAATCCCCTCTCCGGTTGACCAATTTTGATGAAATTTTTTGCTGTCACATCGCGAGCATATGCCTACACTTAATACCCAATTTCAGGTTCGCAAGGTTAATAGTTTTTGAGCTAGTCTGTTCACACACAGACCATTTCGCGGGACTTGGTTATTTCGACTCATCGACGTGTATTTCCGTTGAAAACCGAAAGTCAAAATTTTTCACGATCGCAATACTTCCACTCACTATATATTTCATATATAGGTAAGTGAAAGTAAAAATCTACAATACTAAATGTCGCGGGTTTGCGCACCGCATTCTTTGCGCATGGACATTCTTAGTCTTGTGAAGCTATATGATTATTTGAGTGTTACAAAGTGATAATTTTTGTACCCGTGTTCTAATATTTGTGTATTTATAATGGCACTGAAAAGAGTGGTTTTGAAAAATGTTATTTCTTCTGTAAATAAAAATTGTCAACCCATAGAAGTGTTACAATATTAATAGTTTGTTTAATGCCAAATAGGATTAAAGATATTTTGGGGTCACCTGTGGTGCAGTGGCTAGCATAGAAACGTACAATGGTATAATGCGGGTTCGCGCCCCGAGGTGGACCTTGGATTTTTTAAAAGGAGTAACAAATCGTTAGCAATGCAGTCCCTCGGATAGGGCGTAAAATGGAGGTTCAGAGCCTGTACCATATAGGCATTCGTTAAAGATCACTGTTCTAATTATACCTGGATAGGCATAATTAGGACCTCTAGTGTAACATCGTCCAATTAGCGTAAGTAGCATAAAGTGACGTTCAATTAGGAAACAGAAGGATACGTATATGTATAATTTTAAAGAAGACTATAATATTATCACTCACCACTGCGATTAGTCTTTTTAAAGGGTTTGTTCACTACTAAATATCGCTATTTTACACTTCAATTTTATTCACCGCGCTGATATCATTCTGTAACTACGCAGATCTTAATTTTCAAAAACCTTCAGCTGACATTCATAGTATGCAAACGGCCACCTTTCACATCCGTAGAGGACTATACCAGAATCGTTAAGTTCAAATTTAATCTATATTTCCAATATTTACATTTGGCATCATTATTTTGCCACATACAATAGATATAATATATTAAGATTTATTGCTTACGAAGTTTATTGTAAATCATTTACATTGAATTTCATAAAATATAAACTGTACTAAAACTAATAAGATTATACATTTACAGTAAATAAAAAAAAACAACGGCGAAACAATTTTTTTATTTATCTATTTTTTTTTGAGAGAGAGAGAGAGAGAGAGAGAGAGAGAATATTTTTATTATTTAAAGATTTACAAAATAAATGATGATTTTGGATTATTCATCCTTCCAATCAACTTGCTAATTTACATGAATTAACAACGGTAAGGAACAATAATAATAAGTATTAAAAAAATTTTTGTATGTGAACAGTAGGAAAAATTAAAAACCTACACAAAAAAAAAATCGTTAAGGATTATATTGCACTATATCCTTAAAAATCAGCTTATATTTTATATAAGCAAATATTTTTAGAAATACTTGCTTATCTGCGCAAAGAACTGATAAAATAGCTTTATTTTTATACATTAACAATACAACATGGCGTTTAATATTATTTCTCTATTCGGTTGATTTTAAAACTTAATTTATATACCAAGGAAAAAAATGGTTTCCAGTAAATAGATATGTTCCAACAAACATTTTTAACACATAGTCAACTTTTTCGCATGGGCATCACGCTGATAGTAAAGGCCTAACGCGTATGCGAACTAGTTGTCAGCGTTTTTTTGAGTGCTCTTGGAACATAACAAATATTTTTTTCATTTATAAAACGTATTTATGCCAAATTTTTAGACGTTCTAAACCTATCGAATTTTATAATTGTGCTGAATGTCATTCTTTTTGATAATCTGAGCCTTTCAACGATATATTATTAACGGAAATTGATATTTTTCTCTTATGGACAAATTTTTTCATATTTCATATTTGGTCATTTCTCATTACTGGGCATAATAAAGGTTAATTTCTTCTTGGTTATTTTTCACTATAGTGAGGAAGAGTAGTTATTTTTAGGGTTTCTATAATGAAGGAGTCTCTTCCATTTTTTATGATTATATTTATTTATCCCAATGTTTCGGCCCATCCTCTGGGGTTACCTATTTCAAATTTTGTTCCATTTTCATTGTCATCATATAATTTTGTTATATATGCACATACAACATTTATTTGCCTCTGGATGAATCTGAGAAATTGATTTAATTCAATATCTGAAGAAATTCAATGAGATTGATCCAGAGCCAAATAGATGATAAAATAACGATAGGACAGTTGTATGTGCATAGATAACAACATTATATGATGCAAGTGGCAATGGAACAAAGGAATTGTAAAATATGTAACCACAGAGGATGGGCCAACAGCCCGAAACGTTGTGATAAATAAATATTATATATAAAAAATGGAGGAGACTCCCTATCTAAATATAAACTAAATTAAAAGTGCTTATAGGAAGAAAGTTTTCCTTAGCCATTTAAGCTTTATCAGAACATTTCAACCTGAATGGACGAAACCTACCTCTTAATACTTGTTTCTCATTAAATATGACGAATTTAATTAAAAACGTTACAGCAGTTTTAAAAAAGTCGCAAAAAAAGAAGTAAAAATGTGATGAAGTTTATGAAACATGGTTTCACATCACAGGCATATACCTACATATCAATTGACTCCCTCATATACCTAATTTCAGTTTCATAGGCTTTATCGTTTTTGAGCTGGTCACAGACAGACTGTTTTGGAAAAAGGTTACTTCCATTGAAAACCGGAAGTCGAAATATTTCGCGATCGCAATACTTACCCGTACTATATATCTCTCATACAGGCAAGTGTTTGTAAAAAAAAAAAAAGAAAAAAAAACCCGAAGGATTAAGCAGTTCAATTGACCCCTATCTAAAGCGGTGAAAATAATACAATTAACCGAAGTGGTCAAGTTCTCTCCATTTCAAACTAAATCATTAGGGTAGCAGTAGGGTGTTATTTGTAGAAGTATTTTTTCTTTATTTATACTGAATTATTGATTGAAAAATATGATGTACGATCATGGATCGATCATCCTTAATACAGGCGAACGTAGGTTGGTCTGGCTTAAGTAATTACGGTGTGCTAAAATAAAACTTACTAAAACTAAAATAAAATAAAATAATTCTGTGGCAGATGCTAGGACGTCCTTTATCACAGCTTCCAGGGAAAAACAGCTTTGCCATCTGTTGTTAAAGGCTAGAGATAATAAAATTAAGACACGCTGGCATGGATAGATTAACCATTCGATCCCTATAATGATAAAATTGGTCAATTTAATTTGATTTAAACAACTATTCATGATTGATTTAGATTTAAGAATTATTTTCCCAAAACTAGAATTCGAGGTTTTTTTTTTTTTTTTTTTTTTTTTTTTTTTAATACGCTGTTCAAGAGCGAAGTCAAGATATTTTTACTTATTTAAAGAAATATTGTGTATATTGTCTGAACCTAAATAATTTCCATCGCTATTATTCAATAGCGGACGAAACTGGTTATTAATAATAACACTTTAACCGAGCAGGATGTATATATACATCTTATACGTTGTTTTTATTATTATATATATGCATATATATAAATTCACTTAGATACATGATCTATGACTAATACCTCTGTTGCACGAAAATATAAGTCCCACCAGTTCCAGGGTACAGCATGTATTCAAGGACCCATTTATACGTCCCGCCCGGTTAAAGGGTTAAGATTCCAGCATTGCAGAGTCCGCCCAAATAAGAAACCTTCCCTAATTCAACCTTCGGTTGGGCCTCAGTTGCAGTTTTCAGTCCAGTAACTGTTTTTCAATTACTACTAACATGGCACGCGTAATGTGCAATGTAAATGCTTTAAATGTGGAGGAAATGCAAGGATTTAACTTTAATCTTTAATGATTTGTATCACTGTATTGTGTAATTAAGTTAATGATGGTTTTAATTTTTAATAATATAAGGTAGAAAGAGTAAAATTTAAGACTGTAATATAATTTATTTTTGCTGATTTCTTATATGCATCTTTTATCAGTAATTTTTATAAAAATAAGTACATATGATGTTATGTAAACTGTTACTACAGCATAGTTACACCACTTAATTTAAAATTAAGGTACAACACGTAATTAACCAACTGCACGTGTTGAATGCACTTTCTTGATTATATTATATGGCTTATAAAAGTTAAAATATTTGCATTATTCAGTAAATTTGAATCATATACAAAATGTTATATACATAAATGTAATACCTAAGCGGTCATGAGGAGTTAAATCATAAGTTTTCATTTAAATAGAAATACGTAATTTAAACAATAATAAAAAAATTAAGCATGAATTTAATTTCCACATTTTCATCCCATGAAGTAACTTAACTAACTAAAAACTTACCCGTTCCCATATTTGATCCTTGAAATAAACTTGAATAATGTACATCAAAACATTTCCTAAAAAAAAAATATTAAGTCCGACATTGTGTCCCTTAGTGAGTTACTGGTGAATAATAGGTGTTTATCGACGAATAATAGGTGTTACCTTTACTTATAAAAATGATAAACTCAAATTAACTGATCATTCATCCTTACACCACTGATTAAATTTCGAAGGTATACCGCGCTAAGAGATTCTTAATTTAGTAATTAAAAATTATGAAAGGATGAAACCATTTGTAGGATCAAATACATATAAATTTGTCTAGGCTAAAAACATGTAGTATTTGACTGAAAAATTGAAAGGTTTCCTCACATATGCCTTCCAGATTGATAAAATAAACTACAAACAAAACAACTTATTCCCTACATGCATCTTCACTTGAAAATCACTCGGTTAATGACAAGAGTCAAAATATAAAAGAAAAGAAATAAATGCAATTGAAAAAGAACATTATAGCTCCTGTCGTTCCCTCTGTAAAATTCTACTTATCTACCTCCCCCCCCCCCCCCCCCCGCCGGTATCATAGTATCGATAGTTTTATGTCCGATACTATCGAAACTATTGATGGCGGAGATTATCGATAGTTTTAAATCACTACTCGTTCATTATTCTTCCATTAGCTTACTCTTGCACAGTACACCAAGACTTATCAGCTTGATCTAAGAGGACGGTGAAAACATCCCCATGAGGTCAGGATACTCTCATTGGTATACTGCTATAAATTTTGCAATATACTGCTTCAGACTGACTCCCATTTAAAATCATATCATCAAACGGGCCTTGAAGTGAAGAAAAAAATATTAAAAAACCTAACGATAATTTTTTTTAATATTTATTTGATGCTATTTATATTTATTCAAGTATTTTTGTGATACTTATATTTAACGTCACTTTTTAATTTTTTTTTCAACGTTTCGGCACCCTCGCCATTAACAAGATAAACATCTGTGACAACAAAATATTTTCATTCAAATAGGCTGAATGCCCTTGGGCCATTCCAAGTCAAATCATCCAGCCGAAGTTCAAAATGTTTACCTTCCCCCTCAGATTTTGATGAAAATTCGAAGGCATTAAATTCATACGGAAATAAGAAAAAATGCCAATTTTTACCCAATTCCAGCAAGTAGTTTCTAAATTATGGTCATTTGAAGTTCCGATGACGACTTGAGCTCAAAACCAACTTGTACGCGTTAAAACATTTATCTGTGGAATGCGTATTAATTGAACTGGAGCTTTCAAAATTTATTCATTTATTCTGCATTTCATTCAGAATCAGATGATACCAACAATATTATGCTATTTATTTTATCTAAATCTGAGGGGGGAAGGTAAGATTTTGAACTTCGGCTGGATGATTTGACGTGGAATGTCATCAAAATAAAATATTCTTACTAGTCACTGTTTTTTCGCTAAAGCTTAAAAGTCAACTTAAGACTAAAAAATATTAACAAAGTGAGGTTAAATATAAGGGATAACAAAAATACTTAGATTTAAAAAAAACCTGACATTCCGATTTTGTATTTAAATGGGTACTGTCCGATGCATTTGATAAGTCCTTTTAGTAATGAAGTTATACAATAGTTAATATTTTGCCACAAACCTTCGCTAATGACTCCGTGTACCGGATTGCCCCACTGATGATTATCCGAGTCTTCGACAATGGAGAAAGTGCTTCTTTACGTAAGAGAGGTCAGCCGATGACCAGACATCCCTAATTACGGGGGCCTAGGGACGCCTATCATTTAGGGCATTAGTTTATAGGCCGGCATGGTAGAGCCCCCACGAATGCAGCGTTGCCCCGTCCTCAATGCACCTTCCCTGTCAAATAGCTGTTATGACTCCTGAATCAAGAGCTGATTAGGTGACTGTCGGCATTCCTCACCTCCCAAAGGCCGCATATATCTAAGATGGGTGCTTAAAAATTATTCATTTTTATGTGACATTCTCGTGTGTTTCCCGAATTAAAAAAAAAAAAAAGTTCTAATAAAGGAGAAAAGCTGGGAGTCAGGGGGCAGATGCATTAACAAAACAAATAATTGTTGATATATGTAGTTAATATTTTACAGTATAAATAACCAACCCAAATCAACACTTATAACGAAAGTAAAAAAACATTTTAAACTTGGGCATACTTCTGATTACTTACCATGCCAATGCTGATTAACCCCTCATCTCATTTTAATATCAAACTATCTTATTCTCACTAAACGTTCCCTGAACGACTGGAAATAACATTATTGAAGCAATTAAAGATGTTATTCCTGTCTAAAGGAAATTCTAGCTTTAAAAAGTGGAAAATTTTGAGCAAAATATATTTTATTTAGGGGGTGCTGAGCTTAGGATATGGAGTGAAGGGGGAGACAATGAAGGGGAAGAGGAAGCAAGAACAGCAGAATTATAAAGCCTAAAAGCCTTCAGGTATAACCTTAAAATTAAATCATGAACGTGTAATAATACAGCAAAAATTTCAGAACCCTCACCCATATAACTATATTATTTCTAGGGTACTTGTCGTATGTTCAATATAATCGTTACCCAAATACAGACAACTCACCTCACACGTAAAAAACATTGGACAGATTCGTATGTAAGCTTTAATTTTTATACCTCCCCCACCCTAGGATTTTCACTTTATTACTACCTCCGGTCAACTATTTTCCACTATACTTTGAAAATAAATGAAAAAATCCAATTCAAGTGTACCTAAATGGATACATTGACCTAGTTTACATATAGAAATAAATAAATTTTTCAATAATTTAATCTGTAGAAAAAATATTGGCCATCTCTGCATCACCATTGCAGTCTCTTAACCATTGTGCTTAAAACCTCGTTTTAATCTTCGAGGAAGTAAAGGAATACACTGATGTATCTTAATCCACTGAAAAAGGCTGCAATTCCGGTCGTGGCTAATCTAATCTCTTTGGTAAAGTTATTTTTAAAAAATTAATAATTATTAATATTCCAATAAATCAATATACTAATTATAAGGTATTATAAAGCATGCTGTTTAATTAAAAAATGTATGCGCTTTTTATGTTCCTTAAGTATCAATCAAACTATAAAAACACCTCTAGGTGGTTATTTTGTGAGGGGAGTAAGAAGTAAGTATATCGTAGTAACTTAAACTTGTCGATTAGTATGGAGGAGTAAAGGTTTATTGTTATAAATAATAATGTAATAGAAAAAAATGTTCAAGATACATTTTTCTACAAACTTTTAAAAGTGGTTGATTAAAATAGTATGCATACGATTCTATTATTGTATTCTTGCCTTCAAACTATGGGTATATTCACACCCGATGTTGTAACATTCTGTAATCCAGCCTCCGTGGAGAGGGTTTAGCGACACAATTCAATTTCATTATCGCTTCAATCTGAAATTCCACAGATGGCACCGGGTGAATTGTGCTAACCAATGCTGCCGTAAATCATCACATATATTTACACTGGGAGTCATAAATGTCAATGAAGGTCGTGTGGCTGGCTGCGGTTATCGGCTCTGTGGGGGGAATTGTTTACCTTCCGCAAGTCCCCCAAACCCCAGGGCAGATGTAGGCTGAGAGGCGTCCTTTATTTATTTTGTTTGACTTTTATTTATTCATCCTCCAATCCCCGTTATAGCTTCTAAAACTTCATCAAGCCATGCGGATGGCCCCAAAATAAACTTGATGATTCTCAAAACTAAGTGCAATTGTCGAGTACCAATCAAATTCATCAGAGACCATTCGTCACACTCTTCAAAGTTTCATTCTAATGTTTAAAGAGACGGCTTTTATGCAAAATAAAAGAGTTTAATTATACATAAATATGTCTTATTTTCTCAAGAAAAAGCTCAATTTTAAACTACCACCAATTGTGGGGAGAATCGGCAGATGGCACAAAATGGCAAAAAATAAAAAAGAATGTTCTGTTGAAAAGAAGATGTACAACATTTAATTTACTTACTGAGGTGCGCTCATTTTTTCTAGCAAATTACCGTGGTATTCTTTAATTCATATATCATTTTACTATTTTGTAATTTACCTATTGTGTCCCTCCGTTTCACCAGCTTTTTCGAAATACATAATTAAAATTTCATCATGACTTAAAGTGGTCACGATATTTGAATTAAAGTGTAAGATGTAATCTCCTTGCAGAAAAATGTGCATATAACATGCCTTAATATGTAATTAACGTGGTGTTTTATTTATTCATCCTCCAATCCCCGTTATAGCTTCTAAAACTTCATCAAGCCATGCGGATGGCCCCAAAATAAACTTGATGATTCTCAAAACTAAGTGCAATTGTCGAGTACCAATCAAATTCATCAGAGACCATTCGTCACACTCTTCAAAGTTTCATTCTAATGTTTAAAGAGACGACTTTAATGCAAAATAAAAGGGTTTAATTATACATAAATATGTCTTATTTTCTCAAGAAAAAGCTCAATTTTAAACTACCACCAATGCTGGAGAGAATCGGCAGATGGCACAAAATGGCAAAAAATAAAAAAGAATGTTCTGTTGAAAAGTAGAAGTACAACATTTAATTTACTTATTGAGGTGCGCTCATTTCTTCTAGCAAATTACCGTGGTATTGTTTAATTCATATATCATTTTACTATTTTGTAATTTACCTATTGTGTCCCTCCGTTTCACCAGCTTTTTCGAAATACATAATTAAAATTTCACCATGACTTAAAGTGGTCACGATATTTGAATTAAAGTGTAAGATGTAATCCCCTTGCAGAAAAATGCGCATATAACATGTCAAACTATGTAATCAACGTGGTTACAATAATTAAGTTTTCTGAAATAAAGATGGTAATTAATATGAGATAGGAAGTAAATTCTTAAGCCTTAGCAGTACCGGAATCACTGCTTTCGTTGTATTTGTTTTTTATTTTTGAACTTTGACAACAATCAGACGTTTTAATAGATGACACTTATCCATAGTTATGGACAACATACACTCATCCTAAACATAGCTGAAATCAAATGACTATAATATTCAGTTTGCTATTGGTTTATTATTAACTGTTAAGCTGCGTACAAAACAAAACAAATGAACACCAATATACCAAAAGATTCATTCACTTTTCTTGTTAAGTTTTTTCGAAGTTATTTGGCGTGATCATTTCACTCGCATAAAAAAATATTTGATACTTGCCGCTTCTAAACTCTCTCAGATCCTACGACGAGGCTGTTACGATAAAGAGGGGTATAAGGGAAACGAAAACAATGGTAGAAAGTAGAAGGGGATGATGGTTTCTCTCGAGAGACTGAGATGTGCGCTATCGGTGAGCCAATCGGAGCGCCGCGGGCCCAACCCCGCTGACCCAAGCTCCATCAGATACCTCCAAGTTTCAGTTTCTCTTTATCCTCTTTACTTCTTTGCCTTCTTCTATCCGAAAATCAATTTCAAGTTTCGTTTATCATCCGAACGAGTGTAGTTTCTCCCGGACCTGTTTCGGATTCCGAACGAATGCGATGATAAATAGTTTGATTTAAACCGGCTAGGTCGTCAACGCTCGTTGGATATAGTGATTTACGTGTTGAAGTATTAAAACTAGGATTTCAAGCCGTCTGAGCTAGACAAAACATCTAGCGAAGATATAGCTGAAAGTGGAGGAATCAAGAACCGCATATCAAGTGTTGGATGTTTTGTTCTATTCGAAATGAGGTCCTGGTATAGGAAATTGATAAAAAAATTTAGAGAACTTAATCGTGCTACGAATAACCGAATGAACATTTATTTATTTATTTTTTTATTCTCATCGGTTAGTGAGTGGGGGATTGATGTCGAGTATTATTAAATTTCCTCTGGGTCCGGGTTTTGAACTTTCCATCTTCTGGTTTTCAAACATTTTTCGGTTGTCAGGGGCAGCGCGTATTTTTTAATGCGTTTCACTACTCGGCGATCCCGCACAAATATAAATAATATATATGGCTAAGTGAACTGTACCCAATAAATATAATAAAGCGCCAAATAACACGGGCATGAAAACTGCGGAATTCGGTATCGAACGAAGCCGTCATGTTCTCAGGCCTTTATTCTATTAAATTTTTAACTCCTATATACTTTTATGAACCATTAATTAGGTTTGTTTTACCCTGCATTTTTAAGAGAACATTTTAATCGCCTGGTTTTTTGGGTACTTAAAAATCACATTTGCAATCAGTTTTTCAGTTCTATTGAAATAAACTAAAAACTTTAATTTTGGGTATTGTGAGCGATTTATTTCAAATAACAAATAATTATATAATAACAATTTTATAATTTCATATCGATTGGAAGGTATCAGAGGTGATATGATATGAACTGATTACAATTCCAAACAAAATTAAGCCAAAGTAACACTGGTCCCGAATTACTTGGCGATACTGCTTCGATTAGATATTGATAATGATGAACTTATTTATCGGCCGGTTTTACTTCTTATGCACATATTTAACTTCTAAGCTGTTATAATAATTTGACTATTTCAATTTTTTTTTCATGCTTGATTCATTAAAGTATTCACGATTTCAATAACTGATAGAAAAAATTTACAAAACTAGAACCATTTTGGAATGTTTATTGTAATTTGAGCGTTTTACTTTAGAGTTTTTGATATCGATATACAATTAAATAACATTCGAGGCATGTATGGAGATGTGAAAAATTGATATATTTAAGTAAACGGAAATCAAGGTTGTTAGTAACAATACCTAGTGTTTTATATATTAATGAAAGACGAATTGCATCATATTAATGGGTTAATATTATATACTATGCTTCTTAGAAATACTTACATTAAATTATAAAACGAAGATTATAGAAACCACAACAAGGCATATGCTTCAGGCATAAATTGTTAACCTTTACATTTTACGGTATTGGATGGTAAAAATTGAAAAGAATTCCAAATGAACGGTTTGAGTGCTAGTAAACTGGGAAACATTAAAAGTGATAAATAATAAGAAAAATAAAATAAATTGTCTAACTTTAAGTGGACCAGTCATTTGAGAAACTCGAACTCGTTTAAACCTATTTTTGTTGGAATGAAAATACATTTAATTTAAGATATTTATATTCTAAGTTCAAATAAAGAAAACTAGTTGGGAGAGGGGAAATAATATCAGTTGTAAATATCAAGAAATGCTTTTTAAAAAATCAATAACAGTAACAATAGCGATTATACAAATTTTATTCATCCACCCCCATTATGTCAGCACTGCAAATCTATTTCGACTATTAAGCATATATTCGAGGAATGCCTTCATTACATTTTTGGTATAAATACAATAGGATTGATCCCAATTTATCTGTAGCTCTATCCAATAACGAAACTTCTTTAACATTAGTATTCAATTTTTTTGAAAATACATAACCTTCAGACTAAATTGTAGTACCTACGTTGCTAGTTATATCAACAGACAAATTTATCCGATAATATTTCAATTGTCACTTATTCTTTGGATTTGTTAAAGTTTTTCTGTTATTCACACCTTTTATTTACTACGAGGAGATGTTAAAATAAACAACAAAACAAAAACCAACCATTAGGCGTCGATGACTTAAAATGTCTCAAGCCTTAAAGCAAAAACAAACAAACAATTTTATTCATTAAAGTTTACGGCCTTTCACAAGATTATTCGTGATGATCACCTGATGTATGTACATTTTTAACAGCATCCATCTCCCCATCTGAGAGCAGTAGTACTCTCCACCTCTCTGTAAACAGTTTTTTTCTTTTTCACTGTAAAATATATACTAAAAAGATTTTTTGTAATTCTTTCAGTTCTGGTATGCTTTTAAGAGAGATGCAATTAATCGCAATTGAAACCGATAGTAAATTTAATATTATTCGATATTAAAATCCTTTCTTAATCCGTGCCGAGTCACACAAACACTCCCTCTTAAATTATCCCAATATTTAATAAGGACCATGGCTATTATTAAAAGGATTCTATGGATTAGAATTAACTAGAGATTTCTTCAATGGCAAATGCATTCAGTGGGAAAGAGAAAATCCAGCAAGTTCCTCTTCCTGTAAGTCCGTTTCCTTCCAATTTTCATTACAGCACAAAGCGGACTTAATTCTATTTAATGAATCCCGCAAAACCGCCATCGCTAATTCATCAGTAATAATATACTTTCGTTTCCGAGTAGAAGATCAATCAGGAGGGTTTTTTAAATCGGCGATAGCTCACGTTGCAAAGGAACAAACCGCAGCAAGACAATTAGAGGATGGCCGTAGTCCACGCTTCCTGGTGACGGATGATACCCTCATCCTTTCTCCAATCCGATCGGGAAATAAAACTATCATTCCTACGGGGTATAATAGCTACCCGACCAGGGAACATGGAGTTGTAATATATTTTGTCAACAAACTAATAGCTGTAAATCGTTATCCAACATTAGAAAGTCACCTTGTTTCGAGATTACAAGCGCCGAGGATAATAATTCATAAAGATTAAGAGAAACAAGCTCGTTTATTACCGCCCATGTTGCAGACGTCTCAACAAGCCCAATCCTTAATACATATCAATAAAAAAATGATACGAACACAAAAATTGATTTGATTACTATGGCAGATCACTAATTTTCATGGGACGTTATTACTCCAATCAGTATGACTGTGCCTCAACATCATCATTACTCTTCCATAATTGGAACGATATTTTTTATCGTTAAAATTATCTGAAGAATATTTAACTGTCCGAAATACATATTGACAATTTATATCATTCACGTTAATTCGATTTCACCATATTTTTATGGACTAAGTTTCCATTTCCATTTAAATTAATCATACTTTAAATGTTCTATGCCGTTAAAATAATTAAAATTATTTTGTGGTAAAATTACGGAATTAACATGTACCATCTCACACATATAGCAATCCTCAGAGCATCCTTTTTTTTCTTGGGAAATATACAGTGCAATAATTGTTCCAGCGGAAATATTTAATTAATCATAATTATTATTTATGTGATTATTTATTACTTTCACTTACCTATATATGAAATATATAGTAAGTGGAAGTATTGCGATCGTGAAAAATTTCGACTTCCGGTTTTCAACGGAAATACACGTTTTGGGGTCCCCTGTATTTGTGTGTATGTGTGTGTGTGAACAGACTAGCTCAAGAACTATAAACCCTGCGAACCTGAAATTGGATATTTAGTGTATGTATATGCCCGCGATGTGACAGCAAAAATGTCATCAAAATTGCTCAAAGGGAGGGGGGGTACTTTATTTAATAACTTTTTAAGTTTTTTTTCGATTTTCTCAAAAATGGCTCTAACGATTTTGATTAAACTGAGTATTTGATCTATTTATATGCCCGAGATATGACTAAAAATTTCATCAAAATTGATCAACCGGAGGGAGGACTTTACTTAATAAATTTTGTATCATTTTCACGTGTTTTTTTTATTTATTCAAAAAAGGCTTTAATGATTTTGATCAAACTGGGTATTTGAGGTAGATATAAGCCAAAGATCTGATAGCCAACATTTCATCAAAATTGGTCAAACGGAGCGGGCACTTAATTTCATAATTTTTTTTTCCAATTTTTACCTTTTTTTCGATGATCTCAAAAAACGGCTTTAACGATTTTTATTAAATTCGTCATGTTTAATGAAAATTAGGTGTTCTTTAACATCAGGTAAGCTTTACTATCATTAAAATGTTCTGAGGGGGCTCTTTTTTAGGGGGGGGTTGGGGCATTTTTTGTTTGTTTGTTTCCTATAAAGTACCTTTGTTTTTGTTTATATGGAGAAATTAAATGTCTCTCGTTACGCCTAAAAATAAGAAATGGCTAAAAATGAGATATGATGAAAAAAAAGACAAACATAAACATAAAAATTAACATAATGAGGAGAAAAAAAGAAAAATATTCAGTCAACTCATAAAACTTGAGCCCACGCATGCAGAGTACACCTTTAATGACAGACCATTGTTCATAATTAAAGCCGTTCTATTCATTTGAGAAGTGGCAATCAACAAAACGCATTAATTTCTAATCTAAGTAAGTTGGTAAGTGAAAGTTATATGTTGCGCACAGGCACCAGATTTTTTTTTATAGTAATACCAGGTCATTCAAAAAGTCCTGTCGTTTTTCGTTTGTTCGTTGTTTATTTTGATTCTAGAGTGTTTGCTAATTAATCCCGTTCAATACAACTTTTATCCATGTAAACACAAATGTTTATACTTTATGAATAGGAGGCTAAGGAGGATCAATTTAATGCAGTCACCATCCAACTGTCTAGTTAAAATGATTCCAGTTGAAACTCAAATTCGGTCGATTTTGCTCTATGAGTATAAACTTGGCTCAAAAGCTGCCGAAACTGCTAGAAAAATATGCTCCGTGTTTGGGGAAGATGTGCTGTCTGAGCGGAAGGCACAATTTTGGTTTTCAAAATTTCGTGGAGGCGACGAGACACTAGAAGACGAGGCACGCTCGGGTCGACCAACTGTAGTTGATAAGGAGGACGTTCGAAGAGTAGTAGAGTTGGACCCGCGTCAAAGTTGTTCAGAGATAGCCTCTCAACTTAATATCTCAGCCACCACAGCCTGGAATTACCTTAAAGAACTGGGAAAAGTGAAAAAACTGGATAAATGGATTCCTCATAAGCTACCAGATGCCAATATGCTTGTTCGCTTGACAACTGCATCTTCGTTAACTTCCCGCTTGAATAGGCTGGGAAGTTTTTCCTCACCCACCATATTCCCCTGACCTGTCACCCACTGATTATCACCTATTCAGAGATCTCGACAACAATCTGAGACAGAAATGTTTTCAAGACCTTGACAACCTAATTCACGAACTGACCACTTATTTTTGCAGTAAAAATCAACTGTTTTTTAAGGAAGGAATTTGGGCTTTACCATCTCGTTGGGAGAAGGTTACCGACTGTAACGGTGGATATTTTGATGAATAAAGGTGATTATTTGAAAATATTTATTTATTTATAATTTCCCCCAAAAAAACGACAGGACTTTTTGAATGACCTGGTATATCCGAAAAAAAGTATTAACATTAATTAATTCTCTAATTACAGCCAATTCTATTGCTCCCCAATACAAATAAGTTTAAAAAAAAATTAACATTTTTATGATGCCTCACCTTACAGGTGACCGCGACTAAAACTGTTCACACAGTTCATACAGCGAGTAGCAGAAGGTTTAAAAAAAGGCTGTGAATGGAATTTTCATAATTGTTATTTGTAATGATTTGTCAATGCCATCAAAATAGGCGCATTCTTATCATCAATGGACACAGAGTTGATTTAGTTTGAATCAGCTTAATATACGGCGAATGTAATTTTTTTTTTTCAATCCAAGAATTTCTGCATTGTTCAGCCAAACTGTAGACTAAAAGTTCTCTCTATTGGTAGATATATTGACCGCCATCCCAGAATTTTTTTTTGTGCAATAGATACTAACTGTTCTAGAGTTATTCAGCGTAGTACTAATCCATCCGTAACCTAATATTAAACCCTTTCTGTGACATGCTCTGCTGAACGTTGCATTGTTTAAAAAAAAAAAAACAATGAACGCTTTCCATAACAAACCGTAGGTAGCTGTTTCCTGTTTAAAATATATTTATTTTATTATTTTTATTAATTGATATTTTTTAATTCCTCATTTTCCATCAAAATAATATTTTAAAATTCTACGTTAAGAAAGAAAACATTACCCCTTTTTTAATTATAGTACTGACGAAACCTAAATAACTAATTATTGTAATTAACTAATTACTAATTATCATAATGGTTGCTAATAGGCATTATAAATCTGTTCAGATTTGGCAAACGTTGATATGTCTGATTGTTCTACAAAAAAAAACAAAAAAGGTTTTGTGCATGATAAGTTTGTTTTCAGCTTTGATACCCTAGGTTTACCTTAAGCTATTGCTGTAATTTAATTAATGTAAATTTCAGTACCCGAAATGTGACCTATTATTAGTTTTATATGAAATTTCAAAACTTCAACTCTGCCTTCTGTAAAACTATAACCTTTTGACATATCCACATTTGCCGAAACACTACAAAAATAGTTTCTGAAGTAGACTACTGAAATAGTGTACGGTAATCATTGTATTGTGCTTGCGTGTGAGCAGCGTAGATCAAAAAGGAGTTGCAATTGCGTATTTGGTGTTAGGTTTATGCCTCAAATGTTACAAAATAAATGAAATAATATTACTACATTTCAATGTGGAATAATGGAAATTTCTTCCTGAGAAAAAGTTTCTATAAGTAAGATAAAGTTTAATTGTTTAATGTAATTAGCTGTTTCTCAATTTAGTGGGATATAAAGAAATGACAATTTTATATTAAAGAATTTGCTATCTAATAATATTCGAAAAAGGAAAAATACTTCTCAATAGAAATATTTAACTCTCAGTTGAAATAGATTTCCCTAAGTCATATATTATATATATTTTTATTGTAGCATTATACATTATTATTATTCATATATAATTATTATTGTGGGTGTAGTATGTGTTATGTGTATTGTGAGTATTATATGTAATTTTTATTGACATAAAATTAAAAAAAAAAAACCTCAAAGAGACTATAAAAGCTGAAATTATAACAACTTTTCAAAAAGTAACTTAAGTTGCTTGGCACATATATATTGCTTCTTACATTAAGTCCGACTGTAGTCCAGTATTAATTGATGCATCCGGTATTTAGTTTTAATTATCCGGTATTTAGTTATTGATTCCGATGTATGTATTCTCCTCACATCCAGAACATGTAATAATGTACTGATATAGTGATGTAACGGTTCCAATGTAAGTCTGTACCCTTACTAGTTGTAATTAGAACCTCGAAATATGCAAAAATTTCTTTGAAGGTGAGGGCCTTAACTCTTTCATAGCTGACGGGAGGGAAAAATAATGGAAGTCTAGCCGTAATTAGATTTTTGTGAATACAATAATATCAGTGCAGAAAAAAGAAAAATGCTATTTATGCTAAGAAAAATGTAATTTTTATTAAAAACACGCATCTGTTTATCTGAATGTTAATTATAAAATAGGTAAAGGATTCGATAGATTCTAAAATTTCTATATAACATTAAGGTGAACATGTTTTAAAATTATGAAACAGCTAAATATGATTAATTATATTTTTTTATCGATATTAACATATTTTTATTTGTTTTTTCAGGTAACGCCAAGTGAAAAAGCATCACAAGAAAAAACTGAGGAAACTGCCTGGACAGAAGAAGATGAAGAGACAGTCGAGTTTTCAAGGAAAGGTCTTAGTAAATCAAAACGAGTCAAAAGTTATATACAGAAGAAGTGCAAAGATGTCGAAGTCAAAGTCAGATCGCGATCCAAATCTGGTTCGAGGTCTTCAGCTTCCTGGTACGTCTGTACAGAGGATTCCAGGACTGAAGGTGGCACACCGGAACCAGGCTACAAGTTTCAACCATATCCTATCCAGCCCGCGACGAGCGACAGCAAAGTGGCAATTTTGTCTTCAGAACATAAGCCAACTTCCGAGGAAGCAAGTACTTCTCAAGAGGTACCACAGGCTGTGGTCATCGAGCAGCAGTTAGAAGAATCCCAGAGGCCACAGGAGGAAGATAATTCCGACACGGCTTCCGAAGGAACACTCTTAGACGAGACCCAGCATGATGAAATCACCCCTCAACCCCAGGTAAGATTTAATGCGTTTTATAGCATGATTTAAAAGGTAAAAGTTTTTTTTTCGCTTCACCACCGATTTCACCCAAGGTTAACCTTAAGGTCTTTTTTTTTTTGTTTCTCCCCTTCCTCGCTTTGGAGGCTATACGGGGTTTCCTGGGACAAGGGAGAGGGTGGGGGATTGATGCCAAGATTAATCAAATTTTCCCCTGGCTCCGGGTTTTGAACTTGATATCTTCATGTTAGCCTTAAGGTCATCAACAGGGAATGTTTGAGTAGCTACCAACCACTAATATGTACTATTGTATACAATGCAATGTATATATTAATAAAAATAAACCCCATTAAATAGAATAAAAGCATGTATAATTTAGTAAAGACAAGAAATACAAAATAATTATAGTACATATTATTCTTTAATGCAATGACCGGACGTTCTTTATAATCTTAACACATAGACTCAAGACTTGTTTGGACTATCAAATTATTCAGATTATCAAAAGTTACAGTTTAAGGGCTGGAAAAATTGAATAGAGTACCGAAAACAAATATTTTATTAGTCAAATGTGAATATGCAAACGGAATAATTATTTCTGGCAATAATCATGTAGAATACGTTGAATTCCGTCTTTTGTTGCTGAAGAAAACATCTGATTCCGCATATGTCTAACAGTACGATTGTCTGGTATTCGATTCAATGGATTAAATCAATGCATTTCTATGACGTTTAATAATAAAGAATATAATGATTTTAACGAAATATTCTAGTAAAAAAAACTGTAAGAACTATTTTACAGGATTGTCCCCAGGATCCCGTCTAGGATGGGGACAGGCAGATTAAATTTTCGTCAACGGGGGGAGGGGAGGCAGATATATTCTTATGCCTGGGGGACGGGTTCGAGGTATTTCAACCTTTTTTAATGCATTTACATTAAAATAATAATAAAGGCTTAACGAACCCGAAGGTTCGATGCCGACACCACCACTCGCTCCCTGCACACCTCGATCCATCGACCGTCTTCCAGACCCTACTTCGATAGATCCGCCCTAACACAATACTCCCACCTCCGTCTCGGCCTCCCCCTCGGACGTTTCCCATTTGGCACCGCGCTTATTAATCTTTTCGGGATTCGTTCACAGCCAAGTTTCCCAATTTTACACGCCCATTTAATTCATCTTGCTGCAATCACGTCAATTATATTTACTGGGTGCTCAGTTCGGCGTTATGTAAGCGTCTAAATTCTCCGGTTAGTTCATCCCTCTTCGGTCCGAAAATTCTGCGCAATACTTTATTTTCAAAAACTCTAAGCCGTTGCTCATCCCTCAATGTCAGCGGCCAAGTTTCGCATCCGTAAACGACCGTTGGAAGAATAATAGTTTTGTAAATCCTAATTTTTAAGTTTCGGGACAGAAGGCGTGAGCTAAGCAGTTTCGCGACTGAAAAGTAGCAAGCATTACCGGCTTTTAATCTAGCCTTAATTTCCTCATCGATTTCGTTTTTTCTAGTTACCATCGCCCCTAAATATCTAAATTTCTCTACGTGTTCAAACGCATTCCCCCCTTCATTGATATCAGTGAAATCCTCACCACTTCTACGACTAACAATATATTTTGTGTTATCCTTATTTATTTCTAGTCCAAGTTCTTTTCCGGCTTTCATCAACGTTTTCGTGTTCATTTCTATGGTTTCCGCGTCCTCCCCAAGCAATACCAAAGCATCGGCATATCCGAGCACGGGTATATTCCCTGCCAAATTTAAACCCTTTCCGGTACATGTCACCTCCCTAATGGCATATTCATAACTAACTGGCATAAAAATAACTACCGATTCTGACTTTATTGAAGGTTTCAGTCATACACCTTTTGACTAAGTTTACTAATTTTTTTGGTATTCCCTGCTCGACCAGAATATTATACAACTTTTGGCGGTTAATTAGAGCCATATGCCTTTTTGAAATCGATAAAAAGCTGATGTACGATTCCAAAAAATTATTATATTTTTTAAATAAAACGTATTGATAATTTGGGTGACGGAAGGACTGAGAGGGGAAACGCGTTGCCATGAAAAAGGAGTCATTGGGTACCCGAAAATATCAATTTCTAACCCCGGAGATAGAATAAAATTCAATAATACTTGGCATTAATATTTCACCTTCTCTTCCGACCCGGGGAACCCCGCATAGCTTAAAAGGGGAGGCAACAAAAAATCTGAATTATCACCCTAATCAACAATTCCATGGAGACTTTTTTAAATGGAGCTTTTTTCATTGGATCTCAATCAGCAATGTTTTCGATTTTCGGTTTTGTCTTCTGCTACCTTTTCCACTAGGACCTCCACAAATAACATTTCACACAGTCAGTCAACTTCAACATTCATCACTAGAGTTCGGATCATCGAGACCGTTCCCATATCTACTCAAATCCAACTCAATCATATTACAGTTATGGTAAATCCAATGGACTTATCAAAGTTACATAATCATAATCCGGTCATATCATCATAACATCTGGTACACAAATTTTAAATTGTTATCCAGTGTGAGAAAGCCTGCTTAAAGCCGTGAAGTTAACGAGAAGATATTCAATTAACACTAAACGTCACATCAATCAAGGAAGGCGGACGTTATAAAACCAGCCATAGCTCTCCCTGTTCAAGATTATAAATCAAGCTTGCATACCACAGGTTGATCATTATACTTAAATGGATATTATTAATTATAACCTTACGTATTAAGTAACAATATTAATAAATTCGATATATTTTAGAGAATAAGCCTTTTCACGTCGTCACTTAATTTCATATATCGCTGCACTTAACATTTGAAGGATAGCATTTACTTTCGAAAGATTTGATAATTTAAGTATGGTATCCTAAGTGGATATTTTTTTTTGTAAAAGAAGCTGTTCGTTTTCTTTCATAAAATATTCTGGTTATAGGCCTGTAATTTGATAAATAATTCTCATCTATTTCTTTAAATGGTAAAATTGAAAAATGAATTGAATCCTTAAAAATATTCTTAAATCAAACAAAGAGGAAATTTTATTTATTTGTTTCTTTAATTTCTACCTTTACATTAGCAAATGCGCCGGCCATGTACCTAATTTTTGTAATCTGTTGCGTTCATTTGCTTTAATTTGCTTGGATTATATTTCATGTGAGGAAAACTGTAGGCAAATGTCATTTTAAAGTTAAAGTTTAATTTAAAAGTAGTCGACTGAGTAACATGCTGGAGGAGATGAGGGATTTAGGTGATTTCAAATGTACCGTAGTATTTTGACTATGTCTAGGATAATAATAATAATAATAAAACGTTGAATGAATTAATTTACTCATTATTGTGGGTAACCACCTTCTTTTTAAATTATTTTAAATAATTTAATTTGGAAGAGAAAAGATTTGGCCCCGCCGGGAATCTTTGTCTATCTCCCGTAAATACTCGACAAAGTTGCGAGATCGTTGGGAGAGTTGTCAGTGAAGATGAAGGATTTGGCACCATTTGGAAGCGAGCTCCATGGTGCAATGGTAAGCGTACCGCGCATGTCACGCGGAAGACCCGGGTTCGATTCCCGGCGGGGCCAAATCTTTTCTCTTCAAAAATAAATTATGTTCATGAATTAAATTTAATAATTAATACTGGGTGTGTCCCATCAAAATTATTATCTTCTGCTTAAATTTTGTCATTTTTGTTTACTTAATCAATAATCCCATTGTTTAAAAAGAAATAAAAATAAACCTCAGGACAATCAAATTGAGTAAACCATTTATTTTTCCTGTCATCCGGAATTAGGGACCCTCTTTTGTTCCCACTTAATTCATAGGAGTACGAACAGAAATATACTGCGTTATGACATACAGATAAACGAGGGAATGTGAGATATTGAAATGCTTCAATGGATGCAAATATTTATGCATGAAAATAATTAAAAATTATTATTAACAATCATCTACGAAGATATTTTCGATCAGGGTCCACGAAAATTCAATATAAATTAAACTGTTATATATTTATACATCTTTTTAATTTGATATTAATATTAGTAAATAAGCTATATCGTCTTGATTTCCTTAGATTTTCTTTCTCTTTTCTTGTTTATACATGGCCCTGATAAAGGTCTAAAATTTAAGCCATTTATTTATATTATAGACATATTTATAAAATTCATTTTAAAAGTCACTCAACTGTAGCAGCCTTAATGGGTGCCAGAAGTTTTTCGAGGTTCAAACCATCTTATAAATTTAGAATTAGACTGGGCAATTTAGTAATTATCATTTCTATTATTAGTAAATTTAATTATTATTATTATTATTATTAAATTTTTATATTTCCAACAAAAATCAAGAATCACGATACGTACGAGGTTTAAATAAAAATAAACCTGGTTTCAACATAAATACTTACCAAATTTCTAAGTGCTAACAATGAGCAGATAGCCACGACTATTTTGGTATTGCGCTGTTAAATGAAAAAAAAATGTTTTTGCCAGATCCAAAAATGTAAATAAATATTTAAATAGGTAACTATTAAGTCTTAAGTAACGATTCTAACAAAATGTAACAAAAATGTAACAAAATTCTTAATATGAGCAATTCCAATCAACACAAAAATATATCATTTTGAACCTCACCATTTCAGATTTTCTTGAAATTTGGTATATGTGTACTGCTTGTACCAACTAGAACAATTGTGAAACATTACTGAGATATGTCTACCCGCTTTTGAATTATTGGTCTCTAAACCACTCAAAAATAGGTCCAGAAACAGTAAAAATCATGATTAAAAATAGCTGTAGATTTTTTTCAAATTTGACTAGGACTATAAGATTGGTGTCGTTTAACTATGAGATCCATGCCGTTTCATATGATGTACAACAATGTATAGGTTGATACTAAAGACATTTTCTTAAAACTAAATGTAAAAAGTTCAATTTTCTCAAAAAGGGCATTTTTTTAAAAATAGGTAGTATTATATCTATTCATACAGCAAAATATAAAAGTGGAATGAAAATTTCTCCATTTCTAAAAAAAATTGAAAACTAGTAATAAAATTTCATAAATCTAGCATTTTATGATTAAAAATAGTTGCAGGTGTTTTCCAAATCGGACTTGGACTATGAAATTGGTGTTTTTTAAGAGTGCATTCCATGCCATTTCATACTATATACAGCAATGTATAGGTTGATAATAAATTTGAATTATTGGTCCCTAAAGCCCTTAAAAATAGGTCCAAAAAGAGAAAAAATCATGATTAAAAATAGCTGTAGATGTTTTCCAAATTTGACTAGGACTATGAGATTGGTGTCGTTTATCAGCAAATTCCATGCCGTTTCATATGATAAAAAACTATGTAAAGGTTGGTATTAAAAAAATTTTCTTAAAACCTAGTTTAAAATTTTTATTTCAATTATCTCGAAAAGCGCATCTCTTAAAATTTTTATATTTTTTAAAAAAATAGGCAGTATTATATATATAGAATGCAAGGCCTCAAAGTCTCGTATAATTTCAATATTTTACTTAATCGTGCAGGTTACATGCCAAATTTTCGACTATTCAGGCATCTTCAGGGCTACAACAGTTTCACATGCAAGCTAGAAACAGACTCTATGGCAGTATTATATCCAATTAACAAAAAAATATAAAAGTGGGATGAAAATTTCTTCATTACTAAAAAAATTGAAAATTAGTGATAAAATTCCACAAATATAGCATTTTATGATTAAAAATAGCTGTAGATGTTTTCCAAATTTGACTAGGACTATGAGATTGGTGTCGTTTAACAGCACATTCCATGCCATTTCGTATTATATACAAAAATGTATAGGTTGGTCCTAAAGAAATTATCTTAAAACCAAGTTTAAAAATTTATTATAAATTTTCTGTAAAAGGGGATTTTATTTTAAAATTTCTTTATATATTTTTTTTAAAAATACGTCTTACTGCCTATACCTATACATTGTTCTAATTCATATGACACGGCATGAAATGCGCTGTTAAACGACATTAATCATATAGTGCTAGTTAAATTTGGAAAACGTCTACATCTATTTATAATCATAAAAAGTTAGATTTATTGATTTTTATTACTAGTTTTCAATGTTTTTAGTAATGAAGAAATTTTCATCCCACTTTTATATTTTGTTGTATGAATAGATATAATACTACCTATTTTTCACAAAAAATATAAAAAAATTAAAAGATGTCCTTTTTGAGAAAATTGATATTTTAAACTTGGATTTAAGAAAATTTCTTTAGTACCAACCTATACATTGTTTTTTATCATATGAAACGGCATGGAATGTGCTGTTAAACGACACCAATCTCATAGTCCTAGTCAAATTTGGAAAACATCTACAGCTATTTTTAATCATGATTTTTTCTCTTTTTGGACCTATTTTTAAGGGCTTTAGGGACCAATAATTCAAAAGCGGGTTGACTTATCCCAGTAATACTTCACAATTGTTCTAGTAGATGTAAGTAGTACACATATACCAAATTTCAAGAAAATCCGAAATGGTGAGGCTCAAGCCTGTGTTGAATTGACGTGGAATTAATTACCCATATAAGTACTTATCTCATGTCACAACATATGTTTAAGTTCGTATTTATAAAATAAAAAACCTAAAGGAGCTTAAAAAAAAAAAAAAAATATATATATATATATATATATATATTTTTATAGTTAAGAAAAAAATAGCCTATTATACACATCAGCTTTATGGTTATAAGACTGTAAACTCCTATAATCCGGTTCGAGGTTCGAGTCTAGCTGGAAGAGGTACCTTTTCAAACTACCAATTGTTGCCGGTATCAAACTTTTTTTTAATTGGTGGGGAGACGGGGGGGGGGGGGGGTTAACTTGATTTTTTAAATTTCATTTCAAAGTGCTGAAGAGAACACCCGTTCTTCGCAAAATGCAGTGGCATATATGTTGAAATCGAATACATACCTACATCATACATACTTCATAAATTTCGTCTCCGGGTGGAAGGAAGCTGTGGGCCCAACCCACTTCACCTTGGGTAGAAGATCTCCATTGAGGCCGCAGAACAGAGCAGGCGAAGAAGGGGGCAGTGGCTGAAGCTTAGACACTGAGCACCGGCTGTGAAGTAATGTGATCTACTTGCAGCAGTCGTATGTTATGCAGTCATGCTTATCATACCACTGTTGCTAACACTCGTATTACCTTCAAGGTACGGTAGAGTGAGAAATAAAAAAAAATGTTGAAATCGAATATGAATTGGAAAAAAAATCCCCCCCCCAAAAAAAAACACCCTGAAAATTTCTTATAAGATTCAATATTGCTATACTGATTCTTCCGATAGTTAGAGATTGAATAACGTCATATCAATCAGGTTGAACACATCTCATCTCTCTCCATCGTTTTGTCTAGGTCCCTGGGAACATTCTCGTACACCATACATTCACAGTTACTTTCGTAACAGGACCATCGTGCATATTTACATTACTTTCCCAAAGCAATCTCCCTGTCACTTCGTCTTAAAGGATGTTTGAGAGCGTACATACCTTGGAAGGTCTTGAGTTGTTCTTTGGTTATAATAGAGAATCTTCAAGAACGGCAGCAGATTAGTGTTAAATTAATGTGTTGGGGCAACGGGGATAGTTCACTTTCTGAGTTACCTTTTAACGGAACAATTAATAATTCATACTTCAATGTTCTTAAACACTGAGGCCAGGAAATTCTGAAAAAATATTAGGTAAAATGTTCAAAGGTGGTGAACGGAACAATATTATAAAAGTAAAGATAATTCAAGCAGCTACCATGGAGATAGCAACCATCTTGAAAATTTTGTGTTTCAAATTATAGTTTTCTGAATATTCTATACTAAATTTTTTATAATTTTCTAACAATTATATTATTTACTTCATTTAAATGTCCGAGCCAGTCAAAAAACATGGCAATCAGCAGATTTGAAGGTTTTCTTTTTTTACAAACCATGGATGCCAGGTTAGATAAATGCCTGGAGTAACTCTTTCTAGGCTTGTTTTACTATCATTGAAAAGGAGATCTCTCATTCAATGCCTCTTGAATCTCCTGATATTTATTGACATGTCAACTGTAGCCATATCCTAATAAAACTGGGAATATGTATTTGCAAGTTATTCTGGAAGTCAGTATGTAGATTTTGATTGGTCACTAACTATGGTGCTCTTGAATTTAGTTGTAATATTTATGACTGAAAGGTTTTGAAGTTTTTGTAGGAGCATTTTCTTGGCAATGTGAATATCCGCGAACATCACATCCTTATGGGTTTAATTAATTGTGTGTATGTTTTCACAAAAAAGGTCCTGACAATACTTACGAAGGTGTACGCTAATCGCCTGATACCTTATTAGTATTACACCACAATAGGTATGATTTATTGTTTGTTCGACGGAAAATGTGTAAGTCATGCATGAATATATTAAGATAGAAGAAAAAAAAAATTAGTACAGATGCTATCTTCTGTTTTCATCGGGTTTAGTAAGAGCATGCTCCATTTGGTCGAGCAGGCAACGGCTATGAAAGAGACCCGACATGATTTTATCGCAATGGGAATCAATGATATCTTGCCTTCTATCTAAACTTTCTCGGGCCCTGAAGCATGCTTGGGCCCAGCATCTAAGGTTAGAAACCTTAGTCCACAGCTTTAATTAACATCGTCAACATCTATATGTAAAAACAACCTCATTAACCGCCGAAGATTGCGAGCGGTTTGGGTGTCGTTTACACAACTCCGTTGATATGCTGAATGGTGAGAAAGTTTAAAAAGCATTTCTGTGTAATGTGATTTAGCAGCAGCGAATCCTTAATATGATACCTCGTATTTAACAAAATAAGCTTATCGAGTTAAATGAATAAAAAAAAAAAAAAATACTTACACGACATCTATGTATGACTAAACATCTGATTGGTGTGAACTGTACAGATTCAACTCAACGCCTAAAAAGTATCGTGAATTCTTATATGTACAAAAATATATAATTTACGCGCCATCTATTAATCATGCACATTTTTTATGCAGTAAAGCTTCTCCTATGTTTCTTCTGGGCGTGGACCAATTTGTTACTGTTAGTAGGCGTATTCCCATCGCGTCCTTTTCTGTTAAGAAGGGAGAGGATCTAATAACCTTCATTAGATCCCAGCTTTCGAATACCGCTCTTCATGGATAATAAAACCCCTAAACTGGTCCTTTTCATTGAGTATAGGGACAACACCAAATGGCACCATGAAGTAGCATAGGTGCACTGTTTCCTTTCATAAATACAAGTAATCATCACAAGCATTATTAATTATTTAAATTAATAATTAAAATTAATGATAATTATTAAAAGATATATCTAGAGATATATCTATAGATAACAAGATTAAATCTTTTAAAACACGGAGGTTATATGCTGACACAACCATTCACTCCATGCACACCCCCATCCACCAAAATTAGGATTTACAATCACTATTACTATTCCAACGGATTCTAAATAAACTGCTGACATTGAGGGGCGAAAAACGGCTTAGGGTTTTTGAAAACAAAGTACTGCGTAGAATATTTGGACTGAAGAGGGATGACATTAACAGGAGAATTTAGACGCTTACACAACGCAGAACTGAGTGAACTGTACCCGGTAAATACATTTGACGTGATACCAGCGGGACAAATAAAACAGGCCTGTATAATTTTGAAACTTAGTAGTGAACGAATACCGAAATGATCAATAAGCGCGGTGACGAATGGGAAGCGTCCGAGGCGGAGGTGAGAGGATTCCTTTAGTTTAGATTTTTCAAAGTTGGGTCCGGATGGTGGTTGGTGGATAGAGGTGTGCAGGGAGCGAGTTCTTGTGTCGGCATCGAACCTTCGGGTTACGATTATAAGACGAAAATTATTATATTATGAACAAGTGCATAAAAATGCACTACTGACAGGTGTATACAAATATTTATGTACCATTAACTAATAATTTCATTAAGTGTAATTATTACAAGCTTTCTAAAAAAAATTTAAAAGACCACCCTCAAGCTTTCACAAATATTAAGCAGTCTTAACAAAGACACATATAAGGAAAACTTACCGTCTTGTTAGCATTCGAATTTAAATATTTATTGGAAACCAAAAACGGTTTAGCGGGAGCTCATCGGATGATGGTGCGCGTCCAACAGATGGAGAACCTTAAACGGAGTTTAAAAATATCATTGTAAATTCAAAACTTTCCCCAAAAGAGAATATACCACGACGATTTTGTGTCCGGGACCGTTAAGAGAACCATAAATAATATAAAGTTTTTAAATAATTTATTACCACCATGTTTTTTTTTTGTTTTTTTTGGAAACATGTTTTAGGCGGTAGGTGTATTTATAGAAAGTAACTGTTTAGCCAGGATCTCTAAAAAAAAAAATTTTTTTTCCTCATATTCCTACATAAAAAAAAACCACTACAACCCATGAGGGGTCTTGGGTTCAGTACGATGTAAGGAAGAGTACTGTTTCTTGGTCATCGGCCGTGCAAGGAGATGATTTGACCGTGATCACGCTCAACCGCCAGGTTTTTCCCCCTTAATTTTTCAATCAAGGGTACCCACACCCACATTATAGAGGCTGGGTTTGCCCCAGGAGGGTCTCTTGGCCCACGAGACGAACTGTGGCGAATAATAAAGATATCATAAGCCATGTCAGATTCGAACTCGGGACCTTAAGAGCACAGCAATACACTGCCTTACCAGTGGGCTACCCCGCTCCCATTCCTACATAAAGAACCTAATATTATTTTGAAAAAATCTTTATAAAATTACTTCTAATTATAAAAAAAAATCTCTGTCTTTTCTTTTAAGGGGTGTTAACACGTTTAGGTTCTACCGGAAGCAGTTAAGGATAAAAATTTGCTTAGCATTTTGACCGCCATGTGCGGTAACAACGAACCAAATACACCTTTCCTAGATTTATTTAGTCGGTTAAGTTTATTGAACAATTTTACGTTAAAACTATACCTAATATAACATAGCCCGTTGATAAGTGAACCACATCTTGTTTGTTTGTTTGTTGCTGTTTAGGGGCGAAAAACTGCAGCGGTCATCAACGCCCATTGGTTTCTTCTTTTATCTTTCTTAAGGAAACCATCGACACGAATCCCGCCGGACACCGACGAGAGCGGCACCCAGGCCGATGGGGGCCAGCAGGAGCAAAGGGGGCGCCCCGGTCCCACATGTCGTTATTAGGTGGCTCATCTTTTGACACTGAGGCTTTAATAGAGGATGTGGATAAAAACCATGTTTGCTACCTAACTTCATTACATTAGTACTAATGTTTACATATTATTGATCATGGAAAAGTCCAAATCCTCAAAAGTCCTCGGAGCTAACATGCTCTATGAGACCGGAGACGTCACCGATGCCCCAGCACAAGCCCCCAGCAGCCCAGGAACCGACACCCCCCCGCCCCCAGCGGGACGGGCCGACGGAGTCCTTTTTAGTGTTACTATTATTTGTTAGTTTGAATTTTTAAAACGAGACCTGTTCCACTACAACCCATAAAGGGTCTTGGGTGCAGTACTATGTAAGGAAGAGTACTGTTTCTTGGTCAGCGGTCGTGCAAGGAGGTGATTTGACCGTGATCACGCTCGACCGCCAGGTTTTTTCCCCTTAATTTTTCAATTAAGGGTACCCACTTTATAGAGGCTGGGTTTGCCCCAGGAGGGTCTCTCGGCCCACGAGACGAACTGTGGCGAATAATAAAGATATCATAAGCCATGTCAGATTCGAACTCGGGACCTTAAGCACAGCAGTCCACTGCCTTACCAGTGGGCTACCCCGCTCCCTTTTAAAACGAGACAGGGAGTAAAATAATAGAGGAATTTATCATAGTTAGAATATAGAGTAAAAATTAGATGCTCGAAAATAGCTTGCTTTTTTGGAGAAATTGAATGACCCGTCTAATCATATCTTCGTCGTTTTTTAGCGCTTGCGATAGTTCCGGAGGTATATTAAGCTTTTGTAATAGTGACTTATAACGACGGCATTCCTCAAAGATGTGTTTAATTGTAAGACTATTTTTACATGTTTGACATTGTGGGAGTTCTTCCTTCGTTATAAGGTGGCTATGGGTCAATCGAGAGTGTCCTATTCTGAGTCGAGTAATCGCGACCTCATCTCTGCGTTTATTGCGGTTTGATGTTGACCATGGTTTCACTGTTCGTTTTACATTTTTTAGTTTACTTGGTGGACTTTCATCCCACATAGTTTGCCATCTATCTTTAATGGTCTCCCTTAATGGTCGGGCAAGTTCCGAGGCTGTCAGAATAGCAGTTCCTCTTCCTGTGAGAGATAACGCTTCACCGGCAGCTTTGTCGGCCATCTCGTTCCCGGTGATGCCCACATGCCCGGGAGCCCAGATGAAGTGGACCGACTTTCCGATTCCCTCTAGCATTTTTCGATATTCGTGAATTCGTACTATCGTGGGGTGGTCTGCATACATATTATTTATACCACGGAGCGCACCAATAGAATCGGATATGATTGCGATGTGTTCTATATTTTTGTCTGTGATTGTCATTGTAAAGTATAATGCGGATGCTATGGCGTTCAATTCGGCGGTGTAAATATTGCAAAGGTGGTGGAGCTTATTTTTGTGAGTTGATGAAGGCGTAACGAATGCGGATGCTGTTGCGATTTCTGATTTCGAGCCATCTGTGTAAATCACCATGTGGTTTGGGATGGAGCAAAGTAGTTGCTGGAATTTGTCACGATATTCGGATGGGGCAGTACTATCTTTTCGGAATTTAGATAGGTTTAGATATAGCTTCGGAGGTTGGTAGGTCCAAGGTGGAGTATTTACTTCTGGAATTAGGACGGAAATGGTCTTTAGTTCATTGACAACGGACGAAAATCTTTCTGCGACGGGTAGTGTTACATTCGGTTTTTGTTGAAATTTCCTGGAAAATTTTGGTTGGAAGAGATATTTATAGGTTGGATGTAAAGGCTGTAAATATATACGGGCGATGTAGTTTGTTGCTAAAGTTTGTCTTCTGAATACTAAGGGTGGGAGTCCGGATTCAACGCATAGGCTTAGGATAGGGCTAGTCCTGAAAGCACCTGTTGCGATTCTGATACCAGTATGGTGGATGGCATCCAGCTTAGATAGACATGAGAAACGAGCTGAGCCGTACACAAAACTCCCATAGTCCAGCTTCGAGCAGATAAGGGCCCTGTAAATTTTTAACATTGTGCTTCTGTCAGCTCCCCAAGTTGTTCTACTGAGAACTTTCAGAATTTTCATTTTTTGCGTGCATTTTTCTTTGAGAAAGTTTATGTGACAATTCCACGACAGTCTTCTATCAAATATGAGCCCTAAAAAACGGTGGTTTTCGACAAAAGGTAATGTTGTATCTCCTAGGGTAAGCTCTGGTGATGCAGGCGTTCGTCTTCTGCGGCTGAAGTGTAGGCATTTTGTTTTTTCTGTGGAAAATTCAAGGCCAGACGATCGTGACCAATCACTCAGTCGGTTTAACGTTTCTTGAAGCTTTCTTTTTATGTCTTCTAAGTCGCCAGAACGGTATACAACGGCCAGATCGTCAACGTACAACATCACTCTTATACCTCTAGGCAGATTCCTTCCCACATCACTCTTATACCTCTAGGCAGATTCCTTCCCAAGTCATTGATCGCCAGGGCAAACAGAGTTGTACTGAGCACACATCCTTGTGGTACTCCATTCTTTTGCTCACTAATTTGGGATAAGGTGCCTCCAATCCGAACCCTGAACATCCGTTGAGACAGAAATTGTTTTATAAATTTTAAAATATTGCCTGTGAAACCGAGATTTTGTAATTCTTTTAAGATATTATTTCTATTGGAGTGGTCAAATGCTTTGAGCATATCGAAAAAGATAGCTATTGCCTGTTGGTTTTGAATGAAAGTATACTGAATTTCTGTCTCTAGTTGGACGATATGGTCAATCGTTGATCTACCTTTGCGGAAGCCGCATTGAAAATTTTGTAAGATGTGGTTATTTTCCAGAGTCCACATTAGCCGTTTGTTGACCATGCGTTCTAATATCTTGCATAAGCAACTGGTCAAAAATATTGGGCGGTAATTGCATGGTTGCCGTTTGTCATTACCGGTCTTCAGGATTGGGACAACTTCTGACTGTAACCAGATTTTAGGGAACTCGCCTCTTTTCCAAACTTCATTATAAAAAATCAAGTAACCAAATCAAACTATTATGAACCACATCTTCCCCCTGTTGAAATAAAATCTCCCACGCCCCCTTATAAAAATTTAATTGTATGGGAAGTTGATTTAAAAAACACTCAATACATTAAAGTATTGTTTTGACTGAACTAAACCTTATGGGTATAAATGGTTATTTGAAACAATCAATAATGTAAAATTTGTTTTAATAAATTGTGTTCTAAAACTCAATAGGAAATTTTTTATTTTCTAGTGTTTACGCGCTCGCGTGTTAGGGCACAATTGTTTTAAATCAAGCATGTTGTCTATATGCATAAACAGCCGCGCGTTCACAAAGATATTCTCTTGTTGGGGGATTGGTCAGTATAAATAAAAAAAAACACACACAGAACACTTTTTTATTTACAAACAAAATATGAAATGTGTTAAATTCATACACAAAAAAACTTCAATATCACGAAGTTTGAATTACATTAACATATTTTTATTTAACTAATAATCTATAATTTTCATCAAAATTAAAATTTTTGGAGATTAATCCCTCTGGGATGGCCCCGTTATCGTGAACCATTTAGTGTGTATGTCGAAACTCGATTAATTATGATAAAAAAAGAGAAACATATAGTGTATACATGTAGAAACTTAGTTGATACAATAAAAATACACATTCGCGGAAGTTACGTGTGAAGCTTGTACTAGGTAGGTTAAATTCAGGTAAACAAATAAACTCGTGGTATTGTGTTTTAACAACGAAAGTGGAAAACTAGCGGCCCTAATAGGTAAAACATCAAAGTGCTAATTAAACGTCATATGGCATAGTATATTTTAGATAAAGTAGTTAATAAAAAATTGTATTTTCCAATTAATCGATGGATGTATACTATCCCCAGGTTATAGCAACGATAAAAAGAACCAAAGCCATGATATTCCATATTTCCCAAGAATTCCATAAAACCCTTCTCACTACCATCTCTCTCTACGTGTATATCGTTGTTGATATGGCAAAAAGTTGAATGTCAACGATTTTCGATTTCGGAGATTGGTGGGCTCTAAATCAAAATAAGTAGTTCAAGGGTCACCATTCAGTAAAAAAGCAGAATCATGCACGGTCTAACATGTTCCAGTTATTGTATTTTCCAATTGAAGGGGTCGTAGCAAAATAGTGCCAAGCAACATTTTTAACAAAAATGAACTGTAGCTGAAGTCTGCTGTATATTACGTAGGACTATATGTCTATGATGGAAATGCCACATAAATATGATTATAGAGGCTCTATATAGTCATATTTACAACCAGCCGATGGGAAAAAGAAAACTATAATATAACAAAACTTTTATAAATTGAAATGTTACTAATTTTGATGTTTCTTAGGATAATCAAACCCAAGAAATAAAATACGAAATAATAAAAAAAATTGTTTTTGTATGCCCTGAAAACAAGCTGTTCTTTGGCACACTACAATATCAAGAACGCTGCGTGTCGGAAAGATGGTAGTTATAACTTAAAATATATAAATTTTGAGTTATACCAGAATGACGTTTGAATCAGAATGTCACAATAGTATTAATAGTTCTTTCACGTAAGGCGCGATTTACCATATTCTTATACAAAGGTGATGATCGTGTTAGCGCAAATAGAGGATTACGCATTAAGTACCAGTGGTACAAGCTCCTCGAACGATAGTCTATTTTCCTAAAGTCGCTTTTTGTAGGTACATATTATAATTAAGAATGCAGTTGAAACTTCACGTGTAATTATGTAAAAAAAAACAACAGATTTTTGAGTTTTAACCATTTTCAAGCCGACGCTCGATGTAATCACAAAAATACACGAATATCTCCTCCCATCACCTCCTCGTCATGACATTGAAGCTTCTTGAATTATTAATCTTTTTCCTTAACGTCTTCGTGCACCAAGCCTTGTTAGGGACGGTATTCAGAACACTAGCAGAAAGTATTTGTAATTATAAAGTAGGATGAGAGAAGCAAAAGGTGCCGTTAAGGATTCAATTAGAACTTATGGCAAGAGGTTTCTCGAGAAAGTGGGTTCATCCATTCCTTTTTAGGCGAATAACGAACCCTAGCCGAAGGAGCGATAATTTATTCTTGACCTTAGCTCTCGTGATCTGCCCCTATGTACGGCCCCAGCGGGGTCTCATCCCCCCTACCTTCACACTCACTATTATACCTCACCTTTATTAAACATAATAATGGTATTCATGGATAATTCATGCCTCAGCAGAACGAGCAAATCAATTAGAAATCACAACAATAAAAACTCATAAATTACGGAGAGTATAGAAAACAAACGCTAACACTTTTAAACATGCATGTTGTTTGAGTTACTGTTCGGTCGTTGCCACAACATTAAAGATCCAGAAAACCAAAAAGCAACGGCTTAAGGTTTTTGAAAATAAAGTACTGCCTAGAATACTTGGACCAAGAGAGAGAGCATTCAGACGCTTACATAACGCTGTTTGAAGGGAACTGTACCCGGTAAATATAATTGACGTTTGAATTGAAGCAACGAGACAAATAAAATTGAAGAATGAAAATGAAAAAAATTGATAAAACTTAGTAGTGGACGAATCCGAAAAGATTATTAAGATCCCTGCCGACTGAGAAACGTACAAGAGGCAGGCGATACGATACGTAGGTGGGAGGATTGTGTGAAGACAATCTCGCGAAGTAGGGTTGGCGGTGGGCGGATGGAAGTGTGTGGGGATCGAGTTGTGGAGTCGAACCTTTGGGTTTGTTAAGCCTTAATTATTTATTTGTCAAACAATGCCATAATTTCTGTTACGTAGTACAAAGTTATAGAATATCCTGGAATGGTTCAGTATTTAGCAAATGATAACATGTTTGGGTTATTGTGGGCCTTGTGGGTAACAACTCATAGCCCTTATCTATGGAACCCCATAGCAGAAGATATAAATAAGCTATTGCGTAACTTTTAAGTTACTGTTTTTTAATTATTTGTGGTTTTGTAATTATTATAATTATTTAATAATTCAACGATTCATGTATTTAAAAAAAATCAAGTTATGCAAGATAATAATAATAATAATAATAATAATAAAGGCTTAACGAACCCGAAGGTTCGATGCCGAGACCACCACTCGCTCCCTGCACACCTCGATCCATCGACCGTCTTCCAGACCCAACTTCGATAGATCCGCCCTAACACAATCCTCCCACCTCCGTCTCGGCTAACTTGCGGCATGAATCCCCTAAAGCAGTCCCCACCCGGAGACCCCAACGGGGGACTAGTTTACCTCCGGATAATGAGCGTTTTACTTTAGGGAGATCCATGACTTTTTTGTGGTGTTTGGGTGAACTAATAAAATGTGAGTAGGGCGCTCAAACCTACGTCACACCCTCCAGCAAGCCTGGGGAGCCGCTCCCATTGTTGGTCAGCGAGTCCTACGGACTTAGCCGGGAGGAACTTCCTAGGAATTTCCACCGACCATCCCCACATCCGCCACCCGTGGGACGCTCCCCATACGCGGTAATGAGACCCGCGCGAGGCAAGTTATGCAAGAATTAAAAAAAAAAAATAAATAAAATAAAAAAAAAAAATCCTTGAAATCATGGTATGTATATTTTCTACTCTAAACAAATACATATTCTAAAATGGTGGATACTTATATTAGGAGTATATATCATAAAAATAATTGGTGTTGAAATTTAAACTGCTTCTTATATGAAGGAAATCAATAAATGCTTTGTATTTATGAAGTTTATATATTTTGTGATTTTTCTAGTAACCGTTTCACTTCATTTAATCTATTGGGCACCTGTAATCTATTCAAGCCTTTTATTCAATTGAGCTTTTCCAAGGCTGAGTGTAAAAAAAGGACATGATTTGAGGCCTGTGTAAGCTACATGCTCAATTATTGCTTTTATTTTGTAGGAAATAAAACAAGACCCGTATTTAGTACTGTTTCAACTTTTATTACATTGGAAAATCGTTTTATGAATTACGACTGCACATATTATTTTCACTCATAAGATATATTTGAACTTCATCTTATAGATTTTGATCCATTCTTGGATCCAACAACAATGGATCAAATGTAACAATGCTTAGGATAAGTAAACAGAAGTATATTTCGAATTTAGAAAAGAAAAAACAAACTCTTGTTTGTTTTAGCTTAGGTGTTGAAGGGGTCAGAATACCCTACCCTTAAGGGCTCTCCTAAAAATATATCAATGATATATTTTTAGGTGGATAGTTAACCTTAATCCACCTTATTGATACTATGATCAATGTATTTCAACTTTAAACATGTGAAAACATTTAAAAATAAAATAGAAATTGCGTTTATAGTAGATGAAAGAGGGGTGTCGATAACAGCAGCACTTCAGTGTTGATATAAGCAAACCCCTGGAGATAACTTGAAATAAAATTCCTTTAGTCTTTGCTTCTAGCAACGTGATTTTTATTATAATCAGGAAAATAGGTTTGTATTTAGTCAGCCAAATATTTTTTGAAGCAGTAGTGGAAAAATATCAAATCTTTGTTTAATAAAAAGTCAAAACCTGAACTCAAATAAAATAACAAAAAAGTCACAAATTTATTGATCACACAATATATAACTTTAAATCTATAATTGTCACACACAGGAATATGGCAGTCTAAAGGGGGATTCACAAGGCAGTTGGAGAAAATTAACATCGCACCCCTCCTAAATTAATAAAACTCAAGTAATCTTTTTCATAAATAAGCTTATTAATTATTCATCAATTGTTATTTTCATTAGATTTTTTATTAAATATTGTATAATAAAACAGACTTTCTTCCTCTTCAATAGACAGTTTTCCTTCCCCGCCTGCCATTTTCTTGCGGACAAACTATAATTCTCATTTTTAGGATTTAAAAAAAAAGAAAAATATGTCAACAAACTTTTATGAACCAAGTGCACATAAAAAGAACAATAACACTATTTTTTTATGATAAAAATAATTAAAAAAAGTCTAAGACAACATAGTAAAATAGAAAAAATATATTATAATTTTATTAAACAAGAATATTTAAATATGGACAAATTGGTATTACAAAAATCATTTCTATACAAAATAGCTTAGCACTATCACAATTGTGGATCCAGGGGAGGGGTGTGGGGGGCGCGTCCGCCCCTCCCTGAGAGGACACTAATTAACTATTACTATTTCTGTATAAAAAGGGTTATCTTCAGTAATTTTTTTTAACTCCTTAAATGAAAAATGGACAGCGTTTAAACATTTAATAGAAATTTACAATATATCTATGCACTAATATTTTAAATTAGGTCCTTCATGACATAAAAATTTAAAAAATAAAAAAGTGTGCTCCCTCTTAGAAAACTTCTGGATCAGGTACTGCTGTATCACTTATATCAGAGTAATACATTATATATTTCATTATAAGTAAATAAAACCAAAATCAACCACAAACAAAAAACCTATTTGGCATACTTTTATGGGGAGGAATGTAAATAAATTGCACAGCAAGAATTTAAGAGTCCCAACTCAAAATTTTGTAAGGAAAAGAATTTTAATCCTCATCATCAGTCACCCGAAAGATCAGTCCAAATCAATAGTGATTATTCAGTTTCCTTTGTCAGTAAAACATGTTAAAGAAACTCTGAAATTTTTTTATATTCGGTCAAACAAATTTTATTTAGTGAGTTATGAGTTATTATGAAATATATTTATTCTTTAGAGGAATACATAAATCCAACTCTTTCATTTTATTTATATTTGCAGTTGTCATCACTATAACTAAAAAGATTGTGGGACTAAGAATATCTTTCATCATCATATCTTCTTTACTAAATATCAGAAAAAAAGCTTTCATAATTAGTGTTTATAAATGATAAATAACAATTTAGAAAAAAATACTATGTTAACTTCATAAAACTCAATCATAAATTGTAATAAGAAAAAGTGATGTATTTATGTATCTTTGGTGTTAATTACAAATTAATATGAAATTACAAATTAATACAATGCTAACAAATAAATGAAATTTCATTAAAATCAATTCATTTAGAACTTATCTAGTCACCAACAATTTTAACAGTAATTTACTAAAAATAAAATCACAGACCTCATCTCATAGAAATAAATTTTACGAGAAATCGGAGTCAAATTACTGTTCAGTGCCAACTAAATTAGATAGGTCTTTGATTGATAGTAACAGCATTGTGATTATGAAACATTATAGCCTGTGATTGTGATTGTGATTGGGATAACATATAGAATAGGAAGTAGAAATAATTATTTCAGATTGTTTAAACAAAATTTCACAATATATATTTTAAAAGCTAAGATATCATGTTCGATATATTTTGATTTTGGTGATGTTTATTGTTGTGATGCATTTTTGAGTTTAATTATTATTATTTAAATACTTTTTGTTAAATTATTTTTTCTTTAGATATAAATACTTAAATTTATAATCCATGTTTCATTTTCTTATTATTTAGCTCCTTAAATAACTTTTTTGGAAGACAATTTGTTCAAGACAATAACTATAATATAGTTTTTCATAAATTTTCGGTAAATTAATTTTCTTAGTTGTAAAGTCATTAAATAATAATTTCACATAAACTTTGATCATATAAATAATGGTTAATAAGGTGGATCGTTGTTCCTTTAAGGGTCGAGAAGAAAAAGAAAAAAACACCGTCCTGAAAGTGTCATCCAGTTTTTGCTATCTCCTGGTCTATTTATTATTAGTTCGAGAAACATATTAAATAGAAATAATTCCTTAAAAAGCACGACAGATTAAAGAATTTGCTGAATGTTATGATAAACTAATAAGGATAAAAACGGATTACGAAATCACTCATTCGATTATTTTGAATGCAGTTTCGCCTTTCGACTATAATTGACAGTACCAATAAATCTTTCATGTATCATGAACTGGTTATGAAAGGGAGTCATAGATATAACATTATAAATACAGATTGTGCTTTCTATTTTTTTTTTTTTTTAATGAAAATCTACGTAATTGTCCTAATAAATAACTTTAGAAAAGAAAGACCGACGGTGGCAGAATACTGAATAGTTTAACGTATTATTTCTATTTGTTTTTTATTTTAATACTTTAGAGCATTCTAAATACTAATGAGAACTCGGGAGCCATGAAATAGCTGCTAAATTGAAATAAACTATTTTAAAAAAAACGAATAAATACAAATACTCATCCAGTTAATAGTTCATGTTTCACTTCTAGTTAGTAAAAAAGGGGGAGGGAAGAAGGGTATGCAGAAGGTTGAAGATCTTAATCCAATACACGTGATGTTGATAAGTACAGAAGGATCAACTGATTTAACGTTGTATAGATAACATACGTAATGTAACCAACAATTCCACAACATATCTCCCACTAAAAAATCCCATCAATCTTGATCTATTTCTCTCTCTTTTCGATGAGCCATGTTTTTTTTAATTTGTTAACTAGCAGTTAAATTTTTTGTTATAAATTTCTGTTCATTAAAAACTTACAGTCTCATAATCTGTTCTCAGACCGTCTAATTCTATATATTACAAAATAAAACACCTCACGACGACCTCAATATTACATTTATTTATATCTTCAGGAGCTTTCGGTGTCCATAGCACCGTATTCATCTGCACCTCTTATCGTTCCCATAAGGGAGGGTCTCTTATATAACTGTGTGTTTCATCAGTTTAGTCTTCTGTTTAAAAAACTCGTCGTGGTGAGAGACATGTTCTCGGCATAGTAGTTGTTCCCTTTTTAATGAAAGGAGGTAGATTTCTGCCATTCAAAAGAGCACTAAATATTTATAGTAAAAAAAGTAATGCCATATGCCTGATCATAATAGTTTTTAGACACTTTTGGCTTGCGAAATAATTGCAATAAAATTTTCATTTGATCATAACTTTCTAAATCGTAGTTACATCATACTATATATATATATATATATATATATATATACACGTATGATGCCTAATATTTTTTAAAAACAGCCAAACCAGGAGGCATTAAAATAATTGCTTTCGAATTTATGGACGTTTCATGGAAAGAAGCACCAAAACTAATGGGTGTTAAGGTACGGTTAAAAATGTATATATTTTTATAGTTTAAAATTTTGAACATTAAATTCAATTTTATGTGCCCCATACAAGTTTTTCTAAGCAACAGAAGTAAATATTTTTACTTAGAACATAGAACATCTTTTACTCTTTATAAAGCCAAATAAAAAAAAAAAAAAAAAATCATGTAAGTAATAGCAATTTATGTAACTCGTTCAACCCAAAGAGACGGGGGAGAGAAGAATTCTTGTTGGAAATAAGACTCTTAGGGCCAAATGGGATAGTTTTCTGTGGGAGATTCAAAAAAGGATTGTGCAAATCTTGAACTCACCGTTTGTTACAGGAACATCAATATTTCTTCAATTTAAGTCGGAATAAGTATAAAAAACTTACAAATAAATTTAGCAAGTTGTAATACAAGCACGATTATTGGCGCTCTAGGTGGTAGAGGATTAGCGAAGAGAAGACTTACATAAGTCAAAGGCGAGCTTAGCTTGGTGGAGGCGGCGAGTGGATAAGTAATGAGATGAAATCTCACTATTCCATCGAAAGTAATGTTTAGCCTTTCTCTCGCGAGTAAAGCACGCTAAGGTTAGATAACTTAAAGGCCGGCTCCCAGAGTCCGTCCGGCCTGTGTCTCCTTCCCCAATATCTTGGATAAGTTTGCAACAGCTAATAAATCCTAAGTCTCTCGAAGTTCACAATAAGGAACTCCTAAATTCACAATATCGGAATGTAGATAGTTTACTAATAGCAATACTTAAATTATCTATTACAGCAGGGTATAGCTAAGAAAAACAACATATCAATGAATGAATCTATAGATCATTTAATAATTATATGAAGTATAATTATGAAAAGTATATGAAAAGCATTACTCGTCCTTTTTCTAATCAGCCAATTTTCGCACTAGTTTTTTGTACCTACTAGGAAATAAAATATATTCATAAATCATAATTTTAAAGTTTTCTCCAAGTTTGAGAAAATTGATTATTTATTTTATTTATAAAAATAAAAAAGTTTCCGAAAGTTTCCTTTATATTCTTTGAGAAAAAATCTCCAAATATTTCATAGAGTGTTTTAATTATAATACCGAAATATGATATTTATGGTAATTAGGGGGGAGAATAAAACAGTCAAATATACTACTTACACAATCATTCCGATCAAAAGGACTTTTAAAAAAATCGTAGATTCCCCTGTTTTATGTCGCTAATGAGACAACACAGTCACCTCGACAATCGTTACGTCCAAACAACTGCCATGACTTTCGTAACAGACTTAAACTCTAAATTCCAACCCACTGAATCAAGCTGTTCTTACTCCTACAAACCATTAAAATTACAATCAGCCAAGAAGGATGTTGAGGTGCTGGCCAAGAGATTATCTATATTAAACGGTAAAAAAAAATTTCTTTTATATTAATTTATTCATTATTGTGTATAACCACCCTTGTTTTTAAATTATTTAATAAAATTTAAAAACAAGGGTGGTTATCCACAATAATGAATAAATTAATATAAAATAATTTAAAAATTGACGAAAGTCAAGAGATGCCCAAATTTGGACAAAAATTGTCCACCTCCCGTAAATACTCGCAAAACTTGCGAGATCGTGGGAGAGGTGTCAGTGAAGAGGAAGGATTTGGCGCCGTTTGGAGGCGACTCCGTGGTGCAATGGTTAGCATACCGCGCATGTCACGCGGAAGACCCGGGTTCGATTCCCGGCGGAACCAAATCTTTTCTCTTCAGAAATAAATTATTTAAAATTTCTTTTACATTTTTCACAAATTTTTACATTTTGTCATTCATATTACTTTTTTTTTTTTTGCCTATCAGCACATTTTCTTATTAATTGCTATAGCAGATTGCAAAGTAAGATTAAGAAAAAATAAGCTAAAATCAATGTAGTTATATATAAATAAATAAAAATAAAGATAATTGTTATAGTTTTATAATGCAACAGGTAGTTATAACGCATATCTGATAATAGAAGTATTGAGGACATTGATCGGTAATCAATTAGATGGCACAGTTTCCTTTACCACCTTTACCTCAACCACACTCTCCCTCATCGAAAGACCCGACGCAGTGGGTGAAAGTGGATACATTCTAATATGTGGAGCGAATGTGCAGATTCTTATCTTCAGATTAGCAAAGAAAGGTCTTCGTGAAGCCTTTGTACAAAGATTCGAGCTCGTGTTTTATGAACCGGTTGGTATCAAGACCTTCAGATTATGTTCGGAATGTTGTACGATGACAGGCTATATAGCTGCCATAGGACACAATATTCGTACAAACACATATTTCTAATGTGGAAGATAAGCTTCAGATTTGGAGTGTTATAATAAACATTAATAATTATATGATACTGGTTAAACCATTAATAATTATATGGTACCAGTTAACAAGTTATGTGCGGCATCGGTCCCCGGGGTCCAGCCGATTTTCACATGAAAATGTTCAAGGGGCCGAACACTATTCAATTTAGTCGATTTTTAATGAGATTATTGCATTTTAGTGCAGAAAATGTTGCTTACAGCTGAAATTCTCTTGTTTTTTAGAACAGGACTCCGAGGTCCGATTTTTGATAAAGATAAAGAATGGCGTAAATCCTGTATCGGCCTGTCCTGCGCCTATTATGTCTAGTTCCAATCCTTACCTAGAGATAATGCCCTTGAGACGTTCATTTAATTCCCTTTTAATCAAAAGATAACGCTTTCGTCAAAGTATCCCCATAGGAACCCGACGTCCAATATCGTCTGTGGCTCATGCTAGCAGTCGGACCCCGAGGACCGATACCGTACAATTCAGGATACCCCTAAAATACGCCGCCGCACCTAACGTGTTAAACATTAGACTGAAACTTGGAAGGGTATAATTATATGTTACTAGTTAACACCGGCTCCACTTTGCTGTGGCTTAATGTAATATTGATAATATTTCTAATTATATTTATATAATAACATTATAATATAATTATATTATAATAAATTAATTGTAATCATTGATCTGGTATATATACTCTGTATGTATAGCAACCCAAGGTGTTGGGGCAGTTCCTTCCTATTTTATTTCCTATTTATTTTACTTTGTAAAATAAAGCATTTCTCTCTACCATTTTTCAATATCGAAATAAATAAATGTATTCTAATGAAATTTACCCAGAAAAAATAATTGCCCATAGTATGATACTGTAAATTACTGTGGAATAAGAAATTATTATAAATCTTCGCAGACGGTTTCTCTACTGAACAGGAGCCAACATTGTTTATTCCATAGGGATTCATTTTTAACATTGGGGATATTTACAGTAGAAAAAAGTGATCAAAAATAAAAAAGTCCGTAACGATGTTAATAATTTTCCTATTTCCGTGAATTATTCATCATTTCATAGCGAAGAAAGCGAACTGACTTTCTATTTTTTATTATGGCACACAAAATCAATCAAAAATATAATTGATTTATAAAAAATAATTAATCCATTGTATCAAACAATAATAATAATCATAATAAAGGCATAACGAACCCGAAGGTTTGATGCCGAATCCACTACTTGCACACCTCCATCCACCGATCGCCATTATATCAAATATATGGCTTTAAAACATTAAAGTAACTTAAAAAAAACAACATAAAAATATCTTCTTCTATATCAATACTAACAAATATAGCTTTTTTGAACGAAGCCACACCACCATTCTTCGCTAAAATTATTTATATTAAACTATTTTGCACCATCATAATATAGCAAGGACTAGATATTAGAAACAGCCCTGTTGATTCTCATTAGATATTACATATCGTACGTTGATTCGTATGATATTACACACGTGAACATTAGATATAAATATACTTCAGTAAATTATGCTACTTCCATGTTCTTTTTATATGGTATGAAAATTGAAATGCGTTGTTGAGTTGATGTTTATGTTCTGTTTTTTTTTTGTTTTGTTTTTTCGCTGAGTCATTGCTTGAATCCTTTTCGGGACTAGAAGGCTTTTGTTCCATTTACGATATCTATAAGGCCTTGGCGTGGTACCGGATGGTGATGAATCAGGTGAATATGTGATGAGCCTTTACATCCGCCCTTATGTATCATCACCGAACAAGCATCTCTGCTTTGTCCCTTCCTAAAAAAAATGTTTAATACATATTATTCATAATGTAAAAAAATTTTAACTGACTTTTAAAAGATTAAATATAAATAACTTCTATTATAATTAATTATACATAATAAAATTATTGTATAATGCATATTGTCCCAATGCCTTTTCTATAAATAAATGATTACAATGTGATTTTAAAACTCAGGTGTCAAAAAAACCTTGAGCAGTCTCAATTTCCAAAAAAAAAAACACTTACGTCATGTGCTTTAGAAACAACAACATTTAGAAAAACGTTTTGCTTTTTTAATACATTAGCACTTTTAAATATCTGAAAATTTAAATTAAGAAATTAGGTATGACGATTGTATCCATATGTTTCGAATAAAATACTTTTCACTTATTATTTTAAAAAACAAAACAATATGTTACCAAGACTTGTTATTGCAAAATTGACGAAGTTTTGTTGTTTTTGGTTTATCTGAAAACTGAAACTTAAAGAAAACAAACTAACAACAAACCAGTATGTAAGTTGCAGTTTTTAAGCTAAAATTTAGAAAAAACAAAAAGCTGTTATTTTGGCTAACATAAATCTTAGTATCAAATCGTTTTTGTCTTTTTTTTTAAGACAAAGTTTTTTTTAAACTTTCTAATATATCTTACACTTCACTAATTCTATAGCTAAAAAATTTCACGTATTTAAAAGTTTTTGACGCCTTGGAAAAATAGCGAAAATATTTTGAGAATTTGTTTTAGAAACAGGTTACTCAAGCTTTTTCAGAAACCTAATTATTCGAATAGTTGCCGATATATCTTTCTTTATTTGAGCTTTATAATTTCAGAATAGTATAAGCATGGTTTAGAAAATTTGTTTGGCATAGTTCTGCCCCATTAATAGAAAAAAAGGTTGACGATATTTTTATTGCAATTCTAATACTCGCTATAGTAACAAACACTTTTCCATTCTAAAATTAAATTAAATTTACCGAAAAATTATTAGACATAGATATAAAATATTAGGCCAAAAAAACATCGCTCATTAATCAGTAATGTAGTATAACAATGTTCTCAGCCCTACAAGGAAGAAATAATAGTTAATTAAAATTGATTTATTAAAAAAGTAAATTTAACTAAAAAATAATTTCGGATCTGAGGATATGTACATTGTTTTGAACTTAAATCCTATTACTAATAAAAATCCATTGATTTTGCTTAATTGATCCATTGATTGAATGATGCATTAATTTTTTATGTGGAAGTAACCGAAATAAATATTTTTTTTTTTTTTTAAAGCCCTATAACAGTATGTAAAGGTTACAACTATTACCACGGAACTATATCGGCCTCACCATGCTAAAGTAACGTATGCTAGGTTGCTAATATGCATAGGTTTTTAGTTGCACATTCGTTACTTTAGTATGGCAACGACGATATGTATAAATGAATACTTTGAATATTTTGAAGTCGCTGATATACTTAACTGTTTCATTACGTTATATTATTTTTTTGTCCCCACTGTTTCATTTTAATGTCGTAATTTTACGCCCGTAAGAATCAATCAAGCAGTTGCAATATTAATAAATAAAATTAATAATACGATTTTATTTGCACGCAATATATAATGAGGAATTAATTATCTTCTTTTTACTACTTGATGATCTTCATAAATGTATAGAGTTGATAAGAGGTTTTTGAAAACGGATCACTAGAGCCGACCGGGAGAAGATTAAGCAACGAGGATGGGCTAATTAAAAAGCAATGTCGATGAACCCTGAGTGTATTGTTGTTACATAATTAATGACTATTGTTTCCACGCTATATATTGTTTAAAAAAACCCCGAGGCTTGTAGGCCCACAAGGCAGAGTCAACCTTTTGAGTATTTGTTTGAATATTTCATAGTCAATGCAAGAAGTAGCCTGCAGTAATAACAAATATAAAAAAAATATATATTTTCAATCCTATTGAAGTGAAAAACTTAACTCGATGAAATAGATACCAATTAATGGATTTTATTTATTTTAGTAACTTGAGCAACGACCTACAATAAACCAACAGAAGATGGTTCGCAGTTGCAATATATAAAGTTGTTTATACAGTCCTGTGAATAAATATAAACTCAAGGAAAAAAAAAACTATTTTGATTAGTTTAAATCATTTATTTTGGAATCTGATTAACAAAAGATATTATTTAATGTTTACTGTAAATTATTAGTTACAATTTTAATAATTATTTAATAATATTGCCAGGATTTGCTAAAATTTGGACAAAATAACAAAATAGACCTGTGAAAAAGTATAAACTCAAACATTTTCTGTCTCTTTAATGAGTAAATTCATTTCAATAATGAACACTTCTTCCATGTTTTTTAATCACCTCCAACAGTCTTTTAGCAACACTTCTTACTAAATTAATTAAAGTGCTCTCTGGTATGTTTTCCCAAGCTTGAGTTATTCTTTCTTTGAGCTCATCAATATTTTGGATTTCTGGCTTCTGAAGGTCGTAGACTTCTCTTGCCATAATCCCCCATAAATTTTCAATCGGATTGAGATCCGGACTAAGAGCTGGCCAATCCAAAATGTTGATCCCGAAATCCGAAAACCATTGTTTTGTAGAGCGTGCAGTGAGAATCGGCGCGTTATCCTGCTGAAAAATAATTTTCACTGACTTTCCTCTTCCAGTATTGTAATGAACGGCAAAAGAAACTCTTCTAAAACATTTTGATAACCTTTTGCGTTCAATTTGCCTGAAATTAATGCGATTTGGGACTTACCCTTTTCATTAAAAGCAGCCCAAACTATGACACCGCCACCCAAATGGGACCTTCCTGACAAGATTTTTTTTTCTTTTCTTAGATCATGCCAGTAGTAATTTAAACCATCAGGAGCATCAATATTAAATTTTTTTTCTTCACTAAAAATAACTCTTGACCATTTTTCGCTGATATGAATATGCTGTTCAGCAAACTGCAGTCGTCGCTGCAAATGATGTTTTTTGAGCTGTGGTTTTCTCACAGCCTTACTAAATTTTAAGTACTTTGATTTCATGATCCACTTCCTAACCAAGCTAGCATCACATCCTAAATTAAATCGCCTCACAATCTGTGCAGAGGATGCTCCTGTTTTTGAGATTTCTCTCAAAACCGCTCGTTTCACTTGTTTGGAAATTTTAGAAGGCCTTCCACTTCTTTTGTTATTCCCATAATTGCCTGGGCCACTGTTTAAAAAGTTTTTTACTATACCCTGGGAGCGGTTTAGCACACTAGCAATTTGCCTCTGGGTCATCCCACCTCTTCTTAAGTCTATAATTCTTTGTCCCTCAATTTCAGTAAGTTGAGTCCCGCGCGGCATTATTTAAAAATCAGAAAACGCTTCAAAGTATAAAAAACAAACAAATATGCTCTCCCTTTAACAGTTAGAAGAAAACTGAGGTGATATTAATCCATTAGAATAGAAAATAAACATTGAGTTTATACTTATTCACAGCTAAAACATGCTTTATTTACAAAATCTGATGATCATAAATTAACAAACATATCTAATGCCATTTAAAGCTTCTTGCCAATCTAATAACATTACAACAAGTCTATGAAAATTATTGTGCAATGAATTAACTTTTAAATTTCATAAATACTTCGATTTTATTAGTTGAGTTTATATTTATTCACAGGACTGTATGTGATCTTACTATGCAACCTTCATTTGAACCTTCAGTTGTTTGAATGATCATACAAAGTTATAAATAAATGGACATCAGTCATTACATTTTGTGTCATTACATGTTGTCATTACAATGGGCATTACATTTTACAAGCTAAAGTGTATTTCTAAGATCAATATGGGAAGTACCTAATTATATCTCAAGAGAAAAGATTGGCCCTAGCCAGGACTCAAACTTGGGACTCCCGCATAAAGTTCTGGTCATCCATAACCGCACCGCAGCACGGCCGTGTATCGGATCTGACTCAAATACGAAGGATAGATGGTAACGGGTCGGTTGAGCCGGTGTCGGGCATGTGAGACCGGTTACTATCTATCCTTCGTATTTGAATTAGATCCGAAACACGCCCGTGCTGCGGTGCGATTATGTGTGACCAGACCTATAATAGTGCGGTGCGCTTTCCTAATACTTTATATGAACCCCAATCACAACTAAGTTATAATCTTCTCTCTTCACTGACCGAATGTAGAATCGAACTGACTAACTGTCATTATTAACTATTTCTTTATTAAACGTTAAGAGACCTCGCGCGGGTCTCATTACCGCGTATGGGGAGCGTCCCACGGGTGGCGGATGTGGGGATGGTCGGTGGAAATTCCTAGGAAGTTCCTCCCGGCTAAGTCCGTAGGACTCGCTGACCAACAATGAGAGCGGCCCCCCAGGCTTGCTGGAGGGTGTGACGTAGGTTTGAACGCCCTACTCACATTTTTTAGTTCACCCAAACACCACAAACAGTCATGGATTCTCCTAAGGTAAAACGCTCATTATCCGGAGGTAAACTAGTCCCCCGTTCGGGTCTCCGGGTGGGGACTGCTTTAGGGGAATCATGGCGAAAGTTGAAAATAAGAGATTTAGTATTAGGAACGTGGAACGTCAGAAGTTTGAATACAGCGGGTGGGTTAAAATCGGTTTCGAATGAGGCTGAGAGGTACGGTATAGATATCGTGACGCTGCAAGAGGTACGCTGGCCGGGGGAGGGCTCTTTAAGAGAAGGCAAGTACACAATTTGGTACGGCGGGGGCGAAAATTATTGTTTAGGCACTGGGTTTCTGATTAGGAATAGGTTGATATCCGCTTTGAGGGACGTTCAATTTTTCGGGGACAGGATATCAGTAGCTGTATTTCAGGGGCGGTGGTTTAAAATCGCGTTAATAAACATACATTCTCCGACCGAAGACAGCGATGACGAAGTTAAGTCGGAATTTTACGATAAACTAGAGTGGGTCTTCGATAAATTACCGCGAAATTACATGAAGATAGTTTTAGGAGACGCTAACGCAAAGGTGGGCAGGGAAGAAATATATTATCCGACAATTGGAAAAGAAAGTTTACACGAAATTAGTAATGATAACGGAATCCGATTGATTAACTTTGCTACTTCTAAAAATTTAATAATCAAAAGTACAACTTTTAAACATAAAGATATTCACAAATATACCTGGACATCACCGGATTCAGAAACAAGAAATCAAATCGATCACGTTTTGGTGCAGCATAGGTGGCAAAATAGTGTTATTAATGTTAGGTCGTACCGAGGGGCGGAATGCGGGTCGGATCACGAACTAGTAGTCGCTAAAGTTCGGCAAAGACTTTCAATAAAAAAAAGGTTAGAAACCGGATCTCATACCGAATATTTTAATCTGGAAAAACTTAAAATTCCGGCGATTAGAAAACAATTTGAAATTGAACTCAAGAATAGATTTGATGTATTAGAACCATTGACAGAGAATGGTGAAGACATTGATCAATTGTGGGAAGGGATTAGGGATAATATTAAAGAGGTCAGTAATTTGTGTCTGGGCAAAAGGGAAATTAATAAGAATAAACCATGGTTCGATGAAGAATGTTTAAACTCGTGTGAGAAAAGAAAAGCCGCTAAACTCAAAGTTTTAAATAATCCTAGCGAAGACAATCGTGCCTACTTTCGAGGCATAAGGAACGAAACGACTAAATTGCTTAAAAATAAAAAAAGAGAATATCTCAAAAACAAAATAATAGAAATAGAAAATAATGGAATCCAAAATAACGTTAGAGATATGTATAAAGGCATAAATTTATCACGTAAACGTCTAGGACCAGTTACGATTGGTATTAGGGATAATAATAATAACATCATAGCGGATCCGGTAGACATAGTAAGGAAGTTCAAAGAGCACTTTGATAGTATTTTGAATCCAGAAGATACCCGTCTATCATCACTTTTGGAATTTCAAAGTGCTGAACCGTTATTAAAAGAACCGAGTATAGGGGAAGTCGAAATAGCTATCGGAAAATTAAAATCCTATAAAGCAGCGGGGACGGATAATATTCCTAGCAAACTAATCAAATCATGTGGGGAAGCTGGGATTTCAAAAATACATCTTTTGATTAAAAAGATCTGGGAGTATGAGAAAGTACCCGAAGAATGGAAAGAGTCTATACTTATACCGATTCACAAGAAGGGGTCGCGGACAGACACTAATAACTACCGTGGGATCTCACTACTTCCGGTCTGCTATAAAGTATTTACGTCAATCCTGACTAGCCGAATAACCGAATACGCTGAGGAAATTATCGGAGATTATCAATGTGGTTTCAGACGGAACCGATCAACCGTAGACCAAATATTCTCCCTCCGTCAAATATTAGAGAAAAAATTAAAATACAATGGTATTGTTCATCAACTGTATGTCGACTTTAAAAAGGCTTATGATTCAATAGACCGCAATAAACTGTATAACATCCTGACTGAACTAGGAATACCGAAGAAGTTAGTTAACTTAGTAAAAATGTGTATGACCGAAACGTTCAATAAAATAAGAATCGGTCGTTACTTTTCTGAGAAGTTCGAGGTTCGCTCTGGTTTGAAACAGGGGGATTCGCTATCTCCTGTTTTATTTAATTTAGCTCTAGAATATGTCATTAGGGAGGTGATAAATACCGGAAAGGGTTTGAATCTGGGGGGAAATATATCCGTACTCGGTTACGCTGATGATTTGGTTCTTCTTGGCGACGACGTGGAAACGATAGAACTAAATACAAAAGCATTGATGGAAGCCGGAAAAGAAGTAGGGCTAGAAATAAATACGGAAAAAACAAAATATATGGTTAGTTGTAGAAACGGTGACAATTTTGGTGATATTGAAGTAGAAGAGGAAATATTCGAAGCCGTTGAGAAATTTAGATATTTAGGATCTACTGTAACTAGAAAAAACGAAATCGAAGAGGAAATTAAGGCTAGATTAAAGGCGGGAAATGCTTGTTATTTCTCGGTTGCAAAATTACTTGGGCCACGCCTTCTATCCCGAAATTTAAAAATTAGGATTTACAAAACTATAATTCTTCCGACTGTTCTTTACGGTTGTGAAACATGGCCGCTTACAGTAAGGGATGAGAAACGCCTTATGGTGTTTGAAAATAAAGTGCTGCGTAGAATATTCGGGCCGAAGAAAGATGAGTCAACAGGAGAATTTAGACGGCTACACAATGCGGAATTGCGTGAGCTTTACCCGGCAAATGTAATCGAGTCTATAACTGCGCGTCGGCTAAAATGGGCATGCAAAATGACGAGTCTTAGTAGTGAACGAATTCCTAAAAGATTGATAAACGCTTTGCCGACTGGAAAACGGCCGAGGGGTAGGCCTAGACGAAGGTGGGAAGATTCGGTGAAAGCAGATCTTGTGAATTTGGGATTGGACGGTGGTAGGTGGATGGAGGTGTTTAGGGACCGATTGGTGGTGTCGGCGTCGGGCCTTCGGGTCCGTTAAGCCTTATTGTATTGTATTGTATTGTAAACGTTAAGAGAAGAAGAATAAATGATGACTATTGGGTCCTAGAGGTCGGTGAAGAAACAATTTTGATGGGGCTCCTGTGAGGTAATTGGTTAGAGCACCGCACTAGCCACGCGGGAGGCCCAAGTTCGAATCCCGGCCACAGCAGATCTTATCATTTCAGATAAAATTATTGAAAATAATAAACTAAAAAATTTAATAAACATTATCAAGGTGGATGAGAAATTAAATATAAGTTCTGTGGATATCTACTGCTGACACGTATGCGTTTCAACATAATAATGTGGTTTAAGTACCACACACTACGCCATTATAGGACCAGTTTGCATCTCTTTAAGGCTTATTAAGCCCTTTCAAGAAGCCCAAAGCATTCCGCAGTAAGTTGCCAAGTTATCATATCATAAACGTCGAATCCATTGTGAAGACCCGCGATGGAGGATCGGTATTGTCCTGGATCGCCGCGCACTCGACATAGCCATTGCTCCTTTCATCGTCCTTCACCTATATCACACTCCTCCAACACCCTTTATTCTTTCTCCTGGATTCGTTTTATTTCCCTTAACCCTCTTTCAAAACTCATCCTTCTTAACTACCTCTTCAAGCGGGCAACATATAGCTTTTCCCTTTCATCAGTTCTCAGATTTTCAATAATGTTGTCACCTATTCAAGTCTGAGTAATGATGGGCTTACGCATTGAGATTCAGGCCCATAGATCGTTAAGAGGAATTCCTGCTTGGAATAAGCCAAGATTCCTGCTTGGAATAAGCCAAGAATATTTTCTTAACTGCTTCTTCGGTTCGACTTATCTGTTTTACATTCATAGAGACAATAGATAATACCATGGAAGTGCAAATGAATGTCGATTTATCGATTATTTTTACCTTAATTTTATGGATAATATTTGATCTTATAATGTTATATTATAACTTCAATGTGGGTATAAATCATGTTTTTTAATGTAGCATTATAATACAAAACTGTCATACAAACAATTAAAGCTCAAATTAGTATTGTTACAAATCAGTAACAACATGTGATAGTGAACAAGATAGTGACTTAAAACTAATCTTATGCTTCGATGTTCCAAGGCAAAACTAAGATCGTAATCCATCGCTTCCTAAGTCCGAAATGGATTACATCGCATCCCAGAAACGGTTCCACAATGTTCTAGAATATTCTAAAAATAATCATCTCTTTATATTTCACGTCACGATATGATCGAAAAAAAAAAGTAAATAGTGCCCTATTAGTGTGACCGAAGTTAGTTATGAAAATATAATTCTTTAACGTTAATCGTACTCTAAACTTATTTATTTGAAATAACGATCATCGGTAAAAATAGTACGCCTTTGACGACCTTAATTTTTTACACAAAAGAGTCTAATTATTAGCTAAACAAAAAATCATTATTTCAAAAAAAAAAATAATAACACCGATTTCGTCTTCAATTTAATTCGTAATTAGTTATTCTGTCTCTTATTTCATTTCATTAATAACACTGGCATTTCGACAATTACTAGCCAACATTTCTTAATTAGTCATTTAAACTAAAGTTTCAAATAAAAAATGTAATAAATAATAAATTTAATAAATAAATTGAAATAAAAACTAGGATATCTTTAACTTCTCGGAATCAGCCAATGGTTTATGAACGAATCTAAAAATTGTTTGAGAATTCACTAAGGAATCTCAGGTTGTATAGTATAAATAAATGAATTATTTCACAAATATAAAAAAATAGTGCAGTTTAGTACAATTTACTCAATACCGGGTTGTAAATAGGGGAGGCAAAATTAGTTACAAAGAAAAAAGGAATAGGAAGTTACTTATTATTATAAGTAAAGGCGCACGCGACGCGTGGTAATACATGGTAGGAAACTGCTCGCTCTGCTCTGTTCTGCGTCGCCTGCGACTCCAATGTGCCCCTAACCTTATGGTTAGTAAGGCTATTCAATTGTGTTTGCATACAGAACCCACCACAAAATCTTCCTCCCCCCCCCCTGAAAACAAATTCAATAAACGCCACTGACTCATTATTAACCCAAAGTCACGTGGATCTTTGCTTTTCTATGTGCTTGATAGTATTGAATCCAACGCTTCTAAAATATACACGACGACTAGTGATGACAAGTAATACTACACCTCTTTAAAAATGACTTAAATTTTTTAGAGCAAATGCAACTAGCTTGAATTAAACTCACAATAAAAAAATTAATTGTATAAACTTTATAACGAGCACGTTAGCTTTTTTAATGAACTAACAAAATTATAGTCAATTAGGCACACATTATTTCCAATAGAATTTGGTATTAATTTGGAAATAAAAAAAAAAAAAAGTTCCAACTAAACTTCGTAAAAAAAAAACATAATAGTGAATGTAAAAAATAGAGTTGTTGATCTGATAAGAGAAAAGTTAAGTGTTAAACCTAAATCATTGACGAAGAAAGTACGCCTAGGCTATTTTTCCAAGGTATCGAATCTTCGTGAGCTCTCAATCATGTTATGATAATTATCTGAAACTATAAAACGGTGAATGATAAAATATTTATTTGGCAGTTAAGTCAAAAGATCAGATCTACTACACGACAACCACTACGGAGTCCTACGCCTTAAGAAGAAACAAATCACTTCCTCCAAAATCACGATCGAAAGTAACAACGTTAGCTGTGTTTTCGTCAATAACGCGCTCAATAGATCTAAGGGAAAGAGTTGAGCAAGATTTCATCAGACCAGAAAAAAAAATAAAAATAATCCTTGATCCTGGATGAAGATCAATTAATGATAATCAATACTAATCACAGGCTCCGTAAAATTTCGCAAGATACAATCAATTAAATTAATACCCTAGAATCCTTTCGATTTCTATGTTCTTGCAAATTAAAACGCTGAATGCTTTAAAGTCCTATCCCTATCCTAAAGAGATAGGTTTTCAAATCAATTTTGAATAAGCACTCGTTGCGGTTTTGAAATTTCACTTTCTCTAACCAGATAAGTCATATATTACCGACAACGATATAAATCTAGGTTTATATTCAAACACATATTGTCATGGAATTTCGATTGGAAGAGCTCAACAATGCAAAGTTAAGGAACAGAGTGTTTATTTGTGTTTAAGCTAAAAAAAGATAAAATGTATAGCTTTAATGTAATTTCCTTTCAATAATTCTTTGTTTCCTGATCGGTTTTGTGATAAATACAATATTTTTATTAACAAATTGAAGTATATAACTATTGATAAAGAAGGAGGGTATATATCTCACAAGAGAGAAATCTCTAACCATCCATTATCTCTAAAAATTATGAACAGATTTAAAATTTCAAAAATAATTTTATTCTATTGTAAAAAAAGTTCTAGACAACAGTTCGACTGTTAAATTTGTATTGCATCTTCGATATGTAAACAATATATATGCAAACAAATATGTTTCTATTTATTTATTCACACAAATTATTGTCTGCTAAGGAACTGTTATTTTTATATAAAAAAATCAAAAGAAATTATCAAGACATAGCAGAAAAAAAAAATATTTGAAAAAAAAATATGATATCTTACACCACTCCTATCATCATTTTTTTTTTAAAAAACGAAAACAAAGCATTGTGACTAAGCAAACTTGATTATGACACCTTAGTTAATAGGAGTTAAAAAATAATAGATCAGAAGAAAAGACTACAATTAAAACAGTGTTAAGTACTGACATTCAATTATTAGTGGAAAATACGAACTAATTACTTCAAGCAACTTCACAAAAATTTCGGCATAATGAAATTATCAAAAGATATCAAAAAAGAATAAAATAGTTGAAAAAATAACGGATGATATGTTACACCACTCATATAATCATTTAATAGAGAACGTAAGTATGGCCATAAAATGTAGATGAAATTGACTTTTTTTTTTAATCGCTTATATAGTTATAAACAAAACAAGTAAGCTGTAAGACAAAGGGTGGTTAGATAGGAATTGAGTGGTGGGGGGGAGGGGGTGCTACCACCATGCTTAAGGCACCTCTATGTTATTCTATACTCAGTGTGTTAGACGGTGATCAAGATGCTCGAAATTTATAAGGGATTTCACAACTTCGTCTGAGATTCTTTACTGTAGCGGTTCTTTAACACGATCACGCCGGCGTGTGCCACCGGTGGCCCGCACTTGACTACCGCATCGGACACTTAAGTCAATCACAAGACTTTCCACGACGATGTATAACGAGGTAGGATTATATGGTTTATTTTATTATTGTTGGAATTTCAATACTGCATAATGTTCTTAAATAACTCCCGTCCGATAGAGCGAAAATCACTAAGCTCAGCCGCCAATGGGCGAGGAGCATGAAATACATTCCCGGCGTGAATGTGTTAAAACTTTTAAGAATTTACAAAAATAAAAAATAAATAAATAAATAGGACAGAATACTCATATATTATTTAACTTTCTTAGTACCCTAACCTTAGTTAGTAACCCATGCGCCTTCATTACTTTAGTAACGCTTAATCTCACTTCCTTCTTTAATGCATCGCTTGTCCAATCCAAGACTTCTCAAAGAACAGAAAATAAATAAAGGAATTTTTAGGAGAGCCAATCATTTTTATGGTAATGGTCATATGGTATGATATCATATTTTTATGGTAGTGGTCCAATCATATTATATGGTGATTGAGGAAACCTCAGTGAACATTTTCCTCAGACTGGAATATGTGACAGTTTTAAGGTCACAAGTGGTTGTGCACATTGTTAATAATTTTATTGTTTTTAAGTCTTACATTGATAATGCAGAAACGTCAGACGTAACTTTAAATAATTATATTTAAGGATGTTGTAAATATTTAAATAATATCTGTGACCTCAAATCAGCTTGTAATTTACTTACTACTTATTGTATTGTCAACAATGTTATGTCCCTTGTTGTACTTGGTTGGTTGGCTATCTTCGAGAAAAATTTCCCTTATTTATATGCGAGTTTATGGCTTAGATTATTGATTATTAATTCCCTATTAATTTTGAAATATAATTAGTATCAAGAAAAATTTTGTAACCAAGCATAAAAAATATAAAAAAAATATATAAAAGATTTCCATTAAAATTTATTTTTAACCGACTTCGAACGAAAGAGGAGGTTACTCAATTCGATACGTATGTGACTTTTTTTTTTTTTGTGCCTTTTTTTTTTTTTTTTTTTTCTATGTATGTTCACCGATTACTCAGAGATGGGTGGACCAATTGGAACGAAACCTTTTGCATCTTGTAGAGTATTTTCCCAAGGTGGTCCCATTTAAACCTTTTTGGGGTTCCTAATTTATTTAAGAAGTTATCGGAAAAAAAAACATGAAAATAATTATTTAATTATCGCTCAAATTGTTTACTTATTGGAAAAACATATGGCATATATAACATAAGGTATGCTCCAACAAGCTATTAAAACTAATTGATAACTAATAAATCCAAATATTGTATTACTGCTGGATGAATCAAATGGGAAAACCAACCAATCAAATTCAGAATCAAAAGAGTGGGGAGAGAACATGAGCAGTCTGTCAGTTATCGATGTGTTTTACGTGCTTGTTGGAACAAACCTATACATAACCTTAAGTAATTTTTCAACATTAGATTTAAATGAAGATATAAATATCAGCAGAATATAATATCGCTGTCGTTTTCTGTAGCGATATTAGAATAAATAATAGATAGATGTATATTCACCGATAACAGTAAACCTTCTTAATTTAGATCTAATCAACGGTTGGACACCATAATCATGAGACAACAAAATTCGTGGAATTCCAAGAAAGACTGAGTATTGGTAATCGTTTTAAAGCAGAATTTAAGACTTCTTCAAGTTCCCGAAGGATCGTTTAAATTTAAAATCGTAGCTATTATTGATTTAAATTAGATTTTGATTTCTATCTTTTATTGACTATGCACATTAAAAAAGAATAATAATTCCTGGAAAAGCTCATTTTCAGTTGACTTAATAAAGGATTCAGATACCTCTGTCTTCTTCCGGATACACTCGGTTACTGTTGAATTATCTTGCCGGAGGTCTTGTGCCGATCCTTTATGGGTGACACTTCTTTTATGTTATCCGGATTACTAGTATCGGTTTTTAAATTTGTTTCTACAACTATCGAGGCTTTTGCTGGTGTTCATCCATCAATAAAAACTACAAAATAAAACTTGATAACTACCCGAAAACAACTTCATTGTACCCATCTGCAAAAAATTGGGTCATGAAAATGATTGATAAAAATGATGCAACATTGTTCAGCAGTTTATTTTCTGAATAATGTTTTATTACGAAGGATATAATTCATAGTAATTTGGTAATAAATTTAGTCAATAATTCGTCGAAAAGAATTACGAACATAATTAACTCAATCTTTTGACTCAATCTAGAATAATAATATCCTTCGTAATAATAAATTAACCATATGTGAGTCCCAAACCCTGTTGCTTCTATCCTAGTGGGGCAGTCTTTTTGATATCGATAATTTTATGGTTGCCCCTTTTTTTGCAGGGACTTCTATCCAATGATGTAATCCAATGAAGTCGTGTATAATATCGCCATAGTTTTCAGAAGGATATTCAAGCAATCAAAATTTAAAAATTACTTTCAAATTTACTATAGGTCATATTAGCATCCTCATTGATTCTCCATTAACGATATCTTGTCTAAAACCGGCCAAAATCTAATATTGTTCAGTGACTTATCTACTTCATCTTGGAATGGCCGGATTTATGTACTTATGTATATTTAACTGAACACATCTCGGAACACTGATTCTCTACGTAAATGACAAGTACTGACGACATTTAGCAAAGGAAAAATATTGTCATTGTGGAAAAACATTTTATGTGTTCCTTTCCCAATTGAACATTGATCTTTAAAAAAAAAAAAAAAAAAAATCCATTTATAATCATAAAATGTAGTGTGTTGAAAGTTGTATAATACAAGCACCGCTTTCCCACTTTTCTGTGTGTACTCATAAAATTGAAAAGGTAAAGTGTATTTCATAATAATTTTATAAAATTATTGTTTAATAAAAAGACCTGGGAAAGACAAACGTGGTAGAGCGTAAAAAGATTTCGAAATTTTTAAACCAACCTTTATTTTATCAACGACTAATTAATAACCAACGAAATTTTTAAACCAACATACGGTTTTCTACATTTGTTATCTTCTCCAACTAAAAATTGTGAAATAAAAAACATTTTATAAAAAAATATTAAACCGACTTCGAAACCTAGGAACCAGTAAAAATAAATTCACTGAAAAGTATGAAATAATTACCTTCTGATTTTTATGAATACACAGCAAAATTGAAAATGGTATAAAAAGTGGAAAAGTGCAATAAGACGAATAATTTTATTTTGATTTGTATAAATACACACTAATTGTTAATAAAAATTATTAAATTTAAATATTTAATACTATGTTCAATACAACACAATCTTTTCGGAGGCGGCGCAAAATTTAAAAGTTTTTACACTAGACATTATGATAATCTTCTAAATGGATCTTCTCTTCCCAGCTATTGATTTCAATGCCCTCTAATGGAATTGTATCAGTAACATGTTATTTCTATTTTGCGCCGCCTCCGAAAAGATTGTGTTGTATTGAACATAGTATTTAATATTTAAATTTAATAATTTTTATCAACAATTAGTGTGTATTTGTACAAATCAAAATAAAATTATTCGTCTTATTGCACTTTTCCACTTTTTATACCATTTTCAATTTTGCTGTGTATTCATAAAAATCAGAAGGTAATTATTTCATACTTTTCAGTGAATTTATTTTTACTGGTTCCTAGGTTTCGAAGTCGGTTTAATATTTTTTTATAAGATGTTTTTTATTACGCTTATTTCTAAAAAAGTATATCTTTCTGAAAAAAATGTATGTTAAGAGAATCTGTCGGTGCAATAGTAAAAACTTTTTTCAGTTTTCCATAAATTTGAATTAGACATGTTGGAGTCCTCAAATTACCAACTAAAGTATTAGGTTCTTTAAAAATATAATAAAAACTTTGAATGTTAAATGCCGTGTAATGAAAGTTTTGTTGATACTCCGCATAGCTCCCCAATTAGGAACTTGTTCACTGAGTGAAATGTATATTCGGTTTTAGGGATCAGTTTTCTCTATTAATTATTCCACTGGCATCTCTCCCATCCTGTTAGCCGACCCCTCCCAAGATTAAGATAAAGATCTAACACTATTGTACAATAGGTACGACTAGGCTTGCCGTGGTTAGATAAGACGTCATTAATACTTGCGCTATCACAGGGTAATATCTTTCTTCCAACTCGTAAAAGATGCGTATCTGTAAAATTTAGGTCTCTAATATCTGTCTTCCTACCTCAATGAAAAAAAATTTGTCAAATTTGAAGTACTTGTGAAAATATGCAATACTCATACGGTAAGATAAAGGAGTTTTTTGACGAAACCTTCTAACATTAAATTACAAATATAAGGTTGATTATAACAGCGTAAATTTAAGGAAATATACGGCATAGTAAAACCGTCTGAATTCTCAGATTGATTGAATCTTTGGTCAAAAAAATATATGCAACACTTAATTTTTAAAAACCTTAAGGTGTCCCTTTTACCTTACAGTAAGGGGTCATTTTTTACATCTGTAAAGAACTTTGGGAGCTTTTATATTTCTGTAAATTCTAATTTTTAAGTTCGGGGACTAAGCCTGGTGGTATGTAATTTTGCAACCAAAAAAATATAAGAACTTTCCGCCTTTAATCTAGCCTTAACCTCCTCTTCAATTTAAGCTTTTTTTTAAACGTTTTTCTTTCTACTTCAATATCGAAAAAATATTCAATAGTTTATTGATTCTTCCGACGGATCTTAACGGGTGTGAAACATGGCCGCTTACTGTACGGGATGAGAAACGCCTTAAGGTATTTGAAAATAAAGTACTACTTAGAATATTTGGCCCAAAGAAGGATAAGTCGACAGGAGAGTTTAGCTGGCTACACAATGTAGAATTGCGTGAACTTCACCCGGTAAATGTAATCGAAAATATAATCTTGTGAATTTGGAATTGGACGGGGTGAGGTTGATATTTAATATTATACATAAGAACTTAAAACTTATATACGAGTCTTTTGTATCAATAATTCTGAGCCTCATTCTGTGCACTTAATTATTTGGTAATATCATCATTATAATTATTAATTATTCCTAAAATAATTAAATGATGTACCTTAGTAAACTTATCTTTAAAGGTAATGGAACGAGCGATAAAAAGTACTGAAGGTGGCGCCGAACAGCTGGTGTAGCAGCATCTGCCATAGACAGCAGCTGTACGGTTAATGTGTTCTCGTCTGGATTTTGTTAACAGGATCCAACAGTCCACTTTAGAACGATGGACCGCGAAAAATCCGGATAATTCGTCCCTTGTTCGCCTCAAGGGTGTAGGTCTATACGAGACGAAACTAAATCACATCCAGCAATAAAGAAAATTCCATTAATCACGAAAAATTGATGATAACTTAACGTTCAGAAGTACTAATTTGCAACATTTTAAATAATTTGGAAGTGCCTTAAATTCAAAATTAATCAAAACAAATGGATATATTACAATGCAATCAAATATAATATTATGCGGTAATTTCTCATCAATGAAAAGTTCAAATATCAACCAAGATGAAATACTTTTCTTTTATTGGTATACTTATTTAAAGCAAGCTCCAGAAAATTTTACAGTGTTCGTTCGAATAGTAAAAAAATAAAAAATAAAAAAAATCACAAATAGATTCATTCTGGTAGTTACAGTGAATAGAATTAAAGCTTAGCTCTGATTTTAAAATACGAAGCAAATATTAGAATAAATAATAATATGAAGTGTAATTTGGCTAGATATTTTTCTTATTACTTAAGATTATTGATTAATTACCTACTTGTTGTTTAAAATTTGTTCCGCTTATGAAGGAAGTATTTTGACAATCAGCAAATTTTGAAACGAGAAAATTTTGAAAACGCGTATAAACATGGCAACATCAACAACCAGACAAATGCGAAGAAATATGACGTCCTAATGCCAACTTTTCACTGAAATCTCAACTTCTAACGTATAATTAATTACCTGGCTATAGCATCGTGATCAAAAACTAAGTGTTAAATACTTCTTAATCCAGTTGTGCTTTAATACACTGTCTATTACATAAAACAGTATTTACTAAAAAAAATATTCTTAATTTTGTTTCAAATGAAAACAATGCATTATTAAAAATTCTTCAAGTTAAAATTTACAAAAACATTATATATATATATATATATATATATATATATATATATATATATATATATATGTATGTATGTATGTATATTAGTGTCCGACCGAAACCAAAATTTTAGCCGAAACCAAATTTCGGCCATAGACCTAGTTTCGGGCCGAAACCGAAACTTATTTACGTGTCTATATATGATAAATATAAGTGTGTAATATGTCTAGTTTAGCAATAATATCAATGAAAGCTTATAAAATAACAGCAATTTAACTCAATTATTCATTTAATAAGTGAGCTGGTATACAAGAGTGGTAAAACCGGTGTGTTAGTTATAGGATCGAATCCCCGGCCCCCTCCTTCCTAGTACGGCTGGTCCCCGTGGGATGTTAGACCAAACTCCCTTAACTAGTACAGCCCTAAAAGTTGAAATAATCTTGAAATAACAGGCTGATATTAATTCATTTTATCATGTATAAATAATAAATAATATAGTAAATCTTTCTATAATAAAGCCGATAGAATACAAAATGACGGCCTATTGAATACGTAAAGCTGTATGTCAGAAGGTATTTAGTCTACTGAGTCAGTTATGGTCTCAAATGTTAGTGGATTTAGTTTAGTTTGAAAATTTATAAAATAGTTTTTGGTCGAAAACGTGCTTCTTCTTGGTAAAAATTGAGACAAGGTTTTGGGATGTTATTGGTGAACCGCTGGGGGGAAAGGGGGCTGCCAAGGTTGAAAAATTGGTTTTAAATCTGATTCTCATTCCATACAAGAACAAAGATCAAAACCTACTACCACCATTTGATGCAACTTTTAATGACAAGGCTACTGACTAAAATATTTTTTTCAATTTTAAATTGAATCTGTCGACATGTCGACTAATTTAAGATAAGTATTTAAAATATATATTCTTATTTATGTTAATCTTTTTTTCTTAGAAAACAAATTTAATTATTAACGAGGAGATGATTAAAAACATAAAAACGCTCAAGGTAAAGAATAAATACTATTTAAGTAAAGAATAAATAGACTTAACGTATAGAATTCTGTATGAAAAGCATGCTTTCATTACATGTTAAGACTTGATGTGATTTACGAGGACATTTCTGTTTGTCACACTCAAATTTTTTGTCTCCACACCCAACTTAAAGTTTTAAGAATGAGAAAAATCTATGTGCTACCGAAATACAATACAAGTGTAATTAACTTAAGTAACATATACTTCCCACTTTTAAATTCAAGGGTGTTTAATGCCATGAACGAGATCGAGCTTACAAGCTGAAATCGTATGGTCATACTTACTTCCTTCATGGAGATATCAGACACAGGAGCTAGTTTCGGCCTGGCCGAAGATTCGGCCAATTTTTGGCCGAAACCAGGTTTTTCGGCCGAAACTGGCCGAAACCGAAACCGACACCGAAACTTCGGTCGGTCACTAATATATATATATTTTATTCTCTTCGTGTAAGAACAAACGTAAATAATGAACTAGAAATTATTTATCCTAAATTAAAAAAGTATATAACACAAGCACACATGTCGAAATAAGAATAAAGACTCATAACAAACTGCTGAAACATTATAGCATTTTTTTTCCAAATATTAACCATATTTATCTTTCAAAATCGAAAATCAAACAGAAACTAAATACATAAACCTATTAAACCTAAAACCTTACATGTCGATGTTTTTCGGCTCACAAAAAAACACACTTGTAAACATATGCGTAATGTTTATCCTCAATTTCCAAACAAACTAGAAGGAACACAAGCATCGACAAACTTATAACGTTAAACTATAATAATAGTTATAGTTAATAGTTATAGTTATAGTTAGTTACTATAACTAACTCTTATAACGTTAAAATATAATAATAGAAATATAGAACATTTATTTTGCCAACTGAATCAATTATATGATAGACAATCCAGTTGAAAGGCGACTAAAAAGAAACTGGTTTAGAGATCTCATATTCTGAATGAAAGGGGATAAGTTTAGTCCAGTTCATTAGCAATCAAATTATTTAATCCGAATTTGCGTGGTAGTTAGTTGTTTTTTACAAAAGGGTTTAATGTACAATAGTGAAAATATTGCAATTAGGCATCCTACACACTCAACTTTACTGTTAAAAAAATAAATAATAATGAGGAAATAATAAAAAAGACCCCATTGGCATTTTATTATCATTAAATACTACGCTACTTTTCATTAGCACGTTTTTGACGAAGGTTATCAAATTATGTACAAAACAGGATTTAATTATTAGAATCATGCCCAAAACCGATAATATATACATATAGTAATAGTCTTTACCAATAGTTCAAATGTCGATCAAAACGTTCAAATAAAAATTATCATAAATATTGAAAATTATGAACTCATTGAGAATAATGGATTAGAATACTTATAATTATAAAAATATTCTATATAAATAAGCTCTTTGATTAATTATAAAGTGCTAAGCTCTGTGTACAGTCAAATTTTTTTAACGAGCTCTATTTACAAGATTAAGTTTGATCAATCATGAGATGATCATCCAAGGCCATAAAATATTTGCTGCTATAAGGTATTGACGACAAATATAATTTCCATATTAGCCTTTCGGAGTGATATCTTGGTTGCTATTGATAACTATTATGAAGCATTATTAAGAGAATTAATAATACATTCATAATTTTACATTTTACTATTAATACACTTTTCGAATTCCTTTACCTGGAGATACAACACATATACTTAATTAGAAGGACTTGAACTTTCAAATAATACAATAAATGATAATTATGTATGATATAAGTTACATATGATAATGATAGTTATAAATATTTTTATATTTTTCAGATCAAAGTTGACGTGGCCGGACTCGTTGAAAAGTACTTCGGTCCGGTATACCCCGCGGAAGTGCGAACTTCGTTAGTGCGCGAAGCGCGAGACCTACTCGTCACGTCGTACCTCGGCGATCTTGCTAGATTCGAAACCGAATTCTGCATCCCCGCAGCACTGGAAGCCCGCAGGTTAAAGGAGGAATCCGAAAAACAGGTAAGCTATTTCAGGCAACTAACGTATACTTGAATAGAAAGTTATTTTTTCATAATTACTAAATATATTTCATGTGCAGAAAAAAGATTGGCCACAGTTAGATCAATGTTTAAAGCAATGCAACGGTTATGACTAGAGACCGGATTCTCGTGCAATTGCACTTTTTTTTCGGTTGCTTGAAATCGATCGGGGACAAGTTATTTACACGAATTAAGGCATCCGGATTAACATATGTAAGTTTTATTTTGCACGAAATTGCACATTTTGAGGGTTACTGCACGAATTTGCACATTTTAGGTTTTCAGTGCACGAAAGTGCACTTTTTGATATTTCATTAAAAATATTGATTTTTTTTTTTTAATTTTTATTATAGAGAATAGATTATGATTTATTTTAAAATCACCAACAATAATACCGATATATCTATGTATTTATAATTTATTTTTCTACCTAATTTTTTAAGAAAGAAAAAATTATTCATGATTTCAAAATATTTCTTCGAACTCGTTACGGAAATGGTATTATGTCGAACAACGTTCCTTTGTATTAACTTTCTTAGAAGTTCTAACTTGGTTTGACTCGACTTTCCCACCTACTTTATTTCCATATCATTCTGAAGTTGAGTTTAATTCGGTAAACAACTACAATAATTTTCACTATTGACCTATGGCCTAAAGTGACAGCAAGCCAATCTTCCAAAATCAAATGGATAAAACCATACCCAGAATTGAAATAAGACGGGAAAACAATTTTTTTTCTTCTTGCAATAAATCAATTGGTTCCGATCGGAAAAAAAGTGGATGCTCATTGCAACTCAAGTAAGTACATTCTATCTTTTCATAAGTAGCACACGATAGCATTTGACTATTCCCAATATCTTTTTATTTTTATAGGTCGGCACACACAGTTAACTGCAGCACAAAAATCCAAGCGAGTTCCAATTTAACAATAACAACAAACAAAGCTGCTCGTCGTTAGACAATAAACAAACAGTTTTTATCGATTTATGTTACGCCATGGTCGCTTCCAATATTCCATTCAATAAACTGCAGTCCAAGCCCTTTAAGTGTTTTTTGCAAAAATACACAAAACAAAACATTCCTGACGAGAACACCATAAGAAAAAAATTACCTCAAGAACTGTTTTAAAAATTCTGTTGAAGAAATACGAAAAATAGTTGAAAATAATTATATTTACATCATGGTAGATGAAACAACAGACCCACGGGGACTTAATATTTGCAGTTTATTTGTTGGAATCCTACACCCGGAGATTGAACCCAAATCATACCTCATTTCATGTAAGGAGCTTCCAAAAACGACCTACGAGACTGTCTCTCGATTTGTGAACGACAGTTCAGCAAATTTTTTCTGTCAAACATCCTACCAAGATAAAATCCTTTTATTTGTTAGCGATACCGCTCCGTATATGGTAAAAGCTGGAGAAGCATTAAAAGATTTTTATTCAAATATGGTACATATAACTTGTGTAGCGCATGATTTAAACCGTGTTACTGAAAAAGTGAGGGAAATTTTCCGAAATATCAACAAACTTGTTAATAATGGGAAAAAATATTTTTAAAAGCTCCTCACCGCATGACAGCTTATAGAAATAGTATGGACTGCCCCCTTCCCCCAGAACCTGTGATAACTAGATGGGAACATAGATCGAAGCAGCCCTATTTTATTCAGATCATTTTAATAATTTTAAAGAGTTTGTTTCTACTCTTGAAGATGACGTAGACGCATAATCTGGAAATGTACATTATTGTAAATTTAATACGATAAAATTTTAGAAATTTCTATTTGATAAATTAATATAGTTAGTAGAAAATTACGAAAATTTATGTTTTACTATATATAATTATTATTAGTTTTGTTTAATTATGATTCCTAGCAAACAATTTTTTTGTAAGCACATATGTATATAGCAATAATTATATAAATATGTTAAATTAATATTTGATTTTCTTAATTATACACTACCTCTTCACACAGCAGAAGGTTGAATTGCACGTTTGTCAGTGTTTTTTATTTTTATTGCACGTTTTTGCACGTTTGGCTAATTTTTATTGCACGTTTTTAAAATTTTTACTGCACGAAATCCGGCCTTTAGTTATGACTCACGCCACACAGTGGTTGAAAGGCGGAAAAAACCTATTTTTTGAAGATATCGGAATATTCTTTTTCTTTTCATTATTAATAAATAGAATAGTTACCTGACACATTCCATCAATTTATTCGGAGATATTCCAATTTTTACACTTATTATGACCCTTCGAATATCGATCATTGAAAAAATTTTCAACAAAAAATTATAATACTATAATTATTTTTGCTACCCGCATTTTTGTTTGTTGGTGCGATTTTCCTTCATAAACATGTAAAGCGATCTCACATATTAGGCGACCATAAATATTGTGCTATTTTGTCTATGTTTTAACCCAGAAATAAAATCCCGAATAAATGCAATGAACATAATACAAATTTTTATTTTGGTAATCCATATTTTTCAAGCGCAGCTTTAAAATCCATTTTTTGAAGAAGAAGTTACCTCCAAGGATATATAAAAACATATTCTTGCTGCGTCCACCTGCGTCTGTAAAGGTGTGATTTTTTTTTATTGAATTAACTGTGCCATTTCTTGCAGTTTATTCGCTATGGAGCTTGTGCTTCGAATCAGGTGATGACTAATCGTTACATAAAACGTCATGCCTTACTTACTAGCAGTGTAGCATCATTTATGAAGTCATTCTGAATCGTTATTAGGTCGATGATTAAAAAAAACTTTTTCACCTACCGTGATTTTAGTAGGTTTGAAAATTATTAATAATTAGTTTATAATAAGCTCTCGAATAACTTGGTGGAAATAAACAGATTTCTCTTGAAAACTTTCCTGACTCGTTTTAACAGTAAGTGTCAGGAAGCTCATAAAAATAAAAACAAACTTATTTTAAAAAATGAAGAATGGCTTGCACAGAACTAAACTGATGACTCGGTATCACTTCACTACTTTCAAGTAAAGGCTTGAGTCGGTTCAAGACAAGTTTTTCAAATACTTTCCCCTTTATAGGTAGAGTGGAATAGGACGGTAAGATGAAGGATTAGTTGTGAATTTAGAATCATTTTGAGTGTGGATAGTTTCGAAAGATGAGAATAATAGGCTGTGTGTAAGATAGATTTATTGATGCGTGTGTAAGAAACAAAACTGCTTTTCAAGGTAGGTGACGAATGATAAGATCAGAGCTCGATGCTTTTCTGTTCGGATGTCTCTTGATTGCTTTGTGGATTTTTAACAATTTTTTTTTTAACTATTTAAACATTGGAAAATAGTCGATTTTCAACCACTGTGCACCGTGGCAAATCTTTTCCCTTCAGATAAAAATTAAAAAAAAAAACTATTTGTTTTACAAAAAAAAAAAAAAGAAAATCACAATATTTATTGTCAAACATTAACATTATTTTATATGGATAACCGATAACTTCGATTACTATTTGACCTTTAAAAGACAGACGCCAAATAAAAGACTGAAATACTACTCTCTACTGAAACATATATGGACTGGATATATACTACTCTCTACTGAAACATATATGGACATAGACCTCAAAAATTTATAGTAAAAAAAACCATAAATATAAAACTTCATTTTCAATCTCAAATTTTAAGACAAAAAACATAAATTATTTATTTGAGTTATTGAATCCATCAGGTAGGGCTAATATATAAAAAATTATTACAACATTCACAATTAGAGGTATATTATCTGATGTCATTATGATTGTTTTTTTTATTATTTATTGATAAATACAAGAAATATATTTCTTATTTTTTCAATAATTTAAAGTTATGCATTACAACTTGATAATCGGATAGTCTACAGAAACGCTGATTTTTGTATACACCTTATATATTTATCAAAGGATTATGTCAATTGAAGAATTAATCATGAATTAACCTACCAAAGGGTTGATGAACTGCTAAAGTTTTTTCTATTATTTAATAATAGCCTAATAGATTACCATTAAAATAGTTTTCAGAAGTAAATAACATCATTTATTTATGATAGCTCTTATAGCTTTGAAAATAAAAACATATTTATATTTATACTTTTGACATTTCGTAGGCGCGGGTAGAAAAAAAAATCTAAATATCATAGCATCCCACCTGACTTTATCTGAGGTAGAAAGTTTCTCATCTATTTGATCTGTATATATGAAGATGATACTCGTGATAGTTAAATTACTATCATTTATAGCGACCAAAATTTATTAGGCCGGTTCTAGTTATCGCTTTTGTTCTTTTTTTAAACCACCTGATGCCTGCAGGAATGTGATATATCTTTTCAATTTACATATAAAATAATAATGGAGTTGAATAGAAAGTTTTCCTCTTGGGATATCCTTCTCTCACCTCCCCCCTAACAAATAACCTAATAACGATTTATTCATATAAAATAATGTTTTCTAATGAAGAGACAATAGATCACAAAATTGAAGTACCTAGATCATATGGACTAATTAATTATTTCTTTAAAAATCATTTTAACAATAAACTTTACTGTCACATTAATTTTATTTCTTGATGTGGATTTATTGAATTTTAAACTAAATATCTTAATCTTAATCGTAAATCGTCCCTATCTTGCCACAAAAGCATATTGTTAGCAATAATAAAAAGATACTTTTGATGTGTGATGAGTTTTCGTATTTCAGTCTGTTAAATATAATTCAACACGTCTAGGTGATTTAAAAATCTTGGAGCTCTTTAGATATCACTAAACATTTTTATGTAAATTTAATAGACTGCAAGATGGCAAGATCTGTATCATTTATGATTTCAAACGTTCCGCAGGTTTAAAAAATATCTTAAACTGAAAGGAACAAAAATATTGGTTATTCAATTTAGTTTAAGATGTTTTTTCCTCCGACATGAAGAGTTTTTCATGTAAATACTAATGATAAATAGTAAAATTTATTTATTAAAATAGTATTTTCTTTATGAGATTAGCAATAACGCTTCAATGTTATTAACAAAATATAAAATTTATAATTTCTTTATAAGATGCATATTAGTAAAAAGTACCGCGTAAATTTTTATTCTGTTTGCAATTTAATATTCAAAGTTATTTTTATAACAAAAACATCTACTTAATTCGACCTAGTTGGAATAGATGTTTTAATATTATTACCTACATTATTCTTAATTAATAATATTTTTATAAATAAGTAGGCAAGGGAGGCTAGTCCTGTTTTTTTTTTTTTTTTTTTTTTCTTTGTATATCTCTGATTTTTGTAATAATTCCAAATATTCTGAGTGCCAGTAAATATAATAGATGTGCGAATAAAATTGAGATAAAAAATTGCGAAACGGTAGATAACAAAACCCTAGAAGATTAATAAGCACAGGAAAGACTGGGAAACGTCTGAGACAGAGATTAGTGGATGGATGTGTAAGGAGGGGCGGGTCAACATTGAACCTTTGGGTTCGTTAAGCCTTTATTATTATTAATATGTACTGAATGTGTACTTTACGTTAACCTCAAAGTACCATTCAACAATTCAAACGAATTGTTTTATAGGTTAGACGACTAAATAATAGTTTATCAATAATGGACCAAAACGAGAAATCGGAATGATAGGTAAAGGAAATCAAATCACTTAGTAAAAAATCGATTATATTTTGAATGTGGGAAATAAAAATTCCTTATCATGGACGCGAATCGCTCCAAAAGAAGAACCATATTTAAGAGGTTTTCCAAGACTTATTTGTCGCCAGAATTTTAGAGACCTTTAACAAACACTCGTCTGCTCCAAAACATTATAGAATATAAATTCTAAGCTGAGAACGGCTAAGAATGAAGTTTTTTACTATTGTTTTAACGTTTATAACAAATATTTTCCTTTACAGAATTCACAGTATGTTATGCCTAATGTTATAAAAACATATTAATATTTTTTAACCGATGGTCCTACATTCCGATTTCTGAATTTGTTTATTAAACTATGTTTATCAATATTAAAAAAAAAAAATCTCCGACCTCTGTAATCCACGAAGCGTCTTCAGAAGATGATTCGACCGTGATCACGCTGTACCGTCAGTTTTCCACTTTAATTTTCCAATTAAAGCTACCCAATTTAAAGCGGCTGGAGATTTGCACAGCAGTTCAATGCCTTCCACTAAGCTACTCCGCCCAAGTAAATCACACAAAAAAAATTGTTGACTTTAAATAATTTTAATTAATCCAATCTTAAATTGTGGCTAACCACCAATTTTAAATTATTTTTAAATAATTTATTTTTTGAAGAGAAAAGATTTGGCTCCGCCGGGAGTCGAACCCGGATGTAACGCAGGAGACCCGGGTTCGACTCCCGGCGGAGCAAAATCTTTTCTCTTCAAAAAATAAATTATTTGACTTTAAATACTTATGATAGGTGACCTCAAAACAAAATTTTCTAAAAAATAATGAACGTGAATTAGATATTTACTTAATATTAATTGCAAAAGAAATTCTTCTAATTTACTACCTTTTTTGTCTAATTGTTTTTAAAAAAAAGTATAGAATCTTGGAAATGTAAAACGTGTTGACAAATAAATTTAATAGCAAAATGAGTGAACAACTTTTTTATGGCTTACATTTCCAATTTTCATTCATTGTCATTTGACTCAAGTTAATTTGTTTTTTATTTTTATCTATGTTGCTAAGTTTATTTTTTACTTCTTGTCTAGTTTTAAAGTTATATAAATTATTTTTTTTATTTACCAAATCAAATTAATAATGAAAATATTTTAAAGAGAAAGTCGTAATAGGTAATAGTCTGGAACATTCCTGAAAGGACTAATTTTATTGCCCCTATTAAAATGAGGTCGTCCATTTTCCCTTTTAAGATCTAAGGTCATTAGCTGCGGCTGCGTCTTCACTTCCCACCCACCTAGCCTAAACTGTCCGTCCATTTTATAGAAAGTTTAACTTCCAATTATACAGAGGAAGCTGAGAAGAAGTATATATTTGGGAATGTGATGAAAGCTTCTGGGCAACAAGAAAAAATTTAAAATCTTAAACTTACGAAAATAAGTTAATATGTTGGTTCATTGGTTTCAAAAAAAGTAAAAGAAACCAACAAAATATTTTGTCCAACGAACGTAAGGTTTTTGTATATCCACGCGATATATTTAGATTGCAGCAATGTATTTACATTGCTAATATTCTATATCTTACTTTAATTATTTTCCCAAATATACAATTCTCTTAATGAAAAAATAGTATAATTGATCTAAATCATTCTTCAAAACAAATATTTTTCGAAATAATTTTAAAAGTTAGCCTCCAAATAAAAATTAAATAAATTGCAATAGGCTGTGGATGGGGGAGGGGTGCGATATTAATAAAAATGCATTCCTATTTATGTGTAGCCTGTTTATGTGAACACACAAATTGTTGTTCTGACTCTTCGTGATAAGTGTTAGGCTATCATAAAGGCTAATTAAAAAAATAAATATATACCTAAAAGAAAAATTAAGAATATAAAAACAAAGCCAAGAAGGTAGTCATCAATCAATTGTGTATTTGTAAACAATAAGAAATGAAGTTGTTTATACATTGTTTATAATAACAATTGATCCATCACTATTATTTTTTTTTTTTCTTTTTAAAATTTCGATTAGTTTTGCTTTTTTTTCTGCTTTATTTATCAACTTTAATAAAGGATTATTAGGTTGAGAAAGAAATAGGTGATATTTTCTCTAAAACAGGAACCTTATCCCCTTCCAAAATGTACCACAAACTCCTTACAATGTAAACTATGGCCTAACCATACATCAAGGTAGCCGCTAATCTATTCTTTTCAGTTTATTCTTTGAATCAATTGGGTTTGGTTTAATAATTAAAATAAATGCATACTAATAATACACTATAAAATAATATATAAAAATAAGATGTATATATTTCATACTACGTAAATATTTCATTATTCTCGTATCCTCTTCTATCTTCTGTATGACCTACATTCAGACATATATCTGGGTGGGCATAACAAGCTAACAATTTTAATTGATAATTTGATTTGATATCTTCATTGTAGCTATGCTTTGATGTGTCCCTCTATGTCTGGTATGCCGGGTAAGGATGGTTTAATCCTGCATTCCTATAAAAATATTTTAAAGATTTGAGGTCAAGATTCCTGAGAACCAAAAGCTAGTCTCTCTATCCCTGATCTGCCACTAAGGTGTTTTTCCGTTTTACAAAAAAAAAAAAAAATAAATAAATAAAAATAGATAATAAAATAGAACTAACATATAATAATAAGACAATTAACTGAAAAAAACCTTTCTAATATAGTTGGAATAACAACTTTTAATTATTGGATTATTAAATTAGAATCTGAATTTAGATCCAAAGTCGAGAGACGCAATCTATTCATGAAATATAGATGTTGATCTACAGAAATATCTTATTTATTTGTCAATATTTTATATGTATATCTTGAAAAACACACAATTCTAATTTTTTATGTTTTTTAAATTTTTATTATTTATACATTTTAAGATATAGGTAATAAATATAAATCAAATACCAGGTTACAAAACTACTATTAAATAGACATAGAATGTTACAATGTGAGACACCTCCCGAGAAAGTCACTAAGACCTTCTACGTTTAAAAGGGCTCTTGTTATTGCTTTGAATAGTGTAATAAAATATAGGTGTTTATGGCCGTATTAGCATTTCAGAATGGCCACGTCGTAGGAAAGATAACTTTTTAAATGCTATCGTCAACAAAAAAAAAAAAAAAAACATAATATATTTTAAAAAATAGTAATAAAACAATCAATGATTATCAAACAAATCCTAGTCTTTACCATATGGAAGATAGGAGTATTATAAATTCAAAATCAGTTGATTCGAGTGATACTCGTATCACATGATGTTATCGCTTGAACTATAGAATGAGATGTAGGTGAAACACTCAAAAAAGATTTCTTTTTATCTTCATATATTAATGGATTAATTAGGAAAAAAGGTTCTGTTGATTTTATCTTTAGCCTTATATTAGCAACAACATAAGAGGCGCTCAAGTTAGATCAATAACTGTTCCTCTGAAATTTGCTACAAAGAAATAAAAGTAATACAATAAGTACAAAATAATAATAGTATATCCCGATTAGAGAAAAAGAATATTTATTTGCGAAAAAAAATTATATTATTCACTGTTTACCAATATATTGTTATTGTTATGAATTTAGTTAGGCCAATCCCTCTAGAAAACTGGGAATACATATACTATGGTCTACATTATTTTTTTATTTATAAACCAGTAAATTCACAATGAAAACAAAATAAAATTTCCACAATATAATTACTTTATACACAAAATGCTTAAAAAACAGAGAAAAAAAAACATATTTAAACGAAAAATGAGATCACCCAGTTAAGCAAGTATGATAACTAGATTTTAGTAATGACCAAAGTTTCGTTTTTTTAATGTTGGGTTTGCACAATTTTCGGCTTTCCAATGATGAACTATTGAAATTATGAATTAATATCTGTTCTAATAGTTGACATCTACATTTAAGCCCTAAAACATTGTAAAATATATATTAAAAAGCATATCAAATGATTCTAATGGACTTAATGAATACCATAAAAGTAACTAAAAAATAATTGAACTCAAATAAACCAACTACAAAGCTTATTTAACTTGACTTCCGCCTTAATGAAACAGGGTAGCAGAAACCAAGTTTTTAGGCTACTACAAAATTCGACATTGGGGCCCGGTGTGGCTGTGCGGTAAAGCGCCGTACTCCCATGCCGGAGCTGTGGGTTCGAGTCCCGCCCTGGGTGGTGCTACTTCGTAGGAGAAGTATCACCCAATGCCATGGGTTAGTATGGGCAGTATAGGACTTCAGTGGAAGCCTTAAAGTCCCAACAAAAAAAAAAAAAAAAAAATTCGACATTACATCTCACAAATAAGGTTGAGTTTTCATCAAACTATTGTCGATGGCAGCATAGCTAACTAGTATAACTTGGCAAATTACCGCCAAATTTTGAATCAAAATAATCAATCCTGAATCTCATTTTTCACACTTTTTGTACAAAATGTCAACTATTGGAGCACTGTCAACTTACGGTAAAGTTACCCTTAAGTCTTGTATTTGTTCGCACCAACAACTATTTCTACTACCTATTGGAAGATAAGCCTACGGTACTTATTAGCTTATTGACAATTAGTCGAACTAAATAAAGATAGGTTCATTAGATCAACAGTGACATTAGCAAAATAAAACATTATAATGCAGAAAGAAATTTATTGGATCAAGAATAGTTTTCAATTGATTTTGTTTATTCGCAACCTATCATTTACTATTTCTTGTCAGATAAAATTCAATAATCAGAATGGGATGTAAAAAAAAAAAAATGGGAGGATTGGGCAGACACTGATGTTATGAATCCGGAGCCTGGCGGTTAATTGAACTATATAAGTTAATTAAGCAGGTAATTGGTGGTGTCGGCATCGAACCTTAGGTTCAGCAAAGTGTTATTATATTGCCTTTAGGTGATATAATAAGTGGTACGAATTTATAAAGTGGTACGAAAAAGAACTTGTGGCATCAATTAACACATTTTTTTATTCGAAATTTCAAATGCTCATATTATTTATCGCACGGCTATCACCTCTATTTCATTTTTGCCTGATTTACAGAAGTTCATTTAGTTCAATTCTCCGGTAGATTGATCTTTCTTCGTTCTAAATATTTTATTTTTTTCATTCTTTCCTTTTCAAAAACCTAAAACCTTTGGTCGTCATCCCTTACTGTGAGCGGCCACGTTTCACATCTTAAAAGGACCGTTAAAAGAATAATATTCTACTATAAATAAACCTTTAAAAATATTATGTTAGCCCCATCATAGTAATTTAGTACAGTGACATTTAATTTAATTTTAATCAAATGACAAAGTATTTATAATTAAGTCCTCTAACATTAATTAGCAAAATCAAATATTTTTTTTAAAGACCTTTCAAAATAGGTTTTCCTGTTTAAATATGCTTCCTGAGTGATGAAATATGAGTCATTAGGTTAGTGTTTTTATAGTATAACATATCATTCTATTTGATTGCATCATAATTTGAAAGATTCATTCTCATCAAGCGCACAAATTATAGGTTGTGCGAATGCGCTATAAATAAATGGTGGTGATAAAAATCAAAAGCAGATTCTTCCTATTGGACGTCTAATAGTTCTAAGAAGACAATTTACCACCTCCGCTTCCCAAGCATCTGCGCCATTTGACAACACGGAACTCAGCAATTTATTGTATTTCCATTGAAGGTTCAGCTATCTTCGTGTTGCTATGATCTCCTCGGTTCGATAGTGAAAGGCCATAACCGTGCCAATTTATTTGCTAAAATGGAAAAAAAATATTCCGTAACATTACACGCTATATTAATTTTTTATTCGATGATAAAAAAAAAGTTCGCTAACAAAAGCGAGAACCAAATCTCAATATTCTATTTATTGTAAATTTTGATAGAGTGTAGATGTTTATTTATTTATTTATTTTACATAAGCCCACCAACAGGCATATGCCCAATTACAGGTGGTAATGTGTACAACTTGTTGATTACATCGTAACATGTTGATATTGTTACGTGAAACAAAAACAGATGATTATTTCAGTTGCATTGAAAAAGTTCTAGAATTGCCTAGAATTGTTAACGTCAACTTGGCTCACGTCTCCTATCCTGAAACTTATAAATTAGTATTAACAAAACTATATTTATTTAAGACGATAAGTGGTGTCGGCATCGAGCCTTTCAATAAACCATTAATATTATTATTTTATAATAGTTATCACGATCCTAATATAAATCTATCAAATGGTGTTTCGGAGACTATGAATTAAAGGGTTGATTTAGTGGCCGTACTGAAAAAAAAAGTATCATCTTCAAAAAAATAGAAAGTTAAGATGTTGAAAATTGTTTTTACTTCCAATTACTGTCTTGAGCTTAATTTGTGCTTACTTCTCTTCGTCACAGGGGCTAAGTGATGTTACTCCCCTTTCTAGTATTAAAATGAACTTTGCACACAACAATTATTCAGTGGTTTAGCGCTACGACCGCTGATCGTGTAAGACCTGAAAGAGAACACGACATGAAACTCTCTGTTGGTGGTCCACAGCTGAGGGGCTGTAAACACACCCGATCAATTCTTGTTCAAGATCGGATGTGGGATCCCCCTTCTAGCCCACAGGGTTCCAGTTACCTCTCATCTCCACATGCAAATAGTGTACCCCTAGCTATCGTTCATTACCGCACAAGGAGCGAGGACAATGATCTGCAAAAAAAAAGCAGAATATTGAATCAAAAAGTAACTAAAACGAAATTGAAATAGATAACTTACAAGTCCAGGCTGCAAACTGGAAGAATGTGGTACAAAGCAGCTTAGATCTAAAAGAAAAAAAAAACAACTCAAATTTCCAGAATTTCGTAGCTATCCTGCAGCAGAAGAACGTAAACCGACTGGAAGCCGAATAAAGATTTTTTGTTAATTATAGTGTTTTTTTCAGCTGGTTCATTGTACACTGGGCATGGGGCAAAATGAAACAAAATTATTTTTTTTGGAAAACAGCTGTCTGACCGCGAGACATGATGCAGAAAATAATGTTTAACGCATTTCTTACATATACTAGATCCTAAGGTAACATGGAAAAAATAAAAAGATTAAAATAAATACTGAGGTGGAGTGCTATGGGTAAACAAAACATTTGTGTTTCATTGTGCCCCACTTCCCTCTATATAATTTTTGTTTCGCTGTTTCACTGTTTTTTTTTTTTGTTTTTTTTGGAATTTGAACGGGACCTAACGGGACATTTTACCACTTGAAACACCCCATCGTTTAACAATCTCCTATATACTAAGCGAATCTAGGTAGATTAAACTAAAAATCAGTAAATTAGACTTGCAAAATGAGATAGAGAAATGACTGGTGAAAGGGGAAACTAATTGACATGGGATTCAAAGGCCTAAGTTGGCCGGGTCGCGTTTCATCCCCCTCCCCCTCTCTCCTACCACCACCCAGAGGTGATTGTACCGAGAACCTCTAAATCTCGGTTCCAAGTAGATATCGCTGTGTGGTCGCCTTTTGTAATGCTTATTTTCAAAGTGAAATTAAACATAGTGCTCCACCGGACACGATTTATAGTCATGCATGATACCCATTGAGCCCGATGCAAATGGTATACCGACTCTTTTACAAAGGCAAAGGCCTGTAGAATCGTGTAACAGGTCTTTCCTGTTCAATGCTGATGGCTCGCAGTACTTTTTTTAAAATTTTATATTCAAGAAACATGTGTTAGACGCTGTTTCAGTTACACAGTGATAGGAAAAAGAGCTAATTCAAAATTATTACATCAGAATCGTTTTGAGAAAAACAATATACTTATATCTAGCTAATAAAACCAAATATTCAAATTATATCCACCTATTTTTTAATCAATATGCATACGAAGTAAAAAATACACAAAAACTACAAAATAGGGTGGTAAATACATAAATAGGTTCTTTCTTACCCTGTATAAATTGGATTTTAACAAATTAGCCTGCTGGACATTATCACTGACTGACCAATTGCTCCCAATAAATAAATTGGAAATTCTTCTTCCCCGACCGATATGCTTTATAATTAGCTATCTAGATGAACTACAGGTGCCTAAGAAATTAATATACCCTCTTTCCTCGTAAAAGCAATTATTATATTGGGTTTAATAAATTATTACTAAAGTTATGACGAGTCGAACGAAAAATCACCATGAAAAATAATGCGCTATTTAGAAAAGTATGAGGAGTTTTCGGAACAATAATATTTGATTAATATGCTTAACTGAGAAAATAGTAAATGTTCGAGCAGTGGTAGAGTAAAAAATTAAAAAAAGGCCATTTTTTTCCTCAAGATATCCATTCAGGAAATTAGAGGAGCTATTTTTTAAATGGATGTGTCCCAGCATGCGACGACCCACAGTGACTTGGAAAAAAGTCGAAAATGCTTTCCTGCTTATTTTCCTTTGAATATTTTCCTGCTTGTTTTCCTTTGAATATGTTCCTGCTTATTTCGCATTAGTTATCGTTTCATTTTGACCTCAGTTTTAAGTAATGGATTCAAGCATTTAATCCAATTTTATAAATTCAAATATTCAATAGAAATCATGCTTGGGATATAGGCAGATCGCAAATCGGAACGATTGTAATTTAGTTATCCCTTGAAGGCACAGAATAAAATAACCTCAGAGTAAAATATTGTATTTAATATCATGAAATAAAAATTTTAGCCTCTCGCAAAAATATGTTATGACATTTATAAGAGTATTAAAATCTGAAAACTGCATCAGTATCAATAAGGAAGTCGTGAGGAGAAAGGATGAATGGTTAACCAATCAGATCTAGTGCCTTGTGAGGAGATAACAGCATTGGATCCGATTGGCTACAACATCCACTAGACGTTTTGATTGGGCTAATTAGAAGTAACACGCGTCCAACCAGTTCCCATCTGTTAGTTCAACCCAATAATTGATCGCATAGTTCTTCTAATGATAAGATAACTTTATATACAATATTATTATAGTTAGTTGTTATATTATATTATTATTATGATTATTTATTATTTGATTTTCTGCCTGTATACAATTAAGGTCATTGGTGTCCAATAATTATTAAATATAGTTAACAATAATTTATTGTTTTAAAGAATTTAATCACAGTGGAAACTTCATCTTCATTATCTAGCAATGTTTCTTGGGAGATCTTTTTTTTCCGTACATATACATCAAAGACCGTCCCTAAGTCTACATAGAGCGACTTCTTCTCTTTTCGGCTTTCGGCAACTTTTGGACAATTTTTTTGCTGTTGTCTTTCATTTCAACCTGCTTATGTTGTCCAGTTGATTTCCCATTCTGTCAATGTTTTTCATTTCGATTGATGCATCTAGTCTTTTAAACTTAGGTTTTCTAGCCAAATGAAAATATTCGAAAGCCAAACCTTTCGGAAAACAATCATACAGATCATAATTATCAACTACCAATATTCCAAATCTACTAGAGGCGTTGGTAAAAAAATAAAATTCATAAATAAATTTATGAATAAGTAATTATATACATACATATATACACCCAAACACACACACACACACACACACACACACACACACACACACACACACACACACACACACACACACACACACACACACACACACACACACACGCACGCACGCACGCACAAACGCACGCACGCACGCACGCACACACACACAACACACGCACGCACAAACACACACATATATATACATACATAAAACCTGACATTTCTTGACTGCTGATTTGAATGTTGTACTAGTTTCCTAGAGTTATACTAAAGGAAAATGTATTAGACCGGATAAACAAAATTTTATTAGGCTTTGCAGTTTAATAGCTTTAAAAAAAAAAGAAAAAATATAATAATAGTAAACTCTGAAGTAATTTTCTTCAAGATTAAAAAACTAAATAGCCTAAAATATAGTACAGTGTAACTAACCTACTATGTAAGATTACAATGATTACAAATAGTATAAGGAAAATGTGCATTTTAAATTACAAAAGACATGGAAAAACCAGATTTTCATCATAATGTATTTAAGTTTACTTAAATTATACTTTCGGAGAAGTTTCCGTGACTAAAAAAAAAAAAAAAATATTAAGCCAGCATACTGAAAATTTTATTCAGCTTAAAATAAAAGATAATTAAAGGCCCAGATAATTAAATGAAATATTCAAAGTTTAAATAGGTTTGGTTCTTTGGCAACAATCGATTTTCAAAGATCGGTAATTTTTACCACTACATCGGGGAAATGGATTTACACTAATGTCCCATTGCTTTCAAGTCAGATTTTTCCCATTACTTTTAACTGAGTTTTCTAAAGAAATTCCCTTCGGGAGAAGTTTGAATTGATCAATTTAAAAAACCTTTTTCTACAGAAAGCAGTAGACCACAACATTTTCCATATCCCGAGAACATAATTATAAACTTAGCTCAATCCGGAGTAGATATAGAATTAAAAATGTGGCAGAGTGATAACTTCAAGCGAAGTTCGAGTCAAATCAGTAGGCCAGCATGAAAAAACATTTCCTTCGATGTAGCTTCGGCCTAAAAACTAGGAAGTGTAGGATTTTTTTTCTTTTTTTCTAATAAATTGAAAATTATTAATCACCCAGGAAATTCCATTGTACATCAGATAAAAATGAAGAACGTTTTGCGTCTTATGATATATTTATATTTAAAATAGGTTTTGCCGTTTAGTCAGATTTGATCATAAAATATCGAAAATTATTACTATTTAAGCGGAAAATTTATGTTACGCTTAAGTTTTTTACTAATAAATTGAAAATTATTAATCACCCTGGAAATTCCATTGTACATCAGATAAAAATGAAGAACATTTTGCGTCTTATGATATATTTATATTTAAAATAGGTTTTGCCGTTTAGTCAGATTTCATCATAAAATATCGAAAATTATTACTATTTAAGCGGAAAATTTATATTACGCCTAAGTTTCAGCGGTTCTAAATGGAAAATGGAATTTTCTATCTTCAAATAATAATCATTGGAGATATAACTTGTAGAGATAAAACTCTGCGTCTAATAAATTACTACTTTATATTTTCAGCGAAGACTATATCGTTAGATGACATGCATTTCCCATGATGGCTGGCCTAGTACTACCTAAGGCCTAATACACAAGATTCAAAAAAATTACTTTTATCTGACATTTTGCTAGTTAACTCGATTTTCAAATATAATGAGCGATATAAAAAAAAATATATTACCTACAACTAACTTTTAAGATTGGTACTTAAAGAAATTTACGATAAATGTAAACAATTGAAAGAAACTGCAATATTCGTTGTTAAAAGTAAAATGATTACACTGAAAAAAGATCAGCAGGAAATAACCGCTACGAATATTATACATTTTCAATTCTATATCTCCGCGGCAGTGAGTTAAGTTTATAATAAGGAGCTCATTTTATGCAGAATTTGGTGCTCTACAACTCTTATCTGTTAAATTTTTGATATTTCAGTGGGTGGGGTGAGGTGGCCTCATGTTTGTTCTAGGCCTCATGACTGCCCTGGGGGAGTCAACACTTTTCTTTTATTTTTTTAAGGAAACATTTCTTAGTCGGTCATAAACATGCTTTAGAACAATGAGAGACCTCTTTATTGAAAATCCAGTTTAGGGTGCAAACATTAACACAGACTCGAATCTGTTTTCAGTCTGTCTCATCGAGAAGGCTTCATCGACCTATGTAATCAGTAATGTTTTCCCCTATGTAATCAGCTTTTTTTCTCAACCACAAGAAAAAACAAATTATTGTAAATTTCCACTAATATCATAAAATATATATGTTTTGTGTCATCCTCATTTTGTCGAGACTATATTGCTTTTGGCGTATTCAATCAGGATTGTACTTAGTGGATCCGTTTAGATACGAATAGTTGATTGAAGAGTAGGATCATTTGTATCCTCAAAGAGCAAATCACTATGCTCATCGGGACAGATGAAATAGCGAAACAATGGTCTCATTCAATTGCTTGTTCGCTTCGGACTCCAACCGAGACCAAGGGCACCTAGTTAATCTAAGCAGATTGGTCACGCTTTAACCTAAGCACACCAGTCTTACAGTTCAATATCTATATTAGCTTATTTATTTATCTTTTTATTTGCGATATTATTACTGTTATCACAGATATGAATATTAAACAGGTGATTATTTCTATTATTGTTTTAAAAAAAATCGGCTGCAGTTACAATTAAGGTGTTAACATAGATAAGGTAGTAAGTCAAAAAAACCCATTTTTATTTTCATACTTTTACATTTAGAATTTAAACTGCTGATAGTAGGTTTATTCATAAAAATAATCTTCCGTTGTTCATTGCAAATAAACCACTTTAAACACTGACTTACTCCTCCTCCTAATGGCACGACCTCTATGAAAATCTCAAAATTAGATTTTTATACTTACTACCTTTTCAATATCAGTGGCTCAATTATCATCTGGTAATCATATGTTATAGAACGATCCTTCCTAAATGTTTTAGAATATTTGACAGCACAACGAATGAAAGGTCTCCACCTAGATATTCAGTGTAAATACAATCCCTGTTATATTTAACTATTTTAATTTGATATTACTTAAGTGTTAGTTACTTAATAGTATGTTTGCTACTATTGTAATTTATGTCAGTAAGTAATTGTTCAAAACCAAATTAGAGTAACCATATTATTAATAAAAATGTGAAGAAAAATGAAAGGTCTCCACCTAGATATTCAGTGTAAATACAATCCCTGTTATATTTAACTATTTTAATTTGATATTACTTAAGTGTTAGTTACTTAATAGTATGTTTGCTACTATTGTAATTTATGTCAGTAAGTAATTGTTCAAAACCAAATTAGAGTAACCATATTATTAATAAAAATGTGAAGAAATAATGAAGTGTGTTGGGAAAATAATAAAAATGAAAGGGATCGGTATTAGCCTCGATCATTTGTCGTCATGGACATTAAGGTTTTGGTTATAAATTTAAGTTCAAGAATCATGGTATCATAACCTTCCTCATGAGTAAAAACTGAAAATTTTAGATAGTACGTTATATGGAATTCAAAATTCGAATGGTAAAAAATCTAACATTCGGAGTTTTTTCTTTATTGTTACGCAGTTAACTGTTTAAACAGAATGGCATATCTTCATTTTGATATTTTAAAAAAGCAGGTCCTAGACAAAAATTGTTTTAAGACTTATCGACATAGCTGCTGAAGTAAGGGAAAGAAATTTTTATATCCACTGTACAGCCTTGTGGAAAATTGCAAAATTCTATTTGTATAATAACAAAATTAAATAATATAAATGTATTTGATATCATAATAAAATCATTTGACTATTGTCTGATTAAAGAAAATCGTAAGAATATAATGATAAAAATTTTGCTTCAACATGGGAGCAGACACCGAATAGGTTGAATTATGATTGGTTTTATATGATACAAATAGTTTATATTCTCCCCATTACTCTTATAAATTCGCTAAACATATACGCAATTGAGGGAAGGGGATCAGTGAAGAGGATAGACTTGGCTTTGAAGTGATCTCGGTGGCTCAGTGGAAGCCTACCGCAGTTGTATGCGAATGACGGGCTTCGACGCACGTCTGAGGCCAATCCTGTCTATTCAGAAATAAAAAATAAAAAGTGTAAAAATAGAATGAGCATTTATTTTTAGTGTTTTTAGGATCTTATTAAATATTGTTTACAATAAGCTCTCTATTTATAATATTATTTTTTTGATGCGCGGTCATAAGGGCTTAAGTCAATATTTGAGCATTTGGAGATTATGTCGTAATATTATAGCCCGAAATCAGAGCTGTCGGTTGGTATTATGATCTTAAGTCAAACTATATTACCTTATAAAAATAACAATTACAAATAATATCAATAATTAGATTTTACATAATGTTTTGAACTTGGCAGTTGCTCTCCAGAAAAATTCAAAATTTTAACTTAAGCCCTTATAACCGCGCATCAAAGATTTATAATACCAACTTAATTTTTTTTTATTTACAATACAATACAATACAATAAGGCTTAACGGACCCGAAGGCCCGACGCCGACACCACCAATCGGTCCCTACATACCTCCATCCATCTACCACCGTCCAATCCCAAATTCACAAGATCTGCTTTCACCGAATCTTCCCACCTTCGCCTAGGCCTACCCCTCGGTCGTTTTCCAGTCGGCAAAGCGTTTATCAATCTTTTAGGAATTCGTTTACTACTAAGACTCGCCATTTTGCATGCCCACTTTAACCGACGCGCAGCTATAGACTCGATTACATTAACCGGGTAAAGCTCACGCAATTCCGCATTGTGTAGCCGTCTAAATTCTCCTGTTGACTCATCTTTCTTCGGCCCGAATATTCTACGCAGCACTTTATTTTCAAACACCATAAGGCGTTTCTCATCCCTTACTGTAAGCGGCCATGTTTCACAACCGTAAAGAACAGTCGGAAGAATTATAGTTTTGTAAATCCTAATTTTTAAATTTCGGGATAAAAGGCGTGACCCAAGTAATTTTGCAACCGAGAAATAACAAGCATTTCCCGCCTTTAATCTAGCCTTAATTTCCTCTTCGATTTCGTTTTTTCTAGTTACAGTAGATCCTAAATATCTAAATTTCTCAACGGCTTCGAATATTTCCTCTTCTACTTCAATATCGCCAAAATTGTCACCGTTTCTACAACTAACCATATATTTTGTTTTTTCCGTATTTATTTCTAGCCCTACTTCTTTTCCGGCTTCCATCAATGCTTTTGTATTTAGTTCTATCGTTTCCATGTCGTCGCCAAGCAAAACCAAATCATCAGCGTAACCGAGCACGGGTACATTTCCCCCCAGATTCAAACCCTTTCCGGTATTTATCACCTCCCTAATGACATATTCTAGAGCTAAATTAAATAAAACAGGGGATAGCGAATCCCCCTGTTTCAAACCAGAGTGAACCTCGAACTTCTCAGAAAAATAGCGACCGATTCTTATTTTATTGAACGTTTCGGTCATACACATTTTTACTAAGTTTACTAACTTCTTCGGTATTCCTAGTTCAGTCAGGATGTTATACAGTTTATTGCGGTCTATTGAATCATAAGCCTTTTTAAAGTCGACATACAGTTGATGAACAATACCATTGTATTCTAATTTTTTCTCTAATATTTGACGGAGGGAGAATATTTGGTCTACGGTAGATCGGTTCCGTCTGAAACCACATTGATAATCTCCGATAATTTCCTCGGCGTATTCGGTTATTCGGCTAGTCAGTATTGACGTAAATACTTTATAGCAGACCGGAAGTAGTGAGATCCCACGGTAGTTATTAGTGTCTGTCCGCGACCCCTTCTTGTGAATCGGTATAAGTATAGACTCTTTCCATTCTTCGGGTACTTTCTCATACTCCCAGATCTTTTTAATCAAAAGATGTATTTTTGAAATCCCAGCTTCCCCACATGATTTGATTAGTTCGCTAGGAATATTATCCGTCCCCGCTGCTTTATAGGATTTTAATTTTCCGATAGCTATTTCGACTTCCCCTATACTCGGTTCTTCTAATAACGGTTCAGCACTGAAATTCCAAAAGTGGTGATAGACGGCTATTTTCTGGATTCAAAATACTATCAAAGTGCTCTTTAAACTTCCTTACTATGTCTACCGGATCCGCTATGATGTTATTATTATTATCCCTAATACCAGTCGTAACTGGTCCTAGACGTTTACGTGATAAATTTATGCCTTTATACATATCTCTAACGTTATTTTGGATTCCATTATTTTCTATTTCTATTATTTTGTTTTTGAGATATTCTCTTTTTTTATTTTTAAGCAATTTAGTCGTTTCGTTCCTCATGCCTCGAAAGTAGGCATGATTGTCTTCGCTAGGATTATTTAAAGCTTTGAGTTTAGCGGCTTTTCTTTTCTCACACGAGTTTAAACATTCTTCATTGAACCATGGTTTATTCTTATTATTTTCCCTTTTGCCCAGACACAAATTACTGACCTCTTTAATATTATCCCTAATCCCTTCCCACAATTGATCAATGTCTTCGCCATTCTCTGTCGATGGTTCTAGTACATCAAATCTATTCTTGAGTTCAATTTCAAATTGTTTTCTAATCGCCGGAATTTTAAGTTTTTCCAGATTAAAATATTCGGTACGAGATCCGGTTTCTAACCTTTTTTTTATTGAAAGTCTTTGCCGAACTTTAGCGACTACTAGTTCGTGATCCGACCCGCATTCCGCCCCTCGGTACGACCTAACATTAATAACACTATTTTGCCACCTATGCTGCACCAAAACGTGATCGATTTGATTTCTTGTTTGTGAATCCGGTGATGTCCAGGTATATTTGTGAATATCTTTATGTTTAAAAGTTGTACTTTTGATTATTAAATTTTTAGAAGTAGCAAAGTTAATCAATCGGATTCCGTTATCATTACTAATTTCGTGTAAGCTTTCTTTTCCAATAGTCGGATAATATATTTCTTCCCTGCCCACCTTTGCGTTAGCGTCTCCTAAAACTATCTTCATGTAATTTCGCGGTAATTTATCGAAGACCCACTCTAGTTTATCGTAAAATTCCGACTTAACTTCGTCATCGCTGTCTTCGGTCGGAGAATGTATGTTTATTAACGCGATTTTAAACCACCGCCCCTGAAATACAACTACTGATATCCTGTCCCCGAAAAATTGAACGTCCCTCAAAGCGGATATCAACCTATTCCTAATCAGAAACCCAGTGCCTAAACAATAATTTTCGCCCCCGCCGTACCAAATTGTGTACTTACCTTCTCTTAAAGAGCCCTCCCCCGGCCAGCGTACCTCTTGCAGCGCCACGATATCTATACCGTACCTCTCAACCTCATTCGAAACCGATTTTAACCCACCCGCTGTATTCAAACTTCTGACGTTCCACGTCCCTAATACTAAATCTCTTAATTTCAACTTTCGCCATGATTCCCCTAAAGCAGTCCCCACCCGGAGACCCGAACGGGGGACTAGTTTACCTCCGGATAATGAATTTTTTTTTATTTACCATTTTTTATTGAGTAATAATCAAACCTATATTAATTTCAAACCTATATTAACCTATATTGTACTAAAACTTGATTATTATATAGATACGATTTTTAAATAAGCTTCGCTGTCTATGGATTCTTTAATTTTCATAAAATTTAATGCCGCCATTAATCATCGAGATAAACCGCGCATGTACTATTTAAAAAACTGGATTATAACTCCATTCAACGTTTATGCATACTTAAGAAATAATCACTGAATATACACAAGACTGAGATTGGAAGACAACGCGAAGGTCAACAAATGATCATTTTAACAAATTACCAATCACTACATTGATTATAACTCTATATCATATTTTAATTCTGAAAAAATAACTGAAAATTCTGAAAAGAGAGAATAGGCGATTTAGATTTTTTTAAATTATTCTCGACAATAAAGAAGGAAATAATATCATATTAACAAAGCAAGACTAGGTACTATAAAATTATAACCAATCCCAATATAATCAGGGTATACTAAAGGTACTTATACTAAAGGTATAAGTTTTTTTTTTTTTTCTGTTTAAATTTCTATATATAGAAGAAAGAGTCCACGTAAAAATGTGTAACCAATAATGCATTTTAGTGGATAACTTCAATGTTTACGTATGTTGTGCACGGGCTCCTTGCGTAATCTCCCTTACACGCCCAACCCACCCCGTTAATCGAAATCTTGTATCTCAAATAATATATAATTTAATTTACTTTTTTTTTTAAATTGAGTATTAATAATTAGGTTCTGGGCCGACTGGGAAATGTCCAAGAGACAGGCCGAAACCGAGATTGGTGGATTGTGCGAACGCATATCTGACGAAGTTGAGTCTGGACGGCGGTCGGTAGATGGAGGTGTTCGAACCTACGGTTTCGTTAAGCTTTTAATTATTATAATTATTCAATTTGAGTAAATAAGCATTTTTGTCAAGAAACATAAATAAAATTACACCGTGTTACATTTGTTTGTTTTTGTCTACCTATATGGTACAATGTTCCTAAGAGACAAGAGTTTTCACAACGTTTTATACGAATCTTGAGGTTTCCAATGTTACTATGGATAATTAAAAAAATCAACAAGACTCAAAAAAAGCTGTATGGAGGTTCTCCACAGCTGTAGAAAAATGAAGGTATAATCAACACACAAATATATATTACTGAATATTACTCGTCCATGACCCATTTAACACCTTCTTACGTGTATTGAGTGCTTTTTACCGGCTGTTAATAGTAACATTTATAATAATAATAATGGCTTACCAAACCCGAAGGATCAATGCCGAAACCAATATTAGCTTCCTACACATCTCCATCCAAAGCCTCCTAGATTCTACCCAAACGAAATCCTCCTACCTCCTTCTCAGATTCCAGTTGGCACCGCACTAAGTAATATTTTCGGAATTCGTACATTTATACTAAGTTAATAATGCTACACACCCATTTTATTAGTCTCACTCCTAACAGCTTAGTTACATTTACCGGGTACTGTTCACTGTGTTCGGCTTTATGTATAAGTCTAAGCTCTCCAGTTGATAAGTCAGTCAACTTTGGTCAACATTTTCTACGCAATACTTTACTTTCAAAAACCATAAGCCGGTGCCCATCCCTCAATGCTATTGTCAACCTTTGGGATCCGTAAATAACCTTAACTATAATAATTTTTATATCATCATCAAATTCAAGTTCGAAGAAGTCGAATAAAAAATATTGCAATCCGTTAGATTATTTGTAGTGCAACTTGATAGTTTCCAATCATACACCGTCCTTGAAGACATAGGGTGTGAATAACGCTATGTGAAGGGTGTGATGAAGTTAAAATGGAGAATTTATCGTACACGGAAGCTTGCATTGCGATGCCTCGTTGTGTACCCTCGAACATAAAACGCTCTTGGACATGACGATGTGGGCTTGCTGGGTGCACTCGTGGTCGGTCCCTAGAGCAATTATAGAAATAATATACGACCACACTGCCCGTTAATGCCCAACGGAAACCAGATGGTCGTACATGGTCTCAGCATAAATCATGAAGAAAAAATAGATTACAAGTGATTCCCTTTGACTAAATGTAAACATTTTGAATTCCTAGTTACTTGCAAGTTATTCCGAATATCATAACAACCAAGGTTTCCGAATTTATCTCACAACCTTATATTATTATAAGGTCTTGAGATTTAATAATATTTCTGATCCTTTCTTCAGCCATAGAGGTATCCTTTTGCCAATTTTTTATGTAATATTTACCGGAAAAATAATTCAGAGGTTCTCCCGAAAATATATCTTCATTATACAGCTCTCCTGTCTTGTCTTAGTCTAGTGCTAAACTGTCCTTCAAGCATATTAACATCCTTGAAAGGAACTTTATCTCTTATAAGGCTTTTGAAGTATCCGTTAAAGATGGGGGCTCTTCCATTCTCCTTTCGTAACGGCTGAGCATGTAACATTTTTAAAGCTTCCTTAGTTTTTTCAACCTTTTTCTCTATTTTTACTTTGTCTTAACCCGCCACATTTATACATTATATGCTGAAATTTCAACGTATGATTCTTCTGGCTAAATGGTTCTTATTTTTAAACCTTTTTTTATTTTTAGTTTGACTTTCGAACCCATAAAACTCCTCTTCATCATCAGAGTTATTGAGCCCTTATTCCTGAATGCGATTTGAATCAATAATAATTATTAATATACACAATGATATAAAAATATACACATTTACATCTATTTCCAGACAAATAATATCAGGGTACTACTAGCTTTCTTATAATCATTTTGCTACAGCTTTTGTAAATTACCTAAAGTAATTAAAACGTTTCGGGATCTAATTTCATGTTTATTATAGCCGAAGAATTTTCGAAGATAGCAGTTGTGTTTCGACGATCAGAAATAACTTCTTTCAAAACCATTTTGTCTAATCTATACAAATTTACATAATAGCTATTTACATCTATTTCCAGGGAAATAATGTCAGGGTACTAGTAGCTTAATTATAATCATTTTGCTACAGCTTTTGTAAATTACCTAAAGTAAAACGTTTCGTGGTCTAACTTCATGCTTTTTAAAGCCGAAGATGTTCGGAAGATAGCATTGTGTTTCGACGAAAACTTCTTTCAAAACCATTCTGTCTAACCTATACAAATTTACATAATAGCTATTTATCTTGACAACTTCTTGAAAATTGTTAACCAATGTTTTTGGCACACTCCGCAAATTCTGAAGAGCTAGATTTAGACAACTATCGTCAGCTAGTTTGCAGTTCATTGCTATCTAAAAAGTTCAGTAATCACTACAAGAGGTACAATGCATACAAATAAGTAAAACAACAGCAAAAGAAGTTTCGAACTCATAAAACTCCTCTTCATCATCTTAGTTATTAAGTCCTTAAATTTTTGATGCTCATCCCCTCTTTGTGACGCTTTTTATGTTCCATTTTTTCGTTTCAAATAATGTCCTCGGTGTTAAAGTGGTTTCTCACTTCCAAATGTTCCATTTTTTCAAGTGTTATAGTTCGGTATTATTCCCAGGTAATGAATGCTCTCTGACGGTATAAGTTTACTATTTATTTCCCTCGGTAGTATAGTGTTTATTTTATGTTTATTTTTATTGTACGAAATCAATCCGTTGAGTAACGATCACTGTTAGCCAACCAGCCATTTATTTATTAACTAGTGTTTTCAATGTTCTTCGTTGCCAATTTTTCATTCCTAATGTATTTATTTATTCAATTCCCTTTCGTTGAATGTTGTTTCCTCGATAGTTTACAGATTCTGAACTATTAATGTATGTTTTGAAATCCAATAACTTCTTCTGACAGTTCTTTTGGTTAGGTCCAATATTTTCTTCCGAGTTCTCGAATGTTGTTACTTCTCCTGCGTGCCCTGTTCTGCTATTTCGGAATGTTAAATTCCTGCTTTAGCTGAAGCTCATCGGTGTGAGATATACTCCTCACCCGACTCTCTCCGGGGAAACATTAAAGTTTTTATTTAATTTTACATGTGTTACTTTTCATTTCATTTTACATCTGTTACCTTAAGTGTAATTAAATAAATAATAAATAATTAAAACACTACCTTTGTGAGATTATTATTGGTCAAATATCTGCCAGTTGTGAATGCTCTCTGACGGTATAAGTTTACTATTTATTTCCCTCGGTAGTATAGTTTTTATTTTATGTTTATTTTTATTGTACGAAATCAATCCGTTGAGTAACGATCACTGTTAGCCAACCAGCCATTTATCTATTAACTAGTGTTTTCAATGTTCTTCGTTGCCAATTTTTCATTCCTAGTGTATTTATTTATTCAATTCCCTTTCGTTGAATGTTGTTTCCTCGATAGTTTACAGATTCTGAACTATTAATGTATGTTTTGAAATCCAACAACTTCTTCTGACAGTTCTGTTGGTTAGGTCTAATATTTTCTTCCGAGTTCTCGAATGTTGTTACTTCTCCTGTGTGCCCTGTTCTGCTATTTCGGAATGTTAAATTCCTGCTTTAGCTGAAGCTCATCGGTGTGAGATATACTCCTCACCCGACTCTCTCCGGGGAACTGGGGCGGTTATAAGGGCTTAAGTCAATATTTGAGCATTTGGAGATTATGTCATAATATTATAGCCCGAAATCAGAGCTGTCGGTTGGTATTATGATCTTAAGTCAAACTATATTACCTTATAAAAATAACAATTACAAATAATATCAATAATTAGATTTTACATAATGTTTTGAACTTGGCAGTTGCTCTCCAGAAAAATTCAAAATTTTGACTTAAGCCCTTATAACCGCGCATCAAAGATTTATAATACCAACTTAATTTTTTTTTATTTACCATTTTTTATTGAGTAATAATCAAACCTATATTAATTTCAAACCTATATTAACCTATATTGTACTAAAACTTGATTATTATATAGATACCATTTTTAAATAAGCTTCGCTGTCTATGGATTCTTTAATTTTAATAAAATTTAATGCCGCCATTAATCATTGAGATAAACCGCGCATGTTCTATTTAAAAAACTGGATTATAACTCCATTCAACGTTTATGCATGCTTAAGAAATAATCACTGAATTTACGCAAGACTGAGATTGGAAGACAACGCGAAGGTCAACAAATGATCATTTTAACAAATTACCAATCACTACATTGATTATAACTCTATATCATATTTTAATTCTGAAAAGAGAGAATAGGCGATTTAGATTTTTTTAAATTATTCTCGACAATAAAGAAGGAAATAATATCATATTAACAAAGCAAGACTAGGTACTATAAAATTATAACCAATCCCAATATAATCAGGGTATACTATCGAAGGTATAAGTTTTTTTTTTTCTGTTTAAATTTCTATATATAGAAGAAAGAGTCCACGTAAAAATGTGTAACCAATAATGCATTTTAGTGGATAACTTTAATGTTTACGTATGTTGTGCACGGGCTCCTTGCGTAATCTCCCTTACACGCCCAACCCACCCCGTTAATCGAAATCTTGTATCTCAAATAATATATAATTTAATTTACTTTTTTTTTTTTAAATTGAGTAATAATAATTAGGTTCTGGGCCGACTGGGAAATGTCCAAGAGACAGGCCGAAACGGAGATTGGTGGATTGTGCGAACGCATATCTGACGAAGTTGAGTCTGGACGGCGCACAGTGGTGCAAAACGGCGAAAAATGGGAAAAAACCTCATCTCAAACGAACCATTTGGGTTACAGGCATCAAAGATACAATTTTTATGTTTTATTACCTGCCGAATCGAATGAAGCCATAGCCAACTCAATCACATCATTGGAAAGGGTCAAAATTTAAGGTCAAAAATAAAAAATAAATCTATTTTGGTAGCTATATATATGTTTTTAAGGTGCTAAATCGAATAAAATTATAGCCAACTTAATCAAATTATTAGAAAGGTCAACATGTGAGGTCGAAAAGGCAAAATTAAAAAAATCAAGTTTGGTATCGACATATGCATATGTTTTTAAGGGATAACCAACAACTTTCTATAACTTGGTAATTTATTAAATCCCAAGTCTTTAATAGTTTTCCTTATAATGTCATATTGGAATTTAGATAGCTGAGCTTGAATCATCAAAGCTAAAGCTCTATCATTATCCAACATCGCATGTTTATTTTATTTTATTTTTTTGTGTCGTCGAAGTAGCCGCGTTTATTAAATCCCGGTCGTAATTTGCCTGTAAGTCTCGAATTTTGTATAATTTTGCCTTTCTTTCACATTCAGAGAAGTCTTTAGTAGGCCTACCTAGACTTTTATTAGTAGGAACATTTTGCACTTCCTCAAATCTAATGTCAAAACGATTCTCTAACCAATCCGCATATCTTGTGACAACATTTTGAAAATTATGATTTACCCCTCTTAGCCTTTTGAGAAAATGAGGCTGAAATCTTCTTTTCACTTGCTGGATAACCTGTGATAATTGTTCTTCATTTAGATTAGCAAACCGTTCCTGTGAACACACTTCCAAGGACGATCCTTGGTAAACAGAATCTCGCACAACACTTTATGTGTAATAGAAAAATTGTCCAATATTTTTTGGTTCATATAAGCCGTCACTAGATCGATTTGTTGTTAGCAAGACGAAATTCAATGGAGAACTGAGGTAATGAGTGATACAAATAATTCCAAGAGATGAAAATGATCCTTTGAATAAAACAAGTGGTGTTTACTTGAAGAGCATAATATTTACCTGTGAACACATACGGCCGAGTACGGGAATGAAACTAATACCAATTTTTCTCCAATAGAAGTACTTTTATTTAAAATATGTCACAGAACCTAGTTCGACGGAGCTTTTTTTAAAAGTTCAAATGAAAACACGATAAGTTAGATCTTTCAGGCAGCAAATGTAAAAATCCTTCCCTGTCACTGTTATGCTAAATTTATCAAAATAGAACCACTAATGGAACCAGTATATATGTATAATGATGTTCAAAAGGTTTTGCGAGTAATCGGATAAAAAGTTAGCTTAAAAAAAAATCATCTGTATAGAACAATAAAACCGTGATTTTCACAGCATATAAGAAAAGTACTACTTCAACGACGTATATACGTCTGGGCTTTGAGATATTAGGAAAAATCGTTTCACAAAACTGTACTACAGGTAGTAAGGTATTGAAAAATTACTAAAATATTACACCAGAAATATGTTCATTTTTAGGGTTTTTTCCCCTAATGCACCACTGTGCGGCGCACAGTGGTGCAAAAGGACGAAAAATGGGAAAAAACCTCATCTCAAACGAACCATTTGGGTTACAGGCATCAAAGTTACAATTGTTATGTTTTATTACCTGCTGAATCGAATGAAGCCATAGCCATCTCAATCACATTATTGGAAAGGGTCAAAATTCAAGGTCAAAAGGTCAAAAATAAAAAATAAATCTAGTTTGGTAGCTATATATATGTTTTTAAGGTGCTAAATCAAATGAAATGATAGCCAACTTAATCAAATTATTAGAAAGGTCAACATGTGAGGTCAAAAATGCAAAATTTAAAAAAAAATCAAGTTTGGCATCGATATATGCATATGTTTTTAAAGGGATATCCAACAACTTTCTATAACATGGTAATACATTAAATCCCAAGTTTTTAATAGTATTTCTTATAATGTCATATTGGTATTTAGATAGCTGAGCTTGAATCATCAAAGCTAAAGCTCGATCATCCAACATCGCATGTTTATTTTATTTTATTTTTTGTGTCGTTTCTTCCACATTCAGAGAAGTCTTTTGTAGGTCTATCACCTAGACTTTTATCAGTAGGAACACTTTGCACTCCCTCAAATGTAATGTCAAAACGATTCTCTTTTGAGAAAATGAGGCTGAAATCTTCTTTTCACTTGCTTTATAACCTGTGATAATTGTTCTTGATTTAGATAAGCAAACCGTTCCTGTAAACACACTCCCCAAGGACGATCCTTGATAAACAGAATCTCGCACAACACTTTATGTGTAATAGAAAAATTGTCCAATATTTTTTTTGGTTCAAATAAGCCACAATAGATCAACAAAAGATCGATTTATTGTTAACACGACGAAATTCAATGGAGAACTGAGGTAATGAGTGATACAAGTAGAGATAAAAATAATCCTTTGGAGAAAACAAGTGGTGTTTACTTGAAGAGCATAATATTTACCTGTGAACACATACGGCCGAGTACGGGAATGAAACTAATACCAATTTTTCTCCAATAGTAGTACTTTTATTTAAAATATGTCGCAGAACCTAGTTCGACGGAGCTTTTTTGAAAAGTTCAAATGAAAACACGATAAGTTAGATCTTTCACGCAGCAAATGTAAAAATCCTTCGCTGTCACTGTTATGCTAAATTTATCAAAATAAAACCCCTAATGGAACCCGTATATATATATATATATATATAATGATGTTCAAAAGGCTTTGAGAGTAATCGGATAGAAAGTTAGTTAAAAAAAAAAATCATCTCTATAGAACAATAAAACCGTGATTTTCACAACATATAAGAAAAGTACTACTTCAATGATGTATATTTGTCCGGGCTTTGAGATATTTAGGAAAATCGTTTCACAAAACTGTACTACAGGTAATTAGGTGTTGATAAGATATATTCTTTGATCTAATCTAAACACAACTTAAAGAAATACTGCTTATTCCTCAGCAACCAAATAGTTTACAATTGCTTCTACTATCGATAGGATGTATTTCCATCATTTTTTCAAATCCAATTTCACATTTCCTAGAAAATTCTCTAGAAAATTGAAGATATAAATAACTTTAATAGGATAAATGAAATTAAAGAGGAAATCAAAGCTATATTTAAGTATTGAATCATTATTGAAAGTATTAAAGTATTGTGATTCTTGCTACTTTTTATAAGCAAAATTAATCAGTTCGCCCCTTCTATTATGAAATTTAAAAATTCGAATTTACGAAACTATTATTCTTCATTTGGCCCTTTACGGATGCAAAATGAGTGACGGCTAAAGATTATTGAAAATAAAGAAGTGCCCAAAAATATCTAAAGCGAAGAGAGCCCTACCCATCGGAGAATTACTTGTATACTGTATCAGGTAAATATAATAAAAATGATATCAGCGAAAAATAAAATTGACGTGTAAAATATTGAAGCTTGGTAATGACGGAATCATGATGGATGGAAAAGATTGATAAACGCGATAAAAATATGGGGATTGCTTTTGAGCTGAGCTGTCAAAATTTGGTTAAGTTAGCAGTCGTTGTTGGAAATTTATAGGAGAATAGGTGAAGAGCATTTTATGGTAATAAATAAAAAACTTAAGATAAAATAGCTCGAATAGGGGAAATTTAACAGATTGTAAAATATATTAACTATGCCAAACAGCTAAAAACCGGATTTTTGTCAGATTCGTTAGTTTACCGTACAACCGACCATATCAAAACTGGTTCGGAACAGTGGAATTAGTTAGCTCTGAGTTGAGAATAAAATTTTACATTAACTCTTTATATTTAACTAGCTGTATATCCCGGTTTCACCCGGGGAATTAAATTTTTCTGATAAACGTGAACAATTCTATAAACAAAAAATACAACAAAAATAGCACTAATAGATTATTATTCTAAAGCTTTAGGATATACTATATTATTAGTTTTACCTTCCGGGGCATATATAATTAGGTCTTTAGGTGAACCTACACTAGAGCATGCAACGTAAAGCTGATCATGAGAAAAACATGGGGCTGCCAAAAAAACAATGTAAAGCGAGATCATATAGATTTTTATAACAATAAAGAATATACCCAGAGATCGGCTGAAGTTATGAAATTTTAATATGGACTTGTGTTTGCACCTCGTATGAAAAAACCACTAAGCGAACTTTGGAGAATTTAGGACAAACGGTATGAATTTCTATAAAGAACAAACAAACAAACAGAATTTCATCATTATTTATATAGATTTGCGTAAAAGAAATAATTTTTAACTATAGAGTACCATATGTAGGGATATTACAAGTATTGTAGTATAATTAATTATTATTTTGTTTAGAGTAATGTGATACGAAAAATGATCACAAAATGTCTAGTTCAGTCCAATCCCATAGTCCAATTTGCTCTGATCCGAAAGGCAAATATATTGGTATATCTAAAGTATATATTGGTATCTAGTTCAATCTTATTAAAATGGTTACGTGAACTAACGTCAGTGTCTATTAGACGGAAAACTTTCTATGCCGTCTATACTTTATACTTCGTTACAAAGCGATAGCCTCCTAGTTATGCAACAGACAAAGTATACTGGAATAATAAGTTTGGGCCAGTAAATCACTTTCAAATTCGTTAAAGTAACTTCTACGTAATTATTAATTTGGAGATAAGTGCTGTCAAATTCATTTAATTACATAAAATATACTTTCAGATAGACCTGGAATTTGGGTTAATGTGACAAATTATATTCCGACGAATTATAAACGATTTAATTTTTAATTTTGAACTACATGGTAATACCAAGAAATTCGTTCAGTATATGACAAAAAGATATATTTCTGACGTACCTCGGAGAAGGTTGAAGAGGGGTTGGATGAGGGACCCCCTAACTATAAAATGCAGTTTATATGAATGCCACTGGGTGCAGTATCCCTCATGCGAAACCATGCCATATGTACTTTGCTTTAGCTCAATTGGTTATTGTAAAGATATTTTACATGTGCAATAAAAATTCTTCAGCTAAAAAAAAATTACTATTCTTTAGTAATAGTACTCTACTTTTAGTATATTAAAAATCCGGACAAAACTAGTCTTGATTAGTATAGTTTGTAGAGGTAGTTTATTTGATTCAATTTATTTGAGTTGTTGACTCTTTTTTGACAAAAAGCTCTTTAGCGAGTTAACTTTTATGACAGAGAGCTATTTATTTTCCAATTTATTTTTTATATTTCTTTTATTCTTTAATAAATAATTATTTACTGAGCAGAACACATTAATTCAACCTATTATTGTGACATCAGTATGCCCAAGAGTTAACAAATTAAAATTAAACTTTCTTTTTCAAACATTTTTGGTATATCTCTGATAATTGTGACACTATATACACTCGTACAGAAATTCCGGTATAGGGATTCAAACATAATGGTAGAATCACACTAATAAGTAATTTTTTAAAATTTTTTCTTTCAAATAAACTCATTATTTTTGTTAAGTTTCTCAGTAGTCTAAGATCTCTGACATCCGATTAATTAGTCTTAAGTTTCCAGCGCTTGACTTTTGAAGATTGATTGGTAATTGTATAATCAGGTTTTCATTATTAAGCTTAGAAATTTCGTCAAAATAACCAAAATATGTGCTGATGATTACGGTCATGTCATTAAAGGATGCCAATAGTTGTAAGATGGATGCCAATCATATGTTTTTAGAGGACTTATTCATTTCTTATTGTGCATGGTTATGGATTTTCTATATAGAGATGTATCAATAAATTGTTAATCAATTGTTATTTTTAGGTATTATAGTATTTGTATAATTAATATCTATTATATTGTTGTACATTTGCATTATTAAAATGATATTTTTAGCATGAGATTAACACCAATCAGTAACAAGATTAGATAGTTATTATAAGCATTGAGGTATTAAGGGTTAACTAATCGTTCGCCGACCAGATAACAGATTAATTGCAAATTATACCGTAATAACTACATTCTTAATAATGAGATAATTTCAATCATTTAAATACTTTTTTACTATCTTGCACGTGTCTAATATTGTTTTTCAGTTGATATTGAGTATTCATTGGTCAAGACTAAGTTCTTCCTATCAATCTCTCTGAAATTATCTCTGATTTTTTCGACCTTAGTGATGAGAAGGTTGGAATCGCTGAGAATTACAACAAACATGCCAGTTCCCGACAGTTTTATATTTATTGTTTATAACCAAAACGTCCTGACGGTTGCACATTATTCTATGATCCCTTATTACCAGTTCATCTAAAAAAAAAAAAAAAGCATTGCTGTTTTGTTAAAGTTTTCAGGTACATATAATAGGATCACTAACCGTGTACCTCATCTTTGCCTAGTAGTCCAGTTCTCTATTTACTCCGGTAGTATATTTTGGCTACGTTATTGTGTGTATCATCAATTATTTTGTCCCAGTTTAAGTCTAAAACCCCTTCGTCACATGTTGGAAAGATTCATGTACCTTGAAGCAAGAACTATGTGTTTTCTGTAGGTCGTCGTTGTATTAGTGTGGTCCTGAATTGCTAAGGAAACCGTTAACTTCAGTGGCATAATTTTTTTAGATCTGCAGAATCATAAAACCAATGTCATCAGAAAAAGATATTTGGCTTCTTGTTTCGGAAACTTTTTATTTCTATTTTCTTCATCAAATCAAATCAGAGCTAATGCCAATGACTCTCTGGGGCAGAAGTATTTTTGTGATGAGTTATTTAATACTGCATTCTTTTTCATCAGAAGTCAAAACATCAGCAACATGGATCGTCTACTTTTAAGTTAAGCAAGTAAAAAAAGATACTTTTAAAGTATAAATGTTTGAGTTGTTTCACATGTAATGTCCATTTTCCCTATGGACTTTAAGTGTCTGGAAACGGTAGATGCACTAGCATTTAGTTGTGCTGAGAGTTCTATAACTGTTTGGTAGGGGTTTCCTTCTACAGTATGAGGACATCGTTTTCAACTACAGATGGAGGGGCTTCCTATCCTGGTTTTCCAAGTCGTTATCCCCAGCCGAAAACATAGCAAACCAACGGCGAATGGTCCGTTCATTGACACTCCCTTCCCCAATTGCCTTACAGATGTTTCTAACACCCTCAGCTGCCGAACGGCCGAGTTTAAACTAATTAAAGAATATTACACGAAAATCGCGTGATCCATATACATATTTGGAGGTATGCTAAAAAGTGTGTAATTGATTGGGAAGCTAATGTTTATAAAAGAAAAGTTAAGGATTAATTATTTTATGTAAACATTTGGAAGTAAACAACGGAGACCCGCAAAATCCTATATGTATTTTAAAAATTATAAAATCGGACATTTCATGTGAAACAACCCAATACCTACATAAAACTATTGTCTATATTAAAGAATATTTAAAAAGCCAGAGAACAATGACTGGTGGCGATTATACTGCCCCACTCCGAGAGGTGGTGGGGGATAGGACACGGGTCGCAAGTCACTCCTGCTCCGTACGTCTCCGTGGTCGGCCGCGCGGGTTGTCGGTATTTTTTTTTCCTTCAGTGTTCGTGTTAGTTTGTTCTGAAGTGATCCTCTCGCTTTGTGTGTGTGGGTTTTATTTCAGAAATATTCTTGGATTATTCGCTTTAACCGGATTTAAAGGTAAGAAATACAATTATATACTCTTACATACGTATTAATATGAACCCTCGTTTAGTTTACCAAGTAATACATGTTATAACAGTTATTTTAAGATATAACTATTAAGACCAAGAAGGTAGAAAAGAAACAACTCTATTTACAGAACCGTTAGATGCTAATATTGATTTGTCAGAATGTAAGGTATCAACTTTAAATGAACACTACCCAACTAACTATTTCGGTTGATTTCAATTCTAAATGAAGTGAAATAGATTTGGGTAATGTCAATTATTCTGCTGAGCAGCAACTCATTGATGATACCTGGTATAATTATTTTTTAAATATTTTTTTAATTTATTTTTTCGATTGAATGTAAAGCAAGAATCACCCTTATTAAATTTTCATATTAGGTATATTTCCAACTAACAAATAATTTAAATATCCCGGACGAGTGTTTTAATCAGTTATAAGGCTATATAGTACAATTAATTAGACAGAAATATTTAATTATTTATAATCAAAATAAAAAATGCAAAATGCACATTTCTTCCATTTTAAATATCGCAGAGTTAACTGATTAACATAATATTTTCAGCTAAAGTGAGGGTATTGTTTGTGTACGAAAGAGGCTTGATAAAAAGTCTAAAAAAATATCTTCATATTGAATCGAAAACTAATGGTAATACACCAAACTGGTTTACTCCAGTTTGTCTTTAACTATAGTTAGGCTATCGGTGATGTCGTTTTAATTGGGTGATTAGTATGCATTTTTAAATAGAATATTTGAGTAGTTTTATTTTGAAAATAAAAAGAGATTTTTGTTTTTAAATCAAAATTATTTAAAAATTAATGAATAAAGTGTATTTCCTAAGTTCTATTTTTAACGTACAGTGGTCACTGCCCCAACCGCCTGACGATAGGAACGATATGCTGGCTCCTTCCTTTTTATACATAAAAAAGTCGCTTTGCCATAAAATGATAAATTATAATTTTAATTTCTTCAATTAGAGTTTACTTAAATTCACCTAATTCAAGTTATAAAACTATTAAATAAATTTAAAATACTGGGAATTTTAATTTTAGAACAATAGCCGGACTTGACCTCTTTTTTATATTACATGATGTGCGGTAAAGTATCGATTATCCGAACAAATGCAGATGGAGTGGTTTTTTGGTTTCGAATGCGAAAAATTCGGATTATCGAAATTCACTAAAATATACTTGAATATGTAATTAAAATGAACTATTATAAAGTTTTTATGTATCTTACGTAGAAATTCAATGACACACGTTTACAGTGATAAAAATCGGCTTTATTCTTTTTTCAATTTTAAGCCCTAATGTCCGAGTTAATAGGATTGCGGAAAAGCAATAATTTGTATATTTACAAAAAATATATTTTTGTCATTTATCAATATAGAATTAAAAAGGAACACCAAATATTAAATAGATATAAATAGTTATTTACTTATTTTTTCAAGATTTTTTAATTATTATACGTCTTCATTTAGAGATACATTCATTTTGTTCAATATTTTCAACTTATATTTTTAAAATGGGATTAGCAGAGCTACTGAAAATAACACTAGGGTCCATAAAAGCTGAACTGACAACTGTTTCTATATTACAACAATTCAGAGTTACAAACTTTACGCGGGGCTTGGAACTGTTCCACAGTAACAATATCCAGTTCCAAATTCACGAAAACGGTTGCAGGTCTTCCCTGGTCAATAATCCAAATAAAGAAAAATAATATTTAGCATAAAATATACAATAATATTGGAACCAAATCTCTCAAATTTTATTGTAGACCCAACCTTATGATATCTTCATCCAGAGATCATGGAGGCTGTCTACATTTTTTTTTTTCATTTAATGGGGCACTAATTAACGCAGCGAAAAGACTTGTTTCCCCTATCGCTACAACATACAAGAATCACTGACATTCTTCTACGGTTCCTCACAGTTCCGGAAGACGTTCCCAGAACTTACTAGCGTTTGGAGGTCAAAGAAATCCTCAACTCGCGAATGGAGGTTGAATGAAAATTCTATATCTATCTCTTCATCATTTCACTATGCATGAACGCTTCATATGTGAATAATCAAATATAAGTATAAACACTCATTGCCCTAATTTGTTTATATTCTAAATCTTCGTTGACTTCTATTGCAAATTTAAAAAAAAAAAAATTGTTTTTAATTTTAGTTTGTTTTAACTCTCAATGAGATTACTTAAAAGAAAATAGTTGCTTATTGACAAAAATTAAAATTAAGTGCAATTGAAATATTAGGAAATTTATCATCAAAGAAACTTCCAGCAAGATGTAGAATTATTATTTTTTCCCTTTAATTATCAGAGAAATGCTATATAATTTAATTTAAGAATCTTATTCCCTTCAATAAAATATATGCGAACTTATTTTACAGGAATGAAAGGAAATGTATTTGTAAGTTATTTATAAAATTAATTGTTTAATTAAAAACAATGATATTTTCTACAAAAAAAAGTTCTTTTAGGCACCAAAAAATTATAATTAATAATATTGTTTATGATTTTTTCTTTATTACTGTCTGTACAGTAAACCATGAAATACGAGAGGTTCAAAATTGCTTCCGAAGGCTGCAAGTCAAGTTTTAAATAATTGAAAAAATCAGACACAGACGTGTGTTGTAACTAGAATTTGTGAACTTTCGAACGTTTTTGATTATTCAAAAAAATATGTTTTTTATAATAATCAATAACCACAAAAACTAACAATTATTTCATTAAAAGTCTATAAAAATACATCTAAAAATAATTTAATCAAGTGTCAAAGTGTCATTTTGTTTATTATCATATAATAAAAGGGTTTAATTCAAATTTCTAATTATTAGCTCAATAGGTGCAATAAATTAATAATTTTAAACAGTCCAAAGTATTAACCATAAACAAACGTGACACTTTTTTAAAATATATCTATTTTCGATAGGTTAAATAATTATCAGTGTTATAATTTAACTGTAATTTTTAAGTATGTAAGTTTTAACTGAAAATCCTGATAATCATTTAACCTATCGTATAGAATAACAGTTGACTATCTTTCACCTCTATCAGTATTTTCCCTAAAATTTCATTTCAGCACCTTAGTAAATAAACATTTACACTTTTCCAGTTCTGAAAACCATATACAAGAATTCGAAAGAATTTACATTTTAGTTTTGAAGGGGAAGAAAATGCGTGCTGACTTGACAAGGGCAATCGATGGGAAGTTGTTTAAGTTTCGCTTGGTTCACTTGCATGTCTGTATAAACACTATGCTAATTTTTACATCGACCGCGAGAAAAAAAGCAAACAAATTTGGTTTATTCTGGTGCGTTCTGGATAAACCGACTGCATTGCGTTCTTAGATAAATATTTATAAAATAAAAAAAAAAAAAAACCTTAACTTGCATATTAATTATCGATATAAAAAAAATAAAAAGGAATAAAGACATATCTTAAAGAATTAATGAGATTAAAAAATGTTTAGGAATAATGTTAAATTGAAATTTAAAATAAATTAAAAAACATATTTCTTACTAAGATGAATATATTACGCCTAAAAAGGTAAGGGAAAATATATAAATAGTTTTTTTTTTATTATACACCCAAACTATATATTCATATATACTTTTTATTGTTCACTTTTCGGACTTTTTTGTCCATTTTCAGTACCTGAAAAATATTTTCATGCTATACAAATAAATATATAAATTAAATTTCTCCAAAAATTTATATACAAATGAAAAATAAAAAAATATAGGTATGAATATATCGTTTTGGATGTATAATAAAAAAACCCGAAGTAAAAAACACGTAGTGAAATACAGAGGAAATATCCAAAGAAAGTTGAAGAGAAGGAATAAGAAAAAAAAAATATATAAATAGTGTAAACAAAAAATTTAAATTATTCATTAAATGAATATGTATTATGTTTCTGTAATTTAAATTTTATTCCTGAATATAAATTATCAGCCATTAAACATTAAATAAAGATTAGAACAACCCATTACAACATTAAATAAAGCAAATATGGGAACGAATACTGCTAATTATAATAAAACGATTTTGTATATATTTATAACGATTCTATATTTGATTGGGAAAACCGTAAAAAAAAATTAGACCTAACGTTTAACTTCAGTTATTAAGAAATTATATAACTACAGATGAATATTAACGGTGAAAATTTACCAAAAAAATAATAACGATATGTTTTGACGATTTAGATTTTAATGCAAGATATTTAAATAGTTAGATTTAGTTACAAGAGTAATAATCAGTCTAATTATAACGATTAATAAATTACATACAAAAGCAGTTCTAATAAATGTGAAACAAAACGAAAAAAAACGAATCTAAAGAAATTTGATAAACGATAAGACTCTAAAAATATTTTGCGTGCATGCCACCCTTTCTTCGTTTATTTATATCTACCAAAAGGTAAAAAATTAAGTAATATCAGAAATAAAACTTAATATACGAATAATTAGGTGGTATTATACCTAATAAAACTTGGTACCACTTTTACGATGATAAAATGTGTATGTGTATATACATATATATACTAACTAATCCAAGTCTATCCAACAACATGCAAATTACGTATAATACCTTAAAGCAGGTCCAATCTCCGACTGTAAAATGTATATAACTTTCTGTTAAAGAACAAATTCATTAAAAAAAACATAGGTCTCCTGGTCAATAACCATGCATGTTTATACCATCGGTTATTCGGTAATTTATGTATCTGAAAATATATATACAGGGGGGTGTAGGGCACAATGAAACACAAATTTTTTTTTAACCACCTGAGACCTTCTTTTTTATTTTTTCCATGTTACCTTGGGATCTAATCTAAGTACGAAAAACGTTAAACATTATTTTATGCATTATGTCTGACCGCGAGTAGCTATTTTCCAAAATAAATAATTTTGTTTCATAGTGCCCCAAGCCCGGGGTACAATGAAACAGCTGAAAAAAACAATTCTATAATTAACAAAAAAACTTTATTCGGCTTCCAGTCGGTATTTCGTTCTTCTGCTTGAGTGTAGCCTCGAAATTCTTCAGGAAAGAGGAAAGTTTGACTTTGGAAGAAAGTTATCATAAATTAATACAGTTTTGATGGTGTCCCGCTCTCGATTTCGCACAAATCTGTAAGAAAATATAAAAAACTGACTGCTTATTGCACAATGAAAAACACATGCGGCAAGATGAAACACTCGTGGGACTACATGGAACGTTTCATTTTGTCCCGAACGCCCTTGTTTCAAGGAACCCCATATGAGCTATTTTGATGTCTTAAGCTTCCTACGATGAACGTGAAGAGGTGGGAAAGCCTAAGTCAGGCAGAATCTTAAGATATACATGCATAATGAAAAAATTGTAAGAGCAGATTAATTAAAATAATTATTGTTTTTTCTTAATTTAACATAATGCTTATTTACGTTTCTATTAATTAAAAGGAGGAAGGAAGGAAGGAAAACTTGGGTGAAGCAATGTATTCGTTATTCTCTTTTTAGTTAGGTAGTTTTTTTTTTTTTTTTAATACTCAAGATTCCAAATACGAATTATTATTTTTTTTTTTAATTCAAAATTATAAATGTCCATTTCTTCTAGCTATTTAAAAATAATTTACTTGCCGACTAAAGAAGCTGAGTGCGCCAGATTTGGAGTAATGAGTTCAGATGAAGTTAGCAGGCCAACTCATTTGATTTGAAATACTTCCGCCTCGCCGCTGCTTGTTAAGTCTAAGCACTCAACTAAATCAACAAAGCGGAATTGGATGTCTATAATGTTCTGAGTTAATTTGAATATACTCTTACGGGAATAGGATTAACAATTTTCCAATATAAATCAACTTGATTAATCTAATCTTCAAATTGAAATTATTGGTATCGTTCAGAGTTGGGCATATTTATATTTATAAATACGAATATGAATTTATTTTTATTTTAATTTTAATGTGAATATGAATATAAATTTATTTATATCACAATATTTGTGAATATGAATATAAATAAATTCGTATTTACAAGTGTGAATATAAATAAATTCATATTCACAGGTGTGAATACGAATTTATTCATATATATAAATTTTTCTGTAAATAAAAAAAAATTCACAGGAAAAATTGTGAATATTCACAAAAAAATGTGAATATTTATATCTCAGCTGTGAATTCGGCCGTATTTACAAATAGAGATGTGAATATGGAAAAATTCACAAATTGAGATGTGAATTTCTACTAAATTCATAATTTCCCAATAAATATATAAAATTATTTTCAGATTTCTCCATATTGGTACACATTATTGAGTTAACCCTTTTTATGGAAATCACATCAGATATTACCTGATATCGATTACTAGGTTTTTTGGGGTGCTGATTATGAAAAAAATATCGATTTTGAGATTCCGCCGTCAGGTATCGATTTATTACAACCTACGCGATATAATCGATCTTGGTGTCGGCTATAGGGTTATCTGAGGTGCCGATTATGAAAAAAATATCGATTTTGAGATTCCGCCGTCAGGTATCGATTTATTACAACCTACGCGATATAATCGATCTTGGTGTCGGCTATAGGGTTATCTGAGGTGCTGATTATGAAAATTATATCGATTTTGAGATTCCGCCGTCAGGTATCGATTTATTACAACTTACGCGATATAATCGATCTTGGTGTCGGCTATAGGGTTACCGGAGGTGGTGATTATGAAAATGATATCGATTTTAAGATTCCGCCGTCAGGTATCGATTTATTACAACTTGCGCGATATAATCGATCTTGGTGTCGGCTATAGGGTTACCGGAGATGGTGAATTTGAAAATGATATCGATTTTAAGATTCCGCCGTCAGGTATCGATTTATTACAACTTGCGCGATACAATCGATCTTGGTGTCGGCTATAGGGTTACCCGAAGTGCTGATTATGAAAATTATATCGATTTTGAGATTTCACCGCAAGGTATCGATTTTTTGATTCCGATGTCAAGTCAACATAAGCGATATAATCCATATTCGATCGGCTTCTAGGTTATTGTAGGTGCGATTATGAAAATCGTAACAATTTCTTACAACCTTCATTCATTCATTAAAACCATATAAAGTATACTGGGATTCGCTGTTAGGTTTTCGATTTATTACAAGTAACGTAATATCAGGTTATGTTGTAAGGTAGGTATATTTTTAATTTTAAATACGAATATGAATTTAATCATACTCTGATTTTTATGTCGATAGAACAAATTTATTTATAAGTTATAACTTATTTTAATTAAAAATACAAATCTTTTCACCAATTCCACCAATTATTATATAATATAGGAATATCATTATTAATGTTCTTATAATTCAAATCAATCAGCAGAAAAACAAAATATAGAGAACTTGAAATAAATAATAAAATAATTTACACAACAAATAATATAAGAATTTTTGTCTTCTTTAGTTTGCATTAATAATAAAGATATTTGATAATACAGAGATTAAAATACTAGGATACAATTGCGCTAAAGCGCGATATGAAAAGAATTCAGCATGCTGAAAAAATGTGTTGAAGACTAATGATATTTGAGAACAGAGAGAAGTTTATATATGTATGTATTTACACATCTTTATATGTTGTATATTATCTGCGTACACTTTTGAAGAATTTCGACTCTTGCCCGTCTGCAAAATATAGCTGCATAGTTTCATTTGCTTATGATTATTTATTTTTAATGTATATATGTATGTTTATTGTTCCTTTTAGTTTGTTATTATTTTTTATTATAGAATAATTGATGTATAAAAAATGTATTAAATTTTTTTTTGATCACTAGATTTTCATTCATCTTAACTCATTTTCTAAAATTGTACAGACTTACAATTAGAAGTATTCACTGATCATTTTAATCCTGATCTAATTCCCAGGTTATGGTGTGAATCGTAACATTGTGATTGAAATTGTGTAAGTACTTGCAATAATGTAGTATATTCAATTTATAAATATGAATTCATAAATACATATTTACCTACACACCAAAATTAACAAAATACTACCTACATTACTACAAATATAACAACAATAATACGATGCCTATGCCAGAAGCTTAAAATCTATATAACATTCATATTTCAACAGAATTTAATAAATCAATAACCTCATTCATAATCAGCTCCTTAGATAACCCTATAGCCGACGCTTGTAATAAATCGATACCCGACGGCGGAATCATAAAATCTATATCATTTCCGTAATCAGCACCTCGGGTAACCCTATAGCCGACACCAAGATCGATTATATCGCGTAAGTTGTAATAAATCGATACCTGACGGCGGAATCTTAAAATCGATATCATTTTCATAATCACCACCTCCGGTAACCCTATAGCCGACACCATGATCGATTATATCGCGCAAGTTGTAATAAATCAATACCTGACGGCGGAATCTTAAAATCGATATCATTTTCATATTCACCATCTCCGGTAACCCTATAGCCGACACCAAGATCGATTATATCGCGCAAGTTGTAATAAATCGATACCTGACGGCGGAATCTTAAAATCGACATCATTTCCGTAATCAGCACCTCGGGTAACCCTATAGCCGACACCAACATCGATTATATCGCGCAAGTTGTAATAAATCGATACCTGACGGCGGAATCTCAAAATCGATATTTTTTTCATAATCGGCACCTCAGATAACCCTATAGCCGACACCAAGATCGATTATATCGCGTAGGTTGTAATAAATCGATACCTGACGGCGGAATCTCAAAATCGATATTTTTTTCATAATCAGCACCCCAAAAAACCTAGTAATCGATATCAGGTAATATCTGATGTGATTTCCATAAAAAGGGTTAACTCAATAATGTGTACCAATATGAAGAAATCTGAAAATAATTTTATATATTTATTGGGAAATTATGAATTTAGTAGAAATTCACATCTCAATTTGTGAATTTTTCCATATTCACATCTCTATTTGTAAATACGGCCGAATTCACAGCTGAGATATAAATATTCACATTTTTTTGTGAATATTCACAATTTTTCCTGTGAATTTTTTTTTATTTACACAAAAATTTATATATATGAATAAATTCGTATTCACATCTGTGAATATGAATTTATTTATATTCACACTTGTAAATACGAATTTATTTATATTCATATTCACAAATATTGTGATATAAATAAATTTATATTCATATTCACATTAAAATTAAAATAAAAATAAATTCATATTCGTATTTATAAATATAAATATGCCCAACTCTGGTATCGTTTCTATGTTAAAAAAAAAAAAAGAATTGAAAATCCATTCGTTCTGTCATAAATATATTTCATACCCTTCAAAATTAGCTTTCTTCCCCAATATCATTTTTTTTACCTCTAAAATTTTGATGCATTGAAAAAAAAAGACAAATTTTTTTAAATTTGTCCCCCTCCGTTAGACTAATTTCGATTAAATTTTTGTTGCCACATCGCGCAAAAAAAAACAACAACGAAATTCAGTTTCGAACGGTATATAGTTTTTGAGCTGTCTGTTCACACAGACCATACCATTTCACGGGACTTGGTTATTTGGAGTCAGGGACTCCAAAACGTGAATTTCCGTTGAAAACAGGAAGTCGACATTTTTCACGATCGCAATACTTTCCCTTACTGTATATTTCATATATATATCATAGGCAAGTGAAAATAAAAAAAGCATTGATTGTTTGGTTTTAGGGGTTTACAAGGCATAAAACCAAAGTCATCAATGCCTTTGATAATTAAGACTCATGCCTTATTGATGTACCTTTAATAATTAAGTACTTTTAATGTACTTATAATATTTATATAATGTACTTTTAATATTTATTTTCCATTACCAGTTTTCTTCAATCATTTGAAACAATAACACTATCAATATCATAAATTAAATATTTAATTTATACTATTATATTTTAACTATATTATCTGTAGTTCCGACAAGGCATTTACAAGATTAAGTGGAGAAATGAAAAAAAAAAAAAAAAAAAATAGAAAATAAATAAATATCGAAAAATAAATAAATATAAAAATAAGTACATAAATTTTCAATTAATAGGCCTGTTTCCTTTAAGAATTTTATAACTGATGCAATGTTACCTTCATCCTCACCAATTGATCCGATAAACAATTTATTTGACCGAATTTGGCTAGCCTCGAGGTGTAGAAATTGCACTCTTGAAAGATATGTTTGACCGTCAGACGAGCATTGTAATTCTTTAGCTAAAATTTAAGTAAACAATTGTTCCCTTTGTGTTCATTACTTAACATACGCTCTTATATTTCAGATTTCTTTTTCTAATTTCTCCTAAATATCATAAATGTAATTTTCCAAACTTCGAGATGTATAGAAACGTTTCTCTGTATCAATATCTTTTTATTATTTAATTTAAAATATCAGATTTTCGGGTAACTGCTATATCATCGTATATAAATAACATCTTACTATAAAAATAATTAAAAAACAACTACTAAAAAACTACATTTTTCTATTACATCGCTATCTATGTTCACTAACTAAAAAGTTAGTGATAAGATTTTAAATATATAATGTTTAAAAAAACGTTGCACACATAAAAACTATCCAGAATCTAATATTTTTGGGTCTAATCCCTAACTATAGTTCTGTCTCAATTTGGGATTATTATTATTTTTCTAAACCCTCCCACTACTCATCCAATCCTAATAAATAAAAAAACTGAAGATAATAAAACCAAATAATTATTATATTTGCGCAGTGTTATATATCATAATCCTATTATATATTTTCTCAATGAAACATTTTATTGAATTAAATATAATATTAAGAACATTTTTCATTCGTACCTCTCATTATATATTTTATAATATAAGAATTCTTTTTCTTTTTTTTAGTGTTTGTATACTTCTTTTCTTGGTTCATTTATTTCTTCTCTTTTTTATTTCTTGATGTTTATCTTAAAACAAGATCCTAATGAAAGCTCATTACATGGTCCAAAACGTTTATACACTATTAAATATGTCTACACAATTCTGCGTAACTATTATTTTACAAACCGATAGTAAAGAAAAAAATAATATATATAATATAATATATAGTTAAGATCTACAATTCGGTAAAATAAAAATATGTGTAACCTTGAACCCTCCATGATTGTATTGACCTCCCGTTATCTCCTTCCTGTAGTTGATGGTCTTGGTTGGCTACCTGGACAGACACACCTGGAGGTCAAGGGCTTACGAATAAAAAAAAGTAAAAGTTTTAAGATATCCATAAGTTCTTCCCACAAGTTCTTTATTCAAATTAAAACAAAAAAGACTTTCATATATTTTGTGCGAATTAAAGAAGCTTTTTTTGAATATGCTGACTTAAACTGTTCCTCAACAAGAAATACTTATACTTATACTCTACTAATCTACATGAAACGTCCAGAGTTAGGGATTATCAAATACATAAATATTAGTTTTGTGATAAAACAAGGTTCGAGTTTAACAGCCTATATATTAAATCAAATAATTTCAATGAATACTCTTCTTACTATTACAGCTATATAAACATTTATGTCATTCAAGAATCGTAATTTTATCTTATAAAAAATAAAAAGAAGGTGACCAGGACCATTAAATCACTTTCACAAATATTTTTAAAAAAACATTAAAAATATGTTTGACATTTGCCGATATTTAATCAAGTTGATGTAATTTTTCTCTTTTTGTAAATTATGTTTAACTTCTGCAACAAAGACTACCAAAAAAAAAAAATTAAAATGGGTAAATAGGTATTTTTTTTACTTTTTTAAAATTTTATTTAATATAAAAAACGAATGTTTTGGTCCAACAATTCCTAGTTCCAGGATGAGAAAAACCGTTATACTATTTTCAAAAGTTTAGTTATGTCAATATTTAATTTAAGATGTTTAAAATAATGTTTTTTTTTTATTCATAATAATCGAATAAAGGGTACCCTAGGAACATTTTTAAAAATATATTAAGTGACTAAACTTTATTACTGAGAAGTATTGAGAAAATCAGTTTCGATATTTTATTAGATTTCAGGTTCAGAAAATTAGTAAATGTTCGTAGGAAAAAGAAAAACCTCAATCCCATGAGAATTTTCTTTCAAATCGACTTCCGGGGTCACTGAATTACGACACAAAAACGATATGCACGACTCTCAGATGACCCTATCTTCCATTATCGCATCAAGAGGAATGCGCAGCCACAAACTGTGAGAACATAGTTAAAAATATTATAATTTAAATAAATATTAAATATTAGATAAAAATTGAATAAAAGATTGTTGAATATTAGTTTGAAAATTTTAACAGTGTCCAGTAGACTTCCAAAATACCCGTATCATTCCCACCACGAGATAAAAAAAGATTTAAAAAAGAATAATTACAATAAAAGATTGAACAAACACAAGTTATTAGCAACAATTTGCAATTATAGTAGTATATTAGGTATAAATAAGGGCCGATTTTTTTTTTATAGGCAATTTTGGGATTCAGGCTCTCGTAGGTCATTTATAAATTATTTCAGACACAAAATATCAATATTAATATTTATGGAAAGAGTCGTGAAACCAGTTTTATTTATTTATTTAAGGGATGTAGTTGATAATTTTAAACGTGGTATATAAAGGAGAACATAACCTGGGCCGTCATCAGTCAATTCAATTCGATTAATTCATCAGAAAATTCAATTAAAAAAAAATCTTTTTCAGGAAAAGGTTCTTTATGAAAAATGGTAAAAAGATTTGTTTGCAAAAAAAAAATGAAATTATATTTTGGCTATCGATTCCAACGGTTATCTCTCAATTTTTTTTATTTTTTTTTAATGTTATTTCTTATAATTTGGGTTACTTGTGGTAAGATTTAAAACTGCAAATGAACTTCTTGATTTAATTTCGATTTACTCTTTAATATCTCTGTCTTTGCCTTCTTAATCTTCCTTGAACGGGTAACTGGTAGGAAGCAAGAGAAGTGTGTCTGAGTGGTTGTGAGTTAAGCAGCGAAATGTGGAGTATTTGTGACGAATTTATGATTTTAGTGTTGGGATGTCCGTGTCTTGGGGTATTGTGTTGTTAGAAATACACCAAGAAGCGTTTCCATTTTGATTTTTAGAATTTTTTTAAGATTATTTGAAAAAACAATTTTTTCAATAATTTATTTTCGGTTTTCATTTGTTTTTAGCCCTATCAAATGATGCAATACAACGATTTTATTTCTTAAGACATAAGTCTTAACAGAATAAACCTAATTAGTACACGCTACAGAGAAGTCACTATTTTACTTCGTATTCCAATTTAGTAGTTAGACCGTTAGTATCATTTTTTTTTGTACTTCCCTTCCTAGCCCTTTAGGCTATATGGGGTTTCCCGGAGGAATAGAAAGGGTCGAGTATTAAGGCACAGTATTACATATTAACTATCCCGGGTTTTGTACTGGCTATCTTCAGGTAAGAGTTTGGCACTATCCGAGTAAAAAAGTACAAGTTACAGACACTTTTGTACTCGGATACTGTCCATAATATCCATCTAGAATCCATCTAATATTTTTCTACTGATACAAGTAGTACTCATATCCGTCAGCACGGGTACCCGAGTATCCGTGAGTACTTTCGGTATTTATTTAAGGATACAACTTCGGATATTTCAACTTCTTGGGCTGGGAAAATTTATAATTCTATTATTAAAATCTTCTATTAAAATTGTGAAAGTTTAATTAGTATTGTGTCGTCAACATCTTATCATTTCAAAATAAGGGTCCATTATAAAAAGCGTGAATTTTGAAAAAAGTAATAATTTTTAAAAATAACTATTGTTATATACAAATGCGAAATTTTTTTTTTTATCTGTTCGGATTTTTTTAAATGGTAAATTACTGTAATGATTACACGTGCTCAAAATTGGACCGGGGGGGGGGCGGGTTTACATTTTCTTAACTTTTCGGATTTCCTCGAGAAGAGTGTACATAGTAACGGGGAAGCAGATTTTGAAAATAGTTACAATTTTAAAATTTGATTAGGGAGGTGGTTACTACGATTTTTTTTTATAACTTCTGATTAATTAGTTACGAGTGCCTATCTATCTCTATGTTTACGCGTTCGTAGATTTTGAAAAAGTATTTTCAAATATTTGTTTCATATATGAAGATAATAGGCCTCCTATATGTCGACAGATTATTAATAATTGAAGAAAGCCTCCAACAACATCTGAGGTGAATTAGGTTTAAAAACCTTTTTCTCCTCTTCTTTGACTATTAGGCTAATGGGGTAATACCAAAGCTGAGAATGGGGGGGGGGGGTTGATGACGAGTTTTAGAAGGCCTCAGCGGAATTCCAAAACTTTAACTTCAAGCTATCAGCGTAACGCTTATTCTAACAGATTAGACCGGTCTGCAACCCCACCCATACATGTATTATTTATCAAATTCTTTAAAGATCTCATTAGCTAGTAATTTGTTTTAAGTGGTGACTCTACATGGGCAGGATTTCCCCTTTAAGACTACGAGGTGTTAGTTGCCAAAGTTATTTTTAAATAGAAGTAGGGGACCCCTCATGGAGTTTAGAAGTGAATTTCTACTTATAAAACTAAGTTTACAAGTATGTTTATTATGTAATATCTAACATCATTCAGCAATCATGAATTGTTTTTCCTACCAAGAAATCATTTGATACAACACATAATACTTTTATTTCGAAATAATAACAATATATTACTAATATCACCTTTGATAAAAAAGGTTAGTTGTACTAGCCTATTATCCGCCATGCTAATTTTTGATCATATTTTTCTTAAATAATCGTACGGTCAACGATTATTCAATACGAAATAAAAAACTTCGGTGAGAAAACAGTTTCAATTGAACGAGCTTGGAAAAATAATTGGGGAAAATAGTCTTGAATCACAAATGGTCTTCCATTGAGGCAGTTAGTAGCATTGGTACTACTAGCTATAACTTAAAAGTAGCCTTCTACATGCGTCAACACGAATATCCCCTCCATAAAAGAATACGGTAACTTGCGCTTTACAATATTAATACTATTGTGACTATATTCTGGCATTGAAGGTTTTGTAATTCTGATTTCAACGGCACGCATAACTAAAAATTGATATATTATAAGTTGTAACCATCTTCTTCTTGATATAATATACAATTTAAAAAAAAAAAAAGCTACATTACATCTAGTACATTACATTACATTACAACAGTTATTACATCTATTTAATTAATCTATGCTGTATTTAGTTTCGATTATTCTTACAAATTTTTACAAAAAAAAAAAATTAGAACTTATTCTCATCAGACCTAACAACTAATTATTTCTCCTTCTATATGGAATTAACGTGACATATCTGTCCACGAATATGCCACGTCACAGAAAAAACATTAGAGTAAATTCTATGACTGTAGGCGATTACAGTGAATGAGGAACTCGCCCTTGGAATTTTATTTGCTTTGAAGGCTGTTGCTATGAGTGGGCTTAGCTTGGGGCCTTGTCCACTCCCCGCCACTACACGGCTCACCGATCTCTTGAGGAACTCCGCTTCCATAGCCACTGCTTCGGTTAGCGGTACTGTGCTTTAAGCTACTATACATTAACATTCTGAGTATCATGAGAATCTGAGGTGGAGATATTATAGGAAATAGATATACTCTAGCTACGAACTTGGTAATCGTATCAGAGAGTTCATGAAATCTTATGAGATGTTTATTAGGAATACTTGAAACGCTGAAAGAATATAAGGGTTAGAATACCATAGGTACTTATATAATCGAATATAATTATACTTACATCGATAACAAAGTGGAATTTTATATCGTCATTAACCCAAGTCGAACTCGATAATATCAAGTCGATATCTACAGGAGAACCTTTAACAAAAAGGGTAGCTGTACTGCATGTCGAAAAATGTGACTGTTGCAACTTACTCCATTTGTGTCCTATTAGCTGTTGACAGTATCAGACCATAAAATCCTTAAATAAAAGAAATAAGAAGCATTCATAGGCAGATTAAGCAACTGACAGATTAAGCGGCACCTGGTACGAGGAATCCAAGAATGAGTGCAAAAAAAGAACAAAAGGAAACTAGAACAAATATGATTACTTTATTACATTCTAGAGATGGGTTTACTAACTAATACGTTTACGCATTATAAATATTAATATTTATTGTAGTATAATAATATGATATTTTATTGATATTTATATTTCCAATTAATCTAAAAGGCTTAAAAGTTTTGGTTAAAATGTCAATTTTTTTTTTTTAGAGTATGGTTAATGTGAACTTGAAAAATGAAATATGCACACTTCAGAAATGTGATATTAGAAAATTCACTCTGAGTAATAGGTTTTTCAAGAATACAACAGAAAAAAATTAATAACTTCTCAGCTGTTGTTTATGTCTTATCTACATTAAATAATTTATATTTGTAATAATAATAATAAAACAAAAAACACGTTTTTAAAAATATAATTCCGCAAGAGCAATAATTTTTATATTCACCAATCTTATGATAACGACTTTTATTGACAGAGATATAGAAAGAAACACGAAGGATTCATATTAATTCTATACCTGCGAAGGTTAAGAGGATTGCGTAAAGAAATTGACTTAAAATTCGGAATATGTGGTTGGCCGAGCAAGAATTGAAAAAAAAAATGTGATCTGCCGGTTGAGAAATTCTTATACTTTATATGATATTATACACTGTGTATATAATATTACATAACCTTATTTAATTAAAAGTTTCAAACCTCATACATGTAAAAAATCCACATGACAGTGAATTTTCACCAATCTTAAGGAAATTCAGATTTGGGATTAACATTAAAAGATAATTTGTTAGATGATGAACGGGTAGGTTAAAAAAACATAAAAAATATAATTTGAAATTATAGTAAAAATACATAATCTAGACTTCTTGTATAATTGGCCAAGATCTCACTATCACTATAAACAAAAAAAAAATCCGAAAATGTAAGATGCAGCCCCAATTTCAACTGAAAAGGAACCGTTGTGAGTTTGTTTAAGTCGAAAACTGTGATCTAATAAAACAGAACTGATTTTAACTGAAAAACACTCCTGGGAGTTCACTACGCTTGTGAACTTCGTCATTTCCTTAATTCCGTCTAGGATCAATGAATCTAAGCCCATTTATGAAAGAGATGCATTTGAATGAGTGTTATTAAAATTGGCTTAATTGTGTTATATATTAATAATTATAATTATTATCAAGTATATTAGTGGCTTATTTGTATAATAGAATGGCATAGAATAAAATCTCTACGAATGTGACACTATACACCTCCATCCATTTTAGCTCCTAAATTTCACCAAGGCTTCAAACCTCTATCTGCATTTATTACCAGCAAATTAAAATATAAGGTGATAGAGAATATCCTTTTTTATCAAACCACAGTGAATCTCGAACCTCTGAGAAAAATAAAAGAGCGATTCTACTTAATATTTCATGGAATATTACCTTGTATTAATATTGCTTTCCATAGCTTTTAACTTCTTACATTTTCCAGCTATTCATCCACAAGTATAGAATGAAGTTACCTATTGAAGAGCTTAGAGGATGAACATGTAACGTAACATTTTGAAGACATTAAATTTTTTTTATGGATGAAAACTTCATTTTATTACTCAGCTAATTTCTTTTTATAACAACCAAACCATAAAATTTTAGAAAATAAAATTTCTGAATATGAGAAGCAAAAAAAAAGTACCTAAAACTAATTTTTATGACTTAGCTTTTTTATTAAGTTACATGTTCATCCATTAAGCTCTTCGATGAGGAGTTTTCGGACCCCTTTCCTATTTCAACGACGAAAAAAAACAAAAAAAAAAACTGTAAGACCTGCTTCCTAAAACGACCACTTCCTGCAGCTGCTTCATTTGATGAACTCAACAGACCTCGGTCAATTTTTCCATTATGTTTCTTACATTGTTCAATTTCTGTTTTATTTTTTATTTGTAAATTTTTACAATCATAACATAAATGTATGTATTGAACATATTATAAATGACACATTTAAACATAAATCTTTTTAATTTAATTTTACATTTAAACATAATCTTTTTAATTTTTAACCATTAAATTTTATTTTCTAAAATTTTATGGTTTGGTTGTTATAAAAAGAAATTATCTGAGTAATAAAATGAAGTTTTCATCCATAAAAAAAAATTTAATGTGTTCAAAATGTTACGTTACATGTTCATCCTCTAAGCTCTTCAATAGGTAACTTCATGCTATACTTGTGGTAAGAAGTTAAAAGCTATGGAAAGCAATATTAAAACAAGGTAATATTCCAATAAATATTAAGTTGAATCGCTCTTTATTTTTCTCAGAGGTTCGAGATCCACTGTGGTTTGAAAAAAAGGATATTCTCTATCACCTTATTTCTTAGATTGAAATTGAAGATTACAATAAAAATAGTAACTTTAATAACGTATTGAAGATTTTACATAGAATTTAATAAAATAATATAAAAAGTATACGTACTAGAATTGTGAAGTAAGTAATTCTGCTAAATAAATTCTTTATAAAATACCTTATCGTTTTTTCATAATACTTTAGTTATAATAATCTAATTTATAAAGAGAGAGCAACCCAATACATTGGGTTGCTATAAATAACTAATAAAATAAAATAAATAAATAAATAATCCACAATCATATTTATAACTTCCACTCTTTCATTTCTCTTTCTATAGTATCTTGGAGAGATACTAAATATATATTTAATATATATAATGTGTAGTATATATAAAATAAAATGCCGAGATTAATTACTTTTATAAATAATAATAAAAAATAATTAATTTTTTTTTTAGAATCTGAACACTGACAAATTATTTCTTATTAATACAAAAAATAAATAAATTTCCTAGAAAAGGAAACTGATTTTAAAAATTTTAAATGATTAATTTATTATAAAAATAATTTAAATAACAATACAATCCATATAATTATTTATATTACAATAAAATAATTTATTGGTAAATGATAAATCTATGCATACCTTACCCAATCGATAACCTTTACCCCGGAGATAAAATACACTTTGCACTTATAATTTATTGAATTAAATTTAACATTTATATTTAAATATCATGATCAATACTTTCAATCACTTATCGACGTCGATATGAAAAACATTCATTAAACTCTCTTTCTACAAGTATTGAAAAAACTAATTTAACAGTTTATTTATAATACAATGTGTGAAATTTAATTCCATAAAAACTGGGCATCACGTTTACTTCCGGGGAACTAATATGTTTTTTGCGTCTCATTAGGATCAATTAATGAGAAAAATAAATTTTATTCATAAGAATAAGAATAAAGGCTCGACGAACCCGAAGGCCCGATGCTGAAACCACCAATCACTGATAACTTCTATAATTAAAAAATAATTAATCACTAAAAGGTTGTAAGTTGTTAAGTTTAAATAATATTTTATTACTAAATATCGATATCGAGTGGTTAAGGAAATGTTATTAGGAATGTAGTTCATAATGAAAAAAAAAGGTAAAATTATAATAAAGGCCTAAAACATTTGAAATATATTTCTAAATAAAGAGTATATGATTAAACAGTTTTCTAAGGAATAGGATTTATAGTCTATTAACTCCTAAGGAAATAACATCGAAAATCAGCTCCTCATCACCTAACATCCGCCACCTGTAGAACACCCCTTACAAACAAACACCGGTGCGATGACACCGAAAAATTCCATATTTTTTTACTATATCAATATTCTTACATATAATATACATAATATAAATTCATAAATAAATTACAAGAAGTACGTAGTACATATTATTGTTTATTTTATATATAGGTTATTCGGATAATGACATATATCTGACTTTTCCGCCAAACTGTAAATAATATTTTATTACTAAATATAGACATCGAGTGGTTAAGGAAATGTTATTAGGAATGTAGTTCATAATGGAAAAAAAAAGGTAAAATTATAATAAAGGCCTAAAACATTTGAAATATATTTCTAAGTAAACAGTATATGATTCAACAGTTTTCTAAGGAATAGGATTTATAGTCTATTAACTCCTAAGGAAATAACATCGAAAATCAGCTCCTCATCACCTAACATCCGCCACCTGTAGAACACCCCTTACAAACAAACACCGGTGCGATGACACCGAAAAATTCCATATTTTTTTACTATATCAATATTCTTACATATAATATACATAATATAAATTCATAAATAAATTACAAGAAGTACGTAGTACATATTATTGTTTATTTTATATATAGGTTATTCGGATAATGACATATATCTGACTTTTCCGCCAAACTGTAAATAATATTTTATTACTAAATATAGACATCGAGTGGTTAAGGAAATGTTATTAGGAATGTAGTTCATAATGGAAAAAAAAAGGTAAAATTATAATAAAGGCCTAAAACATTTGAAATATATTTCTAAATAAACAGTATATGATTCAACAGTTTTCTAAGGAATAGGATTTATAGTCTATTAACTCCTAAGGAAATAACATCGAAAATCAGCTCCTCATCACCTTACATCCGCCACCTGTAGAACACCCCTTACAAACAAACACCGGTGCGATGACACCGAAAAATTCCATATTTTTTTACTATATCAATATTCTTACATATAATATACATAATATACATTCATAAATAAATTACATGAAGTACGTAGTACATATTATTCTTTATTCTATATATAGGTAATTCGGATAATGACATATATCTGACTTTTCCGCCAATAATAATAAAAAGTGAGTTCTGTAGTTTTATTAGTCTAATAAAAAAAAAATAAAAATATTTTAATGTTAATGAAATAAAATGATCAATTACTCACATCCTTTGGTAAACTGATCAATAATATCTATTCCTTGTTATTACGACGACGCATCTTAATTCAATATTGATACAATTAGAAGAAACAGGCAATAAATAAAGTTTTTAAGAGTTTCGACCAATGTCGGTATTACATTTAATGGATAAAACAATAATTATTGCATTGTTTTGTGTTATTATATTAGGGGAGTTATTGTTATAAAAATATTGTCAAGTTCATTTACTAAAACTATACATTACATTTTAAAAATATTTCATCTATTTGTTCTTAAATATTTTCAAATACGATAGATATGTATGTTCTGATAGAAAAGTCGAATGGTATAGTCGACTTGTATAATCAATGAATGGTTACTTGAAACGGAGTATAAATTTAAAAAGCACACATGCAGTCACATGAAGTGTCAAGTTCCCACAAGAAGGTCAGGTCAGAAGACTTATAAAAACCAGTGTTAGTATCAATCTCCAGTAACCTTGATCACTAATCTTGTGTCTTCCTGTTGATTTATCAGGGAAAAAAAAAAAAAAAACTGACATTATCTAGTCGGTTTCTTTTTTGATAGTTCTTTGTAGTATCCCGTTTCAAAAGCGGCAATTAAGATTCTTCTTGTGACTAGAGGGGAAGATAAGGTCGATTAAATTATCTAGATATGAACTCGAAAATATTTAAATAGCTTATATTAAAGCAGAACATTGGTGGGCTATAATACAAACTGTGGGAGAATCGCGAAGAATTATCTATTTTTCTTTATAGGGAAACGGGTTCATAGTGTATTCCTACTTCATTAAGACTTTAAATACCCTGGGAAACGAAATTAAGAAATATTCAAACATTTATAGTTGAAATAAAACGACCTTCTCATCATAAATGACATGGAAACTGGCTGGTGATGAAATATAACTTAGATTTACGATTTTAAAAAGAAATGTAGAATTCTCTATGGTCCGGTATTGCTTTTAAAATTGACTTGAGGATTACACGTTATATCATTTTAATTCTTAAATAAATAATTAAACATTATTAGTTACAGCTCTGCAGGTTTTATTTATTTACTTTTTCCATGAATACAGGAGTGTCCCTAGATGCTTTCTTCGTTAGAATAAGGGTCCTCCAATCCTTAAAAGTCTAAACTTCTATAAACTTTTTTTATTAAACTTTAATTTATTTTTGAGCTTCTCTCCCATCGCAAAGCTCCTTAAGTCATATTTTTTCGCTAAAGCCCAAGATTTCTAGGGATCTTTCAGTTAGATCTCGCCTAAGTACACGCTCTAAGTCCTACATTTATTTATAATGCCACATAATGATGTAAGGAGTTTTTATGATAGACTCATTGGATATACTCTTAAAATACGAGTTAGGAAGGACTTTAATAGGCTATAGAAGAAAAAAAAAACCTTTATGTATTAAATGACATGTCACACCACTATAACATGTGAATGCCTCTCCAACTCCCGAGAAAAATATTTTATTTTTGATGTTAAAGTTATAAGATAAGGCTTTTTTATAAAAGACTAATAGGACATGTTCTTCACACCTCAACGAGTGGGTAGGACTAGACTAGGCCGAAGAGAGAAAAAAAAAAACCTTTATGTATTTAAGGACTTGTAAAATATGGTTAAGGGTACAGTACTTCCATGAACGATGTAATGTACACATGTAAGGATTAATAATCATTACAATAACAGCTGATATCGTTCTGGTTTCTTAGAGCTATCACAAATTATTTTCAAAATACCAATTTCAGTAAATTTCATATTTTTGAAATACTTACTATGCAATATTGCATTGACATTGTATATTTAAATAAAATACAAAATTGAAATATTTAATGGCTTCTGCAGCTGCGAATGGGTTGATATCTATCAAACTTAAACCTTTTCTGTTCAAGATGTATCAACTTTCTTTTTCATTACATAATTTAATTTTTGTTTAATTTAGGCGATAGACAAAACAATATTCGCTATGTGCCTAATGTATTTATACAGTTTTATCCCTTGCGTATATTTGGGTTCGTTCAACATAAACATTGAAGGGACACGAACAGCCAACGTAAGCAAGAAACCATGGGGCCACCCACGTAGCCCAATCAAAGTCGTTCGCAAAAGCCATAACTTCCTTGTATTTTATTCTTTTCTTTTTTATTCCCATCCGTTCGTATTTATTGCTCGCCCATTTTTGAACAAGCCTCTCTGAATCATCAAATGGTATTATGATTCAAAAATATACTACAAATATATCATTTCACAACAAATACACACGGACGTATCTGACGCCTACAATGTTTCATTTCTGCGGAAGCTGAAGTATTCAAAAGATGATAGCCATAATTTAGTTCAGATTTCAAACATAAATAAAACAATTCAGATGTTATTTTTATGACAAACGATTTGAAGTGTCATACTCTAGATAATTAATATCCATTTTGAAAGTTTACATAATTTAACGTTCTTTTGTTGTCTTTTGAATAGAGAAATGATTTTTTTTTCTTTTCTTTAAAGGCTCAAGTGGCCTTAACATGTAAACTTAAAATATAGCATATGTTTATATTTTAAATCTCTGTTATAAACTTAAATGAATTATTTCGTAATCTGACTACCAATAAAAACTATTTATTTATTAAAAAATAAATGAATACTCTAACACATTGTGTAACCCTCCAAACACGAGTTATGATTACTCCTTGCTTGTAAAAACATTTGTTTAAAAATTTAATTATATATGTGCGGGTATTACAAATGAAACATTGACATGATTAACAAGGAATTATATTAAATAAATTACCACAAACATTTTGCCGAATTAACTAAATATTCGTTGGTGTAGTAATAATCAAAAATTATACATATAAAGAATATAATCAAACAAGACATTTGTTATTTGATAATGACGAAGGGGGGAGGCTTGAGTTTACTATACGCTGCTTTTCCTTACATTTCTGTACTTATTTAATTATGCGAATTTATTCATACTAAATAAATAAATCAAAATAATATAAACAACGAGTTAATTTACGAAACAGTTGTGAACGAATTCCGAAAAGATTAATAAAAGCCCTGCCGAATAGGAAACGTCTGAGGGGTAGACCTAGAGGTAGAGGGTGTGAGAGGATTGCGTTAAGGCATATCTTTCAAAGCTAGGTCTGGCTGGCGGTCGGTGGATGGACTTGTGTAAGGAGCGAGATATGGTAGATATGATAGCAAGATATGATAACTAAATAAAATATTGGAGATGAACCCAGGAATGAGACTGACAAACCGTATGCTCCCTCATTTTTAGAAAAAAATTAAAACAAATACGTAGGTACTGTACGAAATTGTTTACATTTTTCAAGTATTATAACCAAAAATAAACGTTAAACTTAAATCAATAATATTTCTTTTTTAGTTTCTAAAATATTATAAAAGTTACGATCCAATTACTGATAGTATTACAAGGAGTGTATATTTACAGAGTTATGCAAACAACTTAAAGGAGAACCTCAGTGAGCATACAAAGTGTAATACAAAAAAATAATTAATAAAACAAATAGAAACGATAAGAACAAAGTGTAAGTACCACCCACAAGGTTTTCCCACAAGTTGTTTGACATAACGTGTCCACCGATTAATTGTTCCTTATGATCCTGTCAAAAGAGTATGGTAGCCTATTTCTTAACCTGCAAAAATGCGCCTTTGGAAATGGTATTATGTTATGTAAGATCATTCAGTGCAAATTAGGTTCTAAAAGAAAATAAATGGCTACTATAATTCAATTTATTGTTCAAATTGTGATGATATTACCAATAATAGATATATGTTATATTATTAATTTATAAAACATGAGGCTCAAATTATAATATGTCCTGAATAAAAATATTCGTAAGAAGCTTTGAAGAACCTGAGCAAAGTTCGTTATTGAAGTGTAAAAACTATTAAAAATGAAATTAGCCGTCTGATGAATAATCCAAAATGAAGAATGGGATTGAATTCAAATATTCATTTCAAGTTTATTTATGGTTTTAAATTCGAATTCAAGATTCTTATATGTAATAGTTTGATCTTGTCTCTTAATTAGCCCAGTACGTAGTGACAGCGCCAAATGATTATAAAATCCATGATATTTTGGAATAGACGTGGTGTATCGAATTAAAGTTGTCAGTTTTATTTATATATATATATATATATATATATATATATATATATATATATATGATTTTCAAAAGGATAATTTTTTTTTTAATCTATGCGACAATTGGATGTTTCATGTCTGGGAAAATTCATATCAATTAGGTTTATTTTTTTATAAAAAAAAAACAAAAACGAATATAAAGTTCTCATGCATCTTATAAATAAGATTTTTATTTAATAGTCCCGGACTCTGATCAGGTCTCCACAAAAAAATAATTTACTAAATAAATATCTTCCGGTCTCCTTTTCCAAATCACATAATTTCTAGCAACTATTTGAAAATTTGACGATTTAACAACTAGTGAAACCGTTAAATTTGAAAACTATTTATTTTTAGATTTTGTACTTAATTAATGTGAAAAGCACGACAATCCGGGAAGAGGGTTTTTTTTTATTTATTTTTTATTTTTTAGTTCCGATTTCCACATACAAGAAATCGACATTTTTGCGTTGTTATAGTAAATGACGGTATAAAAGCGATTTGTGCTTATTTTTTATTATATATTCTCGGCCTCACCTTGATATCTCATAAGATACAATGTTTTTTTTTTTTATATTCGTTTCAGTCAGTAAAACCGAGAAAAAAATTCTCCATCGATCTGGGGTGACATAAATAAATAAGAATTATATACGCAGTGCCGCTAGATCAATAAAGAATTCCTATCTTAATTCGTTTTTTTATGAAAAAAAATAAAAAAACTATATAGAAAACAAAATCAAGGTATTACGTTAAGACCGACAATATATTCCATATAACATGTACTGAGGCATACGGAATTGAAAAAAACAAAAAAACAATACATATATGCATGTGAAAACATCCAGGGGATTTAGCTCCAAATTTGCCGGTGAGGTGGCGGGGGTTCAACACCCCCGGTCTCACACTCACAGGTTGCCCGACTGAACTTTAGAATTCACATTTTTTACGAGATTACATACTCGTATCAAAAAGGACAAAACAAAATTTTTTTTTGAAACAATATAAAATATTAAATTTATGGCTTGATAACTATTCAATTGCACCATTCTTTCAATGATAAAAAAACGATTTAAATATCCAAATATTTGAGGAGAGGAGGTCATGACCCCTTAGATCCTCATGGGCACATCCGTTATATAAAATTTATCAATCCATTAATGGAGCCCAAAATAAACCGAGTTAAAGCTGAGTACTTATTCAGCCATAATACTAAAACCAATTACCCTAATCCTTAATTATTCATAACTATGCTATGCAATTAATTCTAGTCGGATTCATCTTAGGATTATTATTATTACAAGGACATATTATTATATTAACGGAATAAAAGCCGTAACATAGGAATATAAATTAGAATTATGGATTAAATTACATAACCGAAGACTAATTAGATAACTTGCTATTGCATAATGTCATCAATGCTATCTTAAGCAGATTAAACCTTTTCATATCCCTGACATTATGAACTCCAAGAGACCTTTCCGTTATGTTAAAGCTAAGAAATGTGCAAGTAGTGATATTAGTTTATAATTTATTATACTTTAATGAGATACTATAATATGAACAAATAACCTTAAGGAATCTTAGATAACTGTTTATTGATATAAATGAGACGAAGTTATTTATTCTGACTCATTAACAAATATCTTCTGGATTAGGAGACAAACTGTAGTTGCGTTATCTCATTAGTAAAATGTAAAATCAAAGGTGAGTAATAAATCGGCTATTTCAAAAAGCTTTTTATAATTTAGTTCGGAGTCCTATGTAATATCAACGTAATTAAAAAAAAAAAAAAAATAAAATAAAAAACAAACAATTTAACACATTTTACAGTTAGAAGTAGTATCAACACAAAACAGATACATAAATAGCATTCTTGAAAAAAGTAAATAGAACGGAGCATCCAGTTTTATAAAACTCTCATATTATGTAGAACAAAAAACGTATAAATATAGCGATAATTAAACTTACGATACGATGAACAAATATCCTTCTAAAAGGAATTCTAAATTCCTCCTTCTAAAAGGAAACAGCTGGCCGTTAAATGAAAAGGACATTTATAAGAATTATAACAAGGAATTAAAAAAAGTTATAAATAAAATCGATTTTGAACTTCTTCGAGAAGACCGAGAAAATTGAAAAGTCGGACATTTTGATGTTTTGTTTTATTTTCATTTAGCTTACTTTATTGTTATTATATTTTTTTCTGAATTTTTTTTAGTTTTATTTTTTTTTTTATCTTTTTTCAAAAGAACTTTTTGTTTTATGTCTTATGCAAAATGTATTTTTGTGTTATATCTCCTGTTAGGAATATCATTTTTTATACTCCAGATTTTGTATTTTCTTGTTTTGTTTTTCCTTAAATACCCAATTAATTCTGTACTTCTGTATTCCCAATTAATTCTGTATTGATACATGTATTATGCCTAGTGCATGGAGCATGTACACATTAACAAATAAACAGCACTCTCATACAGGGTTACTGTATGAAGGAAAGAAAGAAAGAAAAAAAGATATACAAATAATTTTTTAATATGACAAACAACCTTTTACATTTTTTTCTTGTATTTTATGAAAATAGTTTCGCCCTCTTCAGGTAGAACTTAACCCACGAACGGGCGGCGCATAATTGAACAGTGCCATATAATATTGACCACGCCCAGAATAACACTTAAAAAAATCCATAGATTTTTTCTTGAAGTGAGCATACAACTGTACTGTCTAGCTAGGATATACTACTTTTTTATCGCATTTAAAAAAAGTTCATAAGATTTTTGAGATATGACGTTATTATGTTGAAAGGAGGATATGGACAAACCTAATAGTTCACATTATTTCAAGCGGGCTGATAGAAACACATAACTATTTTGAATAAAAAGATAATTAAGTTGTTGAATAATTTAGAGAAAAATAGAAAATGTCAGACATCTGTAAAACATAGAAGGGTTCCTTGGGCTAACAGTGTTAAGATGAAACCGAACTGATAGCTGTACTTATCAGGGAATTCGAACATCGTCAACAAATCAGTTTAGAAGGTCGCTTGTCTCCTTTTCACTGATTAGGTTGACAAATTACATTCGAAAATTTCCATAAATATATGCTGAACTATTTTACACCAGAAATTTAGCCACTTACTGAAATTTCATACATATAAAAAGAGAGAGACAGAAAGAAAACTGTGAAACAACGTTTCTTATTGAGTAATAAATTTTATTTTTAAAAATACTTTCACTCCACAGTTTCATTCCTGAAAAAGAAATATTAATTTTAAAAAAAATAATATTAGTATTTATTAATGAATGTTAAACGATGAAGCCTGTCAATTAGATCCGAGCATTTCGAATATTGTTACGCCCCCGGATATTTCGCTGCAAATTGGATCATGGAAGAGAGAAGGTTGACATGGTTAAGAAGGGTCCAAAGGTTAGCTCAATAGTTCAGAACGCTGAAATGATTATGAAGAGTTCCGTAAGTATTTCCCGGCCGTGGCTAATCTTTAGTATTTAAATAAAATTATTGAAAAATAAATAACTCAATAATAATCGGAGAGACACCTGTCAAAACACCTGATGAGAAATCCTATGGAAAAGTGTCAAGGAGTATAACTTTTCATTTAAAAGTAGACTAAAAAATTCAATGTTTTTTTTAAAGCTTAAATTAATATAATTTCGGTTGTCAACGATTCCTTCATCAAAAACTACTTAAATATGCTTGATAATTACGTTCCATTTATTATATTGCTAATTTAACTAAAAGGTAGAAATTCAAATATTCTTTATACTTTCAAGAAATAAAAAAATGTTATATAGAAGTAATTTTAGAATCAAATGTTTCAAATTCGATTTTAGTATTAAATTTGAAAAAAATATATAAAAGTAAAAAAAAGATTTGTCAGTAATGAATCAGATTAGGATTAGTAAATAAGTAATCAATATTCATGTGGTTTAGCAACTTGAAGATGTAATTATTTACAAAAAAATGTATAATAGGATTTCCCTCTTGGGCGACATTTTAAAACATTTCGTCCGGGTATCTATAAATGATAGACGTTCGTTACGTATTCAATAGATAAGTTATCTAATCCATACAATGAAAGACTACTATAAAATTCTCTTTTAAAACTATTCATCCTATGAATAAAACATAGTCATTGATTATTTACATAATTGGCGCACTGATATATTCCTAAAAATAAATTGTCAACGATCAATTTCTTCAACATTCCATAATCTTGATATAGAAGTTATCATAGAACTCCCATTTTCTGATTAATATAAATCTATTTTAATTTGGCTATATTAATTACTGGTAACTATACAAAAACCGTAATTTTCATTCTTAATAATGAAATATTTACAAACTTATCCATCCGAGGCGTAATTTTAGGGCTTTTTTTTCTCTCTCAAATTCCTAAATTATTTTACCGTTTTTATTGTAGTATCGAAAATTCAATACTTTTCTTCTTCTAATTCCCTCTATTCATCTTTTATACATCTGATTCTTTAATATATTTATTCTTCTAATAACGAACTCACGACCACCTCATTTGCCCTTATTTACTATTGTCTATAAATCAGTTATCTATCATTGGTATATGTATTTTAATTGTATTATGTAATTTCCCCTAGGATTAAAACTGAAAATAATAATAGGTCATGTTTGTAATTAGATACTTGAAAAAAAAAAAAAAAATGTTAACAATGTTTGATGTAATGCATCAAACATATACTGTCAATTTTTAGCTCAATATTTCCTAAAACATTTATATATTTATATATGTATATTTATATATTATTATATAAAAATTTATATATTTTTGCAGGATATTATTTATATATTGATTTGCTCTAGGACAAACTAAAAATAAAAGTGTATAGTAGTATTCAACGCTTTTCATTATATTGATTCTAATTTCTACATATATTCATGACATTTGAAGAGACTGGGTAATTGATATTAGGAAAAAAATATATTTTTAGTAATTCAATGTTTTTTTTAACTTTATAATTAACAAATAAATTAATGGATAAAGTTACTCAAGGTTGAAATAAACAACGTTGTAAAGCCATATACACTTTATATGTAGGTATGTTAATTTTTTATTACAATTGTAAAAACCAAACGTAGACCTTTTATTTTAATTGGTTTTGTAAAGATTTGTCCTTGGTCGAAGTAAAAGTTAAAATAACAATTTTGAACTCTTCTGAGATTCTTTTTTCTACTCTTTAGTATATAATGATAAACGCCAATGTATTAGGAGGAGACGACCCAACTGAGTATCTAAATATGCTGAAAAGGTAAACGAAAATATTACGAAAAGTTCAAAATTATTTTTCGAATTATTAGTTTTTTCTATTTAATCTGTACTAAAATAATTAGTAGGAAAACAACTAAAAATGGTTCATAAATAAGATAATAATAATAAATATAATAAAAGATAATCATAATAATATAATATAATAATAATAATAATAATATAATAAGATAATAATAATAATAATAATAAAAGATAATGGTTCATAAATAAGATCAAAAAGATTATCTCTCTTCTTAAACTTAATAAGGTTTTCGTCAACTAATTTGAAAAAAAGATCGAAAGACCTTTAATTAATAATCCATACATATAATATGGATCTATATATTTTTGATAAATGTGCTTATAAAAAAACACCTGTTACTTAATGTACCGTAATTACATTTTGTTTTCATTATTTTTCTAATGATTTCCACTTGGTCAAACTAAAAATTAAATCACAATTCTGATCTTTCTGATAACCATTATTTTAATATAAATATTAACAGTATTAAAATTAGGTCAAACTAAAAATTAAATCACAATTCTGATCTTTCTGATAACTATTATTTTAATATAAATATTAACAGTATTAAAATAAATTTCAAAAAGATGATTGGAAAATACTTCAATTAAAACGAATTAAAGCTTTATTGTATTATGTCTAAAAATAATATACATATATGCAATTGAAATGACTTGGTAAAATCGAAACAAGTAATTTTATTATAAGAAAGAAATAGCGTAGGTATTGTTTGAAATTTATGCTGTGCTTTTTTAGTCCCAATAAATACTATAAATAATAATATAAACATAAATAATAAAAAAATATAAATAATGTATAAATAACAATCCATCGGAATCCTATTAATAATAATCTAATACATTCTATAAAAAATATAAATGTGATAACATAAACACTGCTGGGGTGGGTGTCTACGTGACATTTTTCTCATATTTTTTATGTGAATTAGAACGAAAAATGGTTGTTTTCTTTCTTTTTTATTATTATAAATCTTAAGTCTTTCACATACAATATCAGTTAAAAAAATAAATCGACCTTGTCTCTATGGTCCAAAAATATGATCTATTTAATCATATAAAATGTAAATCTCAATATTTCTTCCGGCACTACTTCTGTACAGCGGCTCATCGTATAACATTCTCCATGTTATACGAAATTCAGGAATTTATGGAATTCCATTCTCCATTATGGAATTCAGCAAAGTAACCAACCCATGTCACACCTGTAAATATAAAACTCAGGTTAAAGTTTAGATTAGAGAAAAAAATAATTCTCTTTTCTGTCATAGTCCAATTTAATTTTGTTTACCTTATTTATGGTTATGCAATATCAAATCTGAAATTGACGTAATTGTTATTGGATTTTTTATAAAAAAAAATTTTAAAAGATTATCTTGAATTTTCTATTGAAGATCCATGAACTGAGTTTTTTTTCCAGTTCAAATAATGAAATCCTGATCCGAATGAAAAACCAATAATTTTTCCATATTTTTTTTTAGTTCCAGCCTCTTAAATGCCTTTCTTTCGGCCATTTGTAACGTTAGAAGCTCCTGGAGTTAAAGTGAAGAATTCTCCTATTTGAAAGGGATTGAAAAAACATTGTACTCCTGATGAAACTAACAGAAGGTTGTTTCATTCATTTAGTGTAAAATTGGACCATGTCATTGCTCGTATTTAGCCTCTATATTATTTTTACACAGTTAGATAAAATTGAAAATACTAATGTATATATTTACCCCGACTCCAAATGATGTAAAGCTAAATGTGATACATTCCAATATGGTCCTACGGTACACCATACGTCGTACTACACGAGAGCTAACATTGGAGTCATCGGCACATAAGAAGCTTTGTATAGAAGTGGAGAGACGGGGAGACATGTGGATTTGACGTGGTTGGTCTATCCCCGCAAGAACGTGACCCTTGGCTGGGCGACCTCCGACCTGGATAGAAAGTGTCCCAGGGCTACCCAGGAAGAACAGGGCTTGAAAAGTCAACCGTTACAATAGCTAGATGCCGTTTGTCCTGTGAAAATCAGAGAGTCCAAGCTTATCTTCAGGGAACGTGGCTTTCTCTGTCAGAGGTGAACCATTCACATACATATCAGTAAATAGGATTTTTATCCATGGATATAAAAAAAAAGATTTTTGAATGGGAAAACAAAGGAAGTTTTTTTTTTAAAGGAATTTTAATTAATGAAGATACGAATTTGAAATGTTTTCGAGAAATTTGAGCCGTTTACTGTGTCCCTAATCTTCACTGAAAAAGACTAAAAGTTCACAGCATCCTGTTACCAAATTGTAATCTTTTTTGTTATACAATCAATAAATTCAAGCAAAGGAAATCAGTAATCTAGCACGATAAGTATAGGCAAGCTAAAGATGTAAGTGATGACAAAAGTAGGTTTTAAAGGGTACAGAGATCAAGTGCCAACATTTTATCTAAGCATTTTTAAAAAAGTTTTTTTATTATTTTTTTTTTTTTATAAATATTTCATATTTATTGGCTACTCAAATTTTCGGTAAAAAATAGGTAATTATGCTTGATAATCCTAGGCCATGACAAATGAGTTAAATTTAATTTCTGTTGATGTATTTAGCTGTCTTAAGAGTAGATTGATTATATGTTATTTTATTTTATTATTTATTTTATTATATTTTATGACTACATGGTAGCTATAAAAAAAAAAAAACCCAATTAATAACCTAAGCTGTTCGGATAGTTGACACTTTGGTTATAAAGTTCACAGTCACTGGTTATAAAGTTCAGCTGGACCTACTACAAGATGATTTAAATTGAGAATCAGTTACAAAAAAAAGAAAAAAGTTTTTAGTTTTGCGATTACTCCTTCAAGCAATATCTTTGTTTCAGTTAATTGGTTATTTGACAAGATAGTACTAAAAAACGTTTTATTCCATTTTGGTTGCTAGTGGCTTCAATAATCACAAATTTAATAGTTTAAAAAAATAAATGAATAATTTTGTTTTTATAGCGATGTAAAACTATCGATACTATCGGTTGTATATGGTAATGAACTGGGGGGGGGGATAGGTTAAATTTCGCTTTGGAAGGATAGGAGCTATACGCCTTTTTTTATTGTACTTCTTTTCGGTTAATTAGGAGATAAGATAAAACTTTCTGTCACTGGAGGATGACGTCGATTATAGCCTGGGGTAATTTCAGTTAATCAGTTCGATACAAAATCAAAACTATCAAAAAGTCAAGGAAAATAGATTTAGAGGAAGGTAATTCCAACCCTCTTTTACTAACCACATTCACAACGCGATCTTCGAGTGTGTGGACTGTCCTCTAGATCTATAAACTATGTAGATACGCACTTTTTGGAAGAAAAATAAACAAAATTACTCTAACATTTTGTCATTTTTTAAAGGTTAACCCTAAAAAGACGAGTCGGCTTCTTGCGACCACTTCCTCAATTCTTAATTAATCAGTTTAGAAAACCAATTTTAATTGAAAATGAATATAAATTTATTTAATTATTTTAAAAAAGTATGCTTTGTATTCACCCTATCGATTTATTTGGTTCTTATCTTCTTATGATTAACGATCTTGGTAGGATATGTTATGCTCAGCGCGTATAGAACAGTCAAAACTGAACATAACATCATTAATTTGCGTCACTGAAGGAATAAGCAATGTTTGAAATTTTTTTTTTTTTTTTTTTTTTTTTTTTTTTTTTTTTTTTTTTTTTTAGTAAAAATGATAAATTTGTACAAATCAAGATAATTTGAATTAGTTTAACTCTACAGTAATAGTAATAATAATAATCATAATGAAAAAAAAAAGGTGAAAATAAATTTTTGAGCCATGCTAAGATAAAATTAGAAAAAAATGTAGCTAAAGATAAGAACAGGATACTCGAAGCGTCAGAAATTATTGTGTTATAAAAGAGTATATAAGGGGAGAACATGAAATTGTCAATATTATTGTTTTCCAATCAGTTTAGCATTACATCTCCAAAACTTACTATATCCAATCTAATATTCAAAGTATGGTGTGAGTAAAAATGTTTTTTTGTTAAGGGTTTAATGCGTGAAATCCTTGCGGTCAACAACGTTGCATTTAATTTCATCATAGGAAAAAATATGTAATAACAGCATATACGATTATTACACACACACCCACCAAATTGAAAAGTAAAAATTAAACAATGAACTGAAGGGAAAGAAGCCCGGTTTCCTAATGGGATTAACTCCTAATTCCAAAAAATAAAATAAAAAACTAACTCCGTAAAAAGATTGTCGTGAATGTACCACTTTCTGATGTCATTGGCCTTTTAAGTAACTCTTTGTTTTACGGAATGAGTTAAATATTTTCATAAATAAGTACTTATAATATTTTGAAAAATAAAATAAAGTGGAGTTATCTCATTTTGAAATTCGCCTGTTTTCCAAATGAGATTACTCCTAATTACATAAAAAATAAAATTAAAAAAATAATTCCATAAAAAGTTTTTCGTGAATATACTACTTTCTGATGCCATTAGTCTTAGCAAAACGCACGCTGAATAAGTCAAATTTTTAATAAATACTCTAAGTATTTTGAAAATAAAATGAAATGGATTTATCTCGTTTTAAAAGTCAATCCCTTATAAATAGATAATTGTTATAGTAATTATCAATTACAATTAATACAAATAAAAATAACTACCTGACCCATGCGAAGCATTCACACTCTAACCTACTTAAATCCAGCTTACTAAGTACCTGTACACCCTAAAGTTAGTATCGTATAATGCGTCATGGGCATAGGTGAGGGTTGCAGTAAAGAATAGATGTGTTTAAACTGTAGATTATTTATTCTTTGAAAAATAAGTTTTAAGGTGCCTATTTACATAGTATTAACGTGTTTACAGGAACTTTTTGGACACTATGTTTGAAGTTACGATACGGTCATCCTTAATTGTTTGTTGGTGGGTTTGTTTTACCAAGACAGAGATGTCACAGAAAGAGCGCACCGTGGAAAACGCCAGATACTTACGTAAATACTCATATTGGTTTCGCGGAAAGCGAATGCACTGATTTAATTGAATGAAACCGCACGTTTTTGCTTGAAACTCGCTAACGACGGCGGCAATCGAAAAAGTATTTATGTAACAAAAATATTCGTCTCTACAAACTGAAAAAAATGACATCGAAAAAGCCCTGCAACCATTTTCGCTTACAACTCGCAAACGATAGAGTCAATCGAAAAAAGGTAAATGACCGAAAATGTTGTTGAACATCTGAAAAGATTGGCACCTCTACGTCAAAAACTGCGGTTTTGCGCTTAAAACTCGGAATCATTGTTAGGCGGAACTACGTGGAAGGCGGAATAAGTGATTTGTATATTTTTGCGGTGTAGTGATTAAGAAAAGCTTTAAAATGATGCCTCATTCATTAAATTTGATGAAGTATTATGGAAGATATGGCATACTGAAAAAAAAAAAAGGTCTTGAGAAATAATATATATGATTGCTGTAAATGAGAATTTTAGATTTGTCTCGGCTAATAGGAGTCTAATAAGTTCATATCTCTGAATTTTTTTTTGTTTGATAACCTGAGCTTGAAAGTTATGAGAAAAATATGGAAAATATAACAAGGATGATGTTAAATAATATATATTAAACGTCTCTGAAAAAAAAATATTATGTCTTGGTACCTACTTAATAATATTTATTCTTTGTTGACCTTTCATATACTCTTGATCCTCACACATCATTCAACAATTAATGATAAATACGAATTATTATCTTTTTTGAAGTCACCTTGCTCTCTCTTTGATATGCGTTACGTGAGATAAAGTTTGTTCCGCATGCTAAAGAAACATTTCCCTGTTACCTGAGACCTTTAGTCGACTGAAAAGGACATTGTGAATTGTGGAAACTTGTAGAGGTCGGAAAGCACTTATCTGATCAATGCCAAGGATTAGAGGCAAGTGAAGACTTCATTGAAATGTGAGTCATAAATAACATTTGATTTTCCAAATATAATAAAAAACATAGAGCGAGCATTTGCAAATAAATAATCTATAATATGTTGAAACGAAACACAGCAGACTTCCTATAATTTATTTTTTCAAAAATTGTTTCTATAAAGATTTGCTCCAGGTCAACCTAAGAATTAAAATTGTTTGGAACGTTATTAATATCAATTTTCAACATAAACAGAAGTAAAATAAAGCTCAAGATAATGATAATTAACTCATCACAGCTTTCCTTTATAATATAGTTCCTTAAATAATATATATGGCATTTGAAATGACTTGGTAAGACCGAAACAAGTAATTTTATTATAGAATAAAAAAAAAGCCAAGGTATTGTTTGCTATTTATAATTTATTTTACTATATTTTCATTCAACAAAAAGAAATTATACAGCCAAGATGAACAAAAAAAAAAAAAGGTTAATAGAATGCCCTATATGATTTAATACAGTTCTAATTCTAATAATATTGTTCTAAAGAAAAATAGACTTTCAATATAATAATTTATCGTTTAAAAATTATTTTTTCAAAGATTATCTCTTTGTTGTAAATGATTATCCCTTTGTTGTAAATATCCTTAATTGTAAATTAAAATATTTTGAAACGTTTAAAATATTCATTTTATAGGTAAATGTGTTAACATTATTAGGGCGGATTCACACTATCGCTCCACTCCCGGTCCGCTCAAATATTCTAAAGAGAAATAGACAGAGAATTCCACTATCGGTACCGCTCCACTCTCGCTCTACCCCATTCACACTGGCGCTCCGCTCCAGGTCCGGTCTCACTGGCAAAATATTCTAAAGAGGAATAGAGAGAGGTTAATAACAATATTGGCCCAGGTCCGGCCTCGCTCCGCTCCCGCTCCACTCCCCTAAAGTCTTTTCATATTCACATTATATAATTTTACACCGTTCACGATTGAAGCCATTAATAATCGAAACCGTCTGTATTTGGATTTTAATTAATAATTAACTTTCAGTTATTAAAGTATTTATTTATTCATCAATTTTACGGCCAAAAAAGTTCAACTTTAATATATATATATATATATATATATATATATATATATATAATTATAAATTAATTTAATTAATGGGGAAGAAATATTTAAATTTTTTTTTTTCCGAATGTATTGGAATACGCTTGAAATGATTAAAAAAAAAAAATCACCAACAATACGCGCGGATTTTCGACGTGAAAAATTCATGTTATGTTTGAGATATATTTTGCTATGAATTAATGTACTCGTAAAAAACGGTCACCGATTTATTTATTGACTACACACTCATTGCTATTATAAAATAACGTTTAATTTGAAACGAATAAAAATGCAGTATATTATGAAAAATGTCAGATCATTAACAAAAAAATATATTAAAGCAGAAAATAATTAAAATATTAATCAGCAAAAGAAGAGAACACAATCCGTAAATTTGTAGCATTTACCGATTTCAACTTGAAATTTTCAAGCGTATTCGAATACATTCCGAAAAAAATTTAAATTATTTCTTCACTATTAATTAAATTAATTTATAATTATTATTAATAATTATCATTGTGTTGCAATATATTCTTCTTATTATATTTTTTGATAATATTATCTTCTTCATCAAGAAAAGTACACTTACCAGCTAATTCTACAAACGAAAAATTGTTTTTTTTTTGGCCGTAAAATTGAAGAATAAACGAATACTTATTAACTGAAAGTTAATCATTAATTAAAATCCGAATACAGACAACTTCGATTATTAATAGCTTTAATAGCTTAAACCTTTCAAAATTGAACGGTGTAAAATTATATAGTGTGAATATGGTAAGAAATTAGGAGAGCGGACCGAGAGTGGAGCGGGAGCGGAGCGCTAGTGTGAATGGGGTAGAGCGAGAGCGGACCGGGAGCGGAGCGGGCGCGAAACCGATAGTGTGAATATGCCCTTAAAATAAATCTTAAGAGAGCCACTCAACGATATCTTTATTTAAAATAATTATACCTTTTCTTTATAATATGACTTGGTAACGCCCAAAGATGTAGTTTTACGATAGGATAAAAATCATATTTATTGTTCGTAATTAATGTTGTTGTTTTTTAACATGATCAAAACCTAATAAAAAGGAATTGTACAGCTAAGATGAACAAAATAAAAAAAAAGGTTTGATAGAATGCATTATCAATTGCAGTAAATTTTTATCGTATTGTTTTAACAAAAGCAGACAATAAATATTTATAGCTTCAAAATTATTTCTATTAAGATTTTCCTAAGGTCAAGCTAAAAATTAAAATGGTTTGGAACGATTCTGATATTCATTTTGAAGGTAAACGTTTTAGCAGTATTAAAATAAAGTTCAAAAGAGTGACTTTACAATACTTCTAAAATAATTATAGTTTCTTTTATATATCTTTTTTATTTTATTTTATTTTTTTTAAACGCCCGCTTTATGCCACGATAGCTGTTCGGGAGTGGTTATCTACGGGTAACAACCTCTTTTAATCCATGGCTAGCCGCTGAGTTTGTTCAGTGAGGCCGTCACCGAACAGAATCGAGCGGGCTTGGGCGGGATTCGAAGCCGCACCGCCAGCGTGGGAGGCGGAGACGCTATCCCCTTGGCCACGCATACTGGAACGAATCGCCAATCTAGATGGAAATAGTTAGCATCAACGAAATGACAAAATCATGTCCGTCTCTTGAAAAAAACAGTCTACCTAGGTCATTTACAAATTATTAATCGCTTGAAGCAAATATTAACAGAATTACGGGGAGTTTGAATACGGTATTTCTCTCATAATGCTTAGTCAGCTTATTTCCAAATTATATTGTAAAACCAATTATATCGTTGAGTGGATCGTGTTTTTTTGAAAAAAATTTATGCCAGGCAATGGAAGACAATTCAGAAATTAAGTTTATATAAGTTGTTGGTTCTTTAAATATGGATATAGTACAGAGCACCCCCTTAATTTTTAATAGTCGATAACCTATTTTTTTTCTAATAAAAAAATGGGATTATTAAAAATCTACACCGAGATATTTATACAGAATATAGTCCAAACTATACAGAAATAAAGTATTAATTATGAACTGCTAATACCTGCTAATAAAGGTGTACTGTTTTCTTAAAGGTGTAAATCTGTCAGTGTTGAGAGCCTATATTTTTAGTATTTTGAGGCATTAGAGAGGTGCAAATGAAAGTTATAGATATATATTATACCAGTTTCATTGGAATACATTTCGGGAATCTCCGAAACTATGAAAAAACGAGATTCGTTGACCATAAGTACAACGATTAAAAGCAAATAGCAAGATTTTTCTGAAATGAGTTTTTTCCCTTTCAAAGAATAAGGTACTATATATAATATACGGATGAATATATATTTTTGCTCACTATGATTGATAGTAGAGTGTGCAGTGCTCTCACGGATGAAAAATCAAGCTAAACCAGCTATATTTGTGGAGCGACTCTTAAATCGATGAATGTTTTATCAGGCATTTTATCTCTAAATTGCAACGAAAAAAAAAAATTACCGTCTCCGTCTTTCAAGTTTACACCTGTGGATAAGAATATTCGAATATTTTTTTAATATTAGGTACACACAAAATATCAAAAAGTGGGCTGTAAGGAGTGAAGAAGATAAAATTGATGTAAGAAAAAGGAAATCAGGAAACATTCAGAACGAATTTAAAGGAAAAAATGGGTTTGACCGTCGATAGACCGCAAAGTTTGGTTCTACAAATTCTGCCAGACGTTTTCTTTAAAAACTTTGTCTTGAGTTCCCCTATTACGGGTATAGATGAAAATATTCACAATAAATTTTACATACTTTTATATACAATATTGATGTGCAAAATTTAAATGATTTCATAACTGAAACGGGTCAATTATACATTCGCTTATATCCATGGTATCTTATGCTGGTGACAATGCATAAACTGTTAACTCATGGCGTTGAAATTGTAAAATATTTTCTATTGGTATCCTTTCTGAAGTAGTATTTTAAATACGGAAAATAATAATCTATCTTCCTCTTCGGAATACCAGAGTGCTGAACCGTTAGTAGTAGAACCGAGTAAAGAGGAGGTTGAAATAGCCATTGGAAAATTAAAATCTCATAAAGCAGCGGGAACAGATAATGTCCCTAGCGAACTAATCAAGGCATGCGGGGAAGCTGGGATATCAAAAATATTTCTTTTGGTTAAAAAGATCTGGGAACAAGAAAAGATACCCGAAGAGTGGAAAGAGTCTATTCTCATTCCGATTCACAAAAAGGGATCAAAAACGGATTGCAATAACTATCGCGGAATCTCACTCCTTCCGGTTTGCTATAAAATATTTACGTTAATCCTAACTAGTCGAATCACTGAATACGCCGAGGAAATTATCGGAGAATATCAATGTGGTTTCAGGCAAAACCGATCAACCGTAGACCAAATATTCTCTCTTCGCCAAATATTAGAGAAAAAATTAGAATATAACGGTATCGTACATCTGCTTTTTATCGATTTCAAAAAGGCATATGACTCTATTAACCGCCAAAAGTTGTATAACATTCTGGTCGAGCAGGGAATACCAAAAAAATTAGTAAACTTAGTAAAAATGTGTATGACTGAAACGTTCAATAAAGTTAGAATCGATAATTATTTTTCTGAGAAGTTCGAGGTCCGCTCTGGTTTGAAACAAGGAGATTCTCTCTCACCTGTTTTATTTAATTTAGCGCTGGAATATGCCATTAGGGAGGTGACACGTACCGGAAAGGGTTTGAATTTGGGAGGGAATATACCCGTGCTCGGATATGCCGATGATTTGGTATTGCTTGGGGAGGACGTGGAAACCATAGAAATGAACACAAAAACGTTGATGAAAGCCGGACAAGAACTTGGACTGGAAATGAATACGGATAAGACAAAATATATGGTTAGTCGTAGAAGTGGTGAGGATTTCGCTGATATCAGTGTAGGGGGGAATACGTTTGAACAGGTAGAGAAATTTAGATATTTAGGGGCGATGGTAACTAGAAAAAACGAAATCGATGAGGAAATTAAGGCTAGATTAAAAGCCGGTAATGCTTGCTACTTTTCAGTCGCGAAATTGCTTAGCTCCCGCCTTCTGTCCCAAAACTTAAAAATTAGGATTTACAAAACTATTATTCTTCCAACGGTCGTTTACGGATGCGAAACTTGGCCGCTGACATTGAGGGATGAGCAACGGCTTAGAGTTTTTGAAAATAAAGTACTGCGTAGAATATTTGGACCGAAGAGGGATGAAATAACGGGAGAATTTAGACGCTTACACAACGCCGAACTGAGTGAACTTTATCCAGTAAATATAATTGACGTGATTGCAGCAAGACGAATAAAATGGGCGTGTAAAATTGCAAAACTTGGCTGTGAACGTACTCCGAAAAGATTAATAAGCGCGGTGCCGAATGGGAAACGTCCGAGGGGCAGGCCGAGACGGAGGTGGGAGGATTGCGTTAGGGCGGATCTATCGAAGTTGGGTCTGGAAGACGTTCGATGGATGGAGGCGTGCAGGGAGCGAGTAGTGGTGTCGGCATCGAACCTTCGGGTTCGTTAAGCCTTTATTATTATTATTATTATTATTATCCTTTCTGAAGAAGCTCAAGTAGCCAGAAAAAAAGATTTAAGGAGTCATACATGGTTATTTAAGATTTAGGGAGTTTCATACACGTAAGAACTCACGGATATCTACAAACAGGGATACCATGAATATGCTAATGTTGACATCAGATCCTCTCATCAATACCTTTAGGGATACTCCTATATAGAAACGCATTACCAAGAGATGTAATTTCCTTGCTACAACCTATAGATGTCGATAACAATAGGTTGATTGATGGTGGATTCTGAAATGAATCTAACCTGGATTTTTTCTTTTTTTTACAGTTCGGTATTACAATTTAATATATATATTTTTTAAAATGTATTATACGTTATTTTATCGTATATATCTTTTTTTTTTCTTTTTGAATAATAGAAATTTTAATAAATAAATATAAGTAGAATTCCTTTATTACTTACAATTTATTTGAATTTTTATTTTGTTTTAATATTTTAATTATATTTTTTTTAATGAAAACTTTGTCAAAAAACATTATTTTGACTTTTATTTATTCAATTTAATCTTCTACAAACATTAACATGAAATAAGTCGCTTCCAGAATTATTTCCACCTAGATTGGCGATTCGTCCCACTGTGCCACGCCGCACAGTGGTTGAAAATCGACTATTTTCGGAAAAAACCTTGTCAAACCCGATCTGTGAGCCGCAAAAAAATAAAGTTGATATTATCATAACCACGATTGAATTTCCTATAAAATTTATAGGTTCGAGCCCCGTTTAACCGGCTATTCGGATTAACCGGCAGTGTAAAGAAAATAGAAAAAAAATTATACATCAATTTTCGACAAGAGATCAGCTAGTTTAAACACTTTTGCTGTTTTATGCTAGTAATATCATTGATAGTACTTGCAATATAATTTTATTTCATGAAAACACTCAAGTTAGGTAAAAAAAAAAAAAAAAAAATCATACATAGGAACTATCAATTATTTTTGTCGTTATGTTTTAATTTTTAAATATTAAATGTATATCATATTAAAATATAAGATTAGGATCATCCAACTTTAATATAATTTTGATAGGAAATGGTGGGATTGACTGTTCAATAGGTTTAATAACTGCAACTCTATCTGTGAAAATTTAGTTCCCTAATTCACGCTAAATAATAGCTGAACCTTTTTTTTAATTCCAATCTTCTAAAAACAAATGGATGCTTAAAAATGAAAAGTGCCGAAGTCTTTATGTTATCGGAGTTCATGTTAATAAACTTATTATTAATAATTTCGAAATTCATTCTAAAATCACGGTAGGTGAAAAAGTTGATTTATTATCGACCTAACAACGATTCAGACTGACTTTATAAATGATGCTACAGAACTGGTAAGTAAGGCATGATGTTTTACTAAACGATTAGTAATATCCTAATTCGAAGCGCAAGCTCCATAGCGAATAAACTCCACGAAATAGCTTAGGTATTTCAATAAAAAAAAAAATCCTACATGTACAGACGCAGGTGGACGCAGCTAGAATATGTTTTAATATTTCCTTGAATGTATCTTCTTCTTAAAAAAATGGATTTTAAAACTGCACTCGGCTGCGCTTGAAAAATATGGATCACAAAAAAAAATTGTTGTCTTAATTTTATTGCATTTATTCGGGATTTTATTTCTGGGTTAAAATATAGACCAAATAGCATCATATTTATGCTAGTGTAATATCATAGATCGCTTTCCATGATTATGAAGGAAAATCGCTCTAAGAAACAAAAATGCGAGTTGTAAAAATTATTATAGTGCTATAAATTTTCCGTTGAAAAATAAACATTTTCAATGATCGATTTTCAAAGGGTCCTAACAAGTTTAAAAATCAGAATATATCAGAATAAATTGATGGAATGTGTCAAGTAACTATTCTATTAATTAATATTGAATAGAAAAAGAATATTCCAATACCTTCGAAAAATGGGTTTTTTCCGCCTTTCAACCACTGTGCGCCGCGGCCCGTATTATATCTTTAAATAATATATTCGGCATTTGAAATGACTTAGTAATATGGAAAACTAATTTTATTATATTACCAAAAATTTTAGTTGTACCTATGTAATTTTTAATTTTTTATTTTCATTTATTGAAAGAATTAATAGATACTGCATCAAGGGCATTAATATTATTAAAGCTGTATGGACTCATATATGTAATTAATGTTTTTTTCGTTAAATTAAAATAATAATTCTGAACGATCTGCTTAATTCAACGATGAAAAAGGAGAATGTTTGATGTAATGCAGTATATGCTTATGCTTATATGCTTTATATTGTACAAACCAAACAGAATATAAATTTTTATTTGTTTATTATCTATCCGAAAATCTATTTAGGATAAATGACTTTTGCTTCTATTCTATAATAAGATAAATAAATGCAAAATCTTTAAACACCGAACAGTCATTTTACTTTTGATTTGTGACGTTGCTATAGATAAATATTGCTTTGACTGACTTTAAGAGTTGACAATCTTGTAAGGAAATACTTCATTCAGAAGACAGTCATAACTGACAATATACATCCAACTTTCTTTAAAAACATTCTTTTTAAGATCATAATATTTTTTTTCATTGACATGCAATAGAAATGCATAAAAAAAAAATAAATAAAAAACAATTATAAGCCAGACATTTTATGTAATGTTCTATGCAGAAATTTTAGGATTGTTTGGTAATGGTTAGTAAGCTCCGGAACTAAATAAATACAAATATTGTTCTAAAGAAAGATGGATGGCTATTTCCGAAATTAAAAACAATTTAAGAATCATCTATAGAAACAAACTTAGGGGGAAAAAAAGAAGAAAAATTAAACATACTCGATTTTTGAGATATGACATTCTTGCAAGGAGTGTGTGATATCGTTTTATCCATTGTTTTTTTTTTTTATTATCTTTTCCCAATAAAGGTCTAAGCTGCTCGGAGCTAGTAGGGAGAGTTGTTCCAAGATATGACAGACTGTTTTTAGATGTTAGAATGACACCTCCAGCAACCAAATTTTTATTTTACACCATAACAATTGTTTTATTTCAAATCCCTGAGTGACCAATCTCATATATTCTAGTTTGAAAATGGCTCTAGGAGCCGAATCTAGGCGTTGCCTAAATAAACTTCTGTATTTTTGGCGAATATTAGCCTAATTTTTATTTATTTCACCATGCTAATCACCAAACTTGAAAAAGATGATTAGAGAATAAATAAAGAAAGAAATTGTGCTAAAGAAAGTTGATGGCTAATTCCCAAATTGAAAGCAATTTAAGAATCAAGAAACAAAGTTAAGGGGAAAAAGAAGAAAAATTAAACTTATACGATCTTTGAGATATGACGTTCTTGAAAGGAGTGTCTAATATCGTTTTATTTTTTTTTTTTTTATTCTCTTTTCCCAATAAAGGTCTAATTTGCCTTCTGTATCCAATCATTCTCTTCAGCTCTATTTTAACACAGTTTATCTTCTGAATCAAAATAATTTTTAAGACTACTTAAATGTATCCAACGGAAGTCACATACCAGTACTTATAGTGTTAAAAGTGATAATACATGTTAATAGTGAACAACAGATGTTACATTCCGGTTAGATACTTCTGGCTGGTCTATTCGGGGTAATTCTTATTTGCTCAATCAGGTTTCTTCAGGTGTCCTAACCTATCGCGTTGCCTAAGATACCGTTTCAAGGACTCCGAGAAACAGTGGACAGCAGCTGCTTCTTTTGGCGAAAACACCTGCTCCACCTGGATGCATAAAACCTCCAAACAAACAGGAAAGGTTATCGACTAGAGAAAAAAATCAGGAAAATATTTTTATCATTTCTTAACATCGGAATATTTAGAAGCGATTAATCGATATTTTATTTGAATAATTTGTTATTTTCGTGAATAATTTTTAAATCATAATTTAAATCCTCATGAAATTTAATGTAACATATTGTAACACTTCTGTGGGTTAACACAATTTATTAAACGAAAATATAACATTAGTCCACACGAATTATAAAAACACAAATAACAAAGCAGGTTACAAAAATTATCACTTTGTAACACAAATCATATGGCTTGAGCTTCACAGTCAAGGCAAAGACATAAACTAAGTGTCCAGCATCGCTACTTATGTATAGTCATAAAAAGACTGGCCTGGAATGTTCCGTGCGACTGCTAGTTCGTTCCAACAAAAGGTCAGGAATTTTAAGCCATATTTTTTTTTATTTAACGATTTTGCGTTACAATATTTTTTTTTATTTAAAAATAATCAGGATTGAATTATTACCATTTCATATTAAATAAATATTTTTTTTGCAATTAACTGTTGCGACTAATTCATTTGACTCGCATTAGAATTAGGAAGGTTATTCCCGTACCATTTCAATATCATAATCGGACGGTCACCTGTGGTGTCGCGGTTAGCATAGAAACTTACTATACTAAAGGTCGCGGGGCTCGCTTTCCGAAGTGGCTTTAGGATTTTTAAATGCGAGTAAAAAATCCTTGTCTATGCCGTCCCTCGGATAGGACGTAAAATGGAAGTTCCGAGCTTGTACGATGTCAGGTACTCGTTAAAGATCCCTATCCTAATTATATCTGGATAGGCAAAATTTAGGATTCCCACTGTAGCATCGTCAGATTCGCCACATTGACATTAAGTGAAGTTAAAACAATCATCATCGAAAGAATAAAATGTCCTGAACTCTCTTGTTTTATGAATGATAAATAAACCTGCCTAATTTTAAATTGTAACTATATCTTAAATGAATATTCTTGGCATACAAACTAGCGTATATATCTTCCTAGAATGCCGACATCTTAGTAAGAATCCCTTCCCTGTCGTTGAAAAGAAAGGCTTGTCAGTAAAAGTTGTTTGTAGCTCATACAATTAACGATAAAATCTTACTCCTATTAGGATAAATATTTCAAACAACTTAAAATGCTTAAACATCTTTTGCTGAAGAGTTGATATGATTCAAATACAAAACGAAACAATCACCTTATTCATACTGAAAGTAATGGGTTACTTTAGGTTGAACGCGCTATTGTAGGAAAAATATAGAAAATAAACTCTTAGGAGTACACGAACTTTGTTGAACACATTTTAAACAATATTTATTTTATTGGAACCTACTAGGGTTATGTTTGTACACACTTTTTGGATATCAATACAATGTATAGTAATTTAATATTACATTAATTCATATATTCTACGTAAATTTGCATAATTATCTCACAATCCTTCTATTCCGTTTGATCAAGATCCTTCAACATCTACATTTTAATAGCATATTAAAAAAGACTACAGGTATATTGTTACACGCATTATGGAGTAATGATAAATTTGCATAATTTGTTTTTTTTTTACAATCTAATTTTATTTCCTGTCAGATTTAAAAATATACTGGCGTTATGAAAAGCTATTGGGGATTGAGCGAGCATCCGACAAACACCAGAATTCAGAAACGTTAATTTATCCACCAAAAACTGGGCAGTGGCATTTCAAATCCTGAAAATAAAACTGCTCCACGAGCTTTATAGAGCAAAATTTTAAGACAATTTTAAAAGAAATAATTTATCCTACGGATAAATACGTGTTGATAATTTAGATGTTCAACACGTTCACCAAAAGCAATACTTTCTCACATAGTAATGCAACCTTCATGGGTTTCAGTAGTACTAGTGTTTAGTAGTACTCATTGATATATGCTACGCTACTATTACTAATCTGAAAATGATTATCTAGGATCCAACCACAAAGAATACAATAATAATCCACATTAGCGCTCTTGATATTTCATAAGGATTAATACTGGGAAGTATTTTCCTACATAATAGAAAATTCCTAAAAATTGCAGTTCTTGAAATAGATTCTAACGAAATGAGATAGTCGAAAAATTTGGATTTTAACATATTTGCTAAAGGTAGATTAATCTATCTAGGCAATTACGTTGTTTTGATACCAAACTTTTCAGTCCGGTTCATTTTGCCAGTATAGAGATGATCCCAATAAAAGTAATTGGTGGAGACCAGCTAATAACAAATCTTGAGGAATTGATTTTTTCGATTTTAACAGTTATTGATCAATTGGAACTCCTCCATAACACAGAAATCTCAGGAATTATTATTTACCGGTTTGCATCAATTAATAGGTTAATCATTTGATCATCAGCTTCAACTGCCCTTCCTGAATATGGTGCATCGTAAACATCACAATCCCTAAACAAAATTTTGCAGGCCAGTTTTAACCGGTACCATTTTATCATAGAATCACTTCTGTAATTATCGGATAGTTATTATTCATAATTAGACAATATTTTTACTTATTTGATAGTAAAAAAGTAAGAATCGCAGAAAAAGCTGCATTCTCAATTTCCATGTTTTGGAGCATACCTACCAAACATACTACATATGTTAAATTAATAGGACTTTGCCACGAGCCAAGCATAGCTATACCAATTATGACTCTATTAATGGATTAGGCGGCTTGAGCTTAGCCAACTTCAACGTTAGAAATTATATCCTCTTTTGCGAAAATATCAAATACATCTCAGAACTGAACATTATATTTATGATGAGTTATCTGTATATTTATATAAATAAAAAAGTGTATTTTGAAGAATTGATAAGATCCATTGGATACGGAAAAAGATCCACCTCCCATCAAAAAATGGAAACTTTCTACAGAATATGTTCGATTGTTTGTAATATTTTGCACGCATATTAGTAATTGAAGGTAAATGAAAACAAAATTTATTTCAATTTTTTCAATATCGTAATTGAACAACCAGTTCAGGTTGTAAAGAAATTCCATGATACTAGAGTTTATTATTATTATTTTTTTTTTTTTTGTGAATAGACTTATGACATTACGCAAACTGCGAACGATGGAGAGATTAATCAGATGTAAAATATAGCTCCACTTAGGAAATTTTATACATAGGGAAAATTAAAACCGCAGATTAATAATACCTCTGGAAGGCCACCTATGCAGATTGGCTTGCAACCTCTAATAAAGGAAACGAGATATTATTTCCATCACTAGACCATGACTTTAACAACTCAAGTACAAAAACAATAATAAAACAATTCAAAATTTATAAATATACAAATAACATCACTAGAGCATTATAAGTATATCATCAATAATGCACATATATATATATATATATATATATATAAAATGAAATTAATTAAATAATCAAGACTAGAAATCTTATCCACTCTGACTTATTTATTTATAATTACTCAGCGAAGTTGGCGTTAATGAAGATCGATACTTGGTATATTGTTCGGATGCATTCAATTTAATTTTACGGCATATTAATCTGATGTGTATGATGCAACTGAGCTTTTTGGATCAAGCTCCTTGCTTCAGGCGTCGAAATATGGTAGAAACTAAAAGTCTTGATTTTCTCAAGTATGGGGAATGTATACGACTACCTAAAACAATTTTTGAGACTCAATAATAATTTCTGCATTTCTTTTTTGTTGGATATACCTAGTAAGGTCCTAGAAGGAATGGATATATTCTAGAAGGAAAGGTGAAAGAAAAAATAACTGGTCGTATTATTTTTCAATATATTCTCCAATCCTCAGACCTTATTTTCACTTTCGAAGCCCAAGTATTAAAATATGTAAGTGCATAAATACCTCCCATCATTCAGAACGGTATTGATTTCAGTAGTAGATTTTCTTCAAAATGAGTAAACGGTGTGAATTTTTCATCATGTAATGATTAATTTTGTTAATGATGAAATTTGATTGATATTTATGCATGTATTACTAAGCTCTTGGTAGGAAAATTCATCAAATTCCAGAAGCAGTTAGTCAAAAAATATTGAGCGAATTATGTTCTCTTCCTTGTCTCTTTTAACAGCTTGAGTCTGTACTCCTTGTTGGTATCCAGTTTTAAAAATTAAATTCGTGAAATATTAAGACCACACGGTTATACAGTACATTCAGATATATTAAGATAAGTGAGATGAATCAATCTGAACTTTTTTATTGAATTACTAAATAAATAAACATTGTGACCATATTACCCACTTTAGACTAGTTAGAAATTCCCTAATACTCTTTATCCTCCTAATTTTAGATGCCATTACTTATTAACCAAAAGAAAAGGTTCAATTCTGTACTAATTGATATCAAGTTTTGCATCACATAAGAATTCATCCATTAAAATTAGCGAAAAAGAGTTATTTAACTAGTTTTAAATATAATTAGTTGTACTCAGATTACTAAAGCCAGGAAAGAATTATTGAGATAGCACTCATGTACTCTCTAAATTTCAGTATAAATTTTCCATGAAAAACCAAAACGAGAAAAAAGATCATAAAGCACCCCTTGCCGTCTCAAAATTGTTTATTGTTATCCATTGGGTTCAACTTGCTAGGTTAAAAATAACCAACTTGAGTTCATACTCAACCTGCTAGAATATAATAGGGGAAATAGGAAAAAATCAATCAAATATAAAAAGCTTAAGAAAAATAAAGGCCATGAACCTATTATCATTATTTCGTGTGGTTGAATAAATCGAGATATGTTCTGAATCCGCAAAAATTGAAGGGGGAAAAGCAAAATTGATTTTGCTGAATGTAGGTCGAGTGATATGTCACATTTAACAGTAAGACTAAATATATATAATAGAATAAATAATTATTTTTTAGAGGTGTGTTAAAGTCAACTGATTTTCTTCACAACAGTTTGATAAATTTTCAGTTTGAACTTTTTTTATTCCCTCGATATGGATCTTTATTAGAGCTAAAACGAAGACAAATATATGACTATCTATGCTAGAATATGGCGACTAAATGTTTATCATGTAATTATTGATTAGTCATAGTAACTATAATTAATAATTACATGATAAACATTTAATTGTCATCTTTTTAGCCCTGCTGAAGATCTACATGTAGGGCTCGAAACGTTGGCTTCCCTAAATAAAAAAAGATCAAACTGGATATCCTAATATATAATTTTTTTATTTGAAAAGAACATGATAAGTGGTCATTTATTAACAAATTTATAATATTGTAACACTTATGTGGCTTAAACAATTTTTGTTAAAATAACAACTTTCAATGCCACACAAATTATGAAAAAACAAATATTTGAACAGGTTACAAAAATTATCACTTTGTAACACATAAATAACTATATGGCTTCAGCTTTAGAACATGACTAACTTTCCAACTCTCCATTTACGACTAACGCTCCTTATATTAGTCGTAAATGGACGGACCTGGAGCCTTCAGGGATCTACCGGCGTAGATGGTACCTACTCCAACATTGTAGTCACAAACATGTTGTCTGACAGTTTGTTCCAACAAGTCTGGAACCACTCTAAACCATATATTTTTTTTTTTTAACGTTACAATATAATTAACAACATTAAAAAAATAAGTACAAATCTATGCTGTCTATACTTTATTCTACAAATAAAGTACAAATAATCTTCTTATATTTTGGTTAGCCCTGCAAATCTCGTTTCATACCCCCATACATGTTCTTATTGCTATGAATAAAAAAAAAAAAAAAAATGCGTTTATTCTGTTTTGATATAAGGACGCAAATATAAATACGTCAATAGAAGAAACGACGAATAAGTAGAAAAATCAAATTGTCTCCGGGACAATAGAACACTTATTTCCTTCAATGAGCTAATTTATAATCATGATGTATCCACTAATAAAATGATAGATCGAAAAGAGTATTATGATTAAACTCCAGCCGACGATCACTCTATCTAGATTTTTCCAACTGCTTGTTACTTTATATAAATATCAAATATCAAGGTTATAGTGACCAATAAGGTATATGATCCCCAAGCTCTTATGTAATTTCATCCCAGATTCGATTAAGGCATTGCCTTCGGCTACGCAGAGCTTTTGTTTTTGCAACGTGATAGCCATCTGTGAGACCGGGTTAGAGAAAATAACTATTTCTAAAGGTAGTTCGAATTGCAAATTTCCGAGTTGTTTGACGTCGTTCTATTTTTTTCAATAGCTCCCGTATTTACTTTTCAATGAAGTGAAGACAATCGGGATAATGGAGGGGATTGAGTTGGTCGAGGTCAAAGATTATTGATCCTTAATGACCGAGTAAAAAGAGTAATACGAATAGAGTAATGTTATGTTTCGTATAATATTAAATCAAATCGTACTGCATTTATAACTCGTTTATCCGGATTTGGACCAAATGGAATACATAGAATCGAAAATCCCATTAATCCAGGAATATGGACAGTAAAAACAAAACAAACCCTTAAATGAGCGATTTTGAATTATGTTATTTTTATTGAAATTTACTTTTATGTTCTTGAATGATATTATGGTTAACATTTTATTTCTATTAACATCAAAACTACCTGTTCAAATAAATATTATTTTGATTTTCATACCATTCCATTTCACTGCAACGCCCGTCCAACCCACTTTACTCATGTCCGACTTTGTCAATGAAAAAATAAAAATTGAATTGAAGCGTATCTTAAGTGATATTATAATTAAATTCTTGCTATCACGGTTAAAAATCGTTATTTATGTGAACATTTATTAAGCTGTAAATGTCTACGAATGTAATCCGGAGCTTCAAATAAACTTGGACCGGATAAATGAGGTTTCGTTGTATCTGTTATCTCGATGAAAACTTATTCAAATATTTTTTTTTCTTATATAAAGGGGAGGGTGATGTCAAATGTTTTAGTTTTTTTTTTTCCAAGGCTTACAAAACAAAAACAGGATACATTAAATAGAAACGACTCTTTATCGTGCAGATTGTTTGCCGTTATTTTTGTTATAGCTAAATCGGGAATCAACTTAGCTAATTCGTGTGTTCATAACTTAAGTTATGAAAACACTTGTTAAAAAAAGAATAAGACAGAACTAAAAGTAACTACAAAAAAACTACCCTAAAACTTTAAATGCAATTTCGGCTAACGTTTAACGGCTAACGGCTAACGTAAACTGCAATTTTAACAATACACCATGATCCCAGACTTGCCTCAATGTACGTTTTTGTTACAAGTTCCGAAACGTTGAACAAAAAATTTAAAAAAGTGAGGTTTAAATATAAGGATCACAAAAATACTTGACTAAAATATATAATCTATTTCTTGGTTGTGTTGGTTTTCTTTGACAACTGATTAACTATAATTAGACATCTATTCATTATTTTATTTTAATATTCATCACTTTTAATGTTTACAAGCACTCCAAGCGTCAATTACAAATTTTTAACATTCAAATAAAGGGGGTCACCTGTGGTGTAGTGGTTAGCATAGAAACTTAGTAAAAATGGGAATAACTATGTGGATACCTGGAAGCCGATACTAAATAAATTATTAAATATTATAGTAAATAGAGAAAAAGAAGAGGCCGAAACAAAGGCAAGAAGTGGGCAATTCCACGGGTTGTATCCCATATTAAAGTATAATGTTAATTATTTTTCTGACGAGTTACCTTTTAAAAGTGTTAAATTAATATTAAAAGCAAGGTGTGAGCTGTTAAATTTAAATTATAGGCCTTTCAATTCAGACTTGTGTCAGTTATGTTCGGTGTGTAATTTGAAAGAAGTAGAAGACACAACTCGTGTAATTGCCGTATGTCCTATTTACAAACCATACCGTATAAAATATTTTAAAAAAGCCACATTAACACCAAGTGAACTTTGTAGCTACCTAAATGGTCAGGATTGGGTTTCGCTTGTTAAATATGTAGAGGCTACACTACATTACAGAGCGATATTAATTAAAGAATTCAATTATTAATTTAGATCCATACTAATTTAAGTATCGTATATAATTTTGTAATTATGTTAGTTATTAAGATTAATGTATTTTTTTCTTGCATGTATAAGTACATAGATATGTTTATATTTTATCTTGGCAACTCTGCTAACGGATTATATCCAAGCATTATGTTTATTTTCTTCATATAAATATTAATGTTTATGTTATAAAAACTTAAATAAACAATCTAATCTAATCTAGAAACTTAGTATACTAAAGGTCGCGGGTCTCGTCCCGAGGTAGCCCTTGGATGTTTTAATGGGAGAAAAAAAATCCTTGTTTATCCTGTCCCTCGTGTAGGACGTAAAATAGAGGTCCCGAGCCTGTACGATGGCTGGTACTCGTTAAAGATTTTAGGACTCCCACTGCAGCATCGTGGATTAGCCTTAGTGGCATAAAAAACGCACAAAAAAAGATTCAAATAAGGAATATAGCTGAATTAGGAACTCTCCTTATAATAAGCTCTTGACCACTCTTACTTTAAAAAAAACAAACGCAGTTCTCAATTATCAAAAAATGTTTAATAACATTTTTTTCTTTTTAGTGCAGATATGAATGAAGCTAATATTGTCATAATAGATTTACACTTACTTTAAAAAAACAAACGTAGTTCTCAATTATCAAAAAATGTTTAATAACATTTTTTTCTTTTTAGTGCAGATATGAATGAAGCTAATATTGTCATAATAGATTTATTATCAGTTATCGGAGAGATATGTTTGTTTATGGGGTATGTGACCCATCAGATATATTCATAAGTGGAAAGCAAAAACAAAAAAAAAAAAAGGTCCCTTTCTGTTAGGCGCTTTTATATTCAGTCTTAGAAGAGAGAGAAAAAAATAATACTCATATAGCTGGTTAGACTGGAATAAATTTAATCGATAGAAAATGACATAAGCCATAACAATTCATTCACTACAATAGATACAAACATAAAATAAATTAAATGCCACAACATGAAGATGGGGCAGGCAGGTCCAAAGAGGCATTTTTCAGTTGATTTATGTCGCGGCTTGGGGAAGTGTGGGAAGCCATGAAGTAGCAGAGCTTACGGCTATGTTTAAATTAGATGACAATAGCAGGTAGCTGCCGGAGAGGCCCCCAGGTCCCCTCTTTCTATTTTTAGAAGGAACTTCAACTTCTGAGGATTTATCATAGGTAACTGTGACGTTGGTAAATTAGCTATTAGCGGCCGGTCACTAGTTCTTGGACGGGGTTCTTGCCCGGAGCACATACCGCAGCGTCATACCCCGCCGCACCGGCTGCCCCGAGTAACAGGACCTGTAATATAGTAAGTCCACAAGTTCAACATCTCTGCCAGCCTTCTCCTGAAGGTAATCAGGAAAAGTTTATCTTATAGAATTAAACGTACGAATGTCGGGAAGGAGTGCGTTAGTGAATCTCTTATGGATGTTTCGGAACTAAAATATGATTTAAAAAAGATTATTGTATACCATATGTTTTTCAGGCCGTAATCTGATTTAAATAAGTTGAGTATTCCGCAATTTTCTGTACATTTACTCTCTATGGAATAAAAACATTTTTTATTACAAGTTTTTAATTTTAGTTAATTGATTCATTTTATCCTCTTCTGCATCTGATTTTTATCTATATTAGTTGTCCAAAACTCAATACGTTACCATGGAAAAAAATAATTTCCAACATAGTCCAATAAGTTCCAACATAGTTATAATAACATAATTTATTATTCTGCCACAGTTCATCTCGTGGGCCGACAGACCTTCCTGGGTGAACCCAGCCTCTATAAAGTGGGTACCCTTAATTGAAAAATTAAGGGGGAAAACCTGTCGGTTGAGCTTGATCACGGTCAAATCACGTTGCGCGACTGCTGACCAAGAAACAGTGCTTCCTTACATAGTACTGAACCCATGACCCTTCATGGGTTGTAGTGGAACAGGTTTTTTTTTTTTTTTTTTTTTTTTTCTATGTTCCAACACTTACTAAAAACACGAAGAGAACTCCTTCGCATATGCGGAATCCCTTCACTTATTAACAATGGTCTTGACATCAGTGAGTGCGTACTGCGGATGCGAAAACTCTTACGCACTCGCACTAGCTCAAGGAGTTTTAACTCATTCTACAAAAGTGTACATACAAATTATTTCAAGGTTAAAGAAGCTTTCGGGACCGTCATCTTTCCTATCGGGTATACCTCTAACTCGGCCTTCTGTGCCAATACTTCACGATTTCCTTTTCTTCAGAGATCGTGGAGAGAAAACTTCGTGAAAGAGATAAAGGCAGATTCGTATTCCGTGACCTTCAGGAAATTAACAACTCTTTTCGGCCTGAGACGTCTCCAAAATAAATCACTGTTATTTACTTAAACTTGAGCACCCCGCCCTCTGAAAATGGCTGTATGAATTTCTCTTGTTAGATCTAAAGAATCGTCATTGACGTTTTCCAGAAAATTCATTGATAAAATTTTATACTGTATAAGAAAGCTGACAAATAAATTTTCAGAGAGCTGAGATAATTAACGAAAAAAACTACATCGGTAATTGATTGGTTTAGTTGGAAATTAATGGAAAGAAATTGAGGGTGAAATACTCTCATTCAGGGAAATGGTTATGAGATTTCTTAGAATATTATTTTTAGTTAATTACTGTCATCTAAAACTACAAACAAAATATGCCCATCTTCAAAGGGCGGGGAGCTCAATCAAGGTTATTAACTCTGCCGTTAATTCCCTGCTTTCCCCAACGCCTATGAAATACCTTGTATAGCGGATAAGTGAGGTAGGGTAGGGGAAAACAAGATATTCAATTTTTATACAATATCTGATTTGTGATATCAATGTCTAAGGCACTTCTGTAAAAAAAAAAAAAATCCATATTAAAATTTAAAGTCTAACTTTCAATTTCTGATGTTTAAGCAGTGAAGTAATATTACAGAATCATCTTTTCCAAGTATTATAATAATGCAGTAGGTAACGGATTAAGTAAACGATACATTAGGTAGAAATTCAGTTATTTATTAAGCATATTTGAAGAATTAATTTCTAATTCATAGATAATTTTTTAAGAAGAGAAAAATTGACTACGGACTGGAATCGAAACTCAGTGATAAGAGCGCTGCGATGGAGATGTAGAAGACCAGGCTCGATTCCTGGCCGTCGTCATTTCTCTTCTAATAATTATTTACAAAAAAATGATACATATAGTACTTTTTTTTTTTTTTTTTTTTTTTTTTTTTTTTGAGGATAGTATAAAATTTCGAGAAAATTGAAAGAATTGGGGATTCCAATAATGTAAAATAAACTGTATCCATTAAATTGAGTTACGATAGAAGGCAGCTCTGGACAAGGAAAGGTAATTAAGGCACAGGAAAAAAACAAAACCAAAATCTTTGCTTAGCCGCGACGCGGCTGATCAAGAATTGCAAATTGATTAAATAAGAAATTTAAAAAAAAGAGGCCCGATTTAAAGTCAATTTATGACCTGTTATGCAATGAAAAAAGTTTTTTTTACACACACATTAAGATGCTTATTTTATTCCTAGTTGCACTGCCGGAAATTGGATTACTTCATTACAAACTTACAGTCATTTTATCAATTAGAAAATATAGAACAAGCATGAGTACATATAAATTTTCATTTTCCTGATGTTGCGAACTCATCCACTGAAGAAAAAAAAAAAAAAAGCCTCATTTATAATTGCTCCTAACATCTGTTATTCCAAGGGTTGCTACCCATGAAATATTTATAGAGTATACAACTACGTTTATATTGTATAATTATAGATGTAATTTATTTCCACTGGTAATAACCACACTGTAATGACCCACACATGCACATACAAACAAACATGAAAATGGAAGAAAAAAAATAAATAAAAACAACTTATAAAGCGTTTATAATGTAGCTGGATGAGAGACCTCAGATAATTTAATCTGGAATCAGATAATATATCTGGATTTAAACTAAACCAAGAGGAAGAAAAAGTATATTAAGTAGCTCGATAATTTATTTCCCTTTTTGAGCCTATTACAATTTAAAATACGTAAGCATATTTTATTGCGAGAAACGTAAAAAAATATTCATGTATGATCAAGATCATCTATGGTGAGAATGCCGTAAAAATGTAGCTGCAGATATAATTCTTAGTTAAATCGTGATTTCAATGACATTAATAAATAAATTACTATTCTGTGTATGGAATGAATCTTATTTCTATTCCATACGTTGAAAGATAAAATAGGTCCTTTAAGACACCATTCCTTGGTTCCTAGGTCCGTTATAGCACTCAAGGATTCACTTTATGTACGGAACAGGTCTACGTATTAAAGAAAACAAAAGAAAACCGGTCATAAAAAGAGACCGACTCCTATTGATCCTACTATAACGGGCAACTACGCACTGGCTTCTTGGGTCCAGAGCCTCCGGAAAGAATACAGATCTAGCAGCAAGGAGAGTAGTCATGGAAAAAGAAGATGATTAATGTCGAAGATAACAATTCTATCTCATCCCCAAGTCCATACAAAATAAATCAACCGACGTGAAAACGAATTTATTACTTGTCCATTTTTTTAAATGTTCAACTGACGTTTACATTCCACTTTTCCCCCGATATCCTCAGAGCTTAAAATAAGCCAACAGACTTAAAACTTGTAGAATTTGTTCCGTTTAAATTCTTTATAAAAAAAAAAAAATAGAAAAAGATGACCTCTCTACCACATTATCGCAATAGCTTATTACGTTCGTTTCCAGATTATCATTTTTCAGGAATTTTGAAAAGCTTTTTCTTAGGCCATTAATAATATTTAGTTATGAAGATTTGTAGAAAAGAAATGTTTAGATAAGAAATATTCTTACATTATATTCTTAGTAGGTAAATATTCTATTATTCTCCCCATGGAAGCGAAATATTGAGTTAAAATTGAGGGATGAGCAACGGCTTAAGGTTTTCAAGGAATGAGGTAATGCCTAGAATATTTGGAGCGAGGAGGTGCAATTTAATCAGAGAATTTAGACGCTTACACAACGCGCAACCAAGTGAACTGTACCCGATAAAAATATAATTGAAGTGATAACAGGGAAGAGAATTTCTAAACGATTAACAAGCACCTTGCTAAATGGAACGCATCAGAGGGGTAGGTCGAGAAGGAGGAGGGAGGATTGCTAGAAGGCTAACACAATTCTGGCGCAATTTGGTTTGGACTGCGGTGGTTTATTGGAGGTGTGAGCGAGTGGTGGTGTCGGCATCGAACCTTAGGGTCAGAACTATAATCTTACCTTTAGGTTCGGTAAACTTGTACTTATTTAATTTATTTTCAGAAAAAATAATCTAACTGGTTTGAGTTCATTTGGATTTCGGTTACTACTAGATAGACATGTTATGAACTAACATCAGTGTCCTGTTGATTCTGAAAAAAATTCGTGGAAGATAACATACACATTTCCACCAATATGTTGTGGCATGTTTTGCAATTCGCCTTTTAAAATGACAACAAAATAACTGTAAAAATATCTCATCAAAACTCTGGTACAAACATATGATGAATGAATAGTAGCATACATATACCAGGGGGTAGCGTAGGTGCTTCTTGATTTGTAATCCTAACTATAGCTAAAAATTAACTATTATTTAATTTCAACAATGTTTAATTTTGTAATTTATAAATTATATATCTGTCATAGCTGGAGTATTACTATTAGGCTTCATTTTTTTTTTTTCAGAAATAACGTACTTAACTCTGGTGTGTATGGAGTAAAAGCATTATTCGGATTTCTTTCCATATATGATAATTTCTTTTACAAAATTTTAACATAATTGCTCAGGATGGTTTAACATTAATGATGATGATTTTATTGTGGTAAGCCAACGTTTCGATCCAACTTGTGGATCTTCGTCAGGGCTATAAGAAAACAAATATGTATATGAGTATCTATGCTAGAGGGTGTCAGTAAATGGATACATTACAGAACTGATAATAATATAAAAGATGGTATACATGAATATTAAAATTAGTGGCTGATTAACAAGATAAAATAGAATCTGACATTTACCTACTGAGTCCAGGTGGATACTAAGACTAAAGGTAAAAATAAGGTGAGAGGAAGTGGTTGGGGGTTAGTTTGCCGACTTCAGAGGTTTATGACGGGGAAATCCAATGCTTTTGAAGTGAAGTATTTTATTTGTTGTCATCCTCTAGCTTAGATACTAATATATTTGTTTTCTTTTAGCCCTGATGAAGATCCACAAGTCAAACTGTTCAGTTAATGAATTCTTTGACAAGAGTAAGGATAAAATAATCGGCGCCATGACTGACATCGTTTATTATATTGTTATATTGATCGTTTATTATAACAAGAAACAATATGTTCTATGAATATTTAAAGACTGTCAACGCTCGCTTCCTTTTTAGATATACGATGAAACAATACGATCACAAATCACGTTCCTGTATTATAATGTATTACGATTTATATTTTATAAATATATTACCTTGGAATATTATATTTCTGAATTAAAAATCATAACAGGACGGCGTGTACAGTCATATGGCATAGCAACGTGGATGACTCATGGTGCTGTCCTTGAATGTTTGGCATTCTGACCTCACTATGGGCAACAAACCTTATTGGCAAACATTATTAACTCGCTCTAATTTCATAGTAATGTTACGGGCTTCGGGTTCGATAAAATGAACAATTAACACTAGAACAATAATTTATTAATCAAATACTCACAAGGGTAATTATGCCTTATTATTAGATACAAACCTGGCTGTGTATGTAGACTCTAATTACTTATAACTAACCGCACGGGTTAAAACAAGAGTCTTTTCTACGACATACACTATCACCACAATAACTTATCACAATAAGGCTTACCACTTATCACACTACCTTATCACAATAGACTTATCACTGTTCACTACGAAGTCCACACCACGGGTGTTGCCAAACAACTCCGCTGAGGCCTGTTAGAGCCGGTATTTATTAGTCTTGGATAGATTCTAGAAGGTTCGGGGATCATCTAGAACAGAGTCTTTGATCTTCCCCGATAGCCAGTGCGGCACCGAACAACGGACGCATTGTTCACCAAAGGCGCTTTGTCTACTACCGCTGGCCGCAACACTACCCCCTTCTTAATGCTGATTTGTCCCAGATCAGGTCGTGAATGGGGTGGAGTAGGCTCAGGTGTTTTCTCCTCTTCAGCTTCCAGCAGAACTTTTCCTGTTTTCTGACCAAATGTTAGAAGCACAGCAAGTTTCTTGGCACTACCAGGCGAAGCCACCCTCAACGAAAGGACACTGGCCGGTGCAACAGAGTCGAGCTCCACAATGCCAAACGTATTTGACATTATACAAACACCAGAAGTTGGGTCCGGGACCTGGCTTGGATCAATCCTTACAACACTTGCTTTGGAAACCAGCACCTGTTGGTTGTGAGGGTCTAGACCAATGCTCTGCTCAACTAAGATTCCGTTAATCCTACCATGAGCAGCTGATGATTCGCTCTCATCACCATTCGATTCGAGTCCTACTACCGCTGTTGGACTTTCTGTAGTCCCATGGGTAATATTGGGCTTAGGAGGAGGCCGTCCAGGTTCTCGAATGATGACACTGACTGTCACTTCACTGTCAGTTTCTCTTTCCAATTTCAAGTTCTTTGCTAAGGGGTCACCATCCTCATCAGAATCAGTAACAGGCATTCTCCTGTTTAACATTTCAAGTTCCGCATCATCAGGCTTCATAGACCCACACCAAGCCTTTCCCTGAGGTTCTTTCCAGCTCAAGGTTCCTTTCCTCAAGTTTCCAGAGTTTGTCACTTGATCGTTTCCAGCCCTCCCCGATATGGCAGTCCTCTGTCCATTCAAAGACCGCTCGGCCAAACTCTCCTCAAATGCTCCAAACAGACGCCGACAAGCCTCCAAGCTTCCAGCCGGCTCCCAGCCACTCTGTTCAGAAGGGCATCCCTCCCATCCAAGGGTGTAACCGGCCCTCCTCGATACGGCTGACCTCTGTCCATTCAAAGACCGCCTGGCCAAACTCTCCTCAAATGCTCCATACAGACGCCGACAAGCCTCCAAGCTTCCAGCCGGCTCCCAGCCACTCTGTTCAGAAGGGCATCCCTCCCATCCAAGGGTGTATCCGGCCCTCCTCGATACGGCTGACCTCTGTCCATTCAAAGACCGCCTGGCCAAACTCTCCTCAAATACTCCAAGCAAACGCCGACAAGCCTCCAAGCTTCCAGCCGGCTCCCAGCCACTCTGTTCAGAAGGGCATCCCTCCCATCCAAGGGAGTATCCGTATTGCTTTTTTCCTGGATGGAACCTACGGGAAACAACAAACTCTTCTTCCTTATCTTGGGAGCTATCACCATCCTCGAGATGATCTCTCAAGTTCTCAATATCCTCCCTTCCTTTTTCAACACCAGTGGTTGACTCATTTTCCATGACTTCTCTTGTCGAATCCACCTGAACAAGCCTTCCCACTTCAACAGGCGTTTCCTCAGCGCCTTCATCGCAATCTTCCTTGTCAGGTTTAGCATACCTAAAAGTACTAGAATCCATGACAGTCTGTACAGCAGCTAACCCTGCATTTCCTATTCTTTCAGGCTTGGGTTTCATGAACTCCTCCTCGAAATGAACACCACAAGAGGATCCACACACAAGAGCATCCACCTCTCTCAATCCGCCAAGCGGGACCTTCACATCTTCAACACTCACTTGAGGATCAAGGTCGAAGGGCTCTTCTTTTTCTTGTTTATCATTAGTTTCCCCTTCACCTTTCGATTCGTTGAAATGAAACACTTCATCAACTTGCGTAGCACAATGAACCTTCTTAACCGAAATCTTAGGAATATCACTATCAACTAACTTATTTTCTAAAGTAGTAAAAAAATTCTGATAACGTAGAAAATAACTCATTTTGATTTTCTAACAACTCATTTTTCAATTTACTAAATTCTGTTTCAAAAAGAACGTGATCTGGATCTTCTCCACTACTAATTAAAGCTTCCCTGAGCCTTTGTTGCAATATAGACTTGTTCCCAGAAGTATCCAAATCGCGTTCTTCTAATTCACTTTTTAAATCTGCTACTTTCAAATCATACAATCTCAAGCCACCGGTTGACATTTTAAATATTATATACAATTATCAAAATTAAAATTAACAAATCAAAACTTAAAGACTAACAACAATAATTTGATTATAACTAACAACGAAAAAAAAGAAATCTAATCCTATACACAGTTACTAAGATTTAAATTACAAATGAAATTCCCAACACTATAAACAATAAACTAAATTATTAAAAGAAACCAAAAAGATTAGATAAAACTCAAATATTAAATAAAATAAACAATATTCAATATAGACAAACAAATTTTCAATAGCCTAAATTACAATAATTAACTAAAATAACAAACAGAAAAATTATTTAAAACAAACTAAATAAATCCCACTTCTGACACCAGTTGTTACGGGCTTCGGGTTCGATAAAATGAACAATTAGCAATAGAACAATAATTTATTAATCAATACTCACAAGGGTAATTACTGCCTTATTATCAGATACAAACCTGGCTGTGTATGTAGACTCTAATTACTTATAACTAACCGCACGGGTTAAAACAAGAGTCTTTTCTACGACATACACTATCACCACAATAACTTATCACAATAAGGCTTACCACTTATCACACTACCTTATCACAATAGACTTATCACTGTTCACTACGAAGTCCACACCACGGGTGTTGCCAAACAACTCCGCTGAGGCCTGTTAGAGCCGGTATTTATTAGTCTTGGATAGATTCTAGAAGGTTCGGGGATCATCTAGAACAGAGTCTTTGATCTTCCCCGATAGCCAGTGCGGCACCGAACAACGGACGCATTGTTCACCAAAGGCGCTTTGTCTACTACCGCTGGCCGCAACAGTAACATTAGTTATAATATTTAAATTATATATATTTATATAATTAAACGAAGGCTGGTATATTTTTTTAATTTGTTGAAATGTTAAAGTACATGAAAATAATTAATTATACTTCTGATATAGGTGTCAGTTAAGAGAGTGGAACAGGGGTTTAAAACTTTTTTGTATCCCACCCCCTTAAGAAATACCTGACACATCCCCCTCCCACTTTAAATAAAAAACTTACATGTCCCCCCTTTACACAATTAATGAATGGGCTTATATTAAACAAACGAAATACAATGATTACATTCTACATTACATTTTAGTAAATTTTATATTAGAACCTAGTTTGAGTTTAACTAACGCAATTATTATATATTTGGTTTTGCTTTTTTAATTTATGCAAAATATAAATCGTTATCAATTTTTAATAAAGATATGAAAAATAATTAATAAAATGATAAAATAAAATAAGTTTTCAAAAATAAAATGAGGTAAATAATTTTAAAAAAATATTTAAGATTAATATATCAGCGTGTTTTAGTTCAACAAATATTTAAGAAACAACAGGGACGGATCAGTCGTAAGAGAAAAAACGTAATTAATGAAATCAATTTATACAAGAATTATGTTTTTTTCACAAAAAAAGACCCCTTTAAGCTTTTTTAAAAACAGATGGCAATCTTATCTGTTATAAGGAAAATATTACAAGCAATAGCCTTAACTATAATCCTAGTCTTGGAAATGGCTTTTGTACCTTAAAAAATACGTAAATAAATATGTGGTAATGGTTACATTTTAAGAATTAAAATAATTTACATTATTTTTTTTTTTTTTTTTAAGGTTACAAGTTTAAGTTAAGATTTTTAATATCCTTATTTTCAACTTTTTTTCCAGGTGAGGGAGCACATTATTTGCAGTTCTGATTACAAAGCTGTGAGTAAAATAAAATCTTAGAACATAGATTTAATAGCTTTTAAGCATCTACTAATAAGACCGTAGTGTGAATAGTGTTTGTTGTTTGGGGGAATTAACAACCAAAATAAAAACTCCAAGTATTCACTAATGCAATAAATAGGATCACTTAAAAAAAATGACGTTCTTGCATTAGCACAAAGTGGTATATTATACAATACTACTAAAAGTAGCCTAATCTTAATGTATGGCATTGTTGAAAGAAATTAGTGATATGTTTTAGCAAATACAGGCATAACCGTAGTGTGGTAGCTTAATAGTAATGCACTGAACTGCTGTTCTCAAGCCAATTTTCAAATAATACTTTGAAGTATATCTTTAATATTCTGTCGCGGATATTTTCTGTGGCCGAATGATCCTCAAGGGGCAGAAACCCACCCTCGTAGAAAGGGGAAAAAGTTTGATAGTTCAGTGCAATCACCTACCTCTTTGAACGACCGCTAACCAAGAAAGAATACTCCACTTAAGTTCCTTAAGGCAATCCTTCCATTATTAATAAAACGAATGTAAATAAACGCCAGCAAATAATTCTATTTTTTTTAACAAACACAAATTGTAATGGAGGCGCACTTGCTATGTATTGTGGATGCTGTCATGATAGGAAATGTAAATTGAATTAATAAATTAATATCAAAATATGTAAAGTACGGTATATGGTCAACAAGGTGGTCAGTTTTACCTGAAGGCGGCTAGGTCTTGGAAATACCGCCTTGTAAGTTATTGGGGCCATAAACTTTCTGTTAGAAATTCAAAATAAGCAAAGCCTAAGACCGACAATGCTGCCGACAAACACCAAGGGAAATACCTAAGAAGATTGTTAGAGAAATTTGTGGCCATAAACCCTGGTTTTGCCCCGGCAAAGAGGCCGCTGGGAAACACGTTAAATATAGGAAGGAGGTTGAGGAGTCGAGTGTGGAGTGCGAGGAGAGTAGGAAGTGTGAGGAGTACAGAGTCCGGGGGAAGAGTGAAAAGTGTGAGGTTGGAAGGAAGCCCTAAAGCAGAGTTGCCCGAGTCAGGAAGAGGAGTGCCGGAGACTGGAGCGAGGAACTGAGAGCGGAAGGAGGTGGACGGAGTTGGACTACCCATACATCAGCTAAGTGTTAGAGATAATGGCAGCAACCAGTCTTTAGGTGTCGTTTTTATATTACTTATATACATTTATAATCTTTACAAAAAGGAGTATTTATGATGTATGTTCTTATTAATAAACTTAAATAGTATAGTCAGATTCAGTTTATTCTTTCTTTATTTTTATTAACCCCATGCCACTTTCTTAAAATAAAATAAATTGGTAAACACGTCACCTTTAGAAAAGTATCCAATGTACATAAATACATAAGTAAATATATTAATTTCATATATTAGCTTGATATAAGCCGTTTCTGGTTACCCCTACCCGCCTTAGAAAAGCGGTAGACCAGAAACATAGCACACTCCAATCTTGGCAGATATTGCCTTGCTAATTTTGATTCATAAATTAAGAAAAAAACCAATCGGTTCAGAATCATTGCAATGTTCATAAAACGACACCGAATTATAACGTACATCAAAAAAAATCCATCTAATTGGGGTCATCCTGAATAAAAATTTACTATTATTACAATGCACTATTATTACTATATTATCGTTGTTAATATTAAAAAATGATTACCTAAATTATTATCAGGTATAGTTTCCGAATCGCTTCTGGGCAAAGCCAACATGGCACCGTTTATAGTTTGTTTGTTCAACGTCACTTTATGCCACTTAGGATAATCGGACGATGCTACAGTGGGAGTCCTAAATTTTGCCTATCCAGGTATAATTAGGATAGGGATCTTTAACGAGTACCTAACGCCGTTTATAGTGTGGCCACGAGCTCCACTGAAAAGGATCCGTTTGTGGGTTTAATTATCTCTGAGGAGCGAACATAGCGAGCAGGAGTGTAATGCTGGGAGCTAATAAAGGCCCTAATTAACTTGTTGAGTACGCAATGAGAGACCCTCTCGTGAGACACTCTCTGCGGACCTCCCGTAATAGGCCTCGCCCAGAAGTAACATAAGGGAATCTTTCTTTTTATTATTATATTAACTCAATAGAGGTAAGCAAATAAATCATTGTATGCCTTTTTTTAAAATATTTACCAATGTCACCGACAGTGCACTACGTTCACCTGAAACATACTGTATACCTTGTTAATTTTGATTAATAAATTAAGACAATAAAAATAATGTCCGAACTTGTAATATTAATAAAGGGGAACCAATTACTAAGTTGCTATACATGAAAGAAGCCTTTAAGTTGGGGTCATCCACGATAAACATGTCGCGATTAGCATGAGACAATAGTGGAACAGGAGACGAACTGTTATAAGTGGTTCCTAATCAAATATAAAAACAGGAAGGAGAGAGAGAGGGTTGGTTTTTACGGGCTTGGATGGATGAAGGACTTGTGGCCTGTCCACCTCTTACGATCTCATTATCATATGCGGATATGCAAGTAGGCTCATCAAGTTCATGTACTCCATTACAACTTCACCATGTCAACATATAAGAAAAACTCTGGTGCGATTGGCGCAACACACTACTTTCAATTACCAACCTACATCGAGTAGAAATCAACGTGTTCTGATAATTGAAGCATGGAAATGCATAAGGGTATAAGTGCCTTTGAGAAAATTTTCCAGAAATGATATGGCTTATACCCACTAGGAGAACTACGTTCGGCGCACATACCCATGCAATCTTTCAAACGTTCAATCAACTACTTATTAACAACTAAAAATTAATTGTATCCGTATCTGATGTATGGTGTGTGTCAAAACAATTTGGCAAAAAAAAATCTTTATATAATTTTTTTTTTTATATACCCATATGCATTTCCACGCATCAATTGTGAAATTGCAATTTAGAAATTCACAGAAAATAGCTAATGCATCAAATTTATTTATGCCAAAGGTTTCGGTAATATATACATTTATGACTTTAAAAATTAACTGTAATTCTTTCTGAGAATCTCAGCTTTCCAACGATATACTCTACGTACACTGCACTCGTTATCGGAAATTGAAATTACAGTTAATTTCTTCATATAAAAAAAAAAATCAAGGTACTTCATAGGCAGAAAATTTTCCTTCCCCATTTAAGCCACATCAGAACATTTCGATAGTGACAAAACCTACTTCGCATAAAAGCATACCTTATTCTCAACAAATCTGACGAGTAATTAAAATCATAAGCGCCGCCTTTGAGAAAATCCTTCCAAAAAATTGGAACAGACTAGCTCCAGTGTTCCGACACAGACATTTAGCGGAACTTGGTCATACAGACTCCGGGGACCATAAAAACCGGAAGTCGAAATATCCCATTATATATATATATATATATATATATATATATATATATATATATATATATATATATATATATATAGGTTAGTGAAAGTAATAATCATCAACTTGTCAAATGAATTTTTTTTATTACAAATTCAGTAAACCAGCTAAAAACGCCTCCAGAACCGGAAGCTTTGTTATCAATTCAGTTAAGAAGTTCCTAGATGGCTGTACAACCAATATATATCCTCAGACCAGGAAAGGCTTTAATTTTTTTTGGTTAATACCTCTCCTATGAGAAAAAAAGGTTTTTTGCTGGATTAAGAAATTGAAAGAATTAATTGTTTGTGTCTTGTATTGCTAGTTCTATCACTTAAAAAAGTAAATTTAGGAGAAAAGAAAAGTAAGAGAAACATCTATTAAATATTGATGTTATTTCATAATTGGATTATTAAATAACATCACACACCACTAATATTGGTTAGTATGTGATTATTAAATAACAACACTTATTGAAGAAAAAAAACATTTTAGCAAAACAAAATGGTAAATTTAATGATCAGATGGTATCCTGCCATATTCTATATTGAATTCCTTAATATGAATTAAGGAAGTTGATGCAGAATTGTAGTGTTCATGTTATTCCGTTGTTTCTGCATCACTCGTACGAGATTGTTCTCAGCCAGCTTCTGAATTAAACATGAACTGCTTCACAGAATATAGCCGAGAGAGCTGTGGCATGATTTCGTGTGGGTCCTGCAGTGAATATGCAATTTCCCTCTAAGCCCCAGGCGTCGGTCGGGATACCATCCGGTCATCGGGAGGAAAGATCTCAACGAACACCGCTTATACGGATCGTGTGGTATTGGCATTTTGCCTTCATTAAAAGAACTGAAAAAAAAGAAAAACTGTACATATACTAGCAGACCAGGCCATTACTGTTGCTCAGTAGCTATAATGCGTTTAATTAATTATATCCTTGTCTTTAGTAAAATCACAATGGACAACAAAAACGCACCTGAAATATATTTCGCAACAGTAAACATTAATTTAATTCAGAATAACACATGATTATATTAGATATCATATTAGTAGGTTCTACCGAAACAGGTTATCACTTAGATTCAATGATTTCCCTGCACGTTAACAGGCGACTCAGATGTATGCATTTACTATGTACATATTTATGAGTCGCCTGCTATATACTATATGCAAGTATTTCTCTTAACATAAAATATGTCAACAAAAAGAGCTATCGAATCTGATCATTAAATAAGATTTGTTTATCATTCTTTTCAAGTTTGGAAAGAAAACAACAATAGGTAATCTAAAATAAAATTCTAAGAATACACAAAAACAGTGAGAGGTTTACATTCTTAGAAAATTTATTTCTAAAAAGAGCTTAAAATACTAATATACCTAAAAGGTTCGGTACGGATATTAAATTTTAAAATTAAAATTAAGGTAAAGCAACTGATTTTTACTAATTCCGGATTCCCTATCCAAGTATTTAATATAAATTTTTAACTTAATATTAAACTATTAGCTTGATCGAAGATATTGAAAAAAAGATAAGTATCGAATTTAAGCACTAGTCCCATACTGACATTTCATAATTGTATTCAATCGTGTGTTCAATGTCCAAAAATTTGTTCCATTCCTTTTATCTTACGGGTGTGACTAAATTTAGCCGAAGTGTTTTAGAACACAATAGAAACAAATGCAGTATGACTTATGCGCAATTAAGGTTATGGATGGGACGTATGCATGAAGCAATTCAAACACATTCCGGAAATTTTTTTCCAGTTTTTCTTTTTGGCCTGCTCTTCGTTCATAAACTAAAAGCCTAAGGGACTTATTTCAAGTAACTTGCTTAACAAACTTACAGAAATTATTAAGGACAGTGCATACATTACTGTCTTGCAATATTTGAACACCAGGAAAAATTAATTAAAGCATGTTACTTTGTTAAATAGTTCAGCTATGTAAACTATATTAGTTACCAAAAAAAGTTTAGTTTGATTGGTTACTATTAAATTGCGAGACGAAATCTCTTAATCATATAAACATACCACGCGATGAGAATGAGATGCTTATTTACTTACTAACTTAACAACCATCGAACGCTAATGTTTAAATAATCGTTACATACATAATCAACTGGGTGTGTCCATACTAAAGAAACTTACTATTCTAAAAAAGTAAGAACAGTAAACATAATACAATTCCATTTCCTTAAACGATTTTAATGTGAAACATTGTTCGTACCATTTATAACCATATACATAATTAAAATATTTACAATGATTACTTCATAAATTAAAAACAAACAAAAATTACAAACCAATAATCATTTGTAACATTTATATTTGATCATAATCATTGAATAAATGTTATAGTTTACAAATCTGCCAGGTCATTTCAGCATATAGATAAACAATGATATACAAGGTTTCCAAATGGAAAACCTATCCATCAAGTGGGAAATGAAGGTATTTTACTTAAATTATATTTGATAATGTAGAAACTATCGCTATGTCTTTTTATCAGAAAAGCTGATTTCAACTACAGTAAAGATGTGAGATCCCTAACTTTAGCTTTAATTTTATAATTATTAGTTACGTATTGTGGGTTAACAAATTTCAACAATTTTTTAACGATTTAACAATTTTCAATGTCACACGAATTATAACTTAGAATTGGAACAGGTTAAAAAATTACCAATTTGTGACACAAAAATAGTCATAAGGCTTGAGCTTGACAACCAAGACTAAATGTCAAGTCACTCGCACCTTATATACAGTCGTAAGGAGAATGGTACTCGATCATCGTAGGCACACACACGTGCTATGACAGTTTGTTCCAACCGTTGGTTCCTTCAAACAAAAGGTCTGTTTAACGTTACAGCATGTAGCAGCAAACAGACTAGAAAATCACAACCATCCCAATTGAGCAAGAAAACTCCGTGTATTTTAAAGTCTTTTAGCAAGTTTTTATGGATTTTTCGAGTTACTAACTACTAATTTTTTTTAAACACTTTTAATTTAATAATTAAAAATTAAACTAAACCGAATTATTGTTTAATTCAAAGTTTTGAAAATGAATTCTCAGTCCAATGAATGTTTTGCAATTAGGGGCCCCGATATCAATTTAAATTAATAATAAAATAGAATATGTCTTTCTATTTTAATTATCAACCTATATTTTAATTGATTTAGCTCGAATTAAAAAAAGAAATAAATGAAAAAAAATGTTTCAAAATCCATTCATGGTGATGACGTCGACGTTGCATTGTATAGCAGCATCTGTGGTTACAATAGCTCTATATTTAGTTTAATTTTATTCTGTTTTATGTTTTAAAATACGTTTACATTGATAAGAAAAATAACAACACATATAATATAAAAATATTTGCACAACTTCAGGGAGAGTAGGTATTTAAATTTTTTATCACTTAGATCATAGATCATAAAAAAGTAGGTATTTGAATTTATTTTATCATATAGATCATAGATCATAAAAAAATCAAGTTCTCTTTCTGGGATGAAAGGCTGTTTTTTAGAAAGTTTTTTAGAAACGGGATGTTTTAAATACATAAATAAATCACTTTATCAGTACATTTCCCTTTTATTTAGAATAGTATTTTCTAATGATCAAGTTATTTAGAATAGTAACCAGCCAAATATTATACTTGTAAAATATAAAAAGGATCCTAGTCCATATAAAAAACATTTTTCTGAAGGGGGCTGGATAATTACTTAAACGAACAAAAAAAAAAAAAAAAAAGGGCAAACATATTAATGGCTAACAAACCCAAATTTATGCATATCAACTTTTCGTTTCACGAATTTGTTTATTTAGAATTTTTTTTTTTTTGTATGAAAATTCGTTCTTAGTTTATAACGGTTGGACCTACCGGTATTTATAAGAAAAGTAAATGAAATTAATCATTTTATTTTTCATAGAACTAGATATATGAGAATCATCAATTTTGAGCACAGAAAAGGCTAATTTCTTCCATATTAATTTAATATTAAATAAAATATTTTTCGTAATTTCTTTATAAATTACTAGATTAAATTATTCTATCTTAAATTTTACTCGTTACAAATCCTACACTCGTATAACTGTTAATGTGCAATTAGATAAATTTTTGTTTGCGATTTTTTTTAAATCCAAAATAAAATAGAACAATTAAAAAAATAGGCCAAATGATCTAAAAACTGTGGGTAGCCCTTCAAACCATTAATGACTCACTAATCACGTCTATCGGGATCGTTGAACCAGCACTCCGTGTGTTCTTAGTCTTCCACGCACGTGTTTCGGACCTGAACAAACTTACAAGAGCATCCTCTTACATATTATGTCAGCTATGAACGAAAAAGAATACAGAAAATTCTAAAAAGAAAGTATTATTTTGTTTTTGTTTTTTACTCAAAGAAAGGCATTTTACGACCTCCTCATTAACAAAACAAATGGTCATTAAGAAATTGAATAAACATATTTCAATACGCAAACGGAATTATATTATTTTTTGTTACATTACAAATGATTATGACTAAGGTTAAATGTCGTTCATAATAATAATAATAAATATATGGTAGGGTAAACCGTACAGTTTTTGACACACTCAAGACTAAATTTCTATGGTTAAATTAAAAAAAAAATTTTATAAACGGATCAAATAGAAACCAGTTGTTGACACACTCAAGACTAAATTTCTATGGTTAAATTAAAAAAAAAATTTTATAAACGGATCAAATAGAAACTTCCTATAGCTCCTCATTATCTATCCTCATAAAGACTCAAGAGGTTTTTTGGGTCAAAAAATCAATAGCTTTACAATATGGCAATATTTATTGTTAAAAGTGACAAATCTAGTTATTGGCAACCTGTGGATTTAATTGTGAAATCTCCCCTATGGTTAGTTTGTTCATTACTTACTTCATAGATGACTTTGAGGACCCTTCAAACATTAGACTCAGGTATATCTTCTAATAAAATTAGGACTTCTTTTCCTATTTATTCAAGTTGGGGTGCAAATAACTGTATGGTTTACCCTACTAAGGCTTAAACAAATAGAATGGTTAAAAATATTGTTCATGCATGTAAAGGGAATCTACCTTCATAATAAAAAAAAATTAGGGGAAAGTGCCCCATTATGGGATGGTTGCCTAATATGGGATGTGTGGTTTCGAGATATATTTTGTACTGCATTCTAGATTTTATTCGATAACATTCAAGATTAAGGTGACATGATTGCTTTTATATAAACAAAAAAAAAAAAAAAAAAATACTATGTAAAAATACAATCATGAAATACAGCGGATAAAAATATTGGTCACACTTCTGTAAAGCGATTATTACAAGCTAATGACAGAAAAATGTTTTCCTAATTACATGTATAAGACATTTAATCATCTGACTACCTTTCTTGGGGAACATCCTCTTATCTAAGCTTCATTCTGCCTTTCCTGCATAGCGATGTCGATTTAGCCTGATGTCTATTAAGTAGTCTACTTACTATCAAGAACATATTAAAATGATGTATAATAAAAATAAAAAAAACCTGTACCACTACAACCCATAAAGGGTCTTGGGTACAGTACTATGTAAGGAAGAGTACTGTTTCTTGGTCAGCGGTCGTGCGAGGAGGTGATTTGACCGTGATCACGCTCAACCGCCAGGTTCTTTCCCCTTAATTTTTCAATTAAGGGTACCCACTTTATAGAGGCTGGGTTTGCCCCAGGAGGGTCTCTCGCCCACGAGACGAACTGTGGCGAATAATAAAGATATCATAAGCCATGTCAGATTCGAACTCGAGACCTTAAGCACAGCAGTCCACTGCCTTACCAGTGGGCTACCCCGCTCCCGATGTATAATAACTCCTTAAAATTTCCTTAAACGTATTTCAAAGATAAAAAAATTAGTTCGCTTAGTAATTATATATTTTTGGAAAGTTCAGTTCAACCATCTTTCATATTCAATAGTATTTCATGTAGGGAAAAAATATAAAAACTTAAATCATTAGTATATTAACATATATATTAAAAGACACAATGTGTTTATAAATTTCTTTTTTGAAACTAAACAAATCATGAATAATTATACTAGAATGAAATAAAAGTCCTTTTAGATGATAAAATACAAAATAAATCAAATAGATTAAGCTCTTCCCTGGTAAGATAGGTCTATGAAGACCATTCTCTAGAAAGAATTATGAGCGATGGTTGAACCATTTGCATACAATGAAATGGACTTCTGTGTGGTCCCAGCTTTTGCAAATAGAAATTAGAATGCTGCCTACAACGATATAACCAGGTTGTGTAACGGCGATACCACTCCGTTCAATGACGATAGACTGCTTTATTAACAATAATTTTTGCATATTACATGATAATAGATAGACACACACTTACACTCATGTACTTTATATTATGTGATCAATATACATGGAATACGTGTATAATACAATTACAAATAAAGACTAGACACTTTTGCTGAAAATCTCGCATTCGAAATCTACCTATAAAGGGAATGGTGCTGTCGGCATCGAACCTTTGGGCTGTCGTTAAATAAATAATAATACTAAAATTATATTAATTATGTAAATTATTATTATTATTATTATTAATGTAAAAATTATGTGGAATTGTAAATTTCCTATTTCATCTGATTTTGAAATGTTCGTACAATATTATGAATATGTCGATTACGATTCGTGGTTTATTTAACAGAATAAAGAATATTTATTTAAAAGATAAGAACAGACAAATAAATTAATAGAACATTAATTCTCAGGCATAACCTCCAATATAACGTGTCATTACATATGACCGTTAGAGTTATTCCTTACACATATTATGCTCATAATTTAATATAATATTATGCTGTGTATGTTAAACTAAAGACTTTGAAAAATGAAGTTAGTTCAATTTAACAAGTAATAAGAAGATGAAATCGGCTCAAAAGATTTTAATATTTATAATTTAACCGATTAAATAATAAATTAAGTCAACGATTATTGCTTATCATAAATAATGTCATATTTAGCATTATAAGAAAAAAAATCTTTACTATTAGGATAGAGTTGCAACTACGTCCTAGTAGTAATGCATCGTAGGAAGAGAGAAAGAAGAAATTATGTAGATATTTGAGGCGTTTACTTCTTTTTACTTGCCTGTTTTCCGTGCACTACACCAAGCTGCCAAACGATGAGGTTCATAACTGTGATCTTTCATTGACAGAAAAAATTCCATTCGAAGAGAAAGGTATATTGCAAACCAGCTCCATCAGAGCTTCCTCCCAAAGCAACAAGGTTGTATTGTAGAGATGTACGTTATTGAAATTATTTTACCGGGAGTTGAGCGATTCTATCAGTGGTAGTGATGTAAAACTATCGACACTATCGATAGTCAGAGGTGATGACTCCCCCCGGTCATCCATAGGGGGGAGTGGAATAGTAGAATGTTTTATTTTGAACAATAGGAGCTATAACGCACGTCTCCATTTGCACTTTTTTCTTACCTTTTTTACTAGGGAATAAGATGAACATTTCTGTGAATACAGGATGGGACTACAATTCTAATTATAAGGTATAATGGGTTCCATTATTATCAACGCTCAGTGGTTACTGCAATGAATGAAAATTTTATCAAGAGATCAAAGAAACTGTATTGAACCTATACCAACCCTCTTTAAGGGACCAATGCAACCAGGATTCCCAGTTGACTAAGTAGTTGATTTGACATGACACATTCGGAACGCATTCCTCGAATGTGTCGGTGTTTTTGGAGAAAAAAGGATGTTGTAAAATTTGTCTAGACCTACCTTGGAACATACATGCTTCAAAAAAAATGTTCTCAGATAGTAGATTTATAGAGGTCGAAACTATTTTGTTACAAAAACTGTGATTTTTTTTCTATGCCATGAACCAAGTAATTTTCAATCAAGGGACTTGCTTTGATTTGTATATTATTCCATCAAGTTGGAAGGCATGTACAGTAGGCTGGCCTAGATTAATCAGGGATCCAATTAACCTGGATGCCGAAGAGCCAATTTTTTTTTTTTTAATAAGCTTTTTTTAATTTGTACCTATGCCATTTATTTTGTATGTATAATATTTAAAAAAAGTGAATACGTAAATATTTAACGATTACTCAATGGTTAACTATCTATTATGAAATAAAACAATAAATGGAAAAACACAGAAAGCGAGTATTGTATTATGAGATCGTTCCGGTGTACGGTATACGATATACTCCAATTCAAAATCTAGGAACGGTATTGTTTTCAAGTCTTTCCAGGAAACTCCTACTCTGGCCTGTTTGGCTACAAAACAAAATATTGTCAGTTGTGATTTAGTCTCGATTTAAATACATACAAAGTAGAAAAATGTCGGAAAAAAGAAAACGTGTCGTTTTAGCGCTTGAAGAGAAATTAACTTTTATAAACATATTAAAAAAGGGTGAAAGTGTTAAAAAATGGTCAGCTGAACTAGGAATCGGCTAACGAACTGTACGGGATATTTTGAAGAAGAAAAAAGACATTTTCGACTTCGTATCGTCGTCGGCCCAAAATATATAAAAACATACATTTACTTTTTTGTATATCATAATTTAATGTATATTAAACGCTTGTTTGTTATTAAAAGTGATTATACCTTACAAGTGATTTTTTAACCTTTTTTTCTATCACATTAAGTCAATAAAATGTTTTAATTCGATTATCCGGGGTTTTCGATTATCCGTGGACCCCCATACCCATCATTACTCCGGATAATGGAGGTTCTACTGTATGAGCAAACCATTCAATTACTTCTTTTTTTCATTTCCATGAATTATGTAGCGCATGGGTAAGGGGCAGAGGCTACCACTTTATCCTTTTAATGCAATATCTTCGATAGTCTCGATAGTTTAAAACTATCGATAGTATCGATAGTTTTACATCAATAATCAGTGGTGTTGACCGGGGAGGGGAGTCCCAGATAGTACTTTATAATTTTTCGCAAGAATTATAAAGGATACTCAAAATTTATAATTAGTGTAATATTAATATTTGCCACCACAGTAATTCATAATGGTGATAATTAAACGCTTAGTTTCCCCCAAACTAGCTTCATCCGAAATTAGAAAACTGAACTACCCTCAAAATAAACATGTATGATAGTTCTTTTAAGAAAATTATATATGATTCTCAAAACAGATCTGCTTGTCAATAGGAAGTTTGGATGGAACTATATTTGGAGGCTGCAGAGCCAATTCAATAAAGAAAGTTTTTTTTCAATGAATTATTTGTCTGAGTAGGAAATTAGCATAACAATAATAAATAGTAAAGAGTTAGTATAACACACGCCGACGAGCATACTTCAAGGTTAAAAGAAACCCAAAGTGAATCCATTGAAAAAGGTATGTAAATAATGTAGCTATTCGGCCCCAAGCGTGGCTCCCTTTCGCAATTATTTATCGCCAATGCAAATGAAGTTATTTTTACACGACTGCTACTTAACTGCACAGAGATATAATCTCATAAAACCCTAAGCCGTTAAACGAACCCGGGTATAATGAGGATAAAATAGTCAAACCCTGATTTACGCCCGCGAGTTACAACCCACAGGAATAAAAACATCTTGTTTACTGCTTACACCTTAGACACATTCCAATATCCCTAGTGTCTTGAGGTCATCGCCTTTTGTTCGTAGCTCGCGATTCAGTCTCAAGAGCAATAGATTATTCTGTAGAAAATTGATTTCTAATTAAAGTAACATCATTCAGTACAATGCTCGCCGATCCTCAAAAAAAAAAAAAAAAAAACTATATCATGTTACATGTTATATCCTGGAATGTGAAAACATGTAAAAAACCCAATTCTGCTTCATTGCTACTAAACAGATTTCATCAAAATTTTTAAACTTCTAGATAATAACGGAGTAAGAAAGAATTTAAGCCTTCGTTCCTGTAATTTTATGAATTTAAATACTTTATACGATTGCTATAATATAAAGACCTAACATTTAGTCATTTTTTGTTCTACTTTTGCAGACAAATTTCGAAAGACGGACCAAATAGACTCCCGTAGGTGTGAACGGATATCCACGCCTACATAATATCGCTTCATGCCGTGAAAGCTTTAAAGGTTTTCTCACCGACTTTTTTTCTTATTTTTCATGTTGTTCGATATTCTGAAAAGTCCTTGTATGAAATTCATCATATTACTACTGGATTCAAAGTGCTATACTACACTTGCTGAGCAATACAATCAAGATGACTTCTCCATGACAAAAGGCTGCAAGTCACACCTATCTGTAAAGCGACTATCCATGCCTAGTCATCGAGGTGACAGATTCCACTTCGACAGGTCAACCTCGTATCGGACAGGAAAAAAACAACATACATACTCGATTAACTCATATTTTTAAAAACAGATTTCATCTAAATTCCAATAATATTTCGATTTTTATTCGTTGGACATGTTTTCATTTTCAATTTTATACTTTTGTTGAATTTCTGTCACATATAAACTAAGCTTTATTTTGGGATCAATCCCCATTTCTATTCAATGGTGTTCTTCTGTAATTAAAGGTTTATTCCAACAATAAGTACAGCCACGTTCAATCCTCGTTCACTAACTTTCTGATATGATTAACAAAAGTGTTCCAACAAGCAGCAAACTATTTTTCGAAGGTGAAACCAATACCCCCTCATCAGAGCTTTAAACGTACACAATCGTCCCTTTTTCCACACCACACCTCATCAGGTACATTTTTCTAAAACAAGTCATTATACCTTACTCCATTTGTCAAAGTAGTAAAAAATAGTTATGGAAGAACTTTACCCCTTGAAATCGGCAATAAGAAGTAGATTAACTATTGTTATGATTCAATTATTCCAGGACTGCTTCTTGGAACAAACCTATATATGCAAACATAATATTAATATATATTTATCATTTAAACCAGTAATCTTCTAATAATTCATCCCCCACACAGTACTTGGGCCCCAAACTATAAATATTACATCCTAAAATGCTTCTTTAAATTTATTAGATTAAATTTTTATATACGGAAATTTATCATATAAGAACAACAAATATTCAGTCTATGTAATATACTAATGTACTATGTATGGTATATTAATTAATCTAATCTTAGTTCGTGGCTGACCACCATTTTAAATTATTCTTAAATAGTTTATTTTTTGAAGAGAAAAGATTTGGCTCCGCCGGGAGCCGAACCCGGGTCTCCTGCGTTACATGCGAAGATGCTAACCACTACACCACAGAGCTCGGCTCAAGGCAGAGCAAATCCTTCCTCTTCACTGATACCTACTCCCCCTATCTCACAAGTTTTGTGAGTAGTAGCGGGAGGTGGACAAATTTTGTCAAATTTATGATATTTATTGACATAAGTCAATTTTTTAAATTGACTATTTACTAGTGTCCGACCGAAACCAAAATTTTAGCCGAAACCGAAACCGAAACCGAATTTCGGCCATAGACCTAGTTTCGGGCCGAAACCGAAACCAAAACCGAAACTTATTTACGTGTCTATGTATAATAAGTATAAGTTTGTAATATGTCTAGTTTAGCAATAATATCAATGAAAGCTTATAAAATAACAGCAATTTAACTCAATTATTCATTTAATAAGTGAGCTGGTACACAAGAGTGGTAAAACAGATGTATTAGTTAAGTTATAGGATCGAATCCCGCCCCCCTCCTTCCTAGTACGGCTGGTCCCCATGGGATGTTAGACCATACCCCCTTAACTAGTACAGCCCTATAAAGTTGGAATAACACATCATTTAACAGCCTAAAAGCTGATATTAATAAAAATTCATATTATTATGTATAAATAATATAGTAAATCTTTCCATAATAAAGCCGATAGAATACAAAATGACGGCCTATTGAATACGTAAAGCTGTATGTCAGAAGCTATTAAATCTACTGAGTTAGTTTTGGTCTTAAATGTTAGTGGATTTAATCTAGTTTGAAAATTTATAGAATAGTTTTTGGTCGAAAACGTGCTTCTTCATCGTAAAAATTGAGACAAGTTTTTGGGATGTTATTGGTGAACCGCTGGGGGAAAGGGGGCCGCCAAGGTTGAAAAATTGTTTTGCATCTGATTCCCATTCCATACAAGAACAAAGACCAAAACCTACTACCACCATTTGATGCAACTTTTAATGACAAGGTTACTGATTAAAATATTTTTGTAGTAAAGATACCAAAAGAGTGAGAAAAATCTATGTTCTACCGAAATAAAATACAAGTGTAAGTAACTAAAATAACAGATACTTCCCACTATTAAATTGAAGGGTGTTAAATGCAATGAAAGAGATCGAGCTTACAAGCTGAAATCGTGTAGTCCTACTTCCTTCTTGGAGATATCAGGCACAGGAGCTAGTTTCGGCCTGGCCGAAGATTCGGCCAATTTTTGGCCGAAACTGAAACTACGGCCGAAACCAGGTTTTTCGGCCGAAATTGGCCGAAACCGAAACCGAAACCGAAACTTCGGTCGGTCTCTACTATTTACTAATTGACTAATTTAAAAAATTGACTTATGTCAATAAATATCATAAATTGGACAAAATTTATCCACCTCCCGCTACTTCTCACAAAACTTGTGAGATAGGGGGAGTAGGTATCAGTGAAGAGGAAGGATTTGCTCTGCCTTGAGCCGAGCTCTGTGGTGTAGTGGTTAGCATCCTCGCATGTAACGCAGGAGACCCGGGTTCGACTCCCGGCGGAGCCAAATCTTTTCTCTTCAAAAAATAAATTATTTATGTATGGTATAATATACTCCCCTACAATCACAATAAATAAATTCCAAATGAATAGCTGCATTTTTGTTGAATGATAATAAATACTTAACGAACCCGAACGTTCGATGCAAACACCACAACTCGCTCCCTGCACACCTCCACCTAACGACCGCCGTCCAAACCCTACTTCACGCAGATCTGCCTTCACGCAATTCTCCCACATCCGCCTCGGCCTGCCCCTCGAACGTTTCCCAGTCGGCCCAGTATTTTTAATCTTTTAGGAATTCGTTAACCACCGAGTTTTAACATGCATTCTTGTTTTAAGAATGATGTTAACCGATAATAAACCTCTTTAATAATAAACCGATGGTAAACCTCTTTGATACTGTCTGATTTCTAAGATGTGTTATATCATCTTTAGCTCGTGAGAATTTATATATTAGATTGTTCCTATAAACATTTCTTGTTGAATATAATCTTATTCAATGGACTTAAAACTTAAACATCATATTATTTATGTATAGATTTGCTAAGGGCCGAGGTGATAATTAAAGTAAAATTATTAAACATTTAAATGATTATTATATTTTCCATCTAATAAGAAATAGTCAGGAAATCAAGGTTTTTTCATTTGATTAGGTGAGTCGATTAAAGTTTGTTCTAGAACAGAATGGAATAGAATAAAGGCCCGAGGGCTCGATGCTGACACCACCAATCGTTCGTTGATCAATTACAACAAAATAAAAAAGTATCAAAAGATCAGTGAAGAAAAAAAAAATTATCGTTCCACAAGCATATTTTAAGTGCAGTAACATTGTAATCATAAGCAGAGTGTTTGGAAATCAGTTAACGCAAAGAAAAAAAAAGGAAAACTGAATGATTTATGTTGGAATTTCATGAACTAAGAGTTCATAAATTTCTCTGACCCAAGAGAAAAGAAAAAGAAAAAAATAAATTTTCTAGAACCATGCACGTGTCTACGAACGATCTACCTAGTGCACCTCCTTTTTACTAGCTTCAATTTGTCCGCCTATTCATCTTCATCCACCTCAACCTAAGTCGCCTCTTAAGCATTCCTCCTTCAGAAGATAAATTCTTCAATTTTCCTAATAGCGAAGTCAGGTCTAAAGTAGCCTTTCCCCATAAAGGCCATGATTTATGGCTTTGATTACTGCTTCAAACAATTACGTTTTGGTTCTAATGACCGCTCAAGTCCCGAAGCTCGTAATTGGTTATTACGGCCATTGTAAAAAAAATAAAGTACTAATAGTGAATGACACTGTAAAAGCTTCTAAGGGAATAATAATAATTTAAAGGTGTTAAAACTTAAAGTAATGAGTGAGTTCCAGTAATGAAAAAAAAAAAATCGGTTTAGACTCTTTTGTCGATTTCCGGGTTCTTCCGGCCTAAAAGAAATGAAATTTTAGGTATTATATATTTTTTTTTTAAATAAAAGTTATGAAGAGTTAAAGTTCATCATAACAAGAAGTAACTGACCTCTCGTGGGAAAACTTCAACTATCCCATCACCGAGACAATGGCCGACACAACCATAATAGTTAATCTCTTTTTAGCCAGCGATCTTCCACTAATAGGAGTCTTCGTTTAATTGCAACTAATCCCTAAGTCCCTTTTCTGAAGAGGCCGCCACTAAAAGTGGTTTTTCTCGACTTTTCTTTTTTTTCTTTTTGATTTCCTATACTGCCCCCCCTCACCAAGTCCTCAATACCACTTAAAGTTTTATGATGGGAATCGGGCTGACGTCTAAAAAAACCTTTTAAAACTCGATTATAAATACAGCTTGGGACAACTGGACTTGTTTTAACAGATTATGAAGGTTTTTGATCGATAGTAAAAAGCTGAAAAATCTTCACTGCGGTCTTATTTTTTTTAATCCTTATAATTTTGTGCATATTTAATTGATATTTACTCGTTTTTTATTAACTTATCAATTGAACATTAATAAAACTACTAAAATTAGTTATGTATGTATACATATGTGTATTAAAAAAAGAAAAATAACTACTAATAAATCTCGAGATGTCATAAACATGGTATTAGTGGTTATTAAAATAATAAGTAAATAATGATCTTGTAATACTTTCGACTTATTAGGAATCTCAACAATATCATTAATAACGAATAAATAACTGGATCATCTACTGGACCCATACTTTATTCTTACCCTAATTAAAACCCCATCAACGTCAAAACGCATCATTTTTTTTTAATAATAATTACCTAATGTCCAGACTTATCATTATTGCTATTATCATACATGATATTTCAGTGTTGTTTCTTAAAAGAATATTTAAATTCAGGATCTCAAAAACTTATATTTCATTTTATTTGAATTTTAGACAAAGAACCTCCAATGTTTGATAATTTCTGGCTTTACTACATGAGTACTTGACGTATGTGAGGGTCCCCATCCTCATAACTCTATTATTTAATTATATTGTAGATACTCAATTTGTAATTTGTTTTTCTTTTTTACTATTTTCTGACTGACACATATCACACTTGAACACTTGTATTCATTCAATTTCAGGTAGTGCAATAGATAGGCACAGTTCGAAACGTCATCTACTCGTGTAATTAACAAAGAAATTATCAAAAATGGAGGTTCTGTCCCTGAAAACCAAATAGGAAATAAAAATACTTAGATGGTGCTTTATAAGATTTGTTTTGATTCGACATTTTTTATAATCAACAACTTAGTCTTTAATGTCTTTTCAAAAATTTATTGAACTCTTCATTTGTTCCGTGTTCATAAGATATTCAAGTTTAAAAGTTATATTTTTAATGAGTTATTAAAAAATATCACTCGCTCCTTTAGAGGAGGTCATATCTCAAAAGGCATGAAATTATAAAGTCGAATATAATACGAGTATGTCCACAATAGATATGAAGCCTTCGTTAAACTTTTTAGGATGAAGATTTATTAATTTTTTTTCCTTCTCAGTTAATAGAAGAATAAAATATATAAAATGTTAAAATTTTAAAAATTCCCTCTCATTTGATGATGGTCTTGTAAAAAAATTCATTTAAATATTTCACTAATATTTAACTCGGATTGAGTTAAAGATGTAACGATCTTTCAAGAATATAATACTCTTTTAGCGCATTTAAAAAACAAGCTAATTTTCATGATATTAGGTTGTTAATTGGAGAGAAGGATTTTTTTTTTTTTTTTTTAAAGCATTACTTGAGAATGACAAAGTCTTTAGATGAGAAAGCTATTAACAAGTTCTTCTCTAATATTTTAAAGAATAAAAAATTTGTTTTAAAACATCTGAAATGAAATTATAGTTTTCTCACCAAGACATTTGTGTTAAATTGTTAATGATAATAATTATGAAAAGTATTTTCCTACTGCAGATTAAGTAATACAATATTAATTCAATGCTATTGAGCTGCAGCTATTCATATATTCATCAGCTGCATCTATGTAGTTGATATAGACTCATTACATATCGCATTGAGGACACAAGCTCCATGAGAATGTCGCATTAAATTAAACTTTCAGTTCCTCTTATGATATAGGTTACATTATATGAATCTAAGTTTCGAACATCTTTAGATCTTCGAAATTTAGACCTAATGATCGATGAAATGCTAGGCTTGTGTTCAAATTTTCTATTCTAAAAAATACACAGAAAACCATTCAAAGGGATTTGGTTTGTTCACATATTTTGAACTTTGAGACATACCGACGTAAAGTGAAAAGACATGTTATACATTATTTCTTGATATTGACGAAGGGGTATTTAGGGAGATCATTATATCCTTTCCAATGTAAATATCGATATACGTAGTAATTTAAATTATTTAAAAATTCAATATGTAATTATTTAAATTTGATAATAGATAATTAAAAAAAATATTTAAAAATAAATTTAAATAAGACCTCACATGAAAAAGAAAATTGAATATTAGAAACTAAATACTTATTTAATCCAACTTTGATTTTCGGCTCGGCTAAAAATAACCACTTACAAAGATAACAGCGGAAGCTCCCAGGTATGTAAGTAACAAAACTCTACATATACACTTAAAAAACCAACTTTCGATCAACACAAACGAACTTCGATGATTTGTGGGACATTAGACACGTTAGGAGGCGGCTATAAAGAAGCTGGATGAGCGACCTCCTCTCCTGATAATTAGTGTCACGTCCGAAAAGAATAGATGTTGGTCACTCTCCTTCCTCATCTCTAAGATGCCTATTATATATAATATAATTATTCGTTTATATCATCACATTCGCTGTTTGTCACTGATGACTACTGGCGTGAATAAAACTATAAATAGACAGTATACAATACGAAGAGCTTGATCTAACTATAAAAATTCGAACGAAATGGAGAAGGAACTCAAAATATTTTTGAGAAATTGTCACTACAATCAGCTAATAGAGTAACCGAAAATCCAAGTATTCTAACTCAATTATTTTTATCATACCACAAGTTTATTTTATAGTTTAATCTAAAATCTTGTTTTCCTTTGTTTGATTTTGTAATGAAAGGTTTCTTATTAACCCATTTCGACCCAAGGGTAGAAGTAATATAACTTTTTGGGGGTGTATTGCTATTTCTGTAGTAATATTTGACAAAAAGATATAATTGGGAACATAATGATGATACAAATAAACAAGTGAAAAAAAAAAAAAAATCAGCAACACTCCTGCAACAAAGACCACACAACACATTGCTGATCATTTTAAATGTAGTTAAAAATTACTTTATCATGATATCCTTACAACCCAAATAATATAGATATAAACAGAACTAAAAAAAAAATTATAACAAAGATTTATAATAAGTACTACATTCTTTAAACATGAATTTCTCATCATGAGTGCTTTAACTGGTATATCTTATATATATATATATATATATATATAAAGTATGTATGTATAAAACACTTTTAGCAAAAATTTAAGGAAAGCTCCATATTTAAGAGCCTAGCGGTGCGTGCCATAGCTTCTCACCCCTGTGACCCTATGATTAGATGCTTTCACCCGAAAAGGTTAAATTCGCTTTTACCGACTTTTGTCCATCTACTTTGCTATTCATGTACCATTATTCGTTTTCTGACAAGGTCACGTTCTTAAATTATGAGACTTAAAGAGTTAATACAAATTTCTTCTTCTCCGGCCTTCAAAAAAATCCACGAGCATTGATCTTAGGCGCTGTTATTACTTCTTTTATTATCTTTTAGGTTCGAAAAAGATTAAAAATTAAACAAATAAAGTAACTTCTATAATAATTATTGTAAGCTCTACCGTTTATTATAAAAAGTAAAACTAATTATAATGACTGACTAGCTTATTCGCTATTATAAGCTACTAACGAGTTGATATGAGTTTTATACAAATGATTATGCGATGTAAATTTACAGTTAAGTTGATTAAGTTATTTCAAATAATTTGAATATTAAAGTAAAGTTCAGTTATAATGTAAATTAGTTATTAGCTTTCAACTTACTCCAGGTTAATATTTTTTCTTTTTATTTTCAGGTAAGTCCAAACAAGCACAAGCCTTCGTCGTTCAATAAATTAAGTAAGCTCCCTTTCCATCTTAAGTAAGACGATAAATTAATAATCACAAGATGGTGATTTTATCTCTCTATTTTTAGGCAAGAACAAAAGATTTCTTTACAATAGGTGTCGATTTGATAAAATGATTGATGGATTAGAATCACGAGCCGAAAAAAATACGTTTTAACTATCGGTATTTTGTTTATTACATTTTTGTAAGTTTTGGTAAGGTAAGGATATCCCTGGCTTAGTTCATAACTGAAACAAATAAAAATGAAGGTTTAGAGATCTTAACCAGTTCAAACATTATCTAAAAACTTACATTAAATTCCCTAAAGTATATAGTCTATTAGGAAACAATTTTTATAATTCCTTTATTGAAATTATTTCTACAAATAAGTATGTCTGAAGGTAGCCTTGTAGAGCTTGATTTTAAAAAATTTACTACAATGCTCTATGACTTTAGTAACATTACTATTAGAAACTATGAAGAAGGAATTACAGGTATCAGATGAAAAACATTGGTTTTTTAGTTGTTTCAGTTTTGAACTAACCCAAAAATATTAGACTCTAGAACCGCCCAAAAACGATTAAATTTACGATTTTTTTTAAATTAATTAGTTTTGATATATATTATGAGTTAGAAATGGATATCTCCCTGGTCTAAAAACGAAACGGAATTGAATTGTTATCTAATCAAAATTATCGTGTAATATCTCTACCTGGCGCGAACTGTGTCGTTATTGAATCTGAAACTTATTTGGTAAATAGTGAACAAAATCACCAACAGTTATTTCTAATGGCAGAGTAAGTAGGTTGCCTTATTTGGATTTATTTATTTTAAAATATTTTTATGAAAATCGAAAAATTGTTGTAACAGTTAACGCTGCTCAAGTAGATTTATCTTTCATATTTTTTTTTATTTTTTTTTTTTTAATTATCAAAAGAATAATAAGTATTCAAGTATGTAGAGGTTGAAAACACGCTTTTATTCATCTTTTTTTTTTTTTAAGTCCATGTAGGGTGATAAATTGTAGAGATTTTCAGTCAAAATTTCTTGCTTTAAACTATGCTTTTTCTCTTCATATGGGCGGTCGAAACGTAGGCTATTTTAATAGAGAAATATTTTGAAGCTCCTAAAATATAAAACACTCTTAATTTATTAACATATTTACTATCTAGAATTAAAAAGTAATAATCAGATGAAAATCGAGATTCTTCAGTATGCGAGATCCTCTAAGAAATTATTTTATATTAACAAAGAAATAGATTTACAATAATAATTATAAAGTGATTATCCTTAATCAAAATTTATTAGTGACCACTTCCTAAACATTATTAGTAACTAAAATTAAAAAAAAAAGAAGAAAAAAATGACGTTTTTATAATTACTTTTCATTAATTTCTTTAACATAGCCCTAAAAATGTTTCCTTAAATTTTTACCCTCGTTATTTTAATAATCATAAATTTATAACGATTACTCGCGTGCATTGCAAATTTTCAATATCATATTATAGGTACCTAATCCCATAAGTTCATTATTATGCAGCGAGATTTCATAAAAAGCTAAAACGTTAAAATGGAATTTATCTTAGTTTTTTTGATACTTATAAATATAAGTATATATTTTTTTATTTTATAATATAAATCCACTACTTCTATAGAACTTTCACGCTCTTCTATAATTCTTCATTTCGGGATATTATGGAGGAGTACTTACCATCAGCTTATGGTGTGATGAGCCTAGTGTGAACGACCCTGATTCATATGCAAATCAAGAGGGCGTTGGCAATAAATAGGCTCTGTACACATAGCGATGGCTTCGCCCGATTTATGAAATCGAGTTATGGCAGAAAAGAGAGGTCGAGAGAAATAAATTTATAAAATATTTTAGCTTCCTGGTAATAGGATTCTCTCTGTATATTGGTGTATTTTATAAAAGAAGCATTTAAATCATTAAAAAAATTCAAATCCCATAGCACGTCTTTTATGAAAAAAAAGCAAAATTGATCTAACTATAGGAATTAGAACGAAATGGAGAAAGAACTCAAAATATTTTTGAGAAATTGTCACCACAATCAGCTAATATAGTAACCGAAAATCCATGTATTCTAACTCAATTATTTTTATCATACCACGAGTTTATTTTATAGATTAATCTAAAATCTTGTTTTCCTTTGTTTGATTTTGTAATGAAAGGTTTCTTATTAACCCATTTCGACCCAAGGGTAGAAGTAATGTGACTTTTTAGGGGTGTATTGCTATTTCTGTATTAATATTTGACAAAAAGATATAATTGGGAACATAATGGTCATACAAATGAACAAGTGAAAAAAAAAAATAGACCTTAATTTTTTTTTTATCATTACACTCCTGTAACAAAGGCCACACAACACATTGCTGAACATTTTAAATGTAGTTAAAAATTTATTTATCATGATATCCTTGCAACCCAAATAATTTAGTGTGTTTTCGAATTTCACATTTCTGACCTGTGAATATTTAGAGTTTTCAAATTCATAGAATACGGGTATTATATAAAAAAAATGAACTTATAGAAAAAAAATGTTAGCATAACATAAAAAAATTAATATGAAAAAAATCTATTGGTGATGCATAAACGCAACTCTTGAACAAAATGGGTTATGATTAAATTATAAAGAACCGAACGCATAAGAACACCTAAGAAGGAAACGCAACTTGCGGATCAGTTTACTGATGCCTTTTTAAGGGAAAATTTTTATATACATTCAACAGAAGTATGTATGTCAAAAAATACGTCGGTTATAAATAAAAACTAATGTAAAATACAGATATTCATGAAGCCCTTGAGTAAAAATATAATAGCATTTGAAACGCTATTAATTAATCATTAAATTAATGCCTGTCGTGAAAAGAATTTACTGGCCAAAAAACATTGACTATATTCCTACAATTTCTTGAAATTTTGGTGATCAGAATTTAATATTTTATTATTATTGCCTGTGATCAAGATGAGATGTTAATAAAAATATTTCTGTATGATGTTCTCCTGTTATTGCTAGTAAGCTTAAAAATTATTCCACTTATGAATCTTAAATGAGTGAATATTATTCAACATATAATCATTAATAAAAAGTAACCTACTCTATGAAAAATAATTTTAGTGTTTTTTGGTAAATAATTCGATTTAAATATTATTGATAAGAGAAAAATAAAAAAGTTTAGTCCTAAAGGAACAGGGTTACATATCTGGCTAAGTGAAGACGCAGGTGACCCATCTTCAAGTATTTATATGTCCTCATGCATATTCTACTATCTTGGAGTTTTCTAGAGCCAGGGTTAGAACTGCAATTTATATAAAAATCTTCCGAACCGTTTTAGAGCTAACTTATAGTACTTCAACATTAGTCAGTAACTGGACCAATTAATCATGCTAGGAATACTAGAAGCTATATACATACTAATTAAAAAAAATTACTAACTAAGTAAATTGTAAAACTTTTGACTAGGACACATGCATATGGTCCATTAACGCAAAATATAATGAAAAAAAAAAGTGTATTCATCTATAGCGAAAAATAGTTTTTATTATTCCAGGATCACCTCCGTCATGAAAAAGAAATATGTTATATATATAGAATTTTTTTTTAAAGCAAATATGATTGGAATAATCTTATCATTTATTCGTCAATAAGAATTGATAACCCTATTTTTAATTTTAACTAGCTGGTGTTGATGGCTTTTTAATAATTTTATAAAATACGGTAAGGTTTGAATATTCATAATTCGTTGAAAATAATTATTTTCAACCTTCACTTTAATCGATACTTCGAGGTAAGCTAAAAAGAGGTTAATTATATAGATCAGCAAAGACAGGCAAACACAAAATAGTCCAAAATAGGTTGAGATGGAGAAGGCTAGTTCAGGTAGTTGAAAAGATTATATATATATATATTCTGTAATAACGTATCTAATAGAACTATGTAGAATGTACTGCATAGAGTTAAGTTGTCATTTAATGATCTGGACCGTAAGAAAAATACCCTGTAGATGCTTTCATTAGTTCTGAAGTATTTCAATTTAGCGATAGATGACTTGGATAGACAACATGTAGAGACGGGTCATATATTAAAACGGATCGTTCGACTTAATCAACTTTCTTCGAGTAAGAAAAATACGAATCAGACTCATAATATATAGAAAGAACGACAAATTTCGAAGTTTTAACAGTTGGTAGAGTTTATTTTTCACGTTCGTTCTGTTCCAAGCTTCCGAAAGAGGAAGTTTACATTTCACAGGCATACCACCCTCTTGTGTGCTTCAAGTACAATGACCTTTGGTCTAATTGCCTGTCATAAAAGCTGTCATAACGGAAAGAGGATTAAAATAAAAACTTTTTACACCATTGTAATATTTCATTAAAAAAAAATCCAAAATATACTACAACAAAAATATTTTATATTAAACACTTTTTTTTTATATATAAGAACTACGTGCATCATTTATGCCACTTTTAAGAATTATATTATTTATTATTTCCCTTTTATGTAAAAAAAAAAAAAAAAAAAAAAAGATAACCCAATGAAGATTCTCCCTTCCTTTGATATCCGTCGCCATATTTATCCAATTGTTAAATAGCATATAATTTTTTTTTCTTTTCTCGAATTTAAGAATTACATGCATCCTTTTCTGCTAATTTTCAGAATTAATTTATTTATTATTTCCGTTTTATTTTTCGATAAGTTAAAAAATTTTTGATTCGGATAAAATTAACTTTAAAAATACCTATCTTTCGTTCAATGCTATTGTTAAAATTTTTTCAAAATAGGACTTGAATGGGATTCTCCTCTTTATTAATTACTTCATTGATTGAGAGTACTCACATATTTACAATCTTTGTGTACAACAGGATTTAATTTTCACCGTTCTAAAAAATGAGTTAGTAATATTAATCTACGCTTCATAATTCTTTTTCAACCATTTTTAAGATGTGTAAATCAAACACAACTCCAGGCTTGTTTAACTCAGAATTGTAACCAAGTGTAATGAAATATAAACAATGAGTTTCCATAAATTGAAAGTGTTGAATAAAGAGCCATTTTCAATCATTTTTTTTTTTTTTAAATACGACTTTCAACTACATATTTAAAAAAGCTATCACTTTCAAAACTTATTTTGATATTTCCTTAACTTAATTGTAAAAGGGAATGTATTATACCATGCATTATAGAAATGTGGTGATCCAGTAACAATACATGATTGAAAGAGAGTCTTAAAAGCAAGAAAATTCCTACCTAAAGCTTTGCAATCCAAATTTAAAAAACAATCAGTTTATCTATTGAGTAAAAGTATAATTCAATAATTGAAAATGGCGTTTATAAAACAATCTTATAAAAACTTGAACTATAAATTCTAATGAAATAATTTTTAACATGAACAAAATTCAAATCTTCATAAAATTTTAAATATTGTTTCTTTCGGCAGTTCCAACATAGAAACATTGTTATAAAATTTATCAAATTCGCTAATTACAATAAAAAAACAAAACAGGAAACACTGATATAAAAAAAAGTATTCAATTAAAAGCCACAATTTTATTCAAAATTTAATGATAATGAATGTATTTATACTATCAGAAATAAATATGTATCATAAATGTAGCCGATGCAAAGAAAATTAATTTTATCTGAATATTGTATTATTTTCAAAAATTAACTTGGCATCTAACATTTTTTCATTTTTTTTAATGTATGAAAACTTTTATTTTTACTAGTGTTTTAAACTTTGTGGCTCAAGTACAGATAAGCATGAAGATTTGCAGGAGAAATATCCAGCCAGAAAAACATTTCGCCCAAGCAAGTTCCCATGACAAATTGCTCACGAATGCTTCCAGTTTAAGAGTCGACGACCTAAAATGATTAAGAGTTCTGATTTCTGATTCAGATAGCAATTAGTACCATCAATGAATAACATCTTAGAGGTGTAGTTTACATTAATTGAAATAACGGTATTAATTAAACTAAGAGATGATCATTCTAAAAGAAAAAATTATAAAAATGGATAAGTATTATTCTGGAAAATCATATATATATATATATACTAATATATCGGAAGGTTGGTTCAAAGCCGATGATTTCGCGTGAAAAATTGCGAGTCTTAGTTGCAAACGAATACCTACTAGATTAATATGCGTATTGCCGACTGAAAACCACCGAGCGGTAGGCCAAGGCGAAAGTGGGAGGATTCTGTAAGGGCTGATTTTGGAAAGTTGGGATTGGACTGGTGGATGGTAGATGGAGTTATGTAGGGAGCGATTGGTGGGGTCGGCTTCGAGCCTTCGGGTTCGTCAAGCCTTTAATCTAACATGACTATACCGGAAAGTAAATATTGATATTTTTATATTGTCGACTATCCTTGGATATTCCTAAATTTATTTGATTTCTATCGATTTCAGATGATCACCAGTACATTGAATATATTTAGGACCCTTATATACATGGTAATGTTTAGGTATTGAATGTTATTTTTACTTCACATACGCACCCTTAATATTTACAATCCCTTATCTATATCCCTATGTCCTCATACCATATAATATTATAATTGTAACTCTATGTAATAATTATTCTTTGTCACTTAAATATTCCATCCTCGATAAATTAAAACAGTATCTTTCTATCGAAAAATTAAAAAAATGTAAAACTGTAAATTTTAACCTCATTAAACAAGTAAACTAAGAAAAATAGCATTCGAAATGGGATACATAAAGAGTACAAATAATATGCTAATATTTTTATCCATTTTTTTTTTTTTTTTTTTTTTTTGTTTCATAAGAATGGGGTCATGTGTTTTGAGTTACAATCCCCAATCTTGTATATATAATAAAACGTAGAGATTATAGGTTACAATGTCGTTTAAAAGATCTTGGATAAGCCACACAATAAAATGATTTAAATACGGAACAAATACAAAAACTTCCTTTACATTTTATCTATTTGTTTTTAAATTGATTATAAAAGTACTTCTTACTACGTAACTTAAATATTATTTCCTGTTCTGTCAAATTTAATATTCAATTTGGCATTAACAAATTTTACTATTCTAATGATATGAATTATTTCCTAATGTATCATGCAAACTTCATACGTCAACGAAAATATTTGTTATGGTTGAAATTAGTTTGGTAGTAGAGGTTGGTAAGACGTAATCCTTGATAAAATCAACAGTACTCAACTTGAAAGAAAAAAAAAAGTAAACCAAGACGTAGGTGGATGGATTGCATTAGCTCTGACCTTCTAAATCTAGCTCTTGACCTTCTTCAGTAGTGGAAATTATGCAATAATTTTTTATTGTATCAATATCTGAACTTAAGCTCAATTCAGGTTTTTTAAAGCTTTCTTAATACACAACTCTTATTATCTTAATAAAGCTGTGACTTGATCTGATAATTAACTGAGATGGGATACAGAATTACGGGAAATATTAGGGAAGCGGAAGAACATATGAACTGGAAGATTTAAACCTTTGTACATGCGTATAATCCAGTATTTTATAATACTGGATTATCAAAAAAAGTATAGGGTGGTATATACACTCAAATAGCAGCTTTTCTACAATTAACTTGATAGCATTGTAAGGAGCAGAATTGTTGATACGAATGAAAAATATATGAGCTTTACAGTTGAATTAATGACATATGAGTACTTTAAATAATATTTGTCTCTAAAAAGTTCGTGCCTTTTGACTTAGTACGAACATTTATTGCATTGCGATGTTTTTATAATTCTCATATAAAAAAAAAATATGAATTGCCAAAGGGAAATATTATCAAAAGTCCTCTCTTGAAAAGTTTTTAATTTGAAATTCGAAAATTAATCTGTTTACATATTTCGAATCTAACTGGGTTTTCGGTTAAATGTCGTACCTGCGCATTTAAAAAAATAGATTAATCAAGTCAGGTAACACAAATAAAATTAGTGACATTCCATGTAGGGCTTTTTAAATTTAAGTTATTTGAGCCTTTATTTTGACATTCGTCCCTTTCTTTTCCTTAATTTTTTATTATTCTTACTTAATATAAAAGAAAAAATTAAATATAACTATATAGTTTATGGGTGCTCTTCATATTTGCAATAAAAATTTACTATCAGTACCGTACATTTCATTAGGGAACACTTCGGTTCATAAATTCTTATTTTGTTGGTTCTTCTATCTTCTCTTCTTTTCGATTACTAAATCCATAAATAGCAAACATATTCCAAAAGAGACGCGTATATGTTTTCTCACATTGAAGCCTCACCTGTTTTTTCCCCAAATCAATACACATGACATGGTGATTTGAAGGGCTAAGTATAGCATTACAATGACATGTGCTGTTATTGGAATCGCGACTTTGCGTTCGCTGTGCCGTTATCAATATTACCAGTCATATCACTCATACCACAAACATATTCTCTAAACCGACTTAATAAGGAAAAGGCGAGCTTTCCAAACAGCCGAGTGGGCACCCTAAGCATATATTGTTGACCGCATGGACACCAGTGCAGTGATACTGTACGTGCCTAGGTCCGACGACCCCGAACATGAGGGCTACACCCTTATCTCTGTCCTCGCGGATAAGGACATTTCTCAAGAGCTGCCGCCCACGAGGGTTGCACAAGAGAAGAGGACGCAGGGAGCAAACCTCTTAACCTCTCTAAGTCCTCCGTCGTGTGAAATGTCACTTTTGTTTGAGACACCCTCATCTCGCCCAATCTGATTGACCTTTCCACGGCGAAGAATACATTGCCATGCTTATACAACGCCGTTACAGTTTAGGATCCGTGCCCTCTGAATATTCATCCGCAACCTTTCCCCGAACAGCACTTCTGGTAGTATAAGGGCTGTCCGAGTTGTAAATTTACAACTTCGAAGAGGTAGTTTCTTCATAAGTTTCAGCTTGGACCTCTTGTTATAGGTCAATGGAAAACCATAAACACTATACATTAACTTGGGCAAAACGTAATGACAATAATACTGGAGTCAGACCTCAATATAGTTTTGCACTATCACAAGCTCGTTAAAAAAAAAAAAAAAAATGTTTCATCTGTCATCGCAGTGATTAAGATGTTAAGTCGATCTCAGCCCAAAATGGTTAAGTGACTAGGAAGAAGCATGAAGTCCGTTTCTTGGTAGTGAAATAGTATTTAAGTATGGGGTGCATTTTGAATATAGTTATTATACCTAATAATGCTTAAAATCTATTCGGTAAGTGACCAATTATTCGATTCTACCATCTCGTTACAGATAAGATCTATTCAGCCACAATCAGTAGCCAATATTTCGGCATCTTTGGCGAAGTAAAAGAGCTACAAGTTAAAACCTAATTTTATAGCATATATATATATGAGATGTGTAAATATGCTAAATTGACTTCAGTATTTTTCTCCAAAATCTTCTCTGAATAATAATACATTTGGTTGAAAAACCTCCGGTCAATAAAAGAAGACGTTGCTTGAGCTAAAGCGACCCTGGATAAGAGATCTCCATGATGAGAGAGTAGGACACTGGAAGAGGGTGCGTTGCTGCGTACTCTCCCTTCCAATTACCATATTACAATTTGCTCCATCAACATCGCATTCGCTAAAAATAACTACCTATGACTTGCCTAAACATGTATTTTTTTTATATTTTTTTTCTTCTTATTTCTTTGGATGTTCTATATTTTTTCTATTATGTGTATTTTTCCAGGAAAATTTTATACATCCAACACATTTTCATTCTAATTGTCATCTTTATTTTTCTTACATTTGTACAACGTTTCGGACTTGTTTGTCCATTTTCTAGTACATATCTAAAAACATTTTTCATTCCATTAAAACTCAGTATATAAACATTATATTACACTCTAAAACAATTTTACCACATACAGAACTTTTTATTTTTAAATTTAACTTTTAAAACCTTCATTCAGTGTTAAAAATCATTCTAAAAATATTTTATAAATAATTAGCCAATATCACAAATAAGAGTTATAAAATGGACATACCTTAACTTCCTACTATATTAACACTTTGAAATGTCTCGTCATGTATTTTTTTTTCCTGAAGCCCTATTTATCCGACGTTCTTAAGTTATTAACTGGAGTGCAGAATGATATCCCTAATACTCCTAAAAGCATTTTAAAGTGTCGTCCTGTTGTTTGCACATTATTTTGTAAAGTTCAGTTTTTGAAGTATTCCCGGTTATGGGGCTCACCTTGGATTGAGTACATCCTAAACTATAATACTTAAAAATTAAAGTTTATAATTTAATCTTTAATTAATTGTTGCCAACGTTATGGGGCTCTTGATAGAGTTAAGTTGTTGAAGAGGGCGCTCACTAGTAGCTTAGACAAGACAATCTTTAATTTTTGACAAATTGAGACCTGCTTTCCGTCCCTCGTATATTTTTCTTTGTGGTGAAGTTCCTTTTACAGTTGTTCTTATTATTCTGAAAAGATTACAGTTCTGTCTGAGTTGTTATGCTGAAATACTGGAACAGTGGTGCCCTCTAAAACAGTGCCAGCCTGATCATAAATGTGTAAATAAGTATCTTCAATCGAAAAAAAAAACATTGTTTGCCTTAATTAAGGTGTTTAGTCTGTACAATTTGGACCTCAGTATCTTGATTTTTTTGTCGAAATGTCGTGCAAATTTTAATCATCTGTCGAAATGTATGCCGAGGTGATTTAATTTGTTTAAAATGATAATATTTTTTTGTTTCTGAAAAATTAAATGTCAGTTCCTGTTAGTGAATTAGTTTTTGAAAAATGAAATATCCTCCCGATTAAAAAAAAGAAAAAAAAAATCAAATGATATTACTATGAAGTAAACTAGAAGCAAAGCATAAACCGTGTCTTTATCTTAAAATACAAAGCTGGAATTCCATTCCTGCCTGGCCCGACACACAAAGCTGTTAACCCCTGGATGTCCTAAAATTCTAAATAAGAGAGTGAACATAAAATAGGAAAAGAAAAAACCTCTATCTTCGACTTTTTCCCAAATCCTTACAAATGGACTGTGCAAATACCTACAACTGAAGACGAGGGAACACGTCAAGAAAAAAAAAGAGGTCTTCAAAAGAATGTCATACATACAGTTTGAGGACGGCCTGCAAATAATAGTTAATTTTTAAAATAATTTTTTGTTGTACCTGATTTAGTAAAGATTTTTATTCTTTGGCAACATATAACAAACCACACATCACTCTCAATGTTTTAGGATAGGGTTCCTTTCAGATACTATGCATAGAAAAGGTGGTTTTATTCATATATCATAACGTATTACGTAAAGATAACATAAAACAAATTGACCATAAAGATGGAAAAAATGTCCGAAACGTTAGTTATAATGGTGGCATTGTTTTGGTAGAATACAAGTAATAAAAGAAGAGTTCAGATATGTATAAGTTATTTATGATATTAAAAAGATGGAGAAAGAGGATTATTTTGTTCTAAATATATATAGAAAAAAAATAGTCCTGCTTCTTCATCTTTTCATTATCATAAACAACTTCCATATTATAAAAGATAAATGGAACCATTCCGGGTCCAAATCATGAAAGGTTCTGAACGTATGTATAGCTCTCGGATTTTTATCAAGTTTTGCTTATTCGTGCACAAATGGTGAGGAAAATGCGACATTTTATATTTTTTTAAACTTCGGTTTTTCGAATTTTTTCGAAAATTTTTAAATATAGTTATAGGGTTATCCCTCAAAAAAACTCTTGTCGTTAAAAATAGAATAAAACATGTTATTTCTTATTAAGGTGGCTGAAGGTGTGGTAAATGTTAAAGTGAGGAAAAATGTAGCAGCAATGTGCGTTCTTGAAAAAGTAATTGTGGTTTATGGGCTAATAACCGCAATAGTCATCGACGCCATCCATGTAGCTTCAATCTCATTCATCTTTTTTATTGGTTCTATGAATTTGATAATTTATTTTTTACTCTTTCCGTTCATTTTTCTGAGAGTGACTTCTTTCTGAAGACGATATTTTGTTTTTCACCATTACATTTGGTTTTTTTTTTACCTTTAAAATTGAAGTCTGTGTGAATATGAGGTTGAATTGCATTATGTTTTTCAATTAATGATTTTAAAAAATATCATAATATTACAAGAGGTACAGGATAAATTTCCAAAATTTTCTGACGCCTTTTGAGTGTGAACGATTGAATAATCGAGCTCTCACATAACTCATAAAAGAAATTAATATCGTATCGATGATGTATGGTCCCCCTGGACTCAACGCCGTTATAAAACTCCATAATGGAAGTAAGAGTCAGAGAATTCCTCTCTAACAAAAGATGGAAAGTAATTAAGCATGAGGAGCTACGATTAAACTCGAACTAAACATCCTTGAAACGATTTAATTTGAAAGGAAAAGTTATTAAAGGGAACAATATAACTTAAAACTGTTTAAGAAATTAGCAATTAAATTAAAACTGTTCAAAAACATGGTAACGATAATTGAAATTAAGCTCTTCTAAATGGGGGTCATTGATTATAATTTCATATTTTTTCGAAACACGGACGACCTCTTCAAAACATTTACCATCATATTTTAGACCTAGATTATTCAAAATAATGTGCTCTGTATTACCACTTTATATCCACTGTTAGGACGCCTTCGGTCGGTCTCCTTTGACAAAAGTAGTGCTTCAGAAATTAAGAATGTTTTGGATCGGAACCTAGAAATGTTATTTAAAGATATAAACAAAAAAATTGATGGACATTACTTAAATTCTTAATTACCTTCGATCAAATGAAGGTAATATATTCTAAACATAAAGGAGGAAGTCAAAATTTTTCACGATCGCAATACTTTCCCGTACTAAATTGTGAGTAAACAATAAATTATTTTGTAGAACCTTAAAGATGAGCAAAATAGGCCTGAAACTTTGAAGAGGTGGGATAAAGATATGATAATATAAAAGCAATTAATATCTTTAATCAAGAAATCATCAGTAATAAATAATACTATAACCCAAAATACAGTAATTTCAACATATTGCTAAATAAATAAGCATCTTGATTTACGTATTTATATAAGAAGTACTTTGGATAAGTTACGAATAAAATCTACTTTTACAAATTTTAATGAACTTTTTTTTTTATGTTTCATTTCATTTTCACAATTATTATTCTATTAATTATTTTAAATTTATACTAAACTTTATGATCCTGCTCACAAATCTTAAGGATTTTGCTCTTTCTTAGGATGATATCATCAAAGGAAATAAAATGTTTTATTTCATAAATAAAAAATACAATAGATATGGCATACGGTCAAACACCATCAATGTAATATTCAACATTAAGCGTCATAGATAATAACTAATTTTTTTAATTTTTTTTTAATTGGTAATTCTATGATTAGTAAACTTATATTTATAAATATTTGTATATAAATATTATTTTATAACTAAAAAACAAAATAATAATAAATATATATATATATATATAATTGTTATTATTATTTAGCTAACTATAGTGTAATCTTCATTTCTCTACCTTTCAACATTCCAACAGTTCATTTCAACTTATTCCAATATGTTGAAATTACTTTATTTCGGGTAACTTACTGATATTATAAGTACTTTTCATAAGTTAAGAACAAAATCTACTTTTTACAAATTTTAATTTAAAATTATCATTCCATCAATTAGTTTAATTTTATATTAAACTATATAATCTTCTTCACCAATCTTAAGTATTTTGCTCTTTCTTAGAATGTTTTCACCAAAGAAAATAAAATGTTTCATTTCTTAAATAAAAGATATAATAGATATGGCATTCCGTCAATCACCATAAGTGCTATCAAGTACTATAAGTATTAAGCGTCATAGATGATACCTAATTTTCTTTTTTTAATGGAAATTCTATGATTAGTAAATATTCATGGCAAAATAAATTCTAGGAAGTCTAGGAGATTCAATTTCTAATGGAATTATATTTTTGTATAAACAAATTAAGCAATTATTGTTATTTTGTATTAAATATCTATCGAATTGTGAAACATATTTTTGAATTATTATAAAACAGAAAAAAATTGTGTAAACTATTACACAATTAAATAAGCAAGGCAAATTTATTATTACATTTATAATTATAATTTTAAAAACAAAAACATTATTAGTGTTAGGACAGACGAAGGCGTTAATAAGTCGAGGTCAGCAAAACGGTTTCCATTGAACTTGGAAGAGAATGCCTTGTCTAAAAATACAACATAGTTGCTCGGCTGGAGGTAGGTCCCACTATGTCGAGGTTGCCGCCTGGAATTCCATACCTTCCAGAAATTACCTTCCATTATTCTTTTGGGAAGAAATGTGAATAATGATCAACGACTATCGCTTTTCGTATTCTTAACTTTCGTGAAGATTAACATATTTTAAATGTTAACTGCTTCAAAAACTGACTCGGCGTAAAGTTCCTTTAGTTTTCACCTAAAAAATTAAGTAAAAAAAATTTAATTAAACTTATTTACTCTAGGTATATTGCATAGTTGTAGTTATTTATATTTAGAAATATTTGTCATTTGGCAGCACTTATTTTGGAAAATATATCTTCATTGTGCTTCAACCGATCAAAGAGGAAGGTGAAACTAAAAAATAAATAAAAGTATAAATATCATTACCATTTTACTAACTATAATTTAATTTCAATTTCTCTACTTTCAAATATAGGGATTTTTACATAAGGGATTCAATCCACAGTATATGAAAATAAATTACAGGCGGTTCTTGAACGGAATCAGGACTTAAACTTATAATATCTGCCATACGTTTACTTATCAATTTTTCCAGTTAGTTAAGGAGAAGTTAAAAACAAGAAAAAGAAAAAAAAACTTTACAAAAATAATCTAAATATTTGATATGGCTTAATTGTGGGTTATATGAAGTAGTATAAAATTAGGTTGATGAGAAAAGTATTTTTTTTTTTATTCATAAACTTAATTTTATATTAAATTTCAATCAACCGATAATTATGCTATACCAAATAGATATTTTTGTTTCAAATTTAATCTTTCTAATAGAAGGTAGGTCGATTGGCACATATTTTAAATAACTGGGAACAACATTGTAGTTAAATCTGAATCAAATATGTACGATAGTATTTATGTTAAATTTGAAAAATATGAATCTAAATTTGAGTAATGTTTAATGAAATAATCACAAAACTCAGGAAAATATTTAATGAAAGTATAATGATTCAAAGAGCCATAAAGGATGTCAAACTTATCTTAATCATTGGATCTCCAACCTTACTAGTCCTATGAAATCGAAACTTAAGTTTCACAAAGGCTCAAGTATTTATTCTAATCATGATTAATTTCAGTATTTTTTTCCTATCAGCCTCATCTGTATATATTCATGGAAACACTTGCATTCTCGCAGTGGACACAGCAGAATAAAAAACACAAGGGTTTTTTCACAACATGAAACAAGGAAAAAATATCTCATAAAAGATTCTATTTCTAAAATATTTTTTTTTATAAAAAAAAAGGTTGCTCTAACCAAATGTTGTGAATCACTATGTATTAAGGTAAATAGAAATAGCAATACCATGAACAATATAATGAAATGAACCGTTTATTTGAGTTGCCGAATATGTCGATAGAAGGATTTTTAGACAATTGGAGTAGGTTACCTATATGTTTTGTTAGTTTAACTATATGTTATTGTAGTCCATATTATAGCCCAGATATATTCTCAGCTCGTATTAAATTATAGTTTACTTATCACTTTAGTAATGATAAGAGACTTGGAAAATCGAAGATTTTATCCCAACAATGAATGATTTGATTTGTTTAATAATTAGCTACCTTTAAATATTTTATATTACCTATACATTTTTTAAAAGTTTTCCATATATCGCTTATTCCTTTTAACAACCTCATATCTAAAAAACTTTAATGAGATGTCAATTTAAATGTTATATGTAAAATAAAACTTGTTCAAAATATGTATTAGGCCTACGAGAATACTTTTTATTAATTTGCAGATCGTTTTCGATAACTGCTGATTTTTTTTTTACTGCATGAAGGTGAAAGCATTATAAAATTTTCAAATTATTAATAAGTAGTATATTTTGATTTGTGGCATTCTTTTTTTTAATATTTCATGCATGTGGAATAAGTTAAAAAATTTATGATTTTGCAAGGATATAGGTAGTACATTTTCAGAAACAATCCTTAACCAAAAATAGAGTTTTCTTTTTATTGAGATCTGACGTTGTTGAAAGGAATGAGCGATAGGTATATCATAGCCCAAATTACTAAATTTATAGGAAAAAAAAAAGGATAACAAAAATTACAAACATGAAACCTGTCCTTAATATTATTCTTAGAAATATAATTATCTTTTTAAATTATTAACATTTTTTACAAAAAAAAGTTTACGCTTTTTTGACGATTTTTTGTCTGCCATTGAAATTATTGGAAGGAAACATCGCACAGTAAAAAAAAAAAAAATTGGATGTTCATTCAATAATGCTTATTTTATATTTTTAATACTCTTTTCTATTAGGCAACATAATTTACTATTGAATTCGCCATATAAAATAATGCGGCCAACGATTTTTGGTAAATACAGTAATTTTTTTACTTTCACTTACCTATATATGAAATATATAGTAAGTGGAAGTATTGCGATCGTGAAAATTTTCGACTTCCGGTTTTCAACGGAAATACACGTTTTGGGATCCCCTGAGTCAAAATAACCAAGTCCCGCGAAATGGTCTGTGTGTGTGTGTGTCTGTCTGTGTGTGTGTGTGTGAACAGACTAGCTCAAAAACTATAAACCGTGCGAACCTGAAATTGGGTATTTAGAGTATGTATAAGCCCGCGATGTGACAGCAAAAATTTCATCAAATTTGCTCAAAGGGAGGGGGTACTTTATTTAATAACTTTTTAAGTTTTTTTCGATTTTCTCAAAAACGGCTCTAACGATTTTGATTAAACTGAGTATTTGATCTATTTATATGCCTGAAATATGACTGTAAAAATTTCATCAAAATTGATCAACCGGAGGGGGGACTTTACTTAATAAATTTTGTATCATTTTCACATGTTTTTTTTTATTTACTCAAAAACGGTTTTAACGATTTTGATCAAACTTGGTATTTGATGTATTTATATGCCAGAGATGTGATAACCAACATTTCATCACAATTGATCAACCGGAGGGGGGACTTTACTTAATAAATTTTTTATCATTTTCACGTGTTTTTTTTTATTTACTCAAAAACGGTTTTAACGATTTTGATCAAACTTGGTATTTGATGTATTTATATGACAAAAATGTGATAACCAACATTTCATCACAATTGATCAACCGGAGGGGGGACTTTACTTAATAAATTTTTTATCATTTTCACGTGTTTTTTTTTATTTACTCAAAAACGGTTTTAACGATTTTGATCAAACTTGGTATTTGATGTATTTATATGACAAAAATGTGATAACCAACATTTCATCACAATTGATCAACCGGAGGGGGGACTTTACTTAATAAATTTTGTATCATTTTCATGTGTTTTTTTTATTTACTCAAAAACGCTTTTAACGATTTTGATCAAACTTGGTATTTGATGTACTTATCTGCCAAAGATGTGATAACCAACATTTCATCACAATTGATTAACCAGAGGGGGGACTTTACTTAATAAATTTTGTATCATTTTCACGGGTTTTTTTTATTTACTCAAAAACGGCTTTAACGATTAACAAAAATAAGATATGAATGTAGAAAAATGTGTGACTTTGGGAAATGATATTTAGCAAAACACGTCAATTACTAATCTAAGTAAGTTGGTAAGTGAAAGTTGTGTGTTGCGCGCACGCACCAGATTTTTTTAATGTTCTTTTGTGTACTTAAGCAACGATTTAAGACTTAGTACTCTTTTTAATGAACTGTACTGATTTTACAGACGGTATCAATAGTTCATAATCCTCTAAAAATAAAAGAATATTAAGCATGATTCGCAATTAATTCTCTATCAAATTGTATCATACTTTTAGAAGCATTAAAAAAAAATGTACTTCTTTCGTTTCAGATATAATTAGTCATTCAATTTTTAACAAACGTTTAAAAGATTGTTTGCTGATTAATGTTCTATTTCTTTTCATATCAGGCTAAAAGAGTGTTACGAAACGCCACCGAAAAGTACAAAATAATTCCCTTTTTCTTCACTTAAAATCAGGTCAAGGCTTTGAGTGTAGTAGATGTTATGGATCGCTTAATATAGTAGATCATTATTATATTATCGAAAAAGAATTTTAAATTTGTCTGGATTTAATTTTAGAATTGGATTTAAGATTTTGTCTGAATAAAAACCCGTATGACAGTCTTAGTGTAAGTACGATTCAGAGTTTTATTTTTTGGTAATGAATTATCGCATATGCAGTTAAACGCAGTCTATTTGACCTTAGACATTGCACAAAACTCAAGCACTGTTAAGAAATGGATAATTTTTTTATTTATTTATAGAAGCCTCATATTGGAATGAGGTTTTAAATGACATTATTGTTCTTTTCAATTAAACATTTGCATACAAAGAGGCTGGATGCATCAGGCGGAAAAACTACGATGATCTGATTTAAAGGTTCATTTACTTACTTACTTACTTAGGTACACAGCAAACCGAATAATAAAGAATAAAAACCCCGAAGAATAAAAACCCATCTGATTTTACATACATGCGTACCTAGACGGAGTCATAAATTTCAATTGTCAAGTTAGACCCAATCCTTCAATGCAGTATACTCATTTTACGTATTTACTTTCAAAATGTGAAAAATCAATTAATTTTTCTTTTTTGTTCGATTTCAAAATAAAAAAATTATAGTATGGTTAAAATAAACATTAAAAAAAAAATATTAACTCGCTCTACAAAACACAAAGCTACAAAGAAGGCTGAAAGTCATTTTAAAAAAATTGTATCGATAACTAACATATTCAAAATTAAAAACAAAATCGTGCATATTTATACAATACAAATCAAACATCAGATAAAGTCTCTTTTTCGACTTATGAGCAAGGGTTGAAGCAATAAATGTTATAGAAGGTAACAGTTTGTTTGGAACCTAGGAAATCGTGAATGAGCAGAAAGAGAAGCCAAACTAATTAGTGTTTGTTGTTGTAAAATTTAAAAATTTACACGAAAAAAAAAATGAATTTCTGAAAAAAAATAATAAAATCCGGTGCGATGCGCGCAACACACAACTATAACTTACCAACATACTTTGATTAGAAATTGACATGTTTTGTTAAACGCCATTTCTCAAAGTCACACATTTTCCCACATTTATTCACTAATATTTTCGTTTGTATTTGTTCTAAACAAGTTTTTACTTGTGAATATTCCGCAATGCAACCATAATAATCCAATTCGTCTGATTTTATAATTCTCTATGTAGTTGTTGAAAACTTCATGTAGGTACCATGAAACATATAATTTCCATTAACTGAGCAGAACTCTTTAATTATTAGCATCGTCTGTCATTAAAAACGTACTGCGCATGCGTGGGCTCAACGTGTTTTATGAGTTGACGGAATATTTTTTTTTTTTTCTCTTGTCTACTTGATTTTTTTTATGTTTCAAATTTAGCCATTTCTTATTTTTAGGCAAAACGAGAAACAGATAATTTCTCCATATAAACAAAACAAAGGTATTTTAGGTAAACTAAAAAGGTCCCCTATTTAAGAAGGCCCCTCAAAACATTTTAATAATGATAAACAGGGATAGGATTTTTATGTAATAGAAAATCCGAAATATGTACATAAATATGGGCGTATATTTGCAAATATATGTAATAATAATAAAAAAAATCACAAATTAGAAGTATTAGAAAGATTCTCTAAAGCGAGTATGCTTTATGGTTAACTGATTCAAATTCAAAGTTCTGAATTTATAGGTAAAAATATATGTCTATGTTGCCATCAACTAAGTGGAGATCTAATATTGTTAATACTTTTGGACACCTATGTATCTTCGGTTGAGTTAACTGTACCTCCCTGATTGTACTTATTCATTGATATTTAAATACCTAATGATATTCAGAAATGTATCTATAAAAAAAATGTCATTATAATAAAATTACCTAATAATTACATATACAGTAGGTGTTAAAACCCCGATGCTATTCAATACAGAAATTAGTCGTGTTTTCTTCTTTATGAACGCCCCACGAAAATTCTCATAGATAAGAGATTCTAGAAACTTCTAAACAGTTAAAGGTTCCATTCTATACGAAACTTTTTTCAAGCAAATAATAGAATAACATTTCCACTAGGTTAAACGGATATATGCTCATTATCACTCAATTTTTTGCATGGCATTATTCCAAAATTATGCATATGTATCTTACACCTTCTTCTGAAGTGGACCATTCCACATATTGTTCATATCATGTTATGGTCAAAAATTGTACTTATGAAAATAACACTATATGAAGTGTTCAAACGTAAAAATTTACTAAAATAATTTTTTTTTTTTATTTAGTAAGTTAGTCAATGATAAACTCAATATCTGAAACGGCATTCTTCTCTCTTAGTAGTTTTCTCTTTTTTCAGATTAAATTAAGTTATTCAAAAAATCTTTACTCTTTATAATCACAAGCTTTTTTGAAATTACAGCAAAAAATAAAACACAGATATGCACACAGACACGCGCGGAAGTGATAAAAAAAGCAAAATGGTAGGTTATACGAAATAATGGGATGGACCTGGTGACAAAAAGTACCGTACTTTGCATGGAAAATATAAAGAAAAAATCTTTTAAAGAATCAATACAATTATACTTTAAAACTTTAAAATAAATACCAATAGAAAAATATATATTTTAAATAAGTATTTTAAAAGAGGAAAGATTGACCACGGCAGAGAATCAAACCCTGCATTTTTTCTCTCCCGACCGTGGACAATCTTGTCACTTCTAACAAAATTGTGTATAATTATAAATTATATCATTTAAGAAATAAAAACTGAATATGACTTATTCTCAATAAAACCCCTATCGCAGTCTTAGTATATATTTAAAAATATATTTAAAAAATATAATAGTCTATATTTATGTAAATAGCCTAAAAATGTGTAATGAATAGGAGGAGGTGGAGAGTTTTGAGTACTTTGACCTCGATACGTTTCCGTCAACTTTACCGAATCTGAAGTGGACAATTTAGGTCGGTAGGTCTAGGGTTACTTCTTCTTCCTTTTTTTTCTGCATGGGTTTCCAAAGAGTCCTCAACTCCTGGATAACGGAACGCTGGGCGGACCTCACTGAAAAGCGTAAAGATGAGTGGATATGGTACAGGATGTTCCCTCTTCTAGGTTCCCAGATCCCAACGCAGATAGGATAACAAAAAAAAAAAAAGTAGGTAAGATGAAAATATTACCTGATGTTCTCAGAGGGAAAGCTGGCCAAACAAATAAAATAAAATAAAGGCTAGGGTAGGGAAGTTCTATGTATCATACATACCGTCGTTATTACACTCACTATACTATAACGCGAAATAAAACCATATGATTTTGTCTGTCAGATTGAAAGGTGTTCTTCACTTTTTATTGGAATAATTACCCAACTGTTTTAGTACATGTTCTGCAATGTACGAGAATCTTCTAGAATGTTTTTTTCAGATTAAACATGAGAAGCAATGGACTAGAGTGTTACTCGCTGTTTACATCGAAGCACATGATTAATTTTGTGTTACTGCATTGCTGCAAGAAGTTACAGTTTGTAACGTTGTTAATAATTTGAGTTATTATTGTTAATAATTCAATTAGTTACGTGAATTATTATTTTCTTCAAATAATTTTTTTTTTAACGAACAACAGTGTTACATTACTTTCATTACTTCAGTATTAAGTTTTATGAAGAGATTTCGTTTATTACTAAATACATCCAGCCTAATGGATTTGAAATGATTGGGCAGCGGTCATGAAGTTTCCCCTCTCTTTACTGCCATATAATGTGCAGATTTTAATACAATTCATCATATTAATCTATTTGTGAAACATTTTAATCGAACTTTCAAATTTTATCACCAATTAATAATATAATAAACTAACATATAATAATTATGATATAGAGTTTGAGATTAGCAATCCAGTGAGGGCATTTCAAAATAGTCATAAGAGTAATATTGAATCTTCCAATATAGAATCAATAAAGTATTTACTTCAATAAATAAATTAGGAAAAATAAATACCCAAAAAATAAAGTCTTGAGGCGATTTTATACGTTTAAATTTTTGGAACGAAGCTTGTATTGTTACTTTCACTTACCTATATATGAAATATATAGTAAGTGGAAGTATTGCGATCGTGAAAATTTTCGACTTCCGGTTTTCAACGGAAGTACAAGTTTTGGGGTCCCCTGAGTCTGAAATGGTCTGTGTGTGTGTGTGTGTGTGTGTGTGTGTGTGTGTGTGTGTGTGTGTGTGTGTGTGTGTGTGTGTGTGTGTGTGTGTGTGTGTGTGTGTGTGTGTGAACAGACTAGCTCAAAAACTATAAACCGTGCGAACCTGATATTGGGTATTTAGAGTATGTATAAGCCCGCGATGTGACAGCAAAAATTTCATCAAATTTGCTCAAAGGGAGGGGGTACTTTATTTAATAAATTTTTAAGTTTTTTTCGATTTTCTCAAAAACGGCTGTAACGATTTTGATTAAACTGAATGTTTGATCTATTTATATGCCTGAAATATGACTGTAAAAATTTCATCAAAATTGATCAACCGGAGGGGGGACTTTACTTAATAAATTTTGTATCATTTTCACATGTTTTTTTTATTTACTCAAAAACGGTTTTAACAATTTTGATCAAACTTGGTATTTGATGTATTTATATGCCAAAGATGTGATAACCAACATTTCATCACAATTGATCAACCGGAGGGGGGACTTTACTTAATAAATTTTTTATCATTTTCACGTGTTTTTTTTATTTACTCAAAAACGTTTTTAACGATTTTGATCAAACTTGGTATTTGATGTATTTATATGCCCGAGATATGACTGTAAAAAGTTCATCAAAATTGATCTTCGGGAGGGGGGACTTCACTTAATAAATTTTGTATCATTTTCACGGGGTTTTTTATTTACTCAAAAACGGCTTTAACCATTAACAAAAATAAGATATGAATGTAGAAAAATGTGTGACTTTGGGAAATGATATTTAGCAAAACACGTCAATTTCTAATCTAAGTTGGTAAGTGAAAGTTGTGTGTTGCGCGCACGCACCAGATTTTTGTCTTTCCATTTGTTTAAAACACCTGCGTAGTTTTTTTATATTTCATTCCCATGCCACAGTTAAACGGGGTAATCAATTATTTTTCTTTCTCTTACTCTTTTTCCGTTAGAGTAAAATTTATCCTTATTATTTTTTATTCTTTTCATATTCGCACTAATGTCATGGAAGAAATTTGCTCGATTGATAACGTTTCAAGAAATGAGCCAACATCTGAGGAGTTTCTGATGAAATAATCAACTGTTTAAATTCCAAAGATTTTTTTATTTTTATTTTTTATTTATCTACATGTCAATGACTAAAACACAGACAAACATAGCAGTCAAACCTAAATTTCCGAAGAATATTTGCATCAATTTCACTCCCAAAGAATGTTTTTTTAAACTCATCTCAATATCCCTTTGATTTTAGTTGTATTAAAAAATAAGGTAGCAGTATTTCATAATAAATTAGTATTGAGGTTAGAAAAAAATAGCATGTAGTGTACACATTTTAATTATTTCAAAAAACAATTACGTTTTAACTGAATATTTTCAGCAGTATTATGCGTGTTAACTACAATGCCCACTGTAGATTTGGGAAGACGCAATGAACATATCATTATTTTTTGATAATAAACATGAAATAATATGTCATAAGCATTTCTCTCCCATTCTTAAAAAGACGTGATAATCGTGGATTTGTAGTTTTTAATGTAATCAAAATTTTAATGAAAGAATTGCAAAAATACTTTATCGAAAATATTTTCCGATATATGACTTCTCCCAATCTTAGGAATATATAAAGATTCAAGAGGAAATTTAAGTTATTTCAGGTTTATTTATAACAAAAAGGCATATCAGGTTTATTTATAATAAATATATTTTAAAAAAATTGATTATGAATGAAAGGTTGCTGCGAAGTTTTGTCGAACCAGGAAAGCATCACCAACTTATTTCAAGTTATATTCCCACGACCCAACATCAGAGAAATTTAACTTGAAATAATTCAGAATCAATGTAAATATGGCGACTGAGAGCAAATAATGTTAAAAAAAAAGCGGTTATGATAATTAATATTATGAAAATAAAATATTTAAAAATAATATTTGAATCAGACGTTGGTCTTTCCCATTTGGGGAAGGAGATAATTTCCAAGGAATTCCGAAACAGGACTCACACTGTCGTAGATAGCTAATCTTAAGTTATGTGATTAATATAAATAAACATTTAAAATAGTTTACTGAATTCTTGTTTGATTTAAATAATAGCAATAATTATCGGAGAAAACCACGTACGAATCAATAAAAAAAAAATAAATATTGGTCACCGAAACAAAACAATAAATCCTAATCCCGCAACCATAATTACTTCAATTCTTAAATCGTTAAGATTTATTTCAATGTGATGTAAACTCACTCACACACGGGATAGTTTTTCCACGACAGTCGATAGTTAATACTCAGTTTATTAGTGAAAACTCAACCAATAAAATTCATGATCACATTTCATTAAAGGTAAGAGTGGCATTCAATACATCTAAAGGTCCGAAATCTGGTTTATATCTATATACTGCTGATTTAATGAAAAAATAGCATCTATTTATATATATATTTTTATAGACCCACAACCACATATATGCGTAAATGTCTGTAAATAAAAACAATTAAATAGGAAATCGAATAACTTCTTAAACTAACAATAAGTTTAAGTTGCACATTTATATTCAGGAACATACTGGCAAGTGTATTATTGAATTATAGATGTTGGCAATTTATATTTACAATGTAGTATCAAGACGTCAACATCTATTAGGGGGGTGTATTGTCATCCAACAATTAAATTATTTAAAAAATCAACATCTTTTCAATAACCAATTTTTTCGGGAATAATATTACATTTTTGTTTTGGCTTTTTAATTAACGTCAATCAATGCCACTGTGGCTAATTGGATGATGCTACATTGCGGGTCTAAAATTTTTGCCTATCCAGGTATAATTAGGATAGGGATCATAAACGAGAACTTGGCATCGGACAGTAGTACATTTATTCGGCGATCTGATTTTCAAATAATCGCTTATATATTCAACGATTTTTTCAAATTAAATTTACAAATATATATTCAATTATCTTTTAACCATTGTTATTTTTGAAAATAGGTAGTAATCTTGAGTTATTTTTTATTTATTTAAAGAAAAAATATCTTTTTACCTCCTAAACCTGGGATGATTATAAGTCTTTTAGATTCAGTAGGTGGATCCTGTGTTGGCATCTGGCATACAGAATCTCTGCAAGTGTGGGCTGTGATCAACATTTCCATCTCTGCCTTGTCGAGGAGGAACTCTTTTTGTTGGAAAGGGACTTCCTCCGGATACGGTGGCCGCCAAGAGAAGAATATTAAGCAGCTAAGTTCTAAGCATAAATCACGAACAGTATGTGTAGTGGCATTGAAACAATTTTGAACAATCGCGATTGAAGCGTTTGCGAAAATCCCTAATAGTATAAAAATACAAATATAGAATACAAACACAAATTTGTACAATACAAAATTGTGTCATTTACATACTTTACTAACTTTAAGACAACCAGTAGCCAAAGTTAAGACTCACTCCTCATCATCACCAAAAAGCATCCTGTTTTGTTTTTTTGTCTATCTCAAAAGGTAAAATGAAAACTATTGAGCATTGCCCTTGAGTTGCGTTTACTCATCATGAATATTTTTTATTTAATATGTTATTAAATAAAAAATATTATTCATGATGAGTAAACGCAACTCAAGGGCAATGCTCAATAGTTTAATATATTATTGTTGCTTAGCTGCGACAGTTGCGAATATAAATATGAAGCAAAAAAAAAAAAAAATAAATAAATATATTATTAAAAGATTTTAATTTATTCTTAAACGCTTTCATTCGTTCTTTAACGTTTTAACGTTTAAAGCTGTTATGGCTAATCGGAAAAAGTTTTTTCTTTCCTTACCCTTTCTCGCTATTTTAGACCATGCGGGGGTTTCCGGGCCAGGGAGGAGGATAGGTGATCAATGCCGAGTATTGTTTAATGTATCCTGGTACCGTGTTTTTAACTGGCTTAAAATGGATTAAATATCTTCGACAATAAACATTGTCAAACCCATAAGTGCTGTCGTCAGATCCCTAAACTTTGCCTATCCTGGTATAATTAGGAGCTTTAGAGAGTGCCTGACATAACAGAGATACTTCCATTTTCAGTCACATCGCATAACAGCAAAGCAAAGGTTTTTTTACTACCTTTAAAAAAATAAATAGCCCACGATTTTTTACTCCCTTTAAAAATCGTAGGGCTACCTGATGGGCTACGAACCTATGACTTGAGGTTAGTAGACGTTATGGTTAGTAGGGTTATGTTCCTAACAACTACACCACAGGCTAAATATGAAACAAACCCTTCAGAAATATGAAATATAATTAACACCAAAAGAACATTTTTTCTAAATTATGCTGAATAATACATTTTTAAAGGCATTGAACATTGTTTGTGTATCTAATACACATTAAAGGATGTCATAATAAAAAACTAATTGCGGCTGATTTATTTTTTTAGTTTTGACTCATTAATTTTCCAGAGATTGGTTACCGAGGGGGCCACTGCTGGGCGCGAATCTATGACCTTTAGTAATGTAGGTTGCCATGCTAACCACTATTCCACAGGTGACCCCCTTACTCATATGTATTTTAAATTAGGGCCTTTACTATTCATGAAATGTAAAAAAAAAAGTGCGCCCCCCCCTCTACTGATCCATCATGGAATCGTGGTAGTTCTTGCTACTTATAAGGGTATGTTTGATATACGAAAGGTATATCCAATGCCTTATAAAGGTTATAATGCTCATAACAATAAATCATAAACTTAGTAAACATTTGTATTTAATTTATATTATAAATCAAGAAATTTACTGAAATATCCTAATGAAAACTCATTCTTTTGAATAGTTAGGGATATCTGAGACTATTATGTTAAGCAGAGTAATGTAAATTCCTAAAAAACGAAAACAAAAACCAACTAACATATTACTTTTTTATGATGATTTTATAAAATGTAACCCCTCAATCTAAATCTCGAATCTTCATTTTTTATTCACTACCACCATTAGCTGAATTAATAGTAAATATAAAAAGATATTTCCAAATGCTCGTAAATCAAATATGGACGTAGAAGACAAAAGAACTATCTTAAAAAAAGTGTTGACTTTTCTTTTATCCCACGTCCGCCTTAGGTTTATAACAAACACACAAACAAGCATAAAGTTTTCATGAATTAGGATGATTTATATTCAGCATTTTCATGCGAATCCTCTTTATTTTCGTTTCGATCTAAACATGTGGAACTTCGTCAGGCTTGTTGAGTCCAGAATAATATTACTCTGCGCTGTAGAGTTATACTGCTCTAGAAATGCTACTAGCGCTGTATTACTCTGGACTCCACAAGTCCTGACGAAGATCCGCAAGCATAGATCGAAACGATGGCTCTCCGAAAAAAGAAAATTCGACTATTAAACATATTAATCTCAAAGAAAACAGTTGACCATTACACACTTATAAATCTTCATGAATTAGTGTCAAAATCTTTTGGAAAAATTTATAAATTTACGTTTCCCTAATCAAATCTCAGTGCTTTTCTTTCTCACTATTCGATATGAAACGTGTCATCCTATTCACCTCGAAAATTGTACGATTCTGGTAAAGTTAAATTAAATTCATATTTGATATTAAATATAATAAAGAAATGAAAATATTTCAAGAATAAAAGTCAAAAACTACGTCATATTCATAATTGAAACACATATTTTGAAATATTTGAAAATCTGAGCTCATAACAATTACTTAACAACAAAGCATTAAACAGCATGGAACAGGTGCAGTCGTTTGTAAACTTTAAATGGTGCAGTTTGAATTACATTTTTTTTTTTTTATTGTAACAAACTTTAATAGTAATTTGTAACATTACATGAAATACAGACCTTTACATAAAGCCACTTAACGACCTACAAACTGACTTCTTCAAGGCTACGACCCACATGTCCGTTAACTTTCTGAAAATTAACTGCACTAGTACTTCCACATTAGTTTTATTCTAAAATTTGAAGTCAGAGTAGTTGCATATAATTTAGTTATTGGCTATAGTTCATCAAAGAGCGAATGAAGAATTACAAATTTAGAAAAACTAAGGGAATGAAATTAAGGGGCTGTTCCGATGTTATCGAGGCTGGTTTTCTGAATATTGCCCCTACCAAAAAAACATTAAATTTTACAGTATCTATTCTCCCATCCATGTTTCTGAGTATACCTAAAGTATCTCCACGCTACAATTATTAAAAAGCATCAGAAAAAGGTATAAGGAATAAGCGTTTCTATCTCCTGATTATGATAATATTGATCATATGAATCGCGATATTATCGTTAGTTTATAAGTTTAGATTCTTCAGCTAAACAACATTTGTCAACATTAAGCAATCCTTGTAAATAATTTAAAATAAAAGAGATCCAAATAAACCAAATTTCCGATATGTTGATAAATGAGAATGACGGATTACATCAAGCCACCAATTTTCGTCCAATATACCTCCACAAAATAGTTTTTCCCCATACTTTTCTCTTTCCTAGTATGCTTCAAATCGTTTACTTTCTTTACAATAAAAAAAACCTAGGGAGTTCTGAAATATTTTGCACTATATATCACTGTTATTTTTATAAATTATTTTTGTTTAAATATAAATAGTGTGTCTCATTAATACCTTGATATTTTTTATTCAAAATTTACGCTTTGATATTAAACATAATAAAGAAATGAAAATATTTCTAGAATAAAAGTCAAAAACTACGCCATAAACGTAATGGATATACATATTTTGAAATATTTGTTAACATCAGCTCATAACAATTATTTAAGACGGAAGGATTAAATAGCATGGAACATTTGCACTCGTTTGTAAACTTTAAATAAGAAAGTAATTTCAAACTGCACCATTTAGTTTGAAATTACTTTTTTTTTTATTGTAACAAACTTTAATAGTAATTTTCAACATTACATGAAATGAACATCTTTATATAACGCCTTTACAACTTAGTAACTAACTTATTCAAGGTTATAACCCACATGTCTGTTACCTTCTGAAACGATACTGCAACAGTACCTATTAATTTTATACTAAGCTTTGAAGTCAAATTAGTATGCCGCAATACGCCCATGTTACTAACTTTTCCATACATCTAATTGAGTGATTATTGTCTATGTTGAATCAAAGAGCGAATGAAGAATTACAAGCTTAATAAAAAAAAAAAAAACTGTAATCCTACGGGGCAGTTCCGATGTTGTCGAAGCCTGTTTTCTGAATCTTTCCCCCACCAAAAAAACATTAAACTTTACAGTATCCATTCTCCCATCTATGTTTTTGTTTATCCCTAAAGCATTTGCCATCGGTAATAACTTTCCACTGATTCCATCTGCAGATTAAATCAATACTTCGATAATTCGACTCAGGTTCGCTCCGTAACATAGTAGGCCAGATAGTCAGATAGTATATGAATTATTCATTCATCACGTCTTTCCTTGGGTTACATGCCCTGTATTGTTATATAACACATGTTATCCAGATGTATTTAAATATTTTATTTTCGTAAAACTTATACAACTACTGTTCTTCGATTTATTATTATATTGAAGCATGGAAATGCAAAAGGGTATAAGTGCCTTTGAGAAAAATTTTCAGAAATGATATGGCTTATACCCACTAGGTGAACTACGTTCGGCGCTTAAACCCACGCTATCTTTCAAACCCTCAATGAACTCCTTTCTAACAACTAAAAATTAATTATATCCATTTTTGAAGAATGGTTTTGACACACATAACAATTTGGCAAAAAACAATCTCTATTTTTTTGGGACTTATACCCTTATGCATTTCCACGCTTCAATTATTAAATAGCAGCAGAAAAAGGATAATAAATTATATCACAGAAAAGGAATAAGCATTTCTATCTCCTGATTATCATGGTATCGATCATCTGAATCGCGATAATATTCTAATTTCATAAGTTTAGATTTTTACTTCAGTTCTTCAGCTAAACAATATTTGTCATATATCAATCCTTTTATATAATTTAAAATAGAAGAGGTCAAATAAACCAGGTTCCGATATGTTGATAAGTGAGAATGACGGATAACATCAAGCCACCAATTTCCGTCCAACAAACCTCCACAAAATAGAGTTATTCCTCTTACTTTACCTGTGCATTAAATCCTTGTATGCTTCAAATCGTTTACTTTCTTTACAATAAAAAACCTAGGTTGTTATGAAATATTTCGCTCTATATACCACACTTATTTTTATAAAATCTTGTTGTTTAAATACAAATAGTTTGACTGAATAACACCTCCAAATTTTTTATTCAAAATTTGTTGACGAAACAACTTTTTTTTTTGTGAATAACACAATCCTTCAGTACATTAGTTTATTTGTTTTATTTTTTAAAATAGAAACGTCATTTTTGTTTTAATAGGAAAATTAATGATGTCTATGATAAAATAATTGGTGAATAACACTCTTAGTAAGGACGTGCAGAAAGCTAAACATTTAATAGGAATCTAGAAACCTTATTTAGTAAGTACAATAATATTGACAATTTTTTAGGCAATTAATGTTGTGCACAATTTTGTTTTATTCAACTCTAACGGAGCTGTCCAAACAAATTTTTATGCTCTTTTACTGTGAATGTGTCATAATGTCAGTATTTATAATTGTTTTAATAAATGGTGAAAATGGATTTTTTGGATAATGCCTAATTATTTCTATATTTTATATTCAAAATTTGTTGATGAAATGCTTATTTTATTTTTTCTTTTATTTCAGGTAATGACGTGCAGAAATAAAAAAAATTAATAGGAATTCTCAAACCTTTAGTGAGTACGATGATATCAACAATTTTTTTTATAACCAATTTGGTTATTTTATTGGAGATGATTTTATCTCTTTTATTGTAAATTTTTGATTACGTCAGTTTTTTGTTCCTTCGGAATCCCTTAAGAATTATTTAGGGGCCCGGTGTGGCTGTGCGGTAAAGCGCCATCCATACTCCCATGCCGGAGCTGCGGGTTCGAGTCCCGCCCTGGGTGGTGCTTTTCTTTCGTAGGAAAAGTATCACCCAGTGCCAAGGGTGTTTGTATGGGCAATATAGGGCTTCAGTAGAAGCCTTAAAGTCCCCCCCCCCCAAAAAAAAAGAAAAAAAAGAATTATTTAATAATTATGACAGAGGATACCAGTTGCTACTTACTTTTGCTACGAAAATCAAATTAATAATTTTTCTCTCTGAAATTAAAGATCTAAAGAAGATAAATATTTTGGACTTCGGAAAAGTTTCTGATTCTGTTTTAGGCTGTGAATTGATGTTAGCACCGATTTTTATAAACATAGTCACACAGTTACTAAATTAGTTATACAGGTCGACAACAAGACGGTTACAACTAAGAAATTTTTTTTTTTTTTTTTAATAATTTGTTTTTTGAAGAGAAAAGATTGGGCTCCGCCGGAAGACCCGGGTTCGACTTCCGGCGGAGCCCAATCTTTTCTTTTCAAAAATAAATTATTTAAAACACGGTGGTTACCCACAAAAATGGATTAAATTAATATAGAACAATTTAAAAATTGACGATCGTCAAGAGATGCCCAAAATTGGACAAAACCCAGGTTCAAAAAAAGGGGGGACAAAAAAGGGGCGGAGCCCAATCTTTTCTTTTCAAAAAATAAATTATTTAGAACAAGGTGGTTTCCACAAAAATAGATTAAATTAATATAAAATTATTTTTGTTTTGGATAAACACATGTTTATCCATTTAACAACATTTAAACTGCACTTTTAATTTTACTATATTTCCACAAACAGCCTCTAGAAAAGATAGTCTTAGATTACAAATACTATACCATTGGAGCAGATACAACAACTGGTATTAACTGTAACTAAAACCAAGAATATTGTACTCTGCGCCTTACGCTAAGGGAACTATTAACACTATTGTACTGTATTGTGGCAATGTAGGTTTTGTCAATCTGATTCCAACGTTATAAATAACTCAAAATAGATATATTTTGTATATAGTTGTATATATAAAATAGATATAGTTGTATCTTCTTGCCGACTTGCGATATAATAGGAGTTATTATAGTGCCTCTAAGCACTGATGAATTCATAAAACTCATAAAAGTACCTGTATAGGTAGTATTAGACTATTTCTCCATGAAAATAGACCAACTATTTTACGTACGTAACTAGCTATTGCCTTCTAAGAAACAATGAATTGTCGAAGAGATATAACATAACTAATATTTAATAATAATAAAATAATTATAAAAATAAAATCGGCAAGCTAGCATAATAAATTCATTATAATAAATAAAGTCACTTATATTAACATTTACATAAGGTATAATGGAGTAGTAAGTTTTGTATCTAGCACCTTAGTGCGAAGCACCTGGTTTGTCCAGAAATGGTTTGGGTCCAATTGGACGTTGGAGCATAAATCAATTGGAGCTAATGTTGGGAATAATGAGCTCAATCGGGGCTGAGCAATGAAGGAAGTAGTTGCATTCGTTCCACCATGACGATTGTTGGTAACTACCCACATCCTACTCCCTAGCCTCCTTTGAAAGGAATGCGACCGAATGATTTATTTGGATGTCGATAACCAGAAAAGTTGGAGAAGGCTATGAACGTTTATGAACAGTGCCTAACTTAAAAAAAATTGGTTAAATGTAACAATTTCCTTATTTATCTTGGAACTTTCAGTGAAATATGTTTAAAATATTTAATTTCATATAAATAAAACAAACATAAAAACGTCGATTGTCATATGAAGACCTTAAAAGTCAAGGGGTCTAAATGACATTTTTGAAAGCAGAGTTAGATGCTGAATGTTGTAGTAAATGTGCTACTTTTTAGATTTAGATCGAATTAGATTTAATGACAGTGATAAGTTGATGCAATAAGTGTGTCAATAAACATTGCCGGATAAACCAAAAAAATATCAAAATAATTTTGCAACACCCCCCCCCCCCTCCTCGACCCAAAGCTTGTCCATGCTATGACATTTATGTTGAATAAACTGTCTACTAAAAACCAGAGAAAAAAATATGCTTCACTATTTTTCGATATTTACTTATTCTTCGATATAATACCTGTTCTTATCTTCGGAATGTAGGCAACTCTCACAAACCAAAGATCAGAAAAATCAGTCAAGCCGTTTTTGATTAATAAACGGTGAAACTAACACGACATGGTTTTGTAAATACACAATCGATAATAAATCCCGAAACTAAAAATGCTAAAAAAGTTAGAACTGTTATTGACAACATAACACCAGATTCATATTTTTTAATTAAAAAAAAAATGAATCTTCCAAATTATGAAACTTAAAAATATTTGTTCAAACTTTTCATATTGATTTACTTTCATATTATTTACTAAAAATGGAAAAAACGAAATCTTCCAAATTCCGCACATTGGTTCAACTCTTTTCTTGTTTTGACAGATATTTTTCTTCATTTTTTAAGCTCAAAAGCTGTACCACTACAACCCATGAGGGATCTTGGATACTGTGTAAGAAAGTCTTTTTCTTGGTCAACAGTCGTGCTCGGAGGTAATTTGAATTATGTAAAAAAAAATTAAAATATTTAATACAAAAAAATAATTCATTTAATTCAAAAAAATAATTCATTTAATTCCAATTTTCTTGTGTTTCCTTCCCCTTCCTCGCCGTTTAGGCTATACGGGGATTCCTGAGCCAGAGGAGAGAGCGGGGGATTAATGCTGAGTATTACTAAATGTATCCTGGCTCCGGGATTTGAACTGGCTATCTTCGGGTTCCTAATCACATGTTGGTTATCAGGGGCTAGGCGTATTTACTAACGCGTTTGCCCTCTCGACCATCCCAACATCACTAACTCAGTTAATACGTATTAAAAAATTCTCACAAAGACTGAGAATCATAAACTTAGTATATTTAAATGGAATATTTCATTTTGGACCCTTTCAAGTTTTAAACGATTTACAATATCTTACTCTAGGTCAACATGTCGTTGGACGGTAATTGTTGATAAAAACTACAATATGTTTATTATATTATTTTTGTAAAAGTTGAAAAATTGTTATCGATTTTAAATTAAATTACCTTCAAGTACATCAGAGTTCGAAAAATGGCACAAATCTAAGTTAACTGAGATTGATTATAAAATACACCAAAACTATTTGATTAGACAATTTTTTACATTTCTTAATACGATACTATAATTAGGGAGCTCAAAAAACATGCTTGACGCACAAGAGACTTGTATCGAAGTACTCTATATAATAACGTTAGGTATAGAATAAATATTAAACAAATAAAAATATATAATTTTTCGATTATGAACAAATACGCTGTACAACAAACAGTAACTGTATTGTACACTAATTCAATTATTTACACACTCAAAAGTTTCTCAATTTAGAAAGAAAATATGATATCGGTTTCGAAAACATTCATAGACGAAAGTGAAATATGAGTTTCGCTTAACTGACAGTGTAACAATAGTTATTGAATTTATAAAACTGTCAATAGAATGATTTCACTTTCGTCTAGCTGACAGTATAACACTTTTTCTCACATACACACACGCACCGTTGAAATGAAAAGTGATTTCCACTTGAAGAAAAACCTCTGTCCACGAATGATGATACGAGAAAGTGTGCTATTGAACGGCCCGATACCGAATCTAATATCATACGGTACGTGTGTCTTTCGAACAACTGAGAAAAAAAAAATTAAGATATTGAATTTAAAAAATATTAAGCGTTAAAAACTATCATCTTATCCTGATGATAGATAATACTACATCTTATCCTGATGATAGACAATAAAGATTTTGAAAATGATTGAACCACGTTTCTATATTTTATAAATAAGCTATACACTCATATTTCCTGGTTTTAGGCGTAAGTATTTTGAAAAGCTAAGGTTCATCTAGAATTCTAGTGGGCCATTGGGAAGGAAAGCTTTGTTTGACCCTCTGCATCTTGAGTATGTAGTGAGTAAACATTTTCTACAGCCAGTAAACAACTTCCTTGAACTCTTGGTCCAGAATTTCGAAGCGAAGGGTTTCTAAAATTCGAAAAATAAAATCAGAGAAAGGCAACTTGATGGAAATTTGCGTGATTATTTTACATAATCGTCCAGTTATAAATTTTAAAAAATGTATAGGATTTATATCATAATAAAATTGCTCAATATATGTTTCTATAATTAGTATGGGTTTACATAATTATAAAAAGAATAATTAATTACTACTTTAATGTTGTAATATTGCGAAAGGTTCAATGGATAAAATGTAACAATTAAAAATACACTCAGCCCTTCCAAGGTAGCCACTAATAAGTCCCAAAACAGTTCAGGTACATTTTAAATATATATACAGATACATGATACTGCAACTGCAATTTTAGATACATTTCTATTTAATATATAAGGAAGGAAATTCACTGATAACAACAATAGGATATTATTCCCACAATAATATCTAGAGAAGTAAACGTTAAATTTACTTTTACGTATCACTAACCCATAGCCTATTGCATTTTGAATTTGACAGAAACCAATTTGTAAATGAAAAACATACATGATCCATACATATTTACCTTTCATAAATTGTGAAAAATATAATAACAGGGATAGACAGGTGCATACATCAATACCGTCATCATTAGTAGGTTTTAGTTTTCGTCTATCGATCAATGTATTTTTCTCTTTTAGAAATAAATCATCAATTCCATATTCCTCAACCATCTAATATTTCTGTTCAAAAGTATATTGTAGGCGTATATTTTTTTTTCGTCTTTTTTTTCTTATATTTTTATCGGTTATCTATAAATAGCCCTGAAGAAGATCTGAATCTTGAGTCGAAACGTCGGCACAATATTAATACACATGATGTTTCATTAGACCGCTCCCCCAAAAAATTTTATTGCATATATTTCTACGTTAAACCATCTACCTCAATTATGTATTATATACAACTTATCGAAATGCTTATTTAAATAATCAATCTTTATTATTTTAATTTTTTTATCCCCATTACATAACAAATATTTTGGTATACCGATATGAATATCGACATCGACACCTGTCGATCTCTAGTTATTATATTTCGATCCCTAATTTAAACTTCATTATAGTTTCGGAAACACTTCCCAATAGAGCCGGTCCCCTCTACAAACTATTAGAACCCGAAATTCCATAAATTTATTATATCATTTGAAAGCTTATTAAATGCTATTTTCTGTAACACATATATAAATAAGGTAATTTTTTTTTTTTTTTAATATATATATTCTAGCTATATTCATTTTTATGATCAACGTTAAAATTTAATTTCACTGTATTGGATGTAAATCTAAATAAAACTCTGATAACCCAACAACCACTCATATGAGTTCATCATTAGAAGTGGAATTTCATCCTCTTTCCATTGATGTATAGTTGATTAGGCTGGTTGGAGAGAGATTTTTGCTCAAGGCATTTTTCTTGACCGTTTTTTACTTTAAAAAAATATATTTTTTGTGTTTAAGAATTTGTTTATCATGAAGGAAAATGATGTCATTAATAATTCTTGCATCATCTCATTCTCAATGAAATTTAGAATAAATTTTGAAATCTCCAGTTCAATTAATACCCATTCTACCGAGGAAATCCTTAGCATATACAAATGTGTTTTAAAATTCAGTCGTCATCGGAAATTCAAATGACTATAATTCTGAAATAACTAGTAGGAATTGGTTAAAATTTGGTACTTCTTCTTGTGGGTATGTAACAATATGTAAAAATTTTTATCAAAATCTGAGGGGTGCTAAGGAATAATATTGAAATTCGGCTGGATGATTTGACGAGGAATGGCGCGTATATATTATTCTTTGTAAACCATTATTTTCTTTTATGTTTTACTCTTTATAATAAAGGCCAAATTCATTCATAGTTTCGGGATATTTTTCGTTGTTTGTTTCCATTTCCTGGAACATGGACTCCATGAGCCTGTATGCTAGATAAAATCAACATGACTTAAGCTGTTGTAGAAGAAAAAAGAAAGAAGTAATACCAACACATTTTCTGATAGGATTACTCAGGCAAAAGGAGGAGGATGATGGATGGATTACACTTGCCGACAAAAAGAAAGAGGTTAAGGGCATGAATGGACTTGTCACTGGAGCCCCTGAGCTCACCGCTAGCCGACCACCATCATTTTTTGTACCTGTTTACCTCTGAGGTGGGGTACCCAAATGGGTTCGATGAACCTTCAAGCCGCATCCAGGAATTAAATCACTGTTACCTTTTAATAGCATCTTTCTTCCATTCCGTTTTACTCTCCATTACCGCTAATAACTGATCTCGCTGAATGCCGAGTCTCCAGGACTGCGTGTGGCAACTGGTTCTTACTCAAGGGAAAATATAGGATATAAAAGAGAGGTTAGAATGGAAGGGGGGAAAAAAAATCTGGTGCATGCGCGCAACACAGAACTTTCACTCACAACGCACTGTTTTGTTAATTGCCACTTCTCAAAATCGCACATTTTTCCACATTCATTTCTTATTTTTGTTTTTATTTTCTGTATAAAAAACAATATTTTTTTTTTATTATTATAAAAGTTTTTACTTGTGATACTTTGGCAGTGCAAGCATAATACTTCAAGTCGTCTGATTTTATAAATCTCTATGTAGTTGTTGAAAAATTCATTTAGTTACCATGAAACAAATAATTTCTTTTAAATGAACAGAACGGCTTTAATTATGAACAATGCGTGTACTCTGCATGCGTGGGCTCAACGTGCTTTGGGAGTTGACGGAATATTTGTTTTTTTCTCCTCTATAGGTTTACTTGATTTTTTTTCATATTTCTTATTTTTAGGCGTAACGAGAGACAGTTAATTTCTCTATATAAACAAAAACAAAGGTACTTTAGAGGAAAATAAAAAAATCTGGTGCGTGCGCGCAACACACAACTTTCACTTACCAACTTACTTAAATTAGAAGTTGACGTATTTTGCTAAATATCATTTCCCAAAGTCACACATTTTTCTACATTCATATCTTATTTTTGTTAATCGTTAAAGCCGTTATTGAGTAAATAAAAAAACCCGTGAAAATGATACAAAATTTAATAAGTAAAGTCCCCCCTTCGGTTGATCAATTTTGATGAAATGTTGGCTATCACATATTTGGCATATACATACATCAAATACCCAGTTTGATCAAAATCTTTAAAGCCGTTTTTGAGTAAATAAAAAAAAAACACGTGAAAATGATACAAAATTTATTAAGTAAAGTCCCCCCTCCGGTTAATCAATTTTGATGAAATTTTCACAGTCATATCTCGGTAATATACATACATCAAATACCCAATTTGATCAAAATCGTAAAAGCCGATTTAGAGTAAATAAAAAAAACACGTGAAAATGATACAAAATTTATTAAGTAAAGTCCCCCCTCCGGTTGATCAATTTTGATGAAATGTTGGCTATCACATATTTGGCATATACATACATCAAATACCCAGTTTGATCAAAATCTTTAAAGCCGTTTTTGAGTAAATAAAAAATACACGTGAAAATGATACAAAATTTATTAAGTAAAGTCCCCCCTCCGGTTAATCAATTTTGATGAAATTTTTACAGTCATATCTCGGGCATATTAATACATCAAATACTCAGTTTAATCAAAATCGTTAGAGCCGTTTTTGAGGAAAACGAAAAAAACCTAAAAAGTTATTAAGTATAGTACCCCCTCCCTTTAAGTAATTTTGATGAAATTTATGCTGTCACATCGCGGGCATATACCTACACTAAATACCCAATTTCAGGATCGCACGATGTATAGTTTTTGAGCTAGTCTGTTCACACACACACACACACACAGACACACAGACCATTTCGCGGGGCTTGGTCATTTCGACTCAGGGGACCCCAAAACGTGTATTTCCGTTGAAAACCGGAAGTGGAAATTTTTCACGATCGCAATACTTCCACTTACTATATATTTCATATATAGGTAAGTCAAAGTAAAAATAAAAACGGCCCCTCAGAACATTTTAATAATGATAAAGCTTGTCTGATATTAAAGAACACCTAATTTTCATTAAAAATGACGAATTTGATCAAAATCATTTGATCTATTCTGGATAAACTTGATAAAACGTGAAAATGAGACAAAATTTAATAGTAAACTGCCCCCTCTGGTTGATCAATTTTGATGAAATTTTTTCAGCTATATCTCGGGCATATTTATAGATCAAATACTCATTTTAATCAAAATCGTTAGAGCAGTTTTGGAGAAAATCGAAAAAAAACAAAGATATTAAATAAAGTACACCCTTCGTTCGACCAATTTTAATGAAATTTTTCACACACATACAAACCATTTCGCGGGACAGACTCAGGGGACCCCAAAACGTGGATTTCCGTTGAAAACCGGAAGTCGAAATCTTTCAGGATCGCAATACTTTCCCTATCTATATATTTCATACGTAGGTATGGGAAAGTAAAAAAACATTAATTCGGAATGTATTACAAAGAATATTGGTAGAAACGCATTTTTAATTACAGACCTGGGAAAGTGAAGGAATGGCCAATACAACTTCTTGATGATCATTGTCACAAAAGATAACTTTAGATAAACTTTTACATTGTCCTGAGAACCAAATTAGTGGTAGGTAACCACGTCGTGGAAAAATCTCAAAAGTCCTCGAAAAAACTATGAAACAACTATGTAAAGAATCAGAAATGTGAGTCAGTGATTCTTCAGTAACAAACAGACAGTGATTTATTGTAAAGTCTAAAAGTTAGGCTTTCTTAAATATAAACACAGCTCGGTCCAGAAAAAAACAACTCAAGAAATAAAAATTGATTTCAAAACATATAACAAGATATATTTAATATTTATTTAAGGTACTCACGTATTATTTGTGCGCATTGTAACCTACCCTCTTGTTACCGTATAGCTTGGCTATGCCATCATTGTGTATTGTTTGCGTATGTTATTATTATCTCATTTGATTGTTACATTAATATTGGTTAGTTTAAACTACTTTAAATACAACAATTTGGGTAGTTACTTTTTTCATAGAAGGTATCTTTTTACATAATATAAAACATAAAAAATATATTCTATTATATAAAATAGGATATATTGTTAATGTGAACTTTTCGTCACCACCATGCTAAAGTAACGAATATGCATAGGTTTTTAGTTGCACATTCGTTACTTTAACATGGTGACGACGATTTACGAGGTCAAATCATAGGGAGGAAAAAAATATTGGGGAACAGCTTAACAATGTATCAATGTCTTGATCTATACTAGATGAATTCCTATGGATGCGTGGTCATATTAAAGAGGACTCAATACTTTACTGAACAGAATTATGCGATTTTATCTAGTTGAATGAAATTATTAAACATTAATACCGTTTCTTTTGTCGTAGTTTTTTTTAGATGTAGTATTATAATTACGTGCCAGATAGCGTTATAAACATGGTGGATAACTGTTTATTCCGACCAGAAAAAATGTAAACTTATATACTCAACAAAGAGTGATTTACGATGGATTTTCATTTAAGAAAAAAATATCTGATTGACCATAAAGAAAACATATTTTTGATATTGTGCTATTTGTTAGTCAGCTTACGTCATAAATGAATACTGCCCAACGATTAATTCATTCAATAACTTAGCCCTATTGGGTGCCAAATCGTTTAAAAGAAGTGAAAATAATCCCTATCCAGGTGAACTCTGGTTGGAAAGTACTCGAATATATTGAATGCTCGACAGATGTGCAAACTCTCCTTTATCTGCAAAACTTTTAAAAAGGAAAACCACTAAGATTGTTGCTGGAAAGGCCCAGCCTTGCGCTGAGTACCGGGAATCCTTTGAAGGCCTTTATCAGTGACCCTGCCTTGTTATACACCATTTTGATGGGACGACGTACTCTTAACCCCCTTCTTTGCGGTCTCGAGTGAGAGTCCCACTCAGGTACCGATCAGAGAAAGTTGGTTTTCTGTACGTCGTAATTCGGCAGGTATCGTCTTCACCAGGAACTCCGAGACGGAAAGGTCTAATCATATCCCCATCATGTCACGAGTGAGTAAATGCCATACGAAGGCCGAAGCAGAAACCTCCCGCCAAATGAATGTCGAGTGCATTCATTTCAGTAAAGCCGATTGATAGTGATATCTAACTTTTTTTTTTATTACTAATCCAGATTTATTTAGCGGGTGAAAACGAGGTGGGAGGGGGTTACTGTCGACACCGGACAATCAGATGCGATAAGCCAGATTCAGATAATTTATACATCTATTGAAAAACCGTGTCCTTTCATTCACCCATATTCTTACAAAACTGGTTAGTATTTAAATAATAAGTACATCAGTACTTCATCAGGATAGCTCAAAGAAACTCCATTTCACAGAAACATTCAACTGTCGCTACAAAGTTAAATTATTACAATAACGAATTTATAATGGGTTTATTGGAAGAAGGAGATGGATGTTTAGTAGCAGAAATGGGGATAACTACAGTGATATTCATGTAAACGGGAATACGTTTTAATATTTGGGGCCTATCATAACTAGGAAAAACGATATCGAAAAATGAATTGAGGCTCATAGAATTAAGGCGGTAAATTTTACCTTTCTTTGGCGAATTTGCTTTGTTGTCGCCTTTTGTCCCAAAAAAGGAAAATTACGATTTCCAAAACTATTATTCTTCCTATGGATTTTAAACTTCCGTACAACTAATATTGAGGATCAACCAGACAATTTAGACGTTCAGACAACGTCGAACTGAGTAACTGTATTCGATAAATAGGATTAAAGATGATATCTGTGCAACTAAGATAAATAAACGCGGTGACAAATCCTCGGAGGATCGCGTTTAGGTAGATCCGTGGAAATTCGGTTTGGACGGCAATCGTTAAACGAAATTCTATTTGGAGCTAATATTTTTGTCGGCATCGAACCTTGGTAAAATAAGCCTAAGAAATTTTCTCTCGAATTTCGAATTTATGTTTGTGAATAAGTGTCCATTCGTTTTGTGTTTTTTTTTTTTCAAAACAAAATTTTTGTTTCCAAAAAATCATTCTTTGATTGGAAGCTTGTCCAACTTGCTCTCCTTTACATTAATATCAAATTATACCTTCTTTTAATACGCGGTCCAATTTTCGTTGCTCTTATTCAAATGATTACATTTAAAGCGAATGTTTGTCCCAAGCACCAATACATTTATTTATTAATAGAGATATCTCTGAAAATTAATTAATGAGTATAAAAAGGAAAAATGCTGGCTAAGAATATAACTAAGACTTAGTATTATCTGAGACTCGGCCTATCCATGTACCTAAATAAATTCTGTTAATCATGCGGTAAATGTTTGACGTGACTCGACTTGCTTACTTTGTATTAAGGCACCCTTTTAGGTAATCGTAACCTTCAACTGTATACAAAAAATGAAAATAATAAAAGGCTTAACTTTACCAGAAGGTTCGATGCCGACACCACAACTCGCTCCATGCACACTACACCTCCACCCACCATTCAAGCACGCCATCCAGACCCAACTTTAAAAAGATCTGCCTTAATGATATCCTCCCACCTCCGTCTCGGCCTACCCCTCGGACGTTTCTCTTCGGGCATCATGCCGACTAATCTTTTCGGAATTAGTTCATACTAAGCTTCGTAATTTAGTAAGCACATTTTATTCGTCTCGCTGCTTTCACTTTTATTATATTATCCGGGTTTCAACTGTATAAAAATGTTTATTTTGATTTTATAACGTTATTAAAGAAAAGGGCGGGTTAAGTTTACAAATATATAACTTATGATGTATAAGAAACACTCACTTAAAAAAAAATCTTACTGTAACCATGATCATTTTCGTTAATTTTTATAATTGGTATCCTTCTATTGGCTAGATTAAAAGCCGGTAATGCTTGCTACTTTTCAGTCGCGAAATTGCTTAGCTCACGCCTTCTCATAAACTTAAAAATTAGGATTAACAAAACTATTATTCTTCCGACGGTCCTTTACGGATGCGAAACCTGGCCGCTGTCATTGAGGGATGAGCAACGGCTTAGAGTTTTTGAAAATAAAGTATTGGAGAATATTCGAACAGAAGAGGGATGAACTAACCGGAGAATTTAGACGCTTACATAACGTCGAACTGAGCGAGCTTTACCCAGTAAATATAATTGACGTGATTGCAGCAAGACGAATAAAATGGGCGTGTAAAATTGCGAAACTTGGCTGTGAACGAATTCCGAAGGGATTAATAAGAGTGGTGCCAAATGGGAAACGTCCGAGGGGAGGCCGAGACGGAGGTGGGAGGATTGCGTTAGGGCGGATCTATCGAAGTTGGGTCTGGAAGACTGTCGATGGATCGAGGTGTGCAGGGAGCGAGTGGTGGTGTCGGCATCGAACCTTCGGTTTCGTTAAGCCTGTATTATTATCCTTCTATCGGAAAGAAAATATTTGATTTAAATTACACGAACTTCAGAATAATTACCTACTGATTTCTGTTAATAATTATATGCGTCTTCACCTTTCCCCCACTCCTGTTTTTTTTGCTGCGATGAAGGCGTTATCTTCAAGATATACCATCAGGATCCTATAAGATAAGCACCTCAATAAAATAATCAATAAAAAGATAATGATAATAAATGTCTTAGAAAGTTTATAATTACTGATCAATCAAACTGATTAGTACCATAGTCAATATCCTGCATCACCCTGCTAATCGATATCTTAATCGAATTCCGGTGTCCATCCATGAAATCTATTTTGAAAATTAAAAAACTCGCACCATAAATTATAGAAATCTTTACAATTAAAATCATATAAATGTAGGTATAAAATCGGGATAAGAATTATTTTCTGAAGACTTGAAGAAAAAAATGTCACATGTTGCATATAGGAGTTAATTCTCGATTAATATTGTTATGTATAATTTTTTTTAAAGGATGTGGCGCGAAAAAGATATTTGTTAAAGCTTCTGACTAATAGGTAAGTTTGAAGGGGAAATGAAACTTTCATGATAAAATGAAATTTTATTTATTATAATAAGATTGCATAAAAAAAATATTCATCATCTTTTTATTATAAAAGAAGTTGGGTAACAATGAATACACATTAAAAAAAATTAAAAATTTTTGATAAAAAAAAAAATAGTTAAATTAGGGAATGGAGTATCGTACTATAAAAGGATGTCTCTAAAGGAAAAAACGATATAGTTTCAGTTCATATTTTCATCGTTAGTATAAAAGATTATAGGATTATATAAAGCACAAGTAACGAAATTTATTAATTAAGTAATAATAATTAATAAATATTGATTGTACATTAATAATTTTTCACCAGAATTCCTAACACTATATTTTATTTTACTATATCAGAAAAATATTTCTTTTCGGTAAAATTCCGGATATAAAGAGAGACGGGCTCAGCACAACATAACAATGAATGATAAAGAAAATAAAACTTACTTTCAAACTGAATATTTTAGATGAAAATGTAGAAAAAAAACTTACTTCCAAAAGGAATATTTTAGTAGGAAAAATAGATGCATCAGAATTCACGTATACGGAGAAAATGGTAATCCTATGAAAAGTGTCATAAAATAATATCAACCAAAACAAAGTACCAGAGCAAGCCTGAAGGACTAATAAAACAATAATAAAATTTACGATTTCACTAGCAAAGCTATTTTTAGTATTGTGATATTTACATCATTAACAATGTTAAACAACTAAAACGTCACGATTTGAAACACAGTGAAGTCACTAAGAGGTAATAGGTATAAGCTTGTAACCTTAATATAAATGATTGGGCTAATTTCTCATCTCTTCTATGTGTTAATAATATTTATGATAAAATATAAACTATTTAGAAACATTTATAGCTTAGTTTCATGGATTTACATGAAACTAAGCTACCCACCATGGTTAGAATATGTTGGTTACACCTCTAGAGTAACCCCCACGTATGCCATGGCCAGGAAGGGGTACCAAAAAAAATAAATAGATTTATATCAACTTAAACTAATTTGTATTGTTACTAAAATTTAAGTTAATGAATATTGAGACTTAGTGTAGTGGTACCTTCTAATACTCTAATAAATAATAAATACTCTAATAATTATACCTTTATTTATTATATTTTAATAAAATCAAATTATTCATGTGATGCTCTAATAACATATGGTAGAATAAAAGAGGTTCATACATTTTGATGTAAGAATCCCCCCATCTAACCGTTAATATTTAAAACAAACATCTCATAATAAAAACAAACAAAAGACATCTAAGGAAAGCGGTGACTTGTAAGGAACTAATAAATACCTTCGTTCATTCACCTTGGATTGGAATCCTGTCTAATTCAGTCAGCTTTTTATGGAAGGATCCCATCAGAGAAGCGGGTTTTCAGAGAAGTTTAATTTTTTTTTTAATATTACAGTTAGATAATTCCATTTAGAGTAAAAGACGCCCAAGTTAAATTTGTTTTTTTTGTGATCATAAGTCTGTCAGATTAGATTGTGGTGTTTCAATTCCACGCCTTCCCTTTTAACTTTTCATTCACATCTATTATTTTCATTTCTCTCTTTCCTCTATAACGTTTATTTCATTCCATTTATAATACCTCGTACTTAACAAGCTTCATCCCTTTTAAAGCACGATTTTTAGATATATTAACTATGTCAGTAAAGTACACATGAAAAATACAATAACATTATTCAAAATAGGAATTATGTCAAGATGGTTGCGGAGTGAAATAAAAAATAGACCATTCAAACTGTCATAATTAATAGAAAATTAGTTGACAAAAAAAATATTGAAAAATAGTATTAGTATAAGTTTATAAAAAGAACACAGTACAATTATTATTTATGGGCCATTCCACGTCAAACAGACACAAATATTATTTTAAACCTCACCATCTCAGATTTTCTTGAAATTTATTACATGAGTACTGCTTGTATCGACTAGAACAATTGTGAAATATTACTGAGATATATCTACCCGTTTTGGAATTATTGGTCCCTAAAGCACTTAAAAATAGGTTCAGAAACAGAAAAAATCATGATTAAAAATAGCAGTAGATATTTCCGAATTTGACTAGGACTACGAGATTTGTGTCGTTTTGCAGCGCATTCCATGCCGTTCCATACATACAACAATGTATAGGTAAAGGCAGTATGACATATATATAAAAAAAAAAAAATTACAATTTAAAAAATTCCCTTTTTGACAAAATTGAAATTGAAATTTTAAACTTAGTTTTAAGAAAATTTCTTTATTACCGACCAGTACATTGTTATATATCATATGAAACGGCATGAAATGCGCTGTAAAACGACACAAATTTCATAGTCCTCGCAAATTTGGAAATCATCTATAGCTATTTTTAATCATGATTTTTTTTCTGTTTCTCGACCTATTTTTGAGGGCTATAGATACCAATAATTAAAAAACGGATGGACATATTTTGGTCATATTTCACAATTGTTCTAGTCGATGCAAGTAGTACAAATGTACCAAATTACAAGAAAATCTGAGATGGTGAGACTCAAGCCTGTGTTGAATTGACATAGAATGACCCAAATATAAGGAATCTACACGGATTGTGATATGAAATTAGTATTATTATAGGAATATTTTTGTTTTATATCTAGATACAAATAGTTTTATAGCGTGCAATACAGCTCTCTTTCTACAAACCGCTAAACGATTTCACAACTGGCTCGCATGCGTACAAATGTTATTGTAAGGGCAGTGTAAATTTTAGACGCAATTAATAATGAAATATGGCACAATATAAATAAAAAAGAAAATTAAATTATTTGTAGGAACCATAACTTCATCGATTAGTTAATTATTAGCGAAGATTGATGCTGGAAGGAAAAGATAATAACTATTTCAGAAAGTATAATCCTATGTTCTTAAGGGATTGTGCACCACCATAGTTATTTAAAATAACCTAGAACGGTGTCATCAATGTAGCAGCACACATTAAGGGGAAAAAAACAAAGTATATACTCAATCACTTCATAAATGAATCAGTATGCTATGTGCAACCCTGTACAGTTTGCAGCACTACTTTCTATTTTTTTTAATTCAGTATTTCCCTCTAATAAGTGGACTGAAATCGACATTAAAAATATATTTATGGTTTATTATTTTTAAATAATTTCATCTGAACAGAAAAGACCGGCCGACACCGGGATTCGAACGCGGGTCTCTGCATCACCGCGTAAAATATTTAGGCCAAGCGCACATGACACTCGCGACGCAGAGCAGAGCAGTTTTTAAAATACGTGTGGTAGATAGGAAACTGCACTGCCCTGATCTGCGTCCCAACGTGCGCGGTTCCTATCTAATTCACGTTTCACAAAAACTGCTCTGCTCTGCTCTGCGTCGCGAATGTCTCAATGTGCGCCTAGCCTAAACAATGACTGTCTCAATAGATCTTAACATTCGGAGAATGGTCTAGCCACACAGCCTCGAGTGGCGAGTCATACAGGTAGAGTCAAAGAATGTTGACATGGCTCTAAGCACAGCGCTTGGTAGCTTGGCGAAACCCGGCTATCACCAGTCCTTTCTCTTCAAATGAAGTTATTTTTTTTTTCGGATTTTAATTATGCCATATTTTTTCGATTTGTATTTTATTTTAACATTACAGCTTCTTCATAATTTAAGTGTTTATTAATAAATCTACGATTGTTGTGGTAGCTATAAAAAATATTAATGCAACCCACATCAATTGTACTTTCTATAGCTCGTTTTTTGAATGAGCATGAAAAGAAAAATAAAGTACAGTACACCAATCTGTATATAATTTATCAAACATTTGAAATGATCTGGAATAATATAGAGAAAGGATATTTTTTTATAGAAAGCTAATTTTAAATCAATTTATGAACTTCTTTCTAATGAAAAATAATTTTATGATTGAGCATTACCTAACATGGACGAAGAATTCCTAACTTGGTATGAGTTCTTCGCCTCATAAAAATCTAGAAATTAATTTTTTTATTTTTTTTTACAATAAAAATGAGTTGTCTACTAAAAGATTTTAGAGGTTTAACAGTTACGTTCTTAACATTTTCTAATGATGTAGTTAAATTGGATTTAATTCAATACGAGGATGGCATAAAGCACGACTTGCAATCACAATTGACACGGTGGCGAAGGATGGACAATGAATCTCTAACCTTGATTACGAAAGTTGATAGGAGTCGACAATAATCCTGAGCGGTGGCCTTGCAGCTGATGAATAGATGGACAATTAGCCTTCTTCAATACCCATACTGAGAACCATTATCGTAATGTACCTCATAATAACTATACCTATGTATTACGTCAAACAGAAAAAAAAAAAGAGAGAACATTTTCCAGAGTCTTGGTCATTTATTCAGCTCGTAATAAATATATTCCGGAATCTTCAATTTTCAGAATTGAATCCCTTAATAGCTTCCAATTTCCTTTTACCCCTTTCACTTTACCCATATATTTAATAATTATTTTTTTTAATTTAGACCATAACTTTTTTTTCTCTCCTCAATTTAGTTCTGAAATAAGCTACAGAATCAGCCAAAGCCATCGACGCGACGAACGTACATCGTATTTAATAATCTTGAGGTTATTTAAATAGTATATTTAAAGGGGCAAGGTTTTGAAACTTGAGGTCGAAGCGTTCCTTCATTTGGAAAGGTGAGTCCTACGGTGAGATGGTCCGAGTAATACGAGAAGCAGATGTTAGCTCGGTGCGTCCTGTTCTCATTTCCTCTGTTTTACAGTTTTACCTGTAATCAGGAAAGAGTAAGGTTCAACAACAGCTAACTAAATATGCAATATATTCAAATATATAAAAACACGGTGAAAATTCTAATAATCTTATTGGATAAATTATAGTTGACCGTATTAACCTATTTGTGGATTATTTGATCGCCATCCCACCATTCTAAGATTCTAGGAAAATCTACGAATTCATGCTCTTGATGTTAAGAGAGCTTCTTAATATTTGAACGTATTATTCTTAATAATTATCGTAAACTCAACATTTCAAAAAAAATTCTACCAATATTCAGGATTCAGGAGACAAACCTACATTTCGAGATATTATGCACGGGCACGTCTATTGATTATCGGACGGAACCGTCACTAATTGCGACCATATATGCCCCTCCTGGACTATTCTTCTCGACCAGCATTACCCAGTATAAAATATCGTCTGCCAAGATAAAACTTAACGGTAGGGGAATGGAGTTGTGATGCCGCGGGTAACGGTAAGCTACTCTCGAGTCCACTAACAGTTCTCCAAACTGACGAGGCCATATCCATAGTGGCATTATTCCTTTTCTGGATGCAAAAAGGACTCGCTGAAGAAGCCGGCATGGGTACCGCTCACTCACACGCAATTATCTGGCTCAATTACTGAGAATAACCGGGTCCAAGCTTTTGCCCGATTCCCCAACCAATGAATTTAATTTTCTTTTATGTGAGATGAGATGGGAAATTGAACTAGACATTTCTCTATAGGTACAGACATTGATGGGATTTACTGTTCTAAAGACCGCGGGTTCGCATTCCGCAAGGAGGCCCTAGGGTTTATTAAAGGGAGTGAAATATCTCCTGAATCCGTGGTTATGCCGCCGTTCGGATGGGAAGTTAAATGTGGGTCCTGAGCTTGTACGATGTCAGGTACTCATTAAAATTCCCTATTTTAATTTCACTTGGATAGGAAAAATTAAGGACTGCCACTGTAGCACCGTCCGATTAGCCATAGTAGTATTTATGGGCGTTAAACAAAATCAAACACCATCTGAATGATATTTTCACCTAATATTAAGTTATGACAATTTTTTTCTCATTTGTTCTTCGTTCCTATTTTGACAGAAACAAACATGAAGATGAGAGATATCTGCTTTGACACCTAAGATTTGTCTCTTCTCTTCCATAGTTAGACTTTAATAGTTATGTTATTCAGGAACAGAATCTTTCATATATCTACTTATTCTTTGTCAGTTTTAATATTTTTTGTTTAAAACCATTACCTTGCTACTCTTTTCATTTAAAATTTTCTTCAAATACGGCTTTATTGAATAATGTAAAGCTAAAATTCCTAGATGCTCGTTGGCTTTTTTTTTATTAATTTTTCAATAAAGTAGTAAATTTCTAATTTATTATTAAATATTTTAAATTATAATTTTTTTTTTATTTTCATGTACTGAAAAAATAAAAACAAGGAAATAATGATCCTCATGTAAGTAATAGATAATTTTTTTTTAGGGGACGAGTGGTTTATAATATCGTAGTTTAAGAATTATTTATATTTATTTTCAATGTATGTTTAATTTACTATAATGTATTTTTCTTAGGTTCTTAGAGCATAATTTTTTTTAAGTGCATAAGCATTTGATCCTTATTGTAAATGAATATAAAAAGCGTGTAAGTAGTCAATATTGGATAAGAAGAGTTTTTAAATTTTAAATAATTTGGCTAATTGCATTAGTCCAGTAACATCAGCTAGACAAATGCAATGTTAAAACATTATTGCAATGCTTCGGAGAATAAACATGCACGCATATAATAAATGAGCTCAAGCTTGACATTGAATGAAAGTTACCCTCGAGAAACTAAAGGACAGATATAATTACCTCATCAAGACCACCACTATACGATACACGACAAGGATACTAATTGCTGCATTAACAGCCAATCAACTTATACCGTAATACTAAAAAAAAAAAAAATAGTTTGAAAAAACCTATTACAGACAACGGTTACTCTTGTAAAAAAAAAAAAAAAATGAAAACATAACTTAAATAACTGGAATAATTACCAAACTGACAGACAGCTTAGAGCCCTGGCGAGATGAGTTAGTTTATCCATGAGAAGCTCATCTTCCACAGCCACAGTAAGGGTCATTAAGAACTCTTCCTCTTGTAGAACCAGTACCGCTGACTGGAATGGATCCTCCAGGACGAGTGAAGAAGAAACCGGAGAAACAAAAAACGTGTTGAGGAAGGGCATGAATGATCCCTCTAGGCCTGAAAAACTTTTAAAGGTTCACGGAAATCCAAATAATTCAAAGGTAGAAATGAGGTAGGGTATTACCTCATAGGTAATAGATAAAAAAACGTCTGAGGATCATCTAAAATATTAGAACAAAAAAGTAGAATATTAGTAACAAAAATTAATATCTAACAATGAATTACTACTTACATTACATTACGTTACTTACATAGTTCTTTACTTCTTGAATTTAATCAATTAAAATAAAAGCAACGGATATATATTTTACGAAAAAAGTGAAGTATTAAGATCAATTATTAGTACCTAACAAAGAAATTCTTCAATTGTATCTCCTTAAATTTTATCAATTACTGCACTAGTAAAAGTTTATAAATTACTATACTATTTATAGTTTATCAATTAAAACAGAGCCATACGGAGTGATACGAATTTTTTAGTAAATAAATAAATTATTAGGACCAATAATTAATATTTAACTTTCTTTCGTATTTCTTCTTTATTCCTGAAAGAAATGGCTAATTAAATTTTTCATTTGAGCTCTTATCAATCCATTTGAAGGTATAGCAATCAATCATGTACAAAAAGTGGGTTCCTACGATGCTTGTTCAATTATATCTTGAAGTTATTTGATGATATATCTTGACGTTGTATAATCATACTACATTAAAAATAGTTTTTTAATTCATGGTAAATCTTTTTATGTTTTTAATTTATTTATGTTTTAGTTTCACTAATTCAATTAGTTAAAGCACACAAAATCTTAGATGTAGTAAAGAATTTATAGCTGCATAATTTTGACTCCCTGAGACATATCGTATATCACCTTCGATCTTGAAACTATTTATTCAATATTCTCTTCGTTTTTAAATGTAAAGGTATCTCTATTTTTGATCGGAAGTAAGCCCATCGATAAAGCTATGTAATAGGGGTTATTAATTATTGTTTTTAATTAAGAAGTAATTAATGACTTAATGGGATGCCAGAGCATTTTATAGGGAATGCCCAAACTAATAAAGTATTTACTTCCCCTGATTACATACAATACCTTCCCCTTTTGATGATAATATATAAATATGATTCCCCTTTTATGAATCAAAAGATAATAGAATTTTAAGAATTGGATACCTCTCTCAAAGGCATATGTGGTGCAATACAATGTTGCATGCTTATAATATGAATTTGTATACATATGATTAAAATAAAATAATTAAAATAAAAAATAAAACTGCATGAGTGTATTTATGGTAATATTATTATAAATAAAAAAGAAATGGATACACTATTTGTTTATTGACATTATATCATTTTTTTTTTTTTTTTTGTTTTCCTTACGTAGTAACCCTACGTAAGATGCGTTTATTTGAAATTATTTCATGCTCCATGCCTTAATGGCATACTTTTTTTCACAGTCATAAAGTATGTGATGGAAATTTTGGTTTTGTCCGTCTTCGTCACATATGTCTGTTTGTATAATGTTAAATCTCTTAAGATATTGCTTTGTGTTACCATGCTCTGTTAATACTTGCGTTAGTTTATAATCAATACTGTGTATAAGTTTGTAATTTTGAAGTGTAATGCGTGGTATGTACCTGAGTAAACTTGGTGATTTAGTTGAGATCACCCACTATTGATCCCACCTTTTGACGAAATCAATTGTGAGATCTCTCTTAATGTAGGATAAAGGGGCTTTATCGTAGGAGGGCATCATTTCGCTTTTAGCCGCTTCTTTAGCAAAGTAATCGGTTCGTTCGTTGCCCTCGATACCAGAATGTCCCTTTACCCATTTTATTGTTACTGTTTTCCCTATCGTTTTTAATTTTGTTAAGTTATGTCTAATTTGTTCCGTCAAGTAAAACTTTGTTGTCAGTATTTATGGTCACATGTGTGTATGTCTGTAGCGGATAGTTAATGATGTAATCTGTCACCTTTAACACAGCAAATTTCTCCGCTTGGTTATTCGATCAATATGATTCTAATTTGTATTGCTTTTCAATATCCCTACCTTCTGGAGATCTGAATAACCATGCACACCCAACATTCTCGCTGTCCTTACTGCCGTCGGTTAAAACATCAGTATTTTCAAAGGTGATTTGTGTCCTGTTCCACAAAGTTGTAGCTTGGTGTATCCAAAATTAACACTCTTTCTATTTTGTCCATTTTAATGTCTTTGTATCCAATGTTTTCTTTTTTGATTTTGAATAAAGTTGAGCGTTCATCAATTTTCATTCGTATTGGTAATGGTCCTGTCAATAGAATGGCGGCCTCAAACGAAATTGTGCGATATCCCTTACACATCCTTATAGCAATCAACCTTTGAAGCCTCTGTAACTTCATCAATTTTTTCTTACGTTGTACAGCTGTATGCCAAACATGTACAGCGTAGAGAATCTTAGGAAGTACAGCGGCTTCATAGATTTCTCTCAACACTTCCGATTTGAGTCCGCATGTTACTCTAGCAGCTATTGATAGTCCATTAATGATGCCTAAAGTTTCATTATAAACATTGTCTAAATGTCTGTTAAAATTTAGTTTTCTATCGAAAAGTACGCCTAAATATGGTAATATGTCACATTTTGAAAGTCTAGTTGAATTTAGTCGAATATCTAGTTCTGGTATTGTTCTTTTTTTTGGTAAAAATAACATATTTAGTCTTTCCTACATTAAATTCAAGTTTGTTGCGTTTTGTCCAAAGTCTAAGCCTTGATATTGTTATGTTCGCTATGGTCTGTAATTCATCAAAATATCTTCTTTTTATAAGTAATAACAAGTCGTCCGCATACGCTAGAAGTGTTGTATTTTTCTGTAAGTCGGTTTCAAAAACTGTATAGAGTAAAATATTCCATTATAAGGGTGAAAGTGCTGATCCTTGAGGAGTTCCTAAAGATAGTTTCTTGTCAAAATAATAGGAGTTAGTCTGTATTGCCAGTTTTCGGTCAGAAAAATAATTTTGAATAATGGTGTATATGATTTTTGGGAATTTGTATATTTTTAAATTATTCAAGATTGCAGGCCACCATGCATTGTCAAAAGCGCCGGCGATATCTAAAGATATCACTAATAGGTTACTTTTTTGCCTTTTAATATGATTAGTCAACTCATTAAGTGCATCGTCAGTTCCTGATTGGGGCCTGATGGTGAATTGCTGTTAGTTATCAGGTGGTGCATTAATCTATTTTTGAGAATTTTTACAAAAAACTGCTCATTACAGGAAGCATACTTAATGGTCTAAGTGCGGAGGAATTAGATTTAGGAATTAAAGTCAGTTTACCTACCTTCCAAATTTTAGGAATTTCTCTTCTTGAAAACAATGTTTTATAGAGCCCAATCAGCAATTTTGGAAAGGTATCGGCTATTTTCTTTAAGATAAGTGAGTCGATTTTGTCTATTCCCGGAGCTTTCTTAACATTTAATTTTTTTATTGTTTGTAATACTTCAAAATCTCGAATTTCTAAATCATCTGCAGTTAATGGAGGGGTACGTATTTCTGTTCTCATTCCTCTGTGTTCGTCATTGTCATTGATTTAGTTTTTAATTAAATTGATTATTAACACTGCCATAGCTTACAACCATTACAGATAAGTTATAATGGACTTATAATATAAATATGATTAAACCAAATGCAACAATATACTAAAACTACCATATTAAAAAATAATCAAACATATATACTATATGTACGTACATAATATATATATACTCATCTGGATAATTCCAGGATCTATGACAGCTCTCTCTCTACTCGTACAGCCTTTAATAGAACAATTATCCAATAGTGCCAAATGATAGAAAAAAGCTTGGAGTCCTGTAAGCCTGATAACTAAAGGCCGGATTTTGTGCAGTAAAAAGTTTAAAAACGTGCAATAAAAATTAGCCAAACGTGCAAAAACGTGCAATAAAAATAAAAAACACTGACAAACGTGCAGTAAAAATAAAAAACACTGACAAACGTGCAGTAAAAATAAAAAACACTGACATTCGTGCAGTAAAAATAAAAAACACTGACAAACGTGCAATATAACCTTCTGCTGTGTGAAGAGGTGGTGTATAATTAAAAAAATCAAATATTAATTTAACATATTTATATAATTATTGTAATATACATATGTGCTTACAAAAACTACAAAAAAATTGTTTGCTAGGAATCATAATTAAACAAAACTAATTATATATATATATATATATATATATATATATATATATATATATATATATATATATATATATATATATATATATATATATATATTAAAACATAAATTTTCGTAATTTTCTACTAATTATACTAATTTATCAAATAGAAATTTCTAAAATTTAACCAAAATTTATAATAATGTACATTGCCAGGTTATGTTCCGCGAAGTTATATCGTCGGTCATCTACTATGTATTTCAACTGTGAAAACATGCGCTCCACATTAACACTTGTGATAGGACATCTTTTGTAGATACTCAATATACTGGATCCACCTCCACATCTGCGTCTTCTCCGTTGAGAGCTTTGTTGTAAATTTGTAAAATTTTGTAACCCGTGTTTTTTTCTTTAACTAATTTAAATTTATCAAAAATTATATTTCCCTTTTCGTTTTCGATTTTTTCTAATTCATCTCCAACTTTTTCTATAATATTAATCTGTGACCTCAACGTTAAGTTTTGCTCTTCAAGCTTTTTTATTTGCGGAGGTAGGACCGATAAATGGGATCTTATAAATGCTAGATCTGATGCAACAGATGTAAAATTTAAAACAGATTTTACTTATTGCACGGATATTGCTTTATCTTCAAGAGTAGAAACAAACTCTTTAAAATTATTAAAATGATCTGAATAAAATAGGGCTGCTTCGATCCATGTTCCCCATCTAGTTATCACAGGTTCTGGGGGAAGGGGGCAGTCCATACTATTTCTATAAGCTGTCAGGCGGTGAGGAGTTTTTAAAAGTATTTTTTTTCCCATTAGTAACAAGTTTGTTGACATTTGGGAAAATTTCCCTCACTTTTTCAGCTACACGGTTTAAACCATCCGCTACAAAAATTACATGTACCATATTTGAATAAAAAAACTTTTAATGCTTCTCCAGCTTTTACCATATACGGAGCGGCATCGCTAACAAATAAAAGGATTTTATCTTGGTAGGATGTTTGACAGAAAAAATTTGCTAAACTGTCGTTCACAAATCGAGAGACAGTCTCGTAGTTCGGTTTTGGAAGCTGCTTGCAAGAAATGAGGTATGGTTTGGGTTCAATCTCCGGGTGTAGGATTCCAACAATTCAACTGTAAATATAAAGTCCCCGTGGGTCTGTTGTTTCATCTACCATGATGTAAATATAATTATTTTCAATTATTTTTCGTATTTCTTCAACGGAATGTTTTAAACAGTTTTTGAGATAATTTTTTCTTAGGGTGCTCTCGTCAGGAATGCTTTGTTTTGTGCATTTTTGCAAAAAAACACTTAAAGGGCTTGGACTCCAGTTTATTGAATGGAATATTGGAAGCGACCATGGCGTAACATAAATCGGTAAAAAATGTTTTTTTATTGTCTAACGACGAGCAGCTTTGTGTGAGTAACTGTTGAATTGGAGCTCGCTTGGATTTTTGTGCTGCAGTTAACTGTGTGTGCCCACCTATAAAAATTGTAAAAAGATATTGGGAATAGTCAAATGCTATCGTGTGCTACTTATGAAAAGATAGAATGTACTTACTTGAGTTGAAATGAGCATCCACTTGAGATTTTCGATCGGAACCAATAGATTTATTGCAAGAAGAACAAAAAATTGTTTTCCCGTCTGATTTCAATTCTGGGTATGGTTTTATCCAAATTTTGATTTTGGAAGATTGGCTGGCTGTCACTGTAGGCATTTTCACTATTTTACTTGTTTACCGAACTAAACTCAACTTCAGAATGAAATGAAAATAAAGGAGTAGGTGGGAAGGTTCAGTCAAATCAAGTTAGAACTTCTAAGAAAGTTTATACAAAGGAACGTTGTTCGACATAATACATTCAAAAATCATAATAGTCAAACGTCGTTTGACAATTGGTGATTATAAAATAAATCATAACTATTCTCTATAATAAAAATAAAAAAAAATCAATATTTTTAATGAAATATCAAAAAGTGCACTTTCGTGCACTGAAAACCTAAAATGTGCAAATTTGTGCAGCAACCCTCAAAATGTGCAATTTTGTGCAAAATAAAACTTACATATGTTAATCCGGATGCCTTAATTCGTGTAAATAACTTGTCCCCGATCGATTTCAAGCAATCGAAAAAAAAGTGCAATTGCACGAGAATCCGGTCTCTACTGATAACCATCTTTATACCACTAACTTGAAACACTCTTTAAAATGGTTAACTAGTCAACTCCTTAAAACTCACTATAGATTACCATATAAATTAACAAGTTGCTAATGAGACTTTGTAAGTCCTAAAGGACACTCTATCACTTACTACCATGATGATTTCATGTTCACTGTCCGAAGTCACATCCAAGAGTACATGTTGACAGTACGAAGTCACATTCAAGAGTAACCCACTGGAACATCCCTTACCTCACCTAAAGAATGGAGGGTGAAATATTCCTCCACTAACATTTATTAAAAAGGTATTAAAATGAAAAACAAAAATGATATATTTGTAGGTTCTCTACCAGGGAAAAACATGTAAACTTTAATCTGCCTGGTTCTTGTTATTAAGATTGTAATTAATAAAAAACAGATAGCGTGGGGACTATATTTTATTTTAGCGGTCGAAACGATTCTACTCTGGTAAACAAAAACAGGATGTCTTGAATTTAGCACATTATCTTCCTAAAAAGGAACTAGGAAGGAAAATAAGTTTCCGCATTCGATCAGCATCTAGTCCTAGTCCTTCTACTAATTTAGTTAAAAATGAAAAAATTTGATATCCAACAAGATATATTTTATTTGATTACTTATTAAGTTTTCTAATTGGTAAGTGGCTGTATCATCAGCTATGACAATTATATATGAATATTTTGGCTACTTCTTAACCTGATACATAGCAATAATTGCTAGTTTATATTTAGGCACGGTTTGAGGAATTATAAGAAACTAAAGAGATAAAATATTAATGAAACTTCACTAAACATATAGGAAAAGGGAAAATGTCATGGAAGTCTAAAGTTAAAAAAAAAATTAATAAAATCTATTCTATTAAGTAGTAATTATTACAATCTTGATAGAAAATTATGAAATTCTATTTCACATGAGTCTGTTTAAGGGCATATTACCTGGTCATGGTAATTGAAAAAATAAATAAATAACAAAGCCAATTTGCCGAGTCTGACATTCATGTCATCGTATTCCCCGCGAATCTGTTATTCTAAGCAATTGATTTTTGTTTAAACTGAACTTACATCTTTTTCGTTCTGAATCTTAAACTGTGACAAATAAACTTGTTTCTTTCAAATTAACTGTAAAATTACTTACTTTAATTAATTTTATTCGGTACAGTTTTCGTCATGAAATACAGAGATCCCCAAAAAAAGAAATAAATACATAAATTAGATTATTTTGAATTCAAACTTTTTTTATTATGATAATGACTTTTTTCATTAGATATACTTATTATTCTTTTCGATTCTAAAAGACAGAACAAAAAACAGGTTTAATATTCAAAGGAACAAGTGATAAAGCGTAACTAGAAAGTGTATTCCTTATTTTTAAACGAAATAAGTTTCCAGGGAATACTATTCTAGCATTAAACGTCCATTCTTATACAAGCAGAATATATTTACATATTAATAATATTTTATTATACATTACTAGAAATAGATTTGTTAAAAATGGAAAAGGGAAGACATAGGTAATAGATTAGTGAAAATAGCGAATACAAATTTGAAGTAAAATTTCATACCTACGATCACGTTCTACAATTATGTATAAAAAATATTTGAAAATTATGGTTTCTTAGTGAAGCATCCGGATAACAAGTTGAGATTTAAACACTTTTTTATTTATGTTTCAATCCGACATTAAGATATGATAATTGTAATTACTGTTATACTCTTTCATATTATGTTCTAGAAATGTGTTACTAATAATGAAAAAAATCAACAGTTCATACTGCAAACTGCAATGCAATTGGAGAAATTAAATCTTCTCTAAAACAAAAACTTTAATGTCATAGACCACTCTAATGGAAAAACTTCTAAAAATTTGTCATGTTCTATACAATAGCCCAATTTTTGACAATGAAAGGTGAAAATTAAGAAGGAGTGTTTCTTCTAAAAGAAGAAAATGGTGCTATATTATTTTTAGGAATCTTTATAAATAAGAATAAGTAGTACTATATAAGAATGAATTATAAATTACACCAACAACTGACAAAAATTCACAATTCAAATTAACTCTCAACTTCTCCAAAAAGATCTTGTACTTGTTCATTCTTATGCTTATTTTTATTATTATTTAAGTTTTATTCAATTTCTGTTTTTAATTTAAAAGTATACAGTTTTTGTTTTATCCCCGCATTGTTTTTAGGTATTTAATATGTTCCAGGTCTATAATGACATCGATTTTCTTTAGCATTAGTTCTTGCGAATTAACAAATAAATAGCTCTTGTAAAGGCAGGAATCCTGTATAGGATCAAAGTATAGGAAAAAAAACTATGTTAATTTAAGAAAACATAAAATATATAAAGCAGATACGTAAAGAAATAAATAAATAAGGCGATAGAAGAATCAAATAGAAGATAATAAATAGGCGCTATTTTAAAATTAATTTCCAATTCATTCTTTCGACTAACAAAGCGTAATTGTTGAGTGTAAAATTAATATTTAAAGAAAATTGAATATATATCATAATGGATGTGAGATATCTAATATTTTTACCGTATTTATAATTTATAAAAGGTATTATACTTTTTTTTTTATAATTAATGAATAACTGGTTGAAAAGACACCAAAGCTTCAGATAGAAAAATGTAGATAATTAATGTATACAATTACGAATAAGCGTCTTTTAAGTAGAGGATTGGTACATATTACACATGGTATATTTTACTAGCTTAAAATATTTCCTCATATTCCTTATACTTATAAACCTTATATACACCTTTTGGTATTTTAAAATAATTCATTTCAGGACATTAAGATATTATTTTAACATACCGAAAATACAAACGGACAATCAAAAGTAATTTTTTTTATTATGTCCACGTAAATTGTGTCATAGATAATTAGCATAGCTAAAAAATTTATGAATATCATTAAATAGGATATATGAGAATCATTAAAAAACAATAAATAAGTGCTATTTTAAAATTAAATTTCCAATTCATTCTTTCGACTAGTAAATATTTGTATATTACAATTAATTGTAATGTTGCATTGAGTGTGAAATTGAATTTATATTTATTTTATACATTTTTTTATAATTAATTAATAAATAAATGGTTTGAAAAAGTAGATTTATTCCATTTGAGAAAGACTTTTTAAACCAAGACTTCAGATAGGAAAAAGTTGATAATGTTTAAAATTACGAATCACCTTCTTTCAAGTAGAGGATTGGTACATAACTGTCTAAATTTCTTATATTTTACTAGCTTAATAATATCCTTATTTAACCGAAACTTTTTGGTATTTTAAAATAATTCATTTCAAGACATTAAGGTATTATTTTAACATTCCAAACGTACAATCAAAAGTATTTTTTTCAATTATGTCCGCGTAAATTATATCACAAATAATCAGCAGAGCTAAAAAAAAAAGCCTGGACCTCTTTTGAACAAACCATCGTAATTAAGTCAAAACGGGATGGGTGCTCTTGCCTCTTATTACATGTCATTATTTCCTTATTCGGCTATGTCGTTCGCTGCTTATCAGCATATTTCTGGCAGGTGTGAATAAATAATGATGAAAAAAATAAAAATAAAATACAAAAGTTGTTATTTTCTTTCAAGTAATCGAATAATTAATACTTAATACTGGTAAAAGTTGTCGATTTGTCGAGGCTTTTGTTTAGAAAAATTCGCCTTATTTAACCTTTACAAATTTGTAATATGGGCTATTTTATCAAGATCGTGTCAAAATGTTAAGGATCAACCATAGTTATGGATAAGATCAATGAAATTCGAAACTTATCACATCCATTTTGATTGGGATATCTTTTTGCTTAAAAGAGATTCGAATCGCTACTTCCTCCTCGTCGTAACTTCCACCTTTCCCATCGATGCAGGAAACAAGACTTGTGATATTATCTTGCCATGAATAAGGTATCGTAATGGGAGCGATTCATTTGCTCTAATGGGAATATTCAAAGCGGAGTATGCTCATAAATATGACGCATAGCTGTCTCCTCATCTTTATAGTTATCTTCATTTATTTTCCGGTACAAAATTGCCGGATAAAAATGTGCTGCAGATCCTTTCAGAAATCCAGTTCCGAGGCAGTTCACGCTAACGAAACAAGGACATGACAGGATACCCCACGAAGTATAGGAAAAGAAAAGAGCCAAGACTAGACTCCTGCAGGACTGAAGTAAATGATCGGAAGGAGATAGTGAACGATGGGAGAAGAGGGCGTAGAAAGTGCGTACTCGGAGAGTTCGCTAATAGAGGAAGCTAGGGCAATGTCTCTACACCACCATCTGGGCTACCGACGTATAAGGAATTAACTGCGAATACTAGAATTCTACTGTTTAAGAGAAAATCTATTTCTATATATTCTATATATATATATATATATATATATATATATATATAAATAATATAAGTAATGACTTTTTTTTAAATTAAACAATCTATTTGCACATGTAAATAGGCAAATGAGCTAAAATAAGGTACATATGGTAGCGTGCTTAGGCAAAAGGAAGAAAGCACCCAGTGGTGCATCCTCCTGGCATTCATATATAAATTCCATTGTCAAAACATGAGGTCCCTCATCCAACTCTTCTTCAGCCTTCCTCAAGATACGTCCGGAATATCACTTCTTGCCATATGTAGTCCAAATTTGTTGCCATGGCCATATAGTTTGTCGTGAAACCGTTAGTACAGAATTCATCCGTAAATAATTTGTCACAGTCCAAGCGCTTAAGTCGTTGAGGGAGGTCTCATTTGAAACATTAAGTGGTGAGTTCGTAATTACTCAAAAATATTGAGATTGAAATGTATATATATAAATCATGATATGTTTTTCTAATTCTGTTACAGCCGACGTTGCAATTTATGAATGAAATAGGGGCTAGAACATAACGGTTTTTATTTAACCATCCACTATTTGCATTTTAAAAAAAAATTATATATTGTCTATAGTCTATACTAGTATAAACTACAATAGCCACCGGTAATTTCAGTATACATTAATAAAATATAGTGAAACGACTTAGTAGTTATTTGTAGAACACGTTATATATTATAATTAACATGATCAACGTTAGCCCGTTAATTATTATGCCTTAATTATAAAATAACTTGGGTTAACTTAGGCTTGTAAAATACACACATATGCAGTTAGATATGCTTTTAAAAAAAGTAATTATGTCATAATTACAGTGGTAGAAATCGACCGTACATTAATTACAGGATACGAATGATTAGGGACTTGAATAGAAACCGTAAACTTTTTACAACCTCTTCCGATCGAGCCACTAATCCTGTTGAGCTAAGTGGTTTTATCACCATAACAAACTAATCTGACAAATTGTGGGGCGATAAAGTCTCAATCATAACAACCGCGGGGGTTTCGTAAAAACGACCGGGCCCGCCGGCGGTAGGCGTCCATTCTCAAATCTCACTTCGCCATTCTCACGGGAACCTCTCCTCTTCTCAAGACCAAAATCAAACTTAATAGCCGACCCATGACCCCCTTTCATCGAGATTCGGACTTTTGATTTCGATGAGATATATTCTTCTGACAAAATTTTCTGACAAAATTTGGAAGCAGAACGAGTGGGAGAAAAACCACCCATGGAGGAAGAAGGGGGCAGCTTAAGTTTTAGATTTATTATTAGTGTTAGGTTTGGAAACACTTTTGGAAAGGAGCATCCAGGCCTTTATGAAAGGAGCGTTCTAGGGAACATAAAACTCAGCTATAAACTTCGTACAATGTTATGGCCTATAAATAGGGAGGTAGCGATTTAAATTCTGGATTCCCGATTTCTCCATTTGAGCCAATAGTAAATTACGGTATATCTTTCATTGTAAACCAGGTCCATAATTAACTCTTTCGGATGCGGATACTCCCACATATGTCTAGGGCTAACATCTGGGCACCCGTTTGAGACATAAAATATTCGGAAAGTTTCATATTTCATTTTTTAAAAAATCTTTAAAAACGTAAAAACCAGTTGCATTATCGATTCAATAACTTCCTAATTATATATATCTCTTTTTCATTAAAAATTTAAAAACGCAACAAACTGTAGCCCGGATGTTACTTGTTTTTTTAGTTTGTCTATTTCTGCAATGCTTAAGTTTTGTTGTTAAGTGGGTGTAAAAAATACTTAAGTATGGTCAAGTTTTACGTTTACAATATATTCCATATTGTAACCCGTTTCTTGTTTTTCTCTTCCGGTTATTCATATACGAATCTGTTTTTAACTATATAAATTATTTCTTAACTTGATGCAAGGCTAAAATTGTCGATCCTACTGCTCGAAGTGGGTCATTTATTTCCGGTTTGCCTTATATACGAGACAAGTAATTCTAATTTATAAAATTAAAAAATATAGGTCAATTAAAATTTATAAACCCTCTTGAAGTACCAAGAATAGAAACTCATAAAAATTGAAGCATGGAAATGCAAAAGGGTATAAGTGCCAAACAAATAAATAAAGTTTTTTTTTTCCAAATTGTAATAGGCGTTAAAGCTATTCTGCAGGAAGTATTTTTTTGTTGATAGTAAGTAGTTCATTGAACGTTTGAAAGATAGCATGGGTTTAAGCGCCGAACGTTTTTAATATGATAATATTTAAACCAAGATTTAATGTATATTTTTTCTTTTATTTATTATTAAAACTACCTTAATATATTTTCATAATACAATTCATATATAACTAAAATCCTCAAAATATTTTTGTTTCATTAAAATACGAAGTCCTCGCGCGGGTCTCATTACTGCGTATGGGGAGCGTCCCACGGGTGGCGGATGTGGGGATGGTCGGTGGAAATTCCTAGGAAGTTCCTCCCGGCTAAGTCCGTAGGACTCGCTGACCAACAATGAGAGCGGCCCCCCAGGCTTGCTGGAGGGTGTGACGTAGGTTTGAAAGCCCTACTCACATTTTTTCTCCTAAGGTAAAACGCTCATTATCCGGAGGTAAACTAGTCCCCCGTTCGGGTCCCGGGTGGGGACTGCTTTAGGGGAATCATGGCGAAAGTTGAAATTAAGAGATTTAGTATTAGGGACGTGGAACGTCAGAAGTTTGAATACAGCGGGTGGGTTAAAATCGGTTTCGAATGAGGTTGAGAGGTACGGTATAGATATCGTGGCGCTGCAAGAGGTACGCTGGCCGGGGGAGGGCTCTTTAAGAGAAGGTAAGTACACAATTTGGTACGGCGGGGGCGAAAATTATTGTTAAGGCACTGGGTTTTTGATTAGGAATAGGTTGATATCCGCTTTGAGGGACGTTCAATTTTTAGGGGACAGGATATCAGTAGCTGTATTTCAGGGGCGGTGGTTTAAAATCGCGTTAATAAACATACATTTTCCGACCGAAGACAGCGATGACGAAGTTAAGTCGGAATTTTACGATAAACTAGAGTGGGTCTTCGATAAATTACCGCGAAATTACATGAAGATAGTTATAGGAGACGCTAACGCAAAGGTGGGCAGGGAAGAAAATATATTATCCGACTATTGGAAAAGAAAGTTTACACGAAATTAGTAATGATAACGGAATCCGATTGATTAACTTTGCTACTTCTAAAAATTTAATAATCAAAAGTACAACTTTTAAACATAAAGATATTCACAAATATACCTGGACATCACCGGATTCACAAACAAGAAATCAAATCGATCACGTTTTGGTGCAGCATAGGTGGCAAAATAGTGTTATTAATGTTAGGTCGTACCGAGGGGCGGAATGCGGGTCGGATCACGAACTAGTAGTCGCTAAAGTTCGGCAAAGACTTTCAATAAAAAAAAGGTTAGAAACCGGATCTCGTACCGAATATTTTAATCTGGAAAAACTTAAAATTCCGGCGATTAGAAAACAATTTGAAATTGAACTCAAGAATAGATTTGATGTATTAGAACCATCGACAGAGAATGGCGAAGACATTGATCAATTGTGGGAAGGGATTAGGCATAATATTAAAGAGGTCAGTAATTTGTGTCTGGGCAAAAGGGAAAATAATAAGGATAAACCATGGTTCGATGAAGAATGTTTAAACTCGTGTGAGAAAAGAAAAGCCGCTAAACTCAAAGTTTTAAATAATCCTAGCGAAGACAATCATGCCTACTTTCGAGGCATGAGGAACGAAACGACTAAATTGCTTAAAAATAAAAAAAGAGAATATCTCAAAAACAAAATAATAGAAATAGAAAATAATGGAATCCAAAATAACGTTAGAGATATGTATAAAGGCATAAATTTATCACGTAAACGTCTAGGACCAGTTACGACTGGTATTAGGGATAATAATAATAACATCATAGCGGATCCGGTAGACATAGTAAGGAAGTTTAAAGAGCACTTTGATAGTATTTTGAATCCAGAAAATACCCGTCTATCACCACTTTTGGAATTTCAAAGTGCTGAACCGTTATTAGAAGAACCGAGTATAGGGGAAGTCGAAATAGCTATCGGAAAATTAAAATCCTATAAAGCAGCGGGGACGGATAATATTCCTAGCGAACTAATCAAATCATGTGGGGAAGCTGGGATTTCAAAAATACATCTTTTGATTAAAAAGATCTGGGAGTATGAGAAAGTACCCGAAGAATGGAAAGAGTCTATACTTATACCGATTCACAAGAAGGGGTCGCGGACAGACACTAATAACTACCGTGGGATCTCACTACTTCCGGTCTGCTATAAAGTATTTACGTCAATACTGACTAGCCGAATAACCGAATACGCCGAGGAAATTATCGGAGATTATCAATGTGGTTTCAGATGGAACCGATCTACCGTAGACCAAATATTCTCCCTCCGTCAAATATTAGAGAAAAAATTAGAATACAATGGTATTGTTCATCAACTGTATGTCGACTTTAAAAAGGCTTATGATTCAATAGACCGCAATAAACTGTATAACATCCTGACTGAACTAGGAATACCGAAGAAGTTAGTAAACTTAGTAAAAATGTGTATGACCGAAACGTTCAATAAAATAAGAATCGGTCGTTATTTTTCTGAGAAGTTCGAGGTTCACTCTGGTTTGAAACAGGGGGATTCGCTAACCCCTGTTTTATTTAATTTAGCTCTAGAATATGTTATTAGGGAGGTGATAAATACCGGAAAGGGTTTGAATCTGGGGGGAAATGTATCCGTGCTCGGTTACGCTGATGATTTGGTTTTGCTTGGCGACGACGTGGAAACGATAGAACTAAATACAAAAGCATTGATGGAAGCCGGAAAAGAAGTAGGGCTAGAAATAAATACGGAAAAAACAAAATATATGGTTAGTTGTAGAAACGGTGACAATTTTGGCGATATTGAAGTAGAAGAGGAAATATTCGAAGCCGTTGAGAAATTTAGATATTTAGGATCTACTGTAACTAGAAAAAACGAAATCGAAGAGGAAATTAAGGCTAGATTAAAGGCGGGAAATGCTTGTTATTTCTCGGTTGCAAAATTACTTGGGTCACGCCTTTTATCCCGAAATTTAAAAATTAGGATTTACAAAACTATAATTCTTCCGACTGTTCTTTACGGTTGTGAAACATGGCCGCTTACAGTAAGGGATGAGAAACGCCTTATGGTGTTTGAAAATAAAGTGCTGCGTAGAATATTCGGGCCGAAGAAAGATGAGTCAACAGGAGAATTTAGACGGCTACACAATGCGGAATTGCGTGAGCTTTACCCGGTTAATGTAATCGAGTCTATAGCTGCGCGTCGGTTAAAGTGGGCATGCAAAATGGCGAGTCTTAGTAGTGAACGAATTCCTAAAAGATTGATAAACGCTTTGCCGCCTGGAAAACGACCGAGGGGTAGGCCTAGGCGAAGGTGGGAAGATTCGGTGAAAGCAGATCTTGTGAATTTGGGATTGGACGGTGGTAGTTGGATGGAGGTATGTAGGGACCGATTGGTGGTGTCGGCGTCGGGCCTTCGGGTCCGTTAAGCCTTATTGTATGTATTGTATGTATGTAAAATACAAAGTGGTATACATTGGTCCGTACTGTCTGAAAATATAACCGTTTTATATTTTTTTAAAGAAAAAGTTCAATTTCATTATTAAATGTTTTTCTAATAAACTATAAATTTTTAGAAAGTAGTAGCGGATCAGATACGGATTATTGATTAATTTAAAAAAATAAATGCCAAGTTCGAAATGTGAAATGTGAATTTGAATAGGTAGCTGAAAAAAACTGTAATGGCTTTTAAATAGTAGCTGTAAAAAAAAAGTTCATAACTACATATTTTCATTATTTTAAATTAAGGTATCTGTTGTTAATTAGAAGAAGGTATAACTATAAATTTTAATATTTACTATATACATTTTTAGATAATACATCAGAAAATTGTTTGGTCATTGAAATCGCCAACACTTAAAATAGAGCACATCTGAAATAGCGTGTGATTTAAAAATTAAATTTCATGTTTAAAATTTTAAATTGCTGAAGATGCTATTTTTTAAACCTTGCTGAAAGCTTCGTTGTTTTGTTAGCTTTTTCCATACCCGGAAAAATTAAAAAATACAGAAAGAACATTTAATGTTTTAATGCTGATTGATGTCCTCCGTTCTTAAAATAATAAAAATTATAAGTTGATGATTCCCCGACTTAAGAACTTATGATCCCTGGAACACCTTGTTTCTTACATAATTATGGCCAAGAATACATCACTTGCGTAAATCGCTATTAATTACTAGCATTCCCCGTCGCGGCTTTGCCCGCGAGCCTTTAAGATCAATGCTGTGATCATTATCTTATAATTGATTTAATATAATGTGTTATATACTGACAGATATAATAATTACAGAAAAAAAAAATTTATGGTTAGCTGCAGAAACTGCGACCATTTTAGCGATATTGAAGTAGAAGAGGAAATATTCGAAGCCGTTGAGAAATTTAGATATGAAGGATCTACTGTAACTAGAAGAAACGAAATAAAAGAGGAAATTAAGACTAGGTTAAAGGCGGTTAATGCTTGTTATTTTTCGGTTGCAAAATTACTTAGCTCACGCCTTCTATCCCGAAAATTAAAAAATTAGGATTTACAAAACTATAATTCTTCCGACTGTTCTTTGCGGATGTGAAACATAGCCGCTTACAGGAAGGGATGAGAAACGCCGTATGGTGTTTGAAAATAAAGTGCTGCGTAGAATATTCTGGCTGAAGAAGGATGAGTCAACAGGAGAATTTAGCTACACAATGCGGAATTGCGTGAGCTTTACCCGGTAAATGTAATCGAGTCTGTAGCTGCATGTCGGTTGAAGTGGGCATGCAAAATTGCGAGTCTTAGTAGCGAACGAATTCCTAAATGATTGATAACCGCTTTGCCGACTGGAAAACGACCGAGGGTTAGGCCTAGGCGAAGGTGGGAAGATTCGGTGAAAGCAGATCTTGTGAATTTGGAATTGGACGGGGGGAGGTGGATGGAGGTTTGTAGGGACCAATTGGTGGTGTCGGCGTCGGGCCTTCGGGTCCGTTAAGCGTTATTCTATTCTATTCTGTTCTATATACTGACAACATATGTTATATATTAACAACATAACAGGGATCGGAGCTTCCGGTATGTGGAATGTTGTAAGGGGAAGCTGCCGGCTCGGTAGAAGAGACTAAAACCGAAACTAAACTAAACTAAAACCGCCGAAACAAAAAATTGCTTACTCGTCGTGAACGCTTCATTTTTCGGCTTTAAAACATGGTTTTCGATGCCCCCTAGGGGCTTTCGAGTTAAACTCGTCGTATCACGATCTTTAATACGAGTTCAAATTAGGAATTTTTTCTCGAAGTGCAAAAATAGGTGTCCGTTAGAGTTAAACGAAAATTTCGCCATTTAAACATCTTAGGGGTTACATTTTTGAAATTCCTTTCTTAGGTTTTTGGTTACCTACATCGCGTTTAAAATCTAATTTCCGAACTTCAAGTTTCTATCATTAGTAGTTTTTGTTCTGCGTTGATTCTATCAGTCAGGACAAAGCCTCTTATATATAGAGAGAGATATTGTAACGCTAAATTGTCGAATATAAAAACATATGATTTAATATCCCAGACCGTTTGTTGGAACAACGGTAAGCGGTTAGAACGAACTGTTTTGTTCTAGATTCTTCGAGATTCATCTACGGCGTTCCACCAGCTTTAACAAAGACTTGGAACCTCCCAGAAGGTCCATTTTACGATTATATATAAGGAGCGAGTGACTGGGCCAATTAGTCTAAGTCTTTGTCTTGACTGTGAAGCTCAAGTCATATGATTAGTGTGCTATAACGGTATCAGTTTTATAACATGCACAACTTATGTTGTGATAATTTTTGTGGCATTTGATAATTGTATATTTTTGTTAAATAAATATTTGTTTACCCACATAAGTGTTACAGTATATTTTCTTTCGATACTGGAACATATAGAAAAAAATAGTTAAATTAAAAATTATAAAGTTTTATTGTAACGAATTAATTAATTATTAGGTTGGTTATTTAAAATGTATATTTATAGTTTAAATAAAAACTTCAGATATTATCATAAATATTATATTCAGATGCCGACCTTATGAAAAAGAATTCTTCGGTATGGGGTCAAGAAACGCCGGTTACCAAGGCCAGAGGCCCATGAATTACCGGGCTCTACTGATTCAGTCCACGTAACTTCAGGCAGGGTCATTGTCAAGAGTTAGGGCTGTTACACAACTCTGCCTGGAACGCCGGCTTCTGAAAACTCCCCTTCTTCAAGCGTAACTGTAAAAACAAACTGACTAAGTAACAGACTAACTATTTATATCAACAACTTGATCTTTACCTGAACTACTATGTAGATAACGGTGACTTTAAAAACATAACAAGCGTACAAATGACCGTATCATACCTCACCCCAAATCACCTTACAAGGAACCTGTCGCATCCTACTAGGGATTAACATCAACAATAATTACAATCCCCATCGCTTACAAGACCATTATAGATTATTATAAACGAAGCCTCATCTGATTTCACCTCGCGTCTTACGGATCAAAAGTCCCGACACTAAATGATTGATGATCCTTCACTTAGCACACGTACCGAACCGAAAAGTGATTGAGGTATCGTTAAACCGTACTTACACGTGTTAAGTCGGCTCCTTTTTAGCGTAATGAATCCGGTGAACCTGCTAGTATGAATGTCATCAGCACATTTTCTAAATCTATGAATTATTTATTATTCGAGGAACTGCACTATTTTTCACAGATTTGTATTACGTAAACAAGGCAGAGTATTGATCAGACCAATATAGAAAATCCATTCATTTAAAAAGGATACTCTAATCCCGTTGAATTACAAAAACGTAAACTTGTCCACCCCTCCAATTCCGAAATAAGTATCGTACCCCCAAATACAGAATCAGTTCTTAAATTAACTTTAGGGAAACGCTAATACGTGTTTTGGAAAATAGAAAAAACAAATTGTATCCATTATGGGATTGATGACGAATCTAGGTGGAAATAATTTTATAAGTGATTTGTTTAATTTTTCTCAATTATTAAATTCAGGTATGAATTAATAAATAAAAGTCTACACAATGTATCTGACAAACGATTTATTAAAAAAATTAAGTATAATGAATTAGGTAAGTTGTATATAACAAACGATTATATTAATATTTATTTTCTAAATAAATGTAAAAATTATGTATGTATTACATTCTGATTCATTCAAATCTCCTCGTATATCTAAGTTAGATTCTTCTTCGAAATCAACCACTAAGCTGCGCATTCAGGCGCCTCCCTACCCTGAAAAATGAGGAAGTTGATAAACTATTACTATTTTTACATAAAAATTCTTAGACTTTCAGTAGACACTTGTTTAGCGCTTAAATAAATGCTCATTATTCATTCAGGGATTCGAGTATGTAGGGGTCGGATATGTAACAAAACGTATCCATTGTAGGATCAGCCTATGACATAACTAAGGTTTATCAAATGCTAAAAAAATATAATACTAAATATAACTTTTGACTATAGACAAAATATAATTTTTTTTTTAAATTCTCAAAAACAGTCCCTTTTGATTTACTGCATTATAGTGATAAAAAAGATTGACAATCTTGCAAGGATTCAATGTTCTTTCAGGGCATTCAGAAAAAAAGCACAACTACAAAACGCTGATTTTTGACATTGACATTGTTCAAAGGAGTAGGCGTTATGTTTTCCAATCTAGAATATTCAGATTAAAATATTTTTTATTTTCCGAATTAGATTTTCTATTTAAAAGGCTATGTTCAAATTTTAAGTACTTCCGCTAATCAAAAACTATCCCATTTTCGCCTTTTACGGTTAGTGGGAATGAAAAGTGGATTCATTGTATCCTTATAATATGATTATTATTTTTAATGTATGTAAATAGTTGTGCAAGTAGTAATACGATGAATTTATTTTATACAATTAGGATTACTATTTAATTAATATTTTATACCGTCCAAGGCAATGCAAATCTCTAAACTCAGAACTCTAATTAGATCTAATTTGATGTAATAGTAAGACAAATTTTACTTTTTTTTTTTAATAAATAATCTTTGGAAACTTATTACAATCCCATGTGTCAAAGGGAGAACCTAATAGACTTCCTGAAGCCAAGAAAATCTAAAGACCTTTTTTCTTATAAGAGAAGACAGGGCCATTATACTCTGCATAACGTTCTATTTAGCAAGGTGTATAATAAAGGTATCCTTTGTTAAGATAAAATTGCAAACAATAGTTCAATTTCAATAGAATACATCGAGGTTACGGTCGTATCCTTGTAACCCTAAGGTTAGAATAATTAGTAATAATGACAAAACAGGGACTGATCATGTCACTATAGAGCATTTACAAACTCCAATATTTATCCCCTTATTTTACATTAATTTTAGAGATTTTATCTCGGACATCGGATAATTTTTTTACTAATTAGGGTTCTTATTATTATTTGACATTTTTGTGTTAAGATAAATTATATAAACACACATAGGGTAAACCAGACAGTTATTGACACCCTAAGATTATATTTCTGTGGTGAAATTAAAACAAATCTTTTTATGAATGGAAACTTCCTACAGCTCCTCTTTATCTTTCCTTAGGTTTTTTTGGGCCAAAAGTTCAATAGTTTTACCATAAGGCAATATTTATTGTAAAAAAAGAAAAAACCTAGTTATTGACACCCTATGGATTTAATTGTGAAATCTTCCCTACGGTTAGTTTGCTAACCACTTGCTTCATAGGTGACCCTTTAAACAATAAATTCATGCATATATTGAAATAAAATTAAGACTTGGTTACTTATTTCCTTAAGTTAAAGTTTGGGTGTCAATAACTGTCTGGTTTATCCTATGTGTTTTAATATTGATACAATATTGCTTTTCACAAATCCTATCGTCTAAAACTGAGTTGAACTGGCGAAAAAAGTTGTTGTAGAAAAGTTTATTGGGCGATTTTCGAAAAGAAAAAAAAAAAAAAAATATATATATATATATATATATATATATATATATAATGTGTAAAACCCTTGCTAAAAAAATCAATAATTTTGATTAACGAAAAATAACACTTAAAAATGAGGATGAGCAACGGCTTAGGGTTTTTTTAAAAATAATGTACTGTGTTGAATATTTGGAGCGAAGAGATGATGACCTGAACTGGGAATTAAAGACGCTTACACAACGCCGAACTGAATGAACTTTACCCGGTAAATATAATTGACGTGATAGTATCGAGACGTTTAAAATGGGCGTGTAAAATTGCGAAATCTTTTAGGCTACAAATTCCGAAAAGATTAATAAGCGCGGTGCGGAATTGGAAACGTCTCAGGGGAGGATTGCGGAGATGAGAGGATTGCTTTAAGGCAGATACTTCGAAGTTGGGTCTGGATGGCGGTCGGTGGTTTGAGGTGTGCAGAGAGCGAGTTGTGGTGTCTGCATCGAACCTTCGGGTTCGTTAAGCCTTCATTATTATTAATAATAATTAACATTATTATTATTATTAATGGTTGACAATATCACGCAAACAATATAAATTTAAATTATTAAGAATAAAAAAAGTAACTACTTGTAACGATACAGTAACACAAAAGCAGCCATGTTATTTGATTTTCAGAGCTAGACTATGTATGCTCAAGTCCATTGCTCCTCATATTTAGCCTGAATTCGAACATTCTATTCTAGGTTCACGAAAAGCGTTGAAGATGTCAGTAAAATGTACCTCATTAATGTACCATTGGTAACTGTTCACATAAAAATTCTAGAACTCTTTTAGTCATATAGTTTTTTTGTCACGTTACAATATATTGAATTCATAATATATATTATTATTGTTAATGCCTCCATATACAAAAAGGCATTAACAATAACAAAAAATAATTGAATGGTAAAGTGGCATCACGGTAAGAATTTGAATGCTTCTAAATATAAATGAGTAAAGTATAAAATTCAATACTTGGTTATAAGGGAATTGGTATTGGTGATTAAATTCAGTTTTATAAGACCGCAAAAAGTATTGCAAATAACCTTCATCAATTTTCATAACATTAAATAGAATATTTATTTACTTCTCCGCAGCAACATATATGGTCCCATTTTTTGACTGTTCCAATATGTTCGACATGATTTCGTAAAATCATCCGTTATATATAATCAACATCTACTTACTTTTTAAATAATAAATCACTGGCGTTCATATTTCAAGATTATCAGATACGGAGTGTCATGCTAATAAAAATCGTTCACATCTATAGAATGCTTGGTAGATGAAAAGGTTTACCAATCTACCTAATACATCATTATATTATTTTATTATTTATACTACATATTATTTTTTATAAAACCTGGATAAATCATCAATACACGCTTATGATACATAATGCAAGTAAATACATATATTTCTATATAATCCAATACACAACAGGAAAATTCTTTGTACCTTTTTTTTTCTCCGTGAAAGCATTATCTAAGTTTTCGTTTTGTATATTAGAAATACCTATTATGAAATTTAGTTATTTATGACTCATCTATTACTTTCAAGTATAAAATATTATATGCATTTAATTAACTTAGAGGAATTTTTTTTTTAAATTAAGAACAACGTTCACGTGGATTGCTTGCTGTTCAAGAGTTTTATGTTTACTAATGCGTCTTTCTAATAATGTTTCTTGTAAATATTTCTAAATACTTAAATGTACCTTAATTTTTCAACTAATTACTTAAAACATTTAGAAAAACGTTCGCCAGTATTGTTATTTGGATGGACAGATTCCTGTTTAGAACTGTTTTTTAAATATACCATAACCCTAAAAAATTATATAAATACAAATATTTTTTACTTAAAATATACTTATAATTACTCTAAAACTAAGCAAAACGTTTACATATATTGAGTGCTATTCTGATAGACAGGTTTCTGTTCAGTAATACGCCTTTAAAATAATTTCTTTTTAATATACAGAAACACAAAAATAAATATGTATATTTAACTACATATATGCTACTAATTTCTGTGTATTGAATGAGACGTGATTGTAATATTGTAAAATAGTAGAAAAAAAAACCTAAAAAAAAAAAAAAAACTAATAAGTAGGTACATAAAAACTTAAATGTACCTTATAGTTTATACTAAATAAATAAAAAATTAAGAAAAACGGTGACCTCTATTGATTGCTATTCGGTTGATTTCTGGTACATAATGCGTCCTTAATACTATTTATTTTATATATACTATATAAAACACAAATATTAAGTATACTTTAAACTCCAAATTTAGTATTAATTGCATAAAAAACTTTAGAAAAACGTTTACCTATATTGATTGCTAATACAGTTCTTAGTTAGATTTAACTAATAGTATGAAACCGAAATTCTGCATGCAAAAGTATACTTACGGAATTGAGAAAGAATCAATCAATATTTTTTTACATAACTATATGTAATAGTTATACTGACTATCCAATTAAGTAGGTAGTTTCTCTAACACGCTGTACACACTACTTAATCGTCCTAATAAATAACTTTAGAATTGTACATTCAAATGTACAATTTATCCTAATAATCCAAAACCGACATAATTCAATTATTTCATCCCATTTTATGGCTGATATCAACATTTATGGGGTCAAAAAGGAAAAATCCATTGCAATTAGTTAATACAGCGGAAGAGAACAGTGAGGTTAAGAGTGTTCTGTGAAATTATAAAACCTGTTCTGTTATACGGCTGTAATCTACGTCTTTAACTAGCCCCTTAAAAAACTTAGCGATCAGGATCAGAGTACTAACGAACAGAGAAGGAGAGGAACAGATAAAGAATTTCGGAAAGGAAACTGACCTGTCTTTATCTCATCATATAAATTCAAGGATGGTATGATAGGCGTGAATGATGCTCGGAGCTATCCATCAAGAAGTCTCTAATATGAATGCCACAATAGTATGCATGATCTGCAAGATCTGTACATCCAACAGGGGTAAAAAGGCATAAATGTAAGGTCCTGCGAGACACAAGGACTCCACAAGCCTTTCTACTTTCCGATTTCCATGAATGGGCTGGATCTTTACTTTCCTTAGTAGTATTCAGCCTCATCCTCAATCCAGATCCATTCCCCACCCAAACTTCTCCTGCGTTACAGAAAGGATCTTACGTTAGCTACTTTAATTGGTCTCTCGCATAGTAATCTTGCAAAAATAATTAATAAATATATTATTGTAAAATGGTGAGATAGAGTGCTCATGATTTCAAATTAAGGTTCATAAATAAAGGGTGTAATATCACATACTCTTAATACTAAATAGGCAATATAGTAGAAAAGAAACATCGTAGCCACTATATTTTCAGACAAGGAACTGGGAAATATTAGCTGAAATGACTTGGTTTTAACCACTTGAAAACCGGGGATATGAATGTAAATAATAACTAATCTTTACCTGTAACCTGTAAACAGTTCATTCTTTACAAGCCGAATTATTTACGTTGAGTGAACCGAGTATTGTTTACATTGGACGTAAATAATTTTTTTTTTTTTTTAACATTTATTTATTTGCTAAAGAGTAATGCACACTAATTATCGAAAATAAGAAAAGATAATTGCTAAGAACAAGAATAAAACTTCAAAACACATGAATTTGGGACAATAACTATTAAAACTTTGAATCATTAATTCTTTTTTGAGGAATGCGAGGAGCCACGAAATATATTTAATCAAGAGTCGGCGTTAGTGGAAATGTCACGTTCTTCACAAGACTGAGTCAGTCATATTTAGTTTTCATCGATATGTTTGTTTTATTCATCTAAGAAAATGAAAATTTATAACTTAATGTTTACCAGTTTACTAGCACTATGAGCTATTTTATGACTTCTTTATCTATTCCTCTCAATCCTACTTTTTTATATTATTCTTAATAAAATTTAATATTCAATATAGTAATTTCACAATATTCACTGCACTATATTAATTTCAGTATATTAATTTAAATTTTTTTTTTTCATTTCTATTCTAGTTTTTAGATTTCATTACATTCTTTACCAGTTTTCCTTACTTTGAATATTCTAAATTCCATAAATCCAAAATTAAATTTTATCGAGGACCAGTAATTAAAATTAAATAATAATGTAGTCTGTCCAAATATTTTCGATTTAAGAAAATTATTTTCCACCGACTTATTTTCTTAGTTAGAGAAGAAAGAAATTATTCCCAGAAAAACTTTTAAATTAATGCGAATTTGCAGCATGAGAAAACATTTTAAGCACTAAAAACAAAAATCAAAAAAGGAAATAAGTGGCTAGGAAAAAAAATTAATTGAAGTAACATCATGTATTTATAAGTAATCATGACATTAAACAAAAATTCTGGTACTGATACTTTCAACGTGGTTTTATATAATACTTAAAATTCATGGTTTCCTAATCTTTATTTTTTTTTTTTTTTTTCAGGTGAGCTAAAATTACGTTCGAAACACTACCAGTAAGAAAAGTAAGCTAACAAAATGGTTTTTATTTACAGATAAAATATTTTTACTGCTGTTCTAATGGGGATTGTCAAACAAATAAAATTATTTTGTTATTAATAACGAGGTATAATCTGGTAGATCTTCATTCTTATTTTACACCAGTTATAATTATAAATTGATGTTTTATACATCATAACAAACAATAATGAGAACTAAACCAAATCTGAAGCATAGGTTTCTACAAAATGGTCCGTAAGACATTTCTGTAACGGCTATTAAACTATTTAGCAGGATTAACACTAACATTTTAAATATAACAAATTTCATATTATAAAGTTTTTTTTCTAATCGTGTTTTCCAACTGATTTAATAAAGCTTCTAAACTCAACCTATTAATTGGGGTTATCCATTCACGTTGGTTAAATATGTTCTTAAAAATTGAACATTACGAAATTTGCTATGATAAAATATAAATCCATAAAGAAAATTAAAAATATAAATATATAATACATATATAAACATATAATTAACCGAAATGGATGAAGAAATTCGATTTCGCTTGGATTACTTCAGTAAAATTGACTATAAATTATGAAAAGTCGAAAGTAATAGTGTTTCCAGATTCATTAAGTTGTAAGAGACTTAAAAAATATTCTGGTATAATTAGGAACTGGAATTTACTAACGAGTACTTTTATATATACAAGTTCCGTATATATCTTTCGGTGTTTTTTGTAACGGCCCATATTTTACTTAACTAAATTTTGTATTCAAAAGGCTAATGAAGTACTACAAAAAGTATTATCAAAGGATAAAATCAACAAAAACGCTGATGAGCCCAAGATAGATAGAGGCGAGTTAAGGTAGCAAAAAACCAACAATACGTGTCAACCCATATGAAAAAATAATGCAGCACCCAAAAAACAATAAAATAGAACATAATTGCATAAGTGAACTGTCTTTTTCTCAAAGCATAAAAGAACTTATTGATATTGACATTCTTATATATACGAAAACTGCAGAATAGTAGATTGGATCATCATCAAGAAACACTCAGAACAGAAATCTGAATTATGAAATAACAGACTCTATTCCATCAAATCTTTTACGGTGCCCATATCAAGTTCTCTGCGTAGTTGGGAAATTATTTTTTTTTGTTTATTTGATTTTTAAAGAATTATAGAATTTTTTTTTTTTTTTTTTTTTTTTTTTTTTTTTTTTTTTTTATATAAACTTTAGAAACTAGTCTCCTCCTATAAACGCCTTAAGATAATAATTCGGGTATCAGTATAAAAGAAAGAAAGTCAATATCAAGGTTTATTTTACTTTATTGAACTTAAAGATTAAATTTTCACTCCCCATCTTTATTTTTCTCTCAATGTTGGGATAATCAAATATTTTTATTCTATAAATACTGCCCTAGATTTTTTCATAAAAAAAAAAAAAATTTAAATTTATATTTGATTGATTGCTACCTTGTTTTAAATTAGTTTTCACCATTTAAAAACGGATGGAGAAGAAGTAATATGAATCTCAGTAGTTAGTAAAAACTAAATACATCAATTTTTAGCCATTTTAAAAATTTAAACGTAGTTGTGTGTACTTATAGCATGTGTTTTATTTCTATTAAATAAAACGAATTAATATCAAAACTTAAATAAAAAATGACAAGACACTCAATATATATATATATATATATATATATATATATATATATATATATATATATATATATATATATATATATATCAATACCGGAATATTATTTATAATTGTTTACTTTCACTTCCCTATATATGAAATATAAAGCAAGGGAAAGTATTGCGATCGTGAAAAGTTTCTACTTCCGGTTTTCAACGGAAATACACGTTTTGGGGTCCCCTTAGTATAAATACTACTTTATTTAATAACTTTTCAGGATTTTTTGATTTTACCAAAAACGACTCTTAACGATTTTGATAAAACTGGGTGTTTGATGTAGGTGGTATATGCGGGCCGAAGAAAGATGAGTCAACAGGAGAATTTAGACGGCTACACAATGCGGAATTGCGTGAGCTTTACCCGGTTAATGTAATCGAGTCTATAGCTGCGCGTCGGTTAAAGTGGGTATGCAAAATGGCGAGTCTTAGTAGTGAACGAATTCCTAAAAGATTGATAAACGCTTTGCCGACTGGAAAACGACCGAGGGGTAGGCCTAGGCGAAGGTGGGAAGATTCGGTGAAAGCAGATCTTGTGAATTTGGGATTGGACGGTGGTAGTTGGATGGAGGTATGTAGGGACCGATTGGTGGTGTCGGCGTCGGGCCTTCGGGTCCGTTAAGCCTTATTGTATTGTTTTATTGTAAAAATGAAATATGAGAAAAATCATGTAAACATATACAGGAGAAAAAAAGAAAAATATTCAGTCAAATCATAAAACACGCATGAGCCGACGCATACGCAGTACGCCTTTAGTGATAGACCATTGTTCATAATTAAAGCCGTTCTGTTCATTTAATGGAAATTCTTTGTTTCATGGTAACTATATGAGTTTTCGACAACTACATAGATAATTATAAACTCAGACGACTTGGAGTATTATGCTTGCTTTGCCGAATTATCGCAAGTAAAAACTTTTATTTAATAATATAAAAAAAAATAGTGTAATTTAAAGAGCAAATACAAACAATAAGGAGTAAATCAATGTAGAAAAATGTGTGGCTTTGAGAAATGGCATTTAAACAAAACACTTCCATTTCTAATCTAAGCAAGTTGGTAAGGGAAAGTTGTGTGTTGCGCGCATAGCACCATATTTTTTAAAAATCCTAAAGGTAGTTAAAAATAAATCATTGGCTAATTGTGTAAATATTTAACCCTAAAAGCCCAGCAGGGCTCTATATATTTTTGATAATATATTTTTTTAAGTAGTCATATTCTTCTGCATAGAATGTCACTACTCAGTATTAAATTTACTCATACTCAGTGGATACTACGGGTTCGCTAATTTTCATTTTTTTTCTTTTTTTTTTTTTTTTTTTTGTCAGTAACATCGCACGTCGGCAAAAAAGTGGCTAAAACTCATAATCTATCAGAGTTGGGCTTTGCATACCGCTGAAATCAGAATTATAAAACCTGCATGCCAGAATATGGTCACAATAGTAATAATCTTTCGCGTAACGGGCAAAATACCATATTGTTTTATGTAGCATATGCTGGTTAATTCTGAGTTAAAGTTAGTACCAGTGGAGCTAACTGCACCAATTGTGACCAAAGACTATTTAGTCGTTGTTTGAGGGAGGGTACATGATAAAAATAAGAATGCAGTCGAAACTTCAAATCCAATTACCCAAAAAATAAGTTTTTGGAATTGAAACGATCTTGCCGACTTGCGATATATAATTGACAAACATAGGACACAAATGTTTTTCTATTTGAATGAGTTGCACCCCTGTAAAATTTATGAATAAAGTGTTAAATCATTGGGAGTGTATTATTACTAAGCACATCAGCAATTATGTGATATAAAACAAATACGCAGGAACATTATTCGAAAATTTTACATGATCAAGCGAAAGACTATTCGTTGCAAAATTTACTTGGTAATCAATAACACTAAATTGGATATTTAATGTCTCCACATAGACGATCATGGAAATCGTTTATGCAGATTGCTAATAAATTATAATTTAATACAAGGTGATAAATAATTGAATAATCCACCCCTTGACGAGTTTGTTCCTTGTAGTATTCCTGCCACGTTCCACTTGCACTTTCCTCAACTTCCTTTTCGTCCTACTTTCTTCCCATTTATTTTCTCTCCCCTCACATCCTATCTGCTACTTCATCAGTGCTGAAAAAGCTCTCGGCAAGTAACGAAATTATTAAATTGTACCTACTACATTCGGCAGTCTAGACAAGCTAAAAATTATTTTGGGAAAAAAAAGGAAGAAATATTTGCTATTAGATTTGAGAAATGCCTTAAAGATACTATGTATATTTTAGGTTAGCTTGCGTGATGATAATTCATCAAGCAATGGATAAGACGTTCCTACACGAATAAAACAAAACATGTATGGTTAGTCGTAGAAGTCGAGACTGTTTTGCTGATATTAATGTAGAAGGGAATACGTAAAACCAAGAGAAATTTAGATTTTTAGGGGTGATGGTAACAAGAAGAAACAAAAATGATGAGAAAATTAAGGCTAGATTATAAGCCGGTAACGCTTGCTACTTTTTAGTCGCGAAATCTCTTAGTTTGCGCCTTGTGTCCCGAAACTTAAAAATTAGGATTTACTAAACTATTATTCTTCCAACGAAGGCGAGGCCACTGAAATTCAAGGATGAATAACGGCTTAGTGTTTTTGAAAATTAATTACTGCGTAGAAAATTTGACCTAAGAGAGATGGACTAACCGGAGAATTTACACGCTTACACAAAAGTGAGTACATATACATACACACATTCTATATATATATATATACATTCTATTAGTTAAAGCATTACACAAATTATAAAAAGTTACCTCAACCTTTTAACGTCGATCTTCCAAGCTTCGTGAAACAAAATATTTAATTAATGTAATTACTTAATAATACTAAAATAATAAGTAAATAATTAACGGTATTGTTTGCGAAAACGAAAAATTAAATTCACACTATTATTATTACTCTTACACTATATGTGGACTATTGATTATTCGGCAAAGGGATTATTCTAAATAAAATGCATTTTAAGCATTAATAAACAGTTTTTTAACAACCTTTGTGATTTAAATGTATAATGATACAATATGAAAATTGAGAAAGTCATTTGCATAAAATCGGTCAAAATTACCATAACCAATATTGGGCGCAATATAGCTTATACAGAATTTTATTAGTCACCTACTTTTAGAGCACAATCAAGAAAAGAACTGAACCTTATATGAAAGAAACCATCTTTTTGAAATAATTCTCAAAAAGACTAGGTACTCAACTTGTATCTAGTCTAATTCATACTAAAATCTCCAAAATCTAGTGAATGCTTAGGATACCTTTCGCTTAATTTAGTGTGTATATTAATGTTTATTCTATATGGTCGGTGTGCTGCCAAAGCGAACTAAGTGCCAAACAGCATATTTTGAGAAAACTTAAAAAGTTAGGGTTGAATTTTGTGAAATGTAGTTGGGTTTGCTTCTATCGCTTTTACGAGATATTTCAGTTTATCTTTTATATTATTCAAATATAAAGAGGCATGATTAAAAAAATGACAATAGTTATTTTTAAAAACTATTGTCATTTAAATGTTATTTAAAAAATTAAGAAATTGCTTTGGCACTTAGTTCACTATGGTTTCACACCGACCATATGATGCCAAGATGAACAACTATTTATCCATAATGAAAAATGTGGTATGAACGGTTAAATTTAAAAAATCCTCTATTTTTAATTTAAACAAGGAAAATCATTTATCCTAAACAACTTAAAGCAGAAAGTTACTTTTTTTTTTAAATCGAAATAACCTTATAAGACCTAATCTTATTGGACAAAAAATATATTAGTTACGTAAAAAAAAAAGTAAAAAACTTTAAAAAAATGTTGGTTATATTAAATTACAAACAAGTATTTACATTGCATATGAAATAGAAACTATGTCTAAGAATGTATATATATTACGAGTAGACATTTCCACTTATCACCTTCCATTGTAAATCAGCTGTGAACAAGACAACGACAACTTTCAAACTCCTTATCAGTGACAACTCCATGTAGCCGTGCTTATTCTGCTTCAAAATCCTCTTGTATATTCTCCGGTGCTGAATAGTGTTCCACGGCAGTTAAATAACAGATTTATTTGAATAAATTCGGATGTATCGGCTTGATATTTTTACTTTCACTTACCTATATATGAAATATATAGTAAGTGGAAGTATTGCGATCGTGAAAAATTTCGACTTCCGGTTTTCAACGGAAATACACGTTTTGGGGTCCCCTGAGTCGAAATGACCAAGTCCCGCGAAATGGTCTGTGTGTGTGTCTGTGTGTCTGTGTGTCTGTGTGTGTGTGTGTGTGAACAGACTAGCTCAAAAACTATAAATCGTGCGATCCTGGAATTCGGTATTTAGTGTAGGTATATGCCCGCGATGTGACAGCATAAATTTCATCAAAATTACTTAAAGGGAGGGGGTACTTTACTTAATAACTTTTTAGGTTTTTTTCAATTTTCTCAAAAACGGCTCTAACGATTTTGATTAAACTGAGTATTTGATGTATTAATATGCCCGAGATATGACTGTAAAAATTTCATCAAAATTGATTAACCGGAGGGGGGACTTTACTTAATAAATGTTGTATCATTTTCACGTGTTTTTTGTATTTACTCAAAAACGGCTTTAAAGAATTTGATCAAACTGGGTATTTGATGTATGTATATGCCAAATATGTGATAGCCAACATTTCACCAAAATTGATCAACCGGAGGGGGGACTTTACTTAATAAATTTTGTATCATTTTCACGTGTTTTTTTTATTTACTCTAAATCGGCTAATTACGATTTTGATCAAATTGGGTATTTGATGTATGTATATTACCGAGATATGACTGTGAAAATTTCATCAAAATTGATTAACCGGAGGGGGGGACTTTACTTAATAAATTTTGTATCATTTTCACGTGTTTTTTTTTTTTATTTACTCAAAAACAGCTTTAAAGATTTTGATCAAACTGGGTATTTGATGTATGTATATGCCAAATATGTGATAGCCAACATTTCATCAAAATTGATCAACCGAAGGGGGGACTTTACTTAATAAATGTTGTATCATTTTCACGGGTTTTTTTATTTACTAAAAAACGGCTTTAACGATTAACAAAAATAAGATATGAATGTAGAAAAATGTGTGACTTTGGGAAATAATATTTAGCAAAACACAACAACTTCTAATTTAAGTAAGTTGGTAAGTGAAAGTTGTGTGTTGCGCGCACGCACCAGATTTTTTTTTAGTATAAATTAGTTCCGATATTTCTAAGGAAGTTAATCACTATATTAATTTAATTTTTATACAATTACAATTTTAAAATAATGAATTTATCTTTTTTGTCTTTGTTTAAAGAAAAAAAATCATCTGGACGTACTATCCCGAAAAAAGAAGTTCAATTATAGAGCTGACGCAGACATAAAACGGTTATTCTTAATATTATATGAGAGTTATTAATCATCTTATCAAATGTGAAGGCCTACGTTGTATAATATTTTAGGTTAAGTATAATTTGTAAAAAAAAAATCTGGTGCGTGCGCGCAACACACAACTTTCACTTACCAACTTACTTAGATAAAAAAATTAATGCATTTTGTTACTGCCACTTCTCAAAGTTACTCATTTTTCCACATTCATTACTTATTTTTGTTTTCATTTGCTCTATAATCCCCTCAGCACATTTGAATAATGATAACGCTTACCTGATATTAAATAACACCTAATTTTCATTAGACATGACGAATATGATGAGAATCGTTGAAGCCGTTTTTGTGTAAATAAAAAAAACACGTGAAAATGATACAAAATTTATTAAGTAAAGTCCCCCCTCCGGTTGATCAATTTTGATGAAATGTTGGCTATCACATCTTTGGCATATACATACATCAAATACCCAGGTTGATAAAAATCGTGAAAACCGTTTTTGAGTAAATAAAAAAAAACACGTGAAAATGATCCAAAATTTATTAAGTAAAGTCCCCCCTCCGGATGATCAATTTTGATGAAATTTTTACGGTAATATCTCGGGTATATTAATACATCAAATACTCATTTTAATCAAAATCGTTAGAGCCGTTTTTGAGAAAATCGAAAAAAAACGTAAAAAGTTATTAAATAAAGTACCCCCTCCCTTTGAGCAATTTAGATGAAATTTTTGCTGTCACATCGCGGGCATATACATACACTAAATACCTAATTTCAGGTTCGCACGGTTTATAGTTTTTGAGCTAGTCTGTTCTCTCTCACACACACACACACACACACACACACACACACTTGTGGCTGACGGAGGTACTGACCACATTAATATTGATTTAATTGTATTCTTAGAATATTGATAACGTACTGTTATTTATTCATGGTCGTTGGTTGAATAATTAAGTTATAATTTTTAAACTATTTAATTGGAAGATAAAAAATTCGACCACGGCCGGGAATCGAATGCGGAAGTGCGGAGGACCTGGGTTCGATTCGGGGCCGTGGTCGAATCTTTTATCTTCTAATTTAATAGTTTAAAAACTGATAACGTAATTGGTAACTGATAACAGTAATAACGTGTTAAGCTTCAAGAGTTTAAGGTAAAAAACTACGCATGGAAAGCCTAAATTGATATCTATCGGGCGATACTAAACTAATAATTTCAATTGTAATTTTGAAATAGGGTTTTTATAATTCAACGGAAAAGTTTCTCATTTAAATTTTTCGATGTGTAATTTAAGTAAAAAAAGTAATTTATGTATATGGACCTATCCACAGCTAATTTAGAATTAGTTCAGGATCATTGCTTGAAATTTAAATTTATTCAAACTGAAATGTTATTGCCACGGCAATGATTTCATTTACCACATCAATGACTAATTGTAAAATTGCCTAAATCGCATCAATTGTTTATTTCATTCTTTATTAAACGCAGAATCGAATGACACTATTAGTATTACCACAATAATTTTTATCATGGGGGAAAAAATTTTAAACACATTCCTCTCTTAAATTTACCTAATCAATATTCGAATCCAATGCCGTAAGTCTCTATCCAATATCCTCATACAAACCATACAATACTGATGAAAAGAGAATTTATTTAATTTCAAATAATGTAATGATATATCTGGTCATTTTTTAGTTTGAAAAGTTTATATTTGAATTTATTGGGTAATTTAAATTTAAGAATAAAAAGACAGCTCACAAGTTATCTATAAATAAAATATATATCAAAAATGATGGAAATTACTATTTTGTATTGCAAATTCAGGTACAGTGTTACCGTTGGAACCATTTAAGAAGTCGAATTATAATTTACACTAAATGATGAAACTGTGAGTTATTTTATTCTTCTTCCGTAATTTTACAATCGGAGTAACAATTTTTTCGAATAACTAAGTACTGTAAACCAAAATATAAATTTAAAAAAATCCTTATTGGAGATAACCTATGACAATGACAAATAATATAAAAAAACGAAAAACAATCAGATTCGATCACAAAAATTTGATTAGTGTAACTTTACCATAGCTTCCATTTCATCAGTCGGAGATCTGTTCACAGAACATTTTTAAATCTAAAAAAAGATATAAAGAAGCCACAATGTGGGTTTTGTCTTTAAATAAGTAGCGACAATAAGTTGCCAATAGTTAAAGAATTACGCATTAGTGTGTTATTCATACTATTAAAATAACATGCTTGTTCAAACTCAATTGTAACTAAAAAAATTAAATTGTAAATTGAAAATGGATTGTAAGTTTATTTTTAGAAAAGAAGTGAAGATGTATCCTTCAATCCCTTAGTCTCTCCAAAATTTGAAATTTGAAATTGTTAGACTTATAATCAAAAGGTTATAACAAGTTACATATATTTACCGTGTGTTTTCTGAATAACATTTATGTATGTTGTAAATTGAAAAGAAAATTCTCTTTTTCTTTTCTTCTAAATTTGGTAAGACGGTATTTATAATTTAAATGATGATAAATTAGCAATGTATCTTCCTTTTTTCCACAACAAATGTTTATTTTCTACATTGTAACATTGTTAACGTTTCGGGGCTGTGTCCCCATTCTCAAAACGTATACGAATAACTTAGGCACCCATTATTTGGACATATAAAATAAAATAGACAGATTTTTATCAACAATAGTGAGATAATTATTACAAAAACATAATTATCACAATCAGCTGGGGGACAAGGGACTTAGTGTTAACAGGTTGAAAACATAGATGAAAAAGTCGATCAGCCTTTAGTCAATTGGAAAAGTGTGGACAAGTATGAGCTGACATATAGAAAATGTATAACAGTGTATTTTAGCATATGAAATTGATATGGTATTATAATATTTATTAAAAGACTATCAATCATGAGCTTGAGAAATTATTTATGTAAGTTATATTTAATTATAATTTATTTTATCTAAATTATTAAACAAGTGATTGGATCATTAAATGTTAAAGGATATAAATCAATGTACAGGTTTCGAGAATGGGGAACAGCCCCGAAACGTTAAAAATGTTACAATGTAGAAAATTAATATTTGTTGTAGAAAAAAGGAAGGTACATTGCTAATTTATCATCATTTAAAATTCTCTTTATAGTAACTTCTGTGATATGGTCCTTCATAGGTCCAATTAACCACATGTTTATTTAATTGGTATTTTCTCATCCTCTGCGTATAATAATTCAGCACTTAAAGAAAAATAATGAGCTGTTTAAAAAAATATATATGAAATTGGGCGTTAGGAAAATAGATAGCATATTTTATATTATAATAGGGAGCTGGACCTTATTATTTGTTTTTTAATTTATGAGATATGTTTAAAATTCAATTTTATTTTAAATTTTGAATCTTCAAAGAAACAATGTGAAATCTCTCTTTTATCCAAACCCACAGTCACTTCAATAAGTTTTACGAAGGTGTACTGATGTTTTTCTAAACACGGTCAATTTTTCCCGTACTGTTACAGTACTCTATTGAAGACGCGGACCAAGGAAACTAATCCATTTCGCGTACCTCATACAATGCCACCTTCTTTAAAGTAGCCAACATGACAAGATAGCGAGGCGCGTGTACTTTCTGTTTTCTTTTTCAATCTGGCTCATCTTTCTCCCTCCCACTTTCTACTCTTGATTGGAGGATCTGGCAAGGAGTTTTATGAGGCATTCTCTTCACAAGGTCCCTAGCTCTGATTGGCCCTATATCCTTTTCTTATGATTATATCCCCACCCTTTCACCAACCTTCCGAACGAACACTACATCAAAGAAATGATAAATGTGTCAAACGATTTGCCGAACATTCTGTAGGCATGTACTAAACTTGATTACTCAATATTGGGTACAAACTTTCATCTAGATTAAATCAGTATTTTTTAATGTAACTATCTAATAAAAAAGTAAAATTGAGCAGCATTATTTCACTAATCCCTTATTAATGAAATAAAACAGCAGCAAATAATGCTAATGAACAAACTATGAGAAGGATATAGATGGTTTTCGAGTCATAAGAAATTTTTTTATTTTAATTTATTAGGGCACCATTTGTATAGGTATCATGATGAGACCAACATACAATAATGTTTTTAATTACAATGCTGTATCGACTGTATCGAAAGAAAAAACACAACAAAACGGGATGTTCTTCAGATAATATCGATTACTATCTCACAGGCGCTCGTCTTATATTTTATTCAAACTTTGATTTAGAAATTAGAATAGGGTTTGAAATAATAGGGTTTAAAAGAAAACTCATGCATTATTATATAAGATAAATCAAACATTAAATTAATTTACAAAAATAATTGATTTTTTATATTGCACAGATTTAAAGCTACTGTGCTACATATAAAGAAAATATTATCAGTAATGAATTAGAAAGCCAAAGGTTATAGATTTTCAACATCAGACATTTGTTTTTTATTATTTTGTTCTCGGACCTTTTCTTACTCATTTGGTCGTTAGTTGTTATTAAGCTAAAATTAAATAGGAAAAAATTTATGTAATGATTCATTTTAAAGATTGACGAAAAACTCCAGGGTTTAAATCTAACTTCTTTGAAGTGACTTGGTCTAAAATAGTTTTGTCTGGCTTTTACCTAAGTAAGGTACTTATACAAGTCAAAAAGTAAAACAATTAAGAACTGATTTTTTGAATTTTCAATCATTTTTAATAATCCCGTTCGTAAGCTATATTTTCTTACAAAAGGTATTATTAGTTGTTGGTTTGTTTAACGTCACTTAATGCCACTAAGGCTAATCGGACGTGCTGCAGTGGGAGTCCTAAATTTTGCCTGTCCAGGTATAATTAGGATAGGGGTCTTTAATGACCTTTAGTATTGCATCAATTAGTATAACTACACCAAAATACTCTCTGAAAAGCAATTGTGATTCACATGGTATTTTTCGTTATTATTACCGAGGAATCTTATGTGACCCACGGAGAGGAGTAAATAGATAAAATACTCTTTTACACCTAAGTTTTCAATAAATATAAATACACAATTAATAAAAACAAAAACTATACTAGAAACGCTCAGTTTTTGTCTCACAAGTAAATACTCGTATCTACTAGAAATACAGCGATCTTCTCAGTCGGCCACCGAATGGAGGAAGTGATTACTCTTTTTACTTCTCTTCGTTATGAGTTCGAATTCCACTATCAAAATTGTCAAATTAAAATTGTAAATTCAAAAAATTGCAGTATCCTATCAATTATATTCTCTCCTGACTTTCAAGAGTTTATCAGATAGCAGTTGAAATGAACGACGCATCATATCTCTAAAGTGTTTTAAAAAATTTGAAACGTTTTTGAATAAAATTATTTAAGACGTAAGAAACGATAACGAATTAGGTATACATATAAATAACTAAACGTGTTACAGAGCTTCTATGAAAATTATTTTAAACATAATATGCAGATTTTACATACACCGCAGGTTGACCAAAAAATCGACAATAATCTCAAAAAAATCAATTTTGAGACAGGAAAATTGAAATGTAAGAACGAGCCAATTCAAGCAAAATAAAACATCCGTCAACTCGGGCCACTTAGTTTCAGTTGCAATCATAATACAGTAAAATTAATATAATCAGTTTATAAAAAAATTTAATTTTTGACCAACATAATTTTGATTTTTTCGTGAATGACACGATATGGTTTTACCTCAGATATAAAATCGTGTGGGAGCTTGTTATTTTTCGGACTTGAAATTCTTTGTATTATTTTTACAGGCATGAGAATAACAATTTTTTTCCCCCCTCATTATTGCTAGAGTGTCTGAAGAAGTATGAGGTGTTATTGGACTATTTTTAACTCTTTTTGAATGCAATAAGCCTTATACCAAATCCGTTTTGAACAATACATTTCCGATCTATATTAAAAATAAATGTTTACAAAGATGAAACGGCGCAAAATAACATTTTCCTTAGTATAATTTTTTTTTTTTTTTAAATTAACAAAAACCGGTTTTTCAAACCGTTAAAAGAAAGCTATATGATCGTTTTAATTACACTGTAGTATTATAACGGAATAAAATATATAAATAAAATTTTATGTTACTTCTTATTCATTACTAGGTCATAGTACTTGTCAGAAACAATAATAATGTTGCTTTAAACGAAAGTTCAGAGATGGTGCGGTAAACCGCAAAAATTTAAACGAGTCCGTTTCACTTCCAACCAATCAATGATGCTTTTACATTTGAACGCAAGGATAATTAGTAACAAAAAATTGAGGAGCAAAGGAAAAATTTAATGTATTAAAATGAACTTATATAAAAATATAGCTTAGTATATTTTTAATGTACCTAAGTATATTTTTATAAGAAGTATATACAAATATACCTAGTCTAAAACGTAATACAACATATAACGTTATAAACATGCAATTGAAGGTTTTCTGTTTTTAAGAAAAAAAAAAATTCAGTGACATAGACAAAAGTAAATGGTGTATGAGAATCGTTATGGAGAGATTGAAGGTTAATCATTAACATGAGTGGGGGGGGATTTAATTAAAACTAATTTAAATTGAAGATTCTGAAGTATTTGATATAAAATTGGCATCAAAATTGGTATTAGTGTTGAACCATTGCTGGTTCATCACAAAACTGAAATCAGTGATTTAACTAAATACGCAGGCATCGGATAAGTCCTTTTATGACTAATCATAAAAGTTGATATATTATTTGATTTTTAATTTTGTATATTAAATATATCTTGAGAATCTTCTATTTGTAGGTACGGAATGTATCCTTCATCCTTAATATCCAATGATATTAAGCTTCTCATAGATAGCAAAAAGTTAGTAACCCTAGAAAAAATTCCTAAAGAAATAAAAATAATGTTGACTTATTGTAATTATTACACTGATTTTTGGATTTTACCGTGGTACTTACGGAATTAATTTTTATCAGCCAACTGATTTATTGTCTTACACAGACCAATAACACCAGGCTTTTTGTTCACATTTATAGAAATTCTAATAAATAAAAAAAAATAAAAGGGAATAATTAGTAACTAGATGTTTTGTCTTATTAACTAGATGTTGTATAGTTATATAGAATAGAAAATTATTTTCATCAAACAAAATCGTCTGTTACACCATTTAGAACTCAAGAACGAGTAAACCGATTTTTTTTTATCATCGATTTGTTGGATTCATTTCTTCCCCGAATAGCAGATACGCTAAAAACATGGGATAAATCAAATTTTTTTAAGTGATAATAAAATAATGCTCCTTGGCAATCGGGCCACTTTAGAACATCTGGACCGATTTGGCTACTAAATGATATAAACGATTTATATGTTACAGCAGCTGCAGAAAGAGAAAGGTGCTATAGCGAAAAAAGATATTAAACCAACCACGTAAGTCAAAATTAAAAAAAGAAAAGAAAAAGAGAAATAGGTACTAAGAGATAAGCTTAGAGTAACGTAAAAATAAGTTATCTTAATCCTATTCCCCTAACTCCTCCTGAACCATCGCAACAACAAACTTTTCTTTCACCGGTTCAGCCTTCCGGAAATGTGAGGAGAGGTAGATGGGTTAATGCAAGAAGCAGAAAAGCAGCTGTTAGGAAGAATAAAATTCTTTAAAAAGAAATGGTTGCTTTGAACTTTAAATTAAAAAAAACTGAAAACAATTGCGATCGCTACAAAAACCTATACCAACGGCTAGAAAATAAAGAAAAATCCACAAAATATTTTAATATGTTTTAAAGGCAAAATAATAAAGGAATGAACGGTTATCGTTGGTAAATCGTTGCCATCCACTTCTTTTTAAAAAAGTTCTACAGCCAAAAAACTTAGGCGATGTTTGAGTTATTTATTCATAGGTCCAATAGCGAGGAAGTTATCGGCTACTGAACTTGGCAAGTAGAGCGCTAGGAATCTCCACCAGACGCCGATTTCTTGTTTAATTTCCTCTGTAATGATGTTTCTCGAACCTCTGCTGGAATAAGAGAAACTATTATTATAATAATATTACTGAAAGAGTAAAGAATAATAATAAAAGAAAATTAATACTAATTCAGAAACTTATTCTAATGTGCTCTTCAAAAAAAAAAAAAAAAAAACTTCGTCCACAAAGCTACTGCTGATTTGCTTGATTTCGTCCACTCTTTGTTAAACACATAAACACGTGTTTGTGCGTTAATCAGGAGGATATGAATCAGTGAAAACAATCCATGTTTAGTCAATACATTAAAAAAATTGTAAAACAATACATTTCTTCTGGGATGGACCCAGACTTATTATCAACTTAACGATTTTGTTAATTATATCCAATATATAATTGGTTTCTTACACAATTTTAGTCTTTCATCTTCATAAATGACAACACCAGTTAATGGTTTAATAAAAAAAGAAGTTTTATGTTGGTTGATGATGGCAATGTTTAAAAAGCTGGATCAATTAAATCATTCTTCAGATTGAGACTTGAAAATGGCGATAAAGCCGAAACGGTGTCGATGAAGCAATAAATGATATTTGTGTGATTTTCCTGGTGAAAGCTCTAATGCAGTTATAGCAACTAAACTTATAATAAATAATTTTGTTTTTCTTTTCTGCAAAGAAATTTACTATCGTGGATTTCAGGTAACCTCGCCTTTATTTAAAGCCGGTCATTTTAAGGAGCGGTAGTGTTGTTGAGGCGATAAAAAGAATGGCAAACCAGCACATTGCTGATGACGGTGATATCTTTACTCCCAAAGAGATTGAAACTGTATAAGGTTACTGAGTACCGAATCATGTTGTTTTTCATTAATAAAAGTGATCTGGAAAGAATTAATGAGGATCAACCACTCTGCTCTGAAATCAAAACGTATTCACAGTAATCGGTTGTGTTCTTGCCACTGTGTATGGAGAACAGCTACTCGGATTGAAGATAAGCCAGAAAGGTGACAGTGATGCCCTTCTAGAAACCCCATGGATTTGATAATGGCTTTTTTATTCTAGAAAACTTTTTAAATGAATAAAAATCATTAGCGATTAGGTATCGGTTTTTAATATATTTAATATTTCACGAGTGCTACAGTTAATAAGGATCTTCAGATTGTCATCAGTTTAGAATAGATGTTTGCCAACAGGTTACATTGTTCTAAGTCTAGTTCAGAAATTCATAATTTATTGAGTGGCTTTCTGTACTACTACTCTTTGACTAGTACAATGAAGAAGTGCCGATACAGCAATTTCGTGGCTCGGTAAAACACGAGAAAAAAAATAAAATAATGGAACTGACAAACAGCGCTCATGTTTATTATCAAGGACATCAGTCTCAATTTTCAGATCGAATTCAAACCCAAAAAGTTATTTTTGTACACTCAATTAATAAGGTTTAAGAAATGTGAAAAGGTCAAATCATGTGAGGTGGTTAAATGACTCACATCACTCAAAATGTACAATTTCGTTTTGTAACCTATGTATTTAAAAGATCAGTTAGGTTCGCGGGATCAGTATATAATTAATAGAAATGAAAAACACCACATGAAAAATATCGTCCAGACATGTGGTGAATGAACGATAAGAGGATACACAAGATTACATAATAACGATCCCTTACCGGATCGAATCGTTTGATTATTTTGCAATAATCAACTATCAACCAAAATTTTCATTGTTGACCTTAAAAAAATTGCTACCTCCTTTCAATAATGTCATATCTAAAAACAAAATTAGAAGGGTGAATTTAATCTTTAGAAGTAGAATACAGAATATTTATTTTACTTTATAAACTCTAACCTCTATTTCTAACCTAAGATTTAACTTTTTAGTAGGCAGAAACTCGTTATACATAACTGATTTTTTTCAATATAATCCGTAGGATAAAACATGAAATGTTTCAATTTTAAACAGTTCCTTTCGATTTATGGCGTTCTCGTTTAAAAATTTACAGTTGTCCGCCGGATTTAGTTAAATATTTGACGATGATGTAAGAATATTCCATTCCTTTTTGGTTTGTTTGTTTTAATGTCACTGTATGCCAATAAGGCTAATTGGACGATGCTACAGTGGGAGTCCTAAATTTTGCCTTAAATAAAATCAAATGATCCAGGTATAATTAAGATCTTTAATGAATACCTGTCATCGTACAGGCTCGGGACATCCATTTTACGTCCTACCTGAGGGACGGCATAGACAAGGATGTGTTACATTCATTAAAAAATTCCAGGGCCACCTCGGGACGCGAACCCGCGACCTTTAGTATAGCAAGTTTCTATGCTAACCACTACACCACAGGTGACCCCATGTGCCATTCCTTCAGGGTGATTAGAAAACATTCACAACTAAAACTAGCCGAATTTTGAGATATGACATGTACCATTTAAATACACTTTTTTTATGTTATAAAACCATTTTATCTCGGGGTCACCTTTGGTGTAGTGGTTAACATGACAACCTACAATACTAAAGGTCGCGGGATCGCGCCCCGTGGTGGCCTTAGGATTTTTTAAAGAGAGTAAAAAATCCTTAGCTATGTCGTCCCTCGGATAGGGCATAAAATGGAGGTCCCAAGCCTGTACGATGTCAGGTACTCGTTAATGATACCTATCCTAATTATACCTGGATAGGCAAAATTTAGGACTCCCACTCTCATCGTCCGATAAGCCTTAGTAGCATAAAAATGGACGTTAAACAAACAAACAACCATTTTATCTCTGACTGATAATATATGCGAATCTATCACTTGATCTCTTAAGGCATTATGAGGGTTCATAATAAATATAAAAAAATTAGGTGCCCCTTTTCAGAGGAATAGAAGGTCCAATGGAAACTCTAGTTTCTTGGAAATGCTCAAAATATTGGAGGGGACAGGTGGGAGATGTTGAGGCACTCCGATGGGAATAGTTTACCGTTAGACAAGACCTGGTCAGCATCTTGTGAATCTCAGCAGATTTTCGGATCAGATTAAATATAAAAGTTATTTTCCATCGTCTAATTCAGACTAAACTGCCCAAAATCTAGTGAATGCAAAGGAGACAGTCAATGACTTCAGAAAAATACTTTCTTCTAAGTAGTAGTGCACTCTTACATATGGTCGGTGGGATGCCAAAGTGAACTAAATGCCAAGCTCGATATGTTGGGAAAACTGAATTTAAAGATGTATTTTGTGAAATAGGGTTTTATTCACTTTCAGCTTTTTTGATGTACAACATAATTCACTTTGTCTTTTATGATATAGCAAAACGAAACACAATTATAAAAAAATACAATAGGTAATTAAATAAAAATTTATTAAATTGGTTTGGCGCTTAGTTCACTATGGTTTTACACCGACCATTTATTATTCATTTATTATCATTTACGAAGTACATCCACCGTTAACCCACATAAAAGGAATACATATTTTATTGACCTCGACTTCCAAAATTAACTAAAAATAAAATGATTCAAAATCCACAGATTAAGCAAATACATAGGGGAATCTTGCAAATCGTGATATCAGATGTGAATAAATTTAACAAGAAAAAACTCTGTAATAAATAATAGTATGTATAAAATTGTAATGATTCTTTCCTTAGTTTAATAATTTATTTATATTTTCTTTGTTGCTAAAAAACATAGAGTGTAAAAAGAGCATACATATACTTTAATAGTTTTAGTAGAGATGAGAGATGGTCAACTGTTCTTCAATTACGATAGGTTAAATAATGGTCAGGATTTTCAGTTACAATGATATTTATTATGGTAAGCCAACGTTTCGATCCAACTTGTGGATCTTCATCAGGGCTACAGAGTCCAGGTGGATACTAAGACTCAGACGGGCGTAATAATCGCGATATTTATCGCCCTAAAACCCCTATCCTATCCTACTAAGACTCAGTAGAGTCTTAGTATCCACCTGGACTCAGTAGCCCTGATGAAGATCCACAATGTGGATCGAAATGTTGGCTTACCATAATAAATATCATTGTAACTGAAAATCCTGACCATTATTTAACCTATTTTAATAGTTTTACTTTTTGGAAACTGTGTCTTTACAAACAGCCCAAGTTAACTAAGGTAAAACCTCTGAAACAGGCTAATATATATATAAGGTTATAACGGATATGCCCAAAAAATAAATAAGGCAACTATGTATGAAATGAAACCAGGAAGCCTACTTCTAAACTTCTACTTTATAGACAACGTCCTCATAGTAATTCTCTTTCGAAGTAAAAACTGGACATGTTTTACTTGTACCTTTACTCTATTTTAGGTAGATTAGGTGCGATTGTACAATAAAACAAAATGCACTGAAAATGTAATTTCAAAAAAAAAAAAAAATCAAAAATATAACATATTAATTTTTATTATACTTGTGGATCCAATACAATAAGAGCACTAAAAAAAAAAACCTAACAGTGAAAATTACATTCAGATTAATCACTGATTTGGCTATCGCTAGCCTATCAATCTCATGCACCCAAACAATATGAAAGATAATATTGCAGTTGGATCCCACACCATAAAGCATAATCTTATCAATTCCATCCATTATAAATTTACTAAAATGCATCAATCAAAATCATATGAGCGTAAATGAAAGAGATTTTGACATTTAACAAAGTAACTCTTTTGTAGGAATATATTTCAATTTTTTTTTCCGATTCATATATTTGAATTTGGGGACCTTAAAATAAGTAATGAAAGCAAGATAATTGTTTCTAAAATTGCAATGATTTTCTGCCATTTATTAAAGTTTAGGAGTAGAAATTAACCATTCGACCTTCATTAAATACTTTTTCCTGATAAGAATATTTTTAATATTACCATTCTAACAAATAAAGAAAAATTAAATAAATTCAAGCTAAATCCCTCATTCATAACTTAAGGAGGCCCTCATTATTTTCAGTTAATTTAAATTTTCTATTTTTGAAAATATGGAAATATATAGGATATAGGAGAGACCAGTTGAAAAAAGGTGCCTTATATTTAATGTTTACTATACTGCTTGTAACAATTATCTATAATTTACTTACATTTTTCCTATATTCTGTTTACAACAAAAATGTAACCTATTACATTGTAATATAAATATGTATGAAATACAGAAAATATGATGTGACCAAGCCACCAAAATATGTATGTATTCACTTTGTTCAAATATTTAATTTAATTTATGTGACTGACATATATATATATATATATATATATATATATATATATATATATATATATATATATATATATATATATATATATATATATATTGGTAAATTTAAATTCATAGTTATTAGTGCATATTTTGATAGAAATAATCGTATCAATACAGATTTAGATAAATTGGCTAAAATTCTGCTTGATCATTCAAATAGAAATAGGTGGTTCACAGTGAATAAGTATCTCTGCTAATTTTGTATTCAATTTTGTTTAATTTTGCTTATACGTTATGTTTTCTGGTTCTTTTTCGTTAATTGTTCTTTTAGTTTAACCGTTAGACATGTAATTTCGGGTTTTCAAGTGTAATTAGTGAATTATTAGGAAGATTAGGTGAGGACCCGACCTAATAACCTTAAATAGTGACTGCTTGTGAAACATAATATGTTTAGAAGATAAGAAGCAAGTCCAATCTGAGCTATTGATAAGAGAGAGGTTATGTTTGTTGCTGCTTCTCAGAACTAGGAGATATTGGAAATACTCGTACAGGCCAGAATATTTTTTTTCTCTTATTTCTTTTAATTAGTTGTAATTTAATTTCAGTTCCTTTTATTTTCACTTATACTTTAATTTCAGTTTCTCTTATTATTAACTATATTCATAGTATCTATTTATTCATTAATTGTTTAATATGAATGAGCAATTCTTCAGCTCTAATAAAAGACGTAAAAGAGGTAGGATGAGAACACCAACTGATCCAATAATAATAAATCATGAAATGTCGAAAACAGTACCCTCCTTTTTATTAATCAAAAGGGAGGGAGATGAAGGATTTCAAAAAGTTTCTCCGTTTATAATAAATAAATTTTTGACTCATCTCGTAGGTGAAGTTAAACTTATTAAAAAACTAAGAGATGGCAGTTTACTTATTGAAACATCAAATAGTAACCAAAGTAAAAAGCTTTTAGATTGTAAAAAATTTGCTGACCTTTTTGAAATTTACGTTACCCCACACTCAACATTGAATCATAGTAAGGGAAAAGGAAGTAAGTCATCACATGCTATGACTTACAGTTCCTAGATAAAAATGAAATATTAAATGAATTAAGTGGAAAAATTACAGATATAAATAGAATTAAAGTCAAATCAAACGGTACTGAAAAACTCACAAATACTTATATAGTAACCTTCCCCACTCCGTTTCCTCCCGAAATTCTTAAAATAGGATACCAAAATGTAAAAGTTAAAAAATATATACCTAATCCAATGAGATGTTACAAATGCCTCAGATTTTCTCATCCCACATTTAAATGTACAAGCACAAAAATTATCTGTTCTCAATGTGGCGAGGACAAACATACAGATGAAAAATGTACCAGAACACCTAAATGTGTAAACTGTAATGGCGGGCACAATAGTTTAGACCGTTCTTGCCCTGTATATAAACTCCCCGCCAAAAGTATTGCAACACTTATACTTTTTTTGTTATTTTACCAGAAGTAAGTACCATCGTCCTGTTTTCAATAAATAAGGATAGGCTATGTTGTTATCTGTAATTTAATAGCAAAAGGATTAGTTTTATCTTATAATCCTGAGGAAACAGAAAGAATTAGGAATGGTATTAAGATAAGTTTCACTCCAAATTATCCAAATCCCATTCAGTGACCATTTGACTAGGTGAGATACACATCTCAAGTGATAATGAATGCTAGACGACAAGTTAGTGAAGTTACGGCTGCTCGTATCGTAGCCCTTTCCGAGGAAGGGTTATCTACACGTCAAATTGCTTTAAGGGTCGGCGTTCATTTCAGCTCCGTCTCAAGGTGTATGAAACGGTTTAGGGAGACAGGTAGCTACTCAAGAAGGCCAACAAGTGGACGTCCAAGGATCACAAACCCTGCCGATGACCGTTTCATTAGGCTACATGCACTCTGCCAGCGGAATTTAACTGCTCCAGACATTCAAAACCTCGTACGTGATGTCCGGAACCTCAGAATATCCACCATTACAGTCAGGAGGAGGTTGGTAGGGGCAGGCCTTCGGGCAAGAAAACCGGCAAAAGGCCCTCAGCTGACCGCATGACACTGTATGCAAACGCTTAGGTTTGCAAGGGATCATCAACACTGGACTGTAGAAGAATGGAAAGCTGTATTGTTCACAGATGAGACAAGAGTGGCCTTGCACAATCCAGATGGTCGAGATAGAGTATGGAGAAGGCGAGGAGAGCGGTACAGTCGGTGCTGTACAGTTGGAGTCCCTCCTTTCGGAGGGGGGTCCATCATGTTCTGGGGTGGGATATCTTTTGAGGCTCGTACAGAACTTGTTCCTGTAAGAAGAGGCGCCATGACAGCTCAGCGGTATGTAGAGGAGATTTTAGAAGAACATGTAATGAGTAACATGCCCTTTATTGGCCCTCAAGCACTGTTAGTGCATGATAATGCCAGACCCCACATCGCCAGGTCATGTAGGTGTGTCAACGACTATCTGAATTACACTGGAATTCGAAGAATTGCATGGCCTGCGAGAAGCCCAGACCTCAACTGTATCGAACATTTCTAGGACACACTGAAAAGAAGAGTTCGACGTCGTCAACAAGCACCGTCAAGCTTAGAAGAGCTGGAGACTGCCGTTTTACAAGAATGGGATCAGATCTCCCAGGAGACCGTTCAGCAGCTCTTCAATAGCATGCCAAGACGTATGGAGGCTGTGATTAGAGCTAGAGGGGGTTTGACAAGGTATTGAACCCAAAATCATTAAAAGAAAGTTACCTTTTATTTTTGTCATTAAAAGAAAAAATTTACTTTTTTTTTTTTTTAAAGTGTTATTGATTTTTAAAAGGAATACATTTTAATTTTCGTTATATACCTTTTTTACTGTAATCACACAACCAATTAACTTTATTACAATAATAATAATAATAATAATAATAAAGGCTTAACGAACCCGAAGGTTCGATGCCGACACCACCACTCGCTCCCTGCACGCCTCCATCCATCGGACGTCTTCCAGACCCAACTTCGATAGATCCGCCCTAACGCAATCCTCCCACCTCCGTCTCGGCCTGCCCCTCGGACGTTTCCCATTCGGCACCGCGCTTATTAATCTTTTCGGAATACGTTCACAGCCAAGTTTTGCAATTTTACACGCCCATTTTATTCGTCTTGCTGCAATCACTTCAATTATATTTACTGGATAAAGTTCACTCAGTTCGGCGTTGTGTAAGCGTCTAAATTCTCCCGTTATTTCATCCCTCTTCGGTCCAAATATTCTACGCAGTACTTTATTTTCAAAAACTCTAAGCCGTTGCTCATCCCTCAATGTCAGCGGCCAAGTTTCGCATCCGTAAACGACCGTTGGAAGAATAATAGTTTTGTAAATCCTAATTTTTAAGTTTTGGGACAGAAGCCGGGAGCTAAGCAATTTCGCGACTGAAAAGTAGCAAGCATTACCGGCTTTTAATCTAGCTTTAATTTCCTCATCGATTTCGTTTTTTCTAGTTACCATCGCCCCTAAATATCTAAATTTCTCTACCTGTTCAAACGTATTCCCCCCTACACTGATATCAGCGAAATCCTCAACACTTCTACGACTAACCATATATTTTGTCTTATCCGTATTCATTTCCAGTCCAAGTTCTTGTCCGGCTTTCATCAACGTTTTAGTGTTCATTTCTATGGTTTCCACGTCCTCCCCAAGCAATACCAAATCATCGGCATATCCGAGCACGGGTATATTCCCTCCCAAATTCAAACCCTTTCCGGTACGTGTCACCTCCCTAATGGCATATTCCAGCGCTAAATTAAATAAAACAGGTGAGAGAGAATCTCCTTGTTTCAAACCAGAGCGGACCTCGAACTTCTCAGAAAAATAATTACCGATTCTAACTTTATTGAACGTTTCAGTCATACACATTTTTACTAAGTTTACTAATTTTTTTGGTATTCCCTGCTCGACCAGAATGTTATACAACTTTTGGCGGTTAATAGAGTCATATGCCTTTTTGAAATCGATAAAAAGCTGATGTACGGTACCGTTATATTCTAATTTTTTCTCTAATATTTGGCGAAGAGAGAATATTTGGTCTACGGTTGATCGGTTTTGCCTGAAACCACATTGATATTCTCCGATAATTTCCTCGGCGTATTCAGTGATTCGACTAGTTAGGATTAACGTAAATATTTTATAGCAAACCGGAAGGAGTGAGATTCCACGATAGTTATTGCAATCCGTTTTTGATCCCTTTTTGTGAATCGGAATGAGAATAGACTCTTTCCACTCTTCGGGTATCTTTTCTTGTTCCCAGATCTTTTTAACCAAAAGAAATATTTTTGATATCCCAGCTTCCCCGCATGCCTTGATTAGTTCGCTAGGGACATTATCTGTTCCCGCTGCTTTATGAGATTTTAATTTTCCAATGGCTATTTCAACCTCCTCTTTACTCGGTTCTACTACTAACGGTTCAGCACTCTGGTATTCCGAAGAGGAAGATAGATTATAATTTTCCGTATTTAAAATACTATCGAAATAATCCTTGAACCGTCTTAAGATGTCCACCGGATCGGCCAAGATATTGTTATTTTCATCCCTAATTCCAGTTGTAACCGGGCCCGACCGTTTACGAATTCTGTTTATGCCTTCGTACATGGCTTTAACGTTATTCTCGATTTTGTTACTTTCGATCGCTATTATTTTATTTTTGAGATATTCTCGCTTTTTAAATTTTAGTAGTTTAGTTGTTTCTTTTCTTGATGCTCGAAAGTTAGCAAGATTGATTTCGCTAGGAATATTTAACGCTTCTAATTTAGCAGCTTTTCTTTTGTCGCACATGTTAATACATTCATCATCGAACCAAGGTTTATTTTTATTTTCCCTTTTTCCAAGACACGAGTTACCGACCTCTTTTATACTATCCCTGATACCTTCCCACAACTTATCAATGTCTTCGTTATCCTCGTCAGACGATTCCAACGCCTCAAACCTATTTTTGACTTCCAGTTCGAATTGTTTTCTAACCGTCGGAATTTTTAACTTCTCCAAATTATAATTATCATAATTAAAACCAGCCTCATTTTTCCTCTGTATTATAAGTCTCTGGCGAATTTTCGCGATTACTAGTTCATGATCCGACCCGCATTCGGCCCCACGATATGATCGAATATTAATTACGCTATTTTGCCACCTACGTTGAACCAAGACGTGATCAATTTGATTACGGGTTTGCGAATCCGGAGACGTCCAAGTATATTTATGTATATCTTTATGTTTAAACGTAGTACTCTTGATTATTAGGTTTTTCGAGGTGGCAAAATTTATTAGTCGTATTCCGTTTTCATTACTATATTCATGTAAACTTTCTCTACCGATCGTAGGATAATATACTTGTTCCCTCCCTACCTTTGCATTTGCGTCTCCCAGAATAATTTTTATGTAGCTTCGCGGTAGTTTGTCATAAATCGATTCAAGTTTTTCATAGAATTCACATTTAACTTCATCGTCACTATCTTCAGTAGGTGCGTGTATATTGATCAACGCGATTTTAAACCACCGACCCTGAAATATAGCTACCGATAACCTATCTCCGTAAAATCGAACGTCCTTCAACGCGGAAAGTAACCTATTTCTAATCAGAATTCCGGTGCCTAAACAATAGTTTCCGCTCCCACCGTACCACAAAGTGTACTTCCCTTCCCTCAACGAACCCTCCCCTGGCCAGCGGACCTCTTGCAGCGCCACTATATCTAATCTATACCCTATTACCTCATTCACGACCGATTTTAACCCACCCGCTGTATTTAAACTTCTTACGTTCCACGTCCCTATGCTTAGATCTATATTTTTCAACTTGCGGCATGAATCCCCTAAAGCAGTCCCCACCCGGAGACCCGAACGGGGGACTAGTTTACCTCCGGATAATGAGCGTTTTACTTTAGGGAGATCCATGACTTTTTTGTGGTGTTTGGGTGAACTAATAAAATGTGAGTAGGGCGTTCAAACCTACGTCACACCCTCCAGCAAGCCTGGGGGGCCGCTCTCATTGTTGGTCAGCGAGTCCTACGGACTTAGCCGGGAGGAACTTCCTAGGAATTTCCACCGACCATCCCCACATCCGCCACCCGTGGGACGCTCCCCATACGCGGTAATGAGACCCGCGCGAGGAACTTTATTACAATATAAATAAAAAAAGAAAAACAAGTTTATACAGGTGTTGCAATACTTTTGGCGGGGAGTTTAATATGAATAAAGAAATTAAATGTATACAGTTAAGCAGGAAGGTGCCCTTTAATGAAGCCAAAAAAATCTACAAACTAGAAAACCCTCATAGTTTCAATAAATCATACTCTGAAATTATCAGATCACAGAATAAAATCAAAACTCAGGAAATAGGAACCCAAACGGATATATTTTTTAAATTTGAAGCCAATTCGATTAATCGACCAAATTCAGTTTCTAAAACCCCAATAACAACATCAACGCAAAAACCGAAACCCCAACGCGCCATAGTAACCCGATCAGCCGCTACGAGCGCTCCTATCACTTCACCCCCTCCCCACCCCCTCTCCTTCCTCCTTGTCCCCCCCCCCATCCTTAATCCCTCCCCACAAACCTCAACCCTCAGCATCCGGATCTTCTTCTGTAATTTCTACAGAAAAAGATCTGACCGATGCAGCGGGTGACCCCATTGAGGTGGATCCGCCAGACATAAGTGACGGATATACAGAAGTTAATTACAAAAAAGAAAAAATAAAGAAAGATACATTAGAAGTTAAAAGCAAAAACACCTCTATGAAGTAATTATTATGACTACTTTATATAAATCATTATGTACCGAGTATATACATTATCACTACTCGTATATGTGTATATTTTTGTGTGTCTGTAGGCACATGTGTAAGTATAAGTATGCGAATATATATCTTCTATCTATTTACTTATACTATTTATCTTTGATCTTGGCCAATAGGCCGAGAAGCGATGCATCAATTCCCAAAATATTCAATTATATGGGTATTATAAAAGCAAGTTTATGGGCGACATTTAACTACTGTAAACTCTTTAAACATGGATTCTCACACAAATATTATTCAATGGAACCTTAACGGCACATCCTCTCAATATGAAGAATTGAAACTACTTATAACAGAGCATCAACCGAAAATAGTCTGCCTACAAGAAACCCATCTTAAACCGCAGAAAATATTTAAAATAAAAAATTACCAAATATTCAGAACAGACAAAGTAACCGAAAATCGGGCTTGTGGTGGAGTTCTAACGGCAATACACAACACCCTAATCGCTAAGAAAATAAATATCAATTCCCCTATTCAAGTCACTACAGTTATTCAATTGAACATAAAAATTCAGATTTGCAATATTTATCTTCCACCAACCGAACCTATAAATGAATATGAATTAATGCAGCTAATCAGTAAACTTCCTCAACCCTTTATCATTTTAGGCGATGTAAACGCATCTCACAAAAGCTGGGGAAATATAAACAACAAATCACGAGGAAATACAATAAAAAGAATCCAAGAAAATTTTGACTTGCTACACCTCAACACAGGAGCAATGACACACCTATGCCCGAAAACTGGATCACTCTCAGCAATAGACATTGCTTTATGTTCTCCAATCCTACACAACCTCTTCGAATGGAAAATAATAAATGATTTACATAATTCTGACCATTTCCAAATCCTAATGAAAATGATTGGAAGAAACAGCAGTAGAAAAACATTAGCAATGGGCCATCAATAAAGCCCAATGGGATATTTTTCAGAACAAAATTAATCTTAATCTTGATACTGGAAATATCTATGAGTATAATAACTTAATTACCCAGGAAATTATCGAAGCGGCACAAGCTTCAATACCAAAATTTAATCCTTCTTCTACCAACTCTAAGCCACCTTGGTTTGACAAAGATTGCCAAGAGATCATAAAAAAACGAAATCGAACTTCAAATACTTTTTGGAAATTTCCAACCACAGAAAATCTTATAAACTTTAAAAAACTGAGAGGTCAATCACGGAATCTGATCAGAAACAAGAAAAAGCAATCCTGGAACAGCTTCGTAACTACCATTAACTCAAACACACCTATCCGTACAGTGTGGAAGAAAATTAATGCCATAAGAGGAAAATATTCAAATGAACAGCCGACTCTGGAATTAGAAGGAAATGTCATATACAATCCTAAAATACTAGCCGAAAAATTTGCAGAGCACTATGCAGAAATATTATCTTCATCACACTATAACCTGCTGTTTAGACAAACAATCAGAAATCAACAACCAATTCATTTTGAAATCAATAGCCAAAATAACAATAACCCATACAACCTACCAATAACCAGATGGGAACTCGACACGGCTATATCCTCTCTAAGAATGACTGCTGTTGGCCCTGATCACATTCATAATTCTATGATTAAGAATATACCAACAGACCAAAGAAAATGCCTTCTTCAGTTTCTCAACAGAGTTTGGTTAAAAGGTGAATTTCCAGAAAAATGGCAAGAATCCATATAATCTTCATAAAATCAGTTTCTCATTTTCTATTCGGGACTTAAATTAATTTAATAGTTCAAAAAAATATTCATCTAATGAGTATGAAATTAATCTCTAGTAGTTTGGTTTAAAGTAAATTTCTATGTAATCAATGCAGAGGACACACCTTCAAAGTCCTATTACAGGTTCAAAGTTAGTTTCATATTTGTGGCTTCCTAATCCTGCCTTAATCATGTGCCAAATATTCATTTAAATATTTACGTATAATATGGTGCAATATCGTGCAACTTACCATCTTGGTTTTTACCCACTTTTCGGTTTTGTTTTTTTATGATGATTATGATGATAGTCGTAGTAATTTACGATTATCATCATAATCATCATAAAAAAATTATTATTGTATTTTGAATTACTTTTTTTTTTTTTTTGCTTCATAAGTTTGAAACATTACATTAAATATGATAAAAATTCTCCAGTTCAGAAGAATATCCTAATAAATTCTGATAATTCCAACTGGGAATGTTAGGGTTCATGATATAAAGACCGCAAGGAATATTTCAAAAACCATTTAATCCTTTTCAATTTTTGAATTAAAAAAATTAGAATAATAATTTTAAGATTAATGTTATTTCATTTATTCTTGACTTATTAAATTTATTAAAAGGTATTAATTTTGCATAGTTTACTTTTTCATAGATATACACTAGGTTTTGGTGTTATCGTCTGTGTTTGATTGTAACGTATATAGAGGATAACAAGATCATTCCGGTCGAATAATACTTAAAAACCATGATATGTTCACTTAAATATTATGACTTTAAATTCAAAATATAAATATGTGCATTCAGTTAAATATTTATATGGACTTCATACGAATAATAGTACTTTGTGATATCAAACTATCAGGAATCTTTTAAATGTATTTATCCTGTTTCTATAATTTTTTTTTTCAACCACTTCAACATTCTATCAGTTTTATGTATGTATTTTTTGTCTGAAAATTGCTATTAATTTTTTTATTATGTATAGTAATTTTATTGACTTTGACTTTTTTTTTTTTGGACTGCAGTGTGTACATGATAGCAATAGATTGGTTAAGCATGTTGGAGAAACGAAAATATTTTTTTCAGGTTTGTATTCGAAATAATATGGTTCATAAATACGCAATTTATCCTAAACATTCAAAAATATATAATTATTTTTAATTTCACCAATTAAATATATCCTATAGCTTTCGTATAATTAAAATACTCTTAAATTAGTTAATGGTCAACGAAATTATTGTCAAATTATTCAGAATCAGAGGTGTCAAACCTCTTGATAGCTCCAATTTACCTCACTGACAGCTTAATTATTGCTGTCAACAACTTTAGTGCTAAGCTTTTAAGAGAAAAAAAAACTTTTAAAACAATATTTGAGAAGCCTACGTACATTGTAGTACAGGATTAACCCCTGACATCACTCCTGAGAGCCCTGACATGGAAAGTTGACAGCCACCTACTCGTCCTCATCAAGGCCTCAGTAATTTCCATAATTAGGGGGGTTCAGTAGCCCCCTCTCAGCACACAAACTCCTTGTTTATTCCTCGTCCTAATTTCCTTTCATTCTTTTATCTGCCCACCCGCGTTGAAAATGTTTGACTAATTGGAGAAGAAATAATTAAACATCATTAGGGAAAGACTATCTCGTAAAACGTTCTTTAAGGATTCGGGTTCGTGTATTAAGTAGCAGGCACGGCTTAGGACAGAGATGAGACTCAAGCCCCATAACAGTTCATCGATACTTGACTGCGATTTTCGAGATCGATCGAGCAGCCAGTAATCGATCAAGAGAGTTGTGGATCAAACTGACAGTGCCTGTTCTACCTTGTTGAAGCTTTGTGACATTTTTTTTTTAGGTTATCTTAAGATACCGACTGCTGGCTTGCGTGAGTGTTGACTTAAGGTGTACTGGTTGATCTGAGAAAGACTTTTATCATTATTATCATCTTCACTGCTGGTTTTTCGAAGGAGGTTATCATACCCAATCATAACCAAGAAATAATTTCTTGCTGCCTAAAATAGGACCAACTTTCGACAGTTGCGTAGTTTATTAAGTTATTATCCACGTGATTTTCTCCCCTTTTTCTTTTGTTCTGTTCTCATCTAATTATATAAATAAAGAAAACAATTTATTTATTTTATTTTATTTTTTTTGAACACGCTCTATTTTATTAAGATCCTTCTCTCTCCTTCACAACATCCTAACGAGACCATGAAAATCAAAAATCACTTGGCTGAAAAACGAATTAATATGGAGTACAATATCAGTAGCACAATAATACTCCCTAGATAATAAGGCTAAACCACATCTAACTCATGTCGAGGTGTCGCCGTAAAACCACAGGTGCTGGTAGAGTACCTTAAGAAGTACGGGGACATTGTCCTTTGATGATCATTATTTATCAAAATCAAGTCACTTGGAGAATTGATTTTTACTAATTTAATGGTTCTACTTAAGCATTGTGGCATTAATTAGAGATACTCCGTGCGACGTGGTATCACATTTTAACACTAACGTGAGTTTTTATAAGTTTGTTTAAAAAAAGTTATAAGTTATAATAAAAACTCTAATTATAAACAATGTTATAAAAAGTAACTACTAGTAACTTGTAAATTGTACTTGTAACACAAAAGTAACCGTCTGATTCGATCTTTAGAGAAGGACTAAGACTCCATAGTCCATTGCTTCTTATATTCAATCCGAAATGGAACATGAATGGTTAGAGGATTCTAGAAGATCCAGAACATGTACTAGAACAGTTAGGTAACTGATCCAACTAAAAGTTCTATGGTTTTGTCCCACTTTACGATATCTTTACATAAATCAGCTTATCGTTGATTGAACGAATCTGATCTATTTTGCGAACCGAGAGAGTACGGTATCTTCCCTGAAATAACAGCTCGAAGAAGCTTCTTTCTTAATTAGAGCCATTGTAAGCGTTGCAGTTAGAACATTGTTTTCCTGATACTAAAACTACATAAAATCCTTCCCCAATTTTTAGTTTTTGTTGGAAAAATCATCAGAAGGTAAGACTTCACAAGTAAGAGGGATGGTGTTGAGGTAGAGAGACGTGGGGGCATTGGCCCCGGCTAGCCATCTTGGACGTAGCCCAGTGCCCTCAGTTGGCAAACAAACAATGAACGCGTTTAGTTAAAATTTAACTATATTTTTAGTATCGTTTTTATTTAATAAAAACGATACTAAAAATATATTTTTCAATTTTATAAATATAACTAATTAAATTAGCATTATAAATAGAAGAAAGTCTTCAGGTAAGTAATATATTTACATTTATTCCCTCCCCCAGGATATATAAGCCCGATTTAGGGTCTGGCCACACATGTCCGCACCGCAGCACTAATATAGGCTATGTTCAGAATATTTTTAATTTAACATACATATTACCTTTATTTATGCCTAAAGGTCAGGCCACACATGTCAGAAACAGGCCACTTTAGGCATAACTAAAGGTAATATGTAAGTTAAATTAAAAATATTCTGAACATAACCTATATTAGTGCTGCGGTGCGGATCCGGTGCGGACATGTGTGGCCCTTATTCTGCTTTCCGCCATCAATATCTGCCCCACTCAATCGATTTAAACAGGTCGAATAGCTCAAAATCGAGAACAATCACTCCCTCTAAAATCTCTTTTACTATATCAGGCAATGTTGTAGGCTAATATCATTCATTGTCAATAAATAACTGGTAAAATGGCACGTTGTAGGAACCTAGACAATGATTGACATCAAAAATCTATTTTTAATTTTATGTGTTTTTACTTTTTAATATTTATGTTTGTTAATGTTATGAATAATTAAATTAATTATAGATACTGTGAATTATATTTAGTAAAAAGGTTTTTAGGTCTATAATATTTATAATTATATAGTTATCTATTATTTATATAAGTCTATATTTAATGGGGTTTTTTTTTTGTCAAGTATTTATTATACTAATGTGTCCTTATTAAATGGTTATGTGGAGAAGATGTTGCCGCATCTTGTTATGTTCTTTATTGCCAATATTATTGTTGTTAGCTCTAATATGTATTTATATAGTTTGGCCAACTATATTTGTATGGGGTATTCTCCGAAAACAAATAAAGTATCTTCATTCATTAATGTAATATATTGTAAATTGAAACAAAATTATATGATTTTGTCTGTTAAATTCAAAAGTTCTAGACTTTTTCCGGGACAGTTTTACATTAATGTATTAGTAAATGACCAGATGTTTTATCGAATATTCTAGGCATTTCTGGGATGTTCCCTTCCGGAATAAATATATGAAGGGATTGACTTGGGGACTTACCTTCAACATCGAAGTATGTGGTTGTTTTAAGTCACTGTTTGTAACTAGCAGTTAATGTTTTTAACTTTTTTACTAATTCGATTTGTAATTGTTTTTTTGCCATTTTTTGCATAGTAAAATTATGTAAACCCACTATTGTAAAATGAAAATAGGTCTCCATTTATGGAAGGACAAGCCGTTTGGTTCATAAAAAACCATCATTGTAATGTACCCTTCGAAAAATGGCTGGCTAAGGTCTTGCACCGAATTGTTACTTATGTTAGTCGAGGGACAGCAAGGAGGAAAATATGTAAGAAACGAAATTTAGTTATCACCAAATCGTTCAGATGATCTGAATATGCCCAATAACGTGGGAGAAGAAACAAGACGAGAAGAGTCATCACCCCCAAGGCCTAATAGGGAGAAGAAAAAAAAAAAAGAAAAAAAAACATATGTAACAGAGCAAGCAGTCTTTTTAGTAGAATTTAAATATACAAATACTAACCTCAGTTCTATTATTACTGCAATTTTTTAAAATGCCCAGAACTTGTATAAACCCTAATGTATTTAGTTAGTATCATGTGTAATTAATTCACTTAAAACGAAATTGCAAAACCTTTTCATCTATTCTCAGCCCGATTCCTTAATTTACCATATTTTTTCGCCAAACAAAATCTTTCATAAAGACGATTGGATTCATTTTTTTTCCGATTTTCCAATCTTTATTTGTTTTGATTGTCTTTCAGAATTAACTCCGAACACTAATCCGAACTTTTTTCTAAGCTTAATTATTCTTCTATGTCACCTTCTTGGAACCACCTTTTAAAAAAAAAAAAAAAAAAAATCTTGTGCAAGGACTTGATCTGGGTAGTTTTTTGACGATTATGTTCATTTTCTTACTTTTATTTAGTCCTATCTACAACAATGACCGCCTTGATGTATAACTAAGTCATGATACTCAGACAACTAGTGACTGCATACCTCGAGGTGGGTGGGATGCGGCGGAAATAGAGTAGCGTCGTGCAGAATGCCTCGTTACTCCTATCTGATGACAGTATCTACCGCCACCTGGTGACGCCATTACGTCTTCCCTTCTGTTAGTCAACCATTTACAACATGTCCCACGTGGTAAATGCCGGACGGAGTTACAATTCGAACACATGAACATCTGGGAGCCTTTCTTTCGGATTCTAATTCGTGCTTAAACTAGGGTTAATTCATTCTCAGTGCAAAGAGAGTCAGTGTTTCTGAATGTCAAGCAGACAACTTCAGTAGAAAGACAACTTCAGTTCAGCCATAGTAAAAATAATTATCATAATATATTTAAAAATAATAATGATGAGAACTAAATAGCTTGCAGATTTTGTTAAGGCATATAAAAAATAAAAATAATTTCAGCCGTACCTAATACCTTTTTTTCAAATCGTATTATTACACTGATAGGAATTTTAACAACTTTATTTACAATTACAACACAAAACTGACCAACAAACAACGAAAACTCCAATACGTGCCAAAACGGAACGTTAATAAAAAACAGTGACAGAACAATAACTGCACTCTCACTTATGTGTGACTCACAACGGAAATACTCGAATATTCCCGATCCCGCTCTGAAACGCTCTAGACCTGTCAAAAACATCGGTTCTAGTTCCATACGACAAACAGATTATAAAATTTAAAAACAAATCTTAACTAAAAGCAATGTTTACATTAATTTATGTAAATGTTTCATGTTTGTTTTAAACGTTTACAATAATTTATGTCAAACAATACCTTCATTTTATAATTCTTTATTTACCATCTATTTTTCAATTTCATTCTCAATTGCCAAAAACCATTATCATCATTATGTCCCTAATAACTTAAAGATATAAAAGGAGATTGAAACATTTTTAAAAATGGATAGCAATCATCTTAGAACTAGGAGTTCGGGATTGATTTGCTATAAATAGTCTAGAATAAACAGATTAACCATTGTCGAGCTTCATGTAGGCTCTTTTAGAAGGCACCTCAACCTTTAAGAGTGATAGATGAAGAATTATTTTATAATAAATAAATTATAGAAATAAAATTTATAATAAGCTAGATTTATTGATCCTGCATATTTTCCTAAACGGCATATTCCTTAACAACGGCTTTACTATGAAAAGTGAACTTAGTGAAGATGTAAATTTATTGGTAAACCGTAATAAGACCACACAAAAGAAAAATATCACTTAATTTTACTTTTTAATGGAAACATAAATATAATTTTAATCTAGAGATGTTTAGGAGAAGGAGAGGATTTTTTTTTAAAGAACAAAAGACACGAACACTACAAAAAGTCTATCCCCCCTTAATCCAACACTTATTGCCAAAAAATATAATACACATATTATTTCGAGTTGGCATGATGTTTTTATTCAACAAATATCAATTTTAACATTATATGATTCAGTTTCAGAATAGATATAGACATATATCATATAAAAGACATATATCATATAAAGAAATCCGCACCTAAGCCGGGAATTTTTAGTTCAGTAGTAGCTAATAATGTATATTTTTTAATAATATTCAATCTACGAAAACTGTAAACAATTAAATTATTTTGTTATTTTTCTTGTATTCAGTGTCCTTTTTCGCCATGATATCTGTTTGAAAAAAACGAGATATATAGACACTAATAATGTTAGCTTATACTTCAATATTATCTCATTTAATCATGGTCTAATGTGTCATTTCATCATTGTTATGTTAAAATTAAAGTTCATTTATCAATAAAACAAGATTTTTTTTTAATTTTTATTTTTTTTGTACCGCTATGGTTACTTTGCTGACCGCAATACAATTTATATTCATTATATCTATGCCAAAGGAAGGTAACTGAATGCAAGCATCCCTCACACTTACATCAATTTGAAAAAACACCACCTTACCACATCAACCCTACAAGCTCACCACAACTAGCCTGACACCGTTACAGTGAGCAATTTTTTTCATCCTCTAAGCCATCCTTTGTGGTTTGCAGTCGGACTCAGTACGGCGCATTCTTTCTGCCCAACGCTTACCTGGAACACCGTTTAAATCTTCTTCCTTTTCCTTTTTTGCCGTGTCCCTTTAATTTCAATTAAACCTTTTCTTTCGAGCTGAACCATAATGAAGGATGAGAAGAGATCTCTCATCCAATGTCTTTTAAATATTCTGTATAATCACCTGTATCCTCGTATATCATATGATGGTCGGTTGAAATTACCGTGTGACGTATTATGGAAACTTTTTTAAAGATTTTTCTTATTTATGTCAACTGTTAGCGGTTGTAAATACGTATGAAAGATTTAGTAATTAAAACAAAATAAGGTGCTTTTATAATGAAGGGGAGAAAACTAACTTATTTTTAAGGTTAGTAATCGGCCAGATTTTGACATCCTTAGTATAGTTGTATGTAGTTGAAAAATATAACCGGCTAAAACCGAAGACATGACCAAACCCCATAGTTTTTTCTATTAAATAACCTGCTGGTGTTTGAAAGCTCTATTCTTTAAAAAGGTTGGCGCTCAGATATTTTACTATATTAGAATGCGTACATATAAGACAGCCGCAACAGAAATAAATTTTACACAAAATTTTTCCAAAGGGATAATTATTATATAGAATAATGAAAATCATGTTGGAAATAATAAAAAATGCATATTAGAGGGCTTATTTGCAGTATAATTTTTTGTACCTACTTGATATAAATCATTAAAAAAAATTCTTTTGAACAATTCAAATATAATATAAAAAAAACACATTACAATGTACCTTGACTGAAATTCAATAGGTAAATCAATCAACAAGTATTAAATAAATCTATAATAATTAATATAAACGATAATATCATAATTTAGTTATTTTTAGTATCTAAAAAAGTACATCCTTGCAGGAAGCAAGTTGTGGTGTCGATATCCAATCGTTAAACCTTCATTAATATTATTATTAAAACAGATACATCCTATGTTTCTATTTGTGTATATAATATATATAATTTCTTGATGCATACTGTGTGTATTATTATTCTTCCAACGGTCGTTTACGGATGCGAAACTTGGCCGCTGACATTGAGGGATGAGCAACGGCTTAGAGTTTTTGAAAATAAAGTACTGCGTAGAATATTTGGACCGAAGAGGGATGAAATAACGGGAGAATTTAGACGCTTACACAACGCCGAACTGAGTGAACTTTATCCAGTAAATATAATTGACGTGATTGCAGCAAGACGAATAAAATGGGCGTGTAAAATTGCAAAACTTGGCTGTGAACGTATTCCGAAAAGATTAATAAGCGCGGTGCCGAATGGGAAACGTCCGAGGGGCAGGCCGAGACGGAGGTGGGAGGATTGCGTTAGGGCGGATCTATCGAAGTTGGGTCTGGAAGACGTTCGATGGATGGAGGCGTGCAGGGAGCGAGTGGTGGTGTCGGCATCGAACCTTCGGGTTCGTTAAGCCTTTATTATTATTATTATTTATTATTATACTGTGTGTATATCGTCGCTACCACGATAAACTGTAAAATTATTTGTCGATTGGATTTGGCTATTGCTCAGAGCCATCAAGAGATTAATTTGTTTACCATCAAAAAGATGAAATATAGATAGAAAAAATATAAAAATGTTTAGAAAGAGACTTATTTGGAGTTCGCTACTAAAGGTTTTTGTTTTCACTTCTGAAAAATACCATTTTACACATTCAATACGTTGAATTACCAACGATTTTTTTTTTAGCTTGCGAGATTTTAAAATCAATTTAATTTTCTTTTCCAGGTCAGTTGCGGTGAGCTTGGAGATTTAATAATAAATTTGGCTGTATCAGGTGAATACCTATAATAATGAATTTAGATATATTGATTTCTATGAAAATTCTAATATATTGTATTAAATATTAGTAACCAATGGAAAAAGTTTGTGATCTCTAAAAATCTTTCGGTTTCGTGTAATAATCAAATTGTTTTTGTGATTTGTTTGATTATTGTTTGAAATTGTGATACCTCAGGTAACACATACATCTTGAAAAGATAGATGTTTTCATTAGTTAATTTATAGAGGAAACATACACCTTTTTAGATAGGCGGGAGAGAATTAATATTTACAAATGTCATATTTCAAAATTACTGATTATTTTTATATATTTATTATTACAAATTTTTCACTTCACATATTTTTACTATATCGATAATTCTAACCAATCTTTCTTTCGATTCAATATCGATATCTTTATGCGTTATATCGATATTAACCCATGCACTTTATGGATGGTTTATCTTTACAACGCACAGTAACCCATTGTTTCTTGGTGAGCTAATACGGAAGGGGGTTAACTGACCGTGTCAACACTCATTTGCCAGATCATGCCTCTAATTTTAAAAAAATAAAAGTTCCCCCTTTAGAGAAGATAAGTGTACTCAAAATGAGTATCTAGGCCCAGTGAAGAATATAAATTATATCCTATTATAGCCAGATGCTAACCCATTTTCTATAGACTAGAATATTTCTTTTCGACCATGATGACGCCTTAAATAGTAATAAAAGAATTATTCTTGCTTTTTTTTTTTTATTCGAGAAATTATTACGAACAAAGCTTAGATAGTGTAAAGTAAACAAATGCTCGGAATATTAATCCATCGAGATACACGGAAGCTTTGCCCAACCATGGGCACACCCTTTCCTGCTTTAGAGGTACCCTCATAAACTATGGATATGCTCACAGCGGTTCCCAAATGAGACGTGGCTTCACTTAGCGATACGACTTCAGCAGAGATAATGATAGGCTGGACTGGAGATTCGTTCTAGGCGCTGGAATCCAACCGCTGGAGTCGGACCGTTAACACATCTGAGGGCATTCATGTCTTGGCCCGTCCATAGCTTCTGAAGATTTTATCATGGAAACTCGATCAAATAAAATCCAACCTACTCTAATAGTCCTTCCGATTGGTAAACAAAAAAAATAATAAAGCAAAGGAAAATTCAAGATGATTATGATATTGACCTCTACAATATCCTGGTCAAGGCCATTTGAACTGGGTGATTCAGAGGATGATATTGAAATGCAGATTTGTTGATTTGCTTTGAAACCCACGCGCCGTTTGGTTGTGTAGCAACTCTACAGGGCTACCAATCCATTGTCCGTTTTGCGATATCATCCACTCTAATCGCACTCATCGAAGCGTGAGTGGCATCAATCGCGCGAAAATTGGTCAACAATATTTGCATACATTGTGTAATTCGAATGTTTATATTTCCATACCGCAGATAACACTTTTTAAGAAAACCGGAACATCAATATCTCGCTAATCATTCCACTTTATTTTGATTCAATAATATGATTCACTCACTCAAATAATTTGCCATCATAAGCTAATTACCGATCAAATATTAACTATGTACATAAGATAATATTTAACATTGTATTATATTAGGCACATTATTGCATTTAAGCACTGGAAAATCTTCATCTAAAGTGTAATAAAATGGCATTGCCTAAGAAAATTTATCCAATTTTGGTAATATTTAAATTTCAGAACAGTGTTTTCCAAACTAAGTGTAGCTGTCCATTCTGAATAAGAGATACCTATTACTCAGACAAATGATAGGTATTTTAAATTATTAAATAGTGGTGAGAGATAGTCAACTGTTATTCTTTACGATACATTAAATGATTCGGGATTTTCAGTTAAAAACCTTTTTATTTTGGAAAGACCCCGTTTTAATCCAACTAGTGGATCTTCATCGGGGGTAAAAGAAAACAAATATATGAGTATCTATGCTAGAGGATGTCTATAAATGAATGCTTTACAAAACTGATAATAATATAAAAGATGGTAAGCATTATACATGAATATATAAAAAAATGGCTGGTTAACACGATAAAATAAAATCTGAAATTTACCTTCTGAGTCCAGATTGTTTATAAAAATTGTTATATCTGGACTCAATAATAACATATAATATTTATGTATGTATATAAGGATGCAGAAGATATTAGAGTAAGTGGATGAAATTATCTCTTTATCTCTCATATGATTTATAGGGTTATATTTTTTTAAATGGATGAATATGGTTCTGAGAGGAGTCGTTTAACGTGGTTTGGTACAGTAGCTAATATGGAGGGGTTCTCAAAGTCAAAGGAATAGTTGTGGGCAATGGCAAGTTCTACTAATTTAGACGTTGACGAATTATAGCCACAAGTTAGATCGAAACATTGGCTTCCCAAAATAAAAAAGTTTTAACTGAAAATCCTGATAACCATTTAACCTATCGTAAATTATGAAATAATTTAAAAAAAAAAAAAAAATAGTATTCTTCTTTAAGTTTTCAGTGATATGATAAGATTAATTCGAAATGATTATGCAACTATTAGTAGCATAACGTTTTCTCTGAGATTGACTTAAGGTGCCACGGAAAAATTCTTATATTTAAAGGAAGCCAGAACTCGAAAAAGCTTCAGACCCCTTGTAAATATATCAAATTTAAAAAAAAAAAAAACTCAAACCTAATATTATACCTAATACTAAATGCTCTTTGATCCTTGATATAACATATGGATATGGAATATTATATTGATTGGATTGATTAATTGATATGGAATATTATATTATTTATTTCTATCTGATTTTTTTAAAGCAGCTATAAAACGCTTTTTATAATATCGCAACATTATTTCACCTAGTCAACGTATTAGCCAAACGTTCATTTTACTTTTATTATTTTCCTTCTAGAAGGCAACATGACTTAATGCAAAGAACAATTAGTTAAGGAAAATAAAATAAATAAATAAGATGCATTTGAATTATGAAAATCACACTAAAGTATGATTAAATAATAAATTTTAGTCTCGGGGATGGGCAAAGTGAGTCCAAAAATTTGACTGTGATATATTCTAAAAAGGGATGAATATCTTCAATAAAGAAATCAAATGAAACTAAATGTTTTCGTCTACTCCGTTTTCATACATATCAAAAAGAGGGGGTGGCGAAATAATAATAGTCTCCCATTTTTTTATAATTTAATTATTTTGACCGCAACCACATCCTAATTTAATTTTTTGAACCCTTAGATTAGCACGATGAAATGTATAATCTGCATAATGATTAAACTTTTGAGTTAGGTATGACTTTACTGAAAAAAAAAAAAAGGGTTTGCGATAATAAGTAGCTGTAAAAAAAAAAAAATTAGCATTGTAATAAAAATGCGCATCCATCATTTTTAACACGGATTTCCATTTATTAATATTATTAAAAGGCGTGGCAAAATAAATAAATAATAACACTAATAATTATAAAAAATAAAAAACGATGCTGAAGGGTAGGCTAGATTTGACGGCACGTCCGCAAACCTGATACGACAAACTCATCATTAATTTTTTCTTAATATTAAGCGCCTTGTTTCTCCCATGAAATCTGAATAAAATCTCGGTATCCCCGATCGTAAACCAGTTAGTAAGCTGTTATTACCCCTCCTAAACTGTCTAACCGATCAGCTCTTAACATAAACAATTATTTCTCCCAGAATGATCTCGATCGCATAGCTTTCTCTTACTGGAGCTGGAATAAGATAGACCACAAGTTTACTGACTGGAATACAGAGCAGCTAAGGAGAGACTAATCTCTCATCGACCGGGTTCCTAGGGTGCTGTGTGGCCAAAGTGGAGAAGTTTACATTTTCAAAATTACAAATGTGAGCTACGGAAAATAAGGGATATAACCGACCATTTTGAGTAAATAAAAGTTAAAATTTTGAAGAAAAAGAAACTAATAATATATTTTTCAATATTTTATTTTTGAAGAGAATAAAAATAAAATATTTAAAAATTTTTGGTGGTTACACACGAAAAAGGGTAAATTAATATTTAATATCTTCTTCTTGGATCGGGCAGAGTATAATTTTTTTTTTTTATCAAAAAAATCAAGAGACTTTTAATATAAGTTCTAACTTTTTTTTAGTTTTGGACATTTTATAATAAATTGTAAATTATAAAATAAAATCGGGTTTGTTACACCCTTTATATATCAAGAATGGCTCGACTGCTTTTTATAATATTTGATTCGTCCCGTAGAAAAAGCAGAAAAAGTATTAAAACACGGCGAAAACAGGGTGTGATGATTAATAATATTGTAACACTTATGTGGGTAACAAATATTTATTAACAAAAATATACAGTTATCACAATGCCAACGAATTAATAAACTTAAATATTTGAGCATGTTAGAAAAATGATAACGTTATAATGTACAATCATATGACTTGAGTTACACAGTCAAAACACAGACTTGTATTCTAACTCGTTCAGTCACTTATATATAATCGTAGTCAGGCCTGGAATGTTCCAGAACAATGTGGACAGTTCTAAACCAGCGTGGACTAGGCACGAAGATCCAGACCCAAACAGTTCGTTCCAACCGCTTGTTTTGTTCCAACAAACGGTCTGGAAGTTTACGCCACATTTAACGTTACAATATAAAGATTAATTCCTCAATAATCATTACAAGTTGTTTTTGTTTTTTTGGGTATTATTTCTTTAGAGCTTTATCCAGTTTAAACGCATACTAGCACACTGTTGGTACACAAAAATATATTTAAAATTATACTACCATATTACGCTACTAACTACCTTTTTTTTGTGTCTAAATCATTGATAAAAAATATATCTAAGTCATTTCTAAGGTCCACCTATAAAAGAAACATAAATTCAACATACAATACAATAAGGCTTAACGGACCCGAAGGCCCGACGCCGACACCACCAATCGGTCCCTACATACCTCCATCCAACTACCACCGTCCAATCCCAAATTCACAAGAAAATTAATTCCAAATTCAACATTCATACTGAATATTATGGAATAAAAATATTAAATTGTTATTAATCATGCAATTTTAAATTTTTTTGGTGTTCAAAAGTGACTGTGCTCAACTCAAGCAATACTATCAAGACCGGTGCTGCAATGGTGCTCAAGATGATAGCCGCCAGGTGTGCGAACATAGCAGCTGCTGTCTGCAAGCAGCGATTCAAGCCGAGAAGTGCTCAACGGTCTAACAATAAACAATTTGCAATTGTTCTCTTTCAATTTTGAACTCTATTCATATCATAGTTCCGAGGGCTACTTAAAGGTAGACCGATTCGTTTGTAAACAACTGTGGTTAATATATTGGCCTTCAAACTCTGATAGTTAGGTAGAGGATTGTTATTACCTAGAAATGAATTAAAGTTTCATATTGAAAGAACTTTGTAGGATTTTTTTTTTTTTTTTTTATCTCCTCAGTATAAATAAAAGTTTTACTTAAACCACATCAAATTTGTCTTTGGCTGCAGCATGAAATGATTCAAGTCCAAACTGAACCAGACTTAGCAGATTCCTAAGAATTTGTAAGCAACACGTTGATAAAGAAATTAAAACATTTACAATGTTGTTAATCGTTCAAAAGTGCTAAATAAAATAATGAATGTGTTACAAATTTAAAAGTTCATTGGGAAGCAAATAAAAGTTTATTTTTTAATTTGCAATTTTAACATTTTTTACGCTATAGCGCATATAATTATATGCTTTAATATTGTAGACATGATTTTATTTATATTTTTTTGGAAACATAAAATGAGTATAGATAGTGCGCTTATATACATGCTTAATCCTTGATTAGGAAATTTATATTTGGAAATTTTATTATTAGTTTTTGGAACAAATATATTAAGTTGAGTAGGGGCAAAACTACGTATAAATCCATAATCGTAAAATCCATATCGTTTTCATAATCAGCACAGTAATGAACCTAAAAGTCGACCTCAAATCTGTTAATATCAGGTAAGTATTAATAAATCGATACCTGAGTGCGTAATTTAAAAATAGATTTCATTTTCATTACCAGCATATTTGATAGGCTAATTGTCAATGTTAAGATCGATATAAGGTAATTTATTATACCCTGCAGAAAAAAAAGTTAACCCAATAATACCAATATGCTGATATTGGTAAAAAAAAACAAACAAACTTACTTATCAATATTTGAATTATTAAAATCAATCTTCCATTCTTATTCTAAATATGATTGTGATAAAGATCATGTCATGATTTTAATTTTCTGGACAGAAATTTAAATGTCATGATGTGATTTTTATTTATTTATTAGAACTCCGGATTTTACTTTTATTGTGTTTTCGAGAAAATAAGAGTTAATTTTAACCCCTGATTCAAATACATCCTGATTTTCTAATTTTAATGGGTTTAGGAAAGTGGTTGTACGTCGTACAAAAAGCAAATCACCTTTTCGAGGTTGTATTAATGTTAACGTATAGCATCCAATATGATACCGGGTCAGGATTTGAGTCTTTTACTTTTGTCAAATGTACTTAGTAATAACAAATATATAAATAACCCTTGGAGGGTTACAAATATATAAATAACCTACTCTGAAAGATAATCAACATGCTTAAGTAAAAATTTTGAGACATTTTAACATTAATTTACTAAACATTGTGACTTTGTATCAAACAGAATTCAGGTTAAAATTCTATGAAGGTATTAAGTATTAAGCTGATAAATAATTATATGCTATACTATATATGATTTCATTTATATTTTTTTGGAAACAGACTATTAATATAGATAGCACGCTTATATACACGCTTAGTGAGTTATTAGGAAATTTGAAATTACAAATTTTATTATCAGTTTTCGAAACAAATGGAACGTATTGAGTATGGACAAAACTAGGCCAGCTCAAAACATTTTTTTAAAACAAATTTTTGTTTACAAATTTATAATTTATTCTAAAGGATATAAATTGGATATTTATTATTATAGGTAAGTTTTTTCACATGTATAATAGTATTAATGTATTTTAATTAGATTAATTTTTAAAACAAGAGTGGACAGCCTATCCATATAAATTCACAACATAGAGGTTCAATAGCAATCAATAGTTCTATAAGCAACATGAATATACCGAAAGATAATATTTCTTATCCAATATTAGCAGAATTTTTAATATTAACTTCGAAAAAATATATAACAGAATTTTTTATTTTTTTTATTTTATTTCTCACTCTACCGTACCTTGAAGGTAATACGAGTGTTAGCAACAGTGGTATGATAAGCATGACTGCATAACATACCACTGCTGCAAGTAGATCACATTACTTCACAGCCGGTGCTCAGTGTCTAAGCTTCAGCCACTGCCTCCTTCTTCGCCTGCTCTGTTCTGCGGCCTCAATGGAGATCTTCTACCCAAGGTGAAGTGGGTTGGGCCCACAGCTTCCTTCCACCCGGAGACGAAATTTATGAAGTGATGGTAGTTGTCTTTAGACACCAGCTGAGGAAAGTCGCTCTCCGACAGTGTGTAGAGCCCAGTTTCCCTCAGCAGCTTGGCCCTTAGTGGCTCATAGGCAGTGCAGGCAATAACGATGTGCTCAGCGGTTTCTGGGATCCCGCAACTGGGACATAGAGGATCAATGTTTATTCCATGCTTGTGAAGCTTCGCTCGAAAACCTCCATGTCCCGTTAGAATCTGAGAAGTCCAGTAGTCCGGGAGGACCCACGTCTTCTCTAGCCGCGATTCGACGGTGGGGAAGTATTTCCTTAGCGTAGCCCCGTTCGGGGTCGTCACCCACCGCCGATTCCATTCTGCCAAAGTGTTCTCCCGGAGGATCTTCTTCCATTTGGTGGGGTCTGCGCAGATTCTTCCCCGTAAGTTCGCTGGGATATCCGCCAAGCCGTCTCGTTTAATTTTATGCCGAAGTAGGTCTTCTTTTAGGAGGAGGTCGAGAGGAATAGCTCCTCCTAAGATCTGCACCGCCTCGTGAGACACAGTTCTGTATGACCTGGTCACTCGAAGCAGGGCCATCCGTTGGATTGTAGCCAACCTGCTCTTCTGTCGGTGCGAGAGATCTCCAATCCAGGCAGGGGCCGCATATCGGAGTATACCAACAACCACAGCATTATAAATGGCTATGGTAGCTGGATATCTAAGGCCCCAAAACGCGCCACCAATGCGACTCAATCCGTTAAGGGCAAGGCTTACCCTACTTCTCAAATAGTCCAAGTGAGGCGTCACATTGAAATTCTTCCCTATCCTGATTCCAAGATAGGTGACAACCTCACTCGGAATTATTCTTGTTCCCTGTATAATCATTGATATAGGGTGAGCCCTATCTGTTTTACCTCTCAAGAGGATCGCTTGAGTCTTGGATCCTGCCATCCTCAATTTCTTCCTCTCGCACCATCCTGCTACCAGGTTGGCGCAACGTGCTGCTTCATCTTTCAGTCGGGCCCTGCTATTTGAGGCTACTACAACAGCCAGGTCATCTACGTAAGCTGTAGCGGGGAACCGCTCTTTTTCCAGGACGCCCAGCAACTCGTCGAAGACTAATTTCCACAGGGCAGGACCAAGTACAGAGCCCTGAGGGCAACCTCGCTCCACTGTTTCTTCTACCTCATAGTAGCTGCCACGAATTTTTAATGTCCTGTCCTGCAGGTAGCTTCTAACCAATCCATACAAGTTGCTGGGCGCTTCAAATCTCTGCAGCTGCTGGAGCACGCTGGGCCACCAAACGCTGTCGAAGGCGGAGGTTATGTCGAAGAGTAGAAGCATAACATACCTCTCCGCCCTCTCCTCGACATCACGACGCACTCTCAGCAGTGCATCTGCGGTTCCCCTTCCTTTGCAGGATCCATACTGCCGTGGGTGACTGGCTCTGGAAAAGACTGGCCTTAAACTGGTCAGCATGAGGTTCTCTAACACCTTACTCATGACGGGGAGGAGACAGATTGGCCTATAGGACTTGGCTAGTTGCTTATCCCTGTCTCCTCCTTTGTAAATGAGCCTAACATCAGCTGTTTTCCAGCTTTTGGGAAAGTATTCCCTATCCAAGCAATCATTATATAAGGACAATAGTCTTTCTTCAATATAGGGAATACTATTCCTTAAAACAACCGCGTCAATTGAGTCTAGACCAGGAGCACTACCAGTCTTTTGTCTATCCACGGCAGCACGGAGATCCCATATATCCCATGGTGGGCACAGGTCCGTTCCAGGGGGACATTCCGTGGTACGTCTTACGAATTCCTCCTCTTCATTATCTAGGGACGGATCATCCCTGGGGTAAGTTTCCATAATAAACATTTTGGCAGCATCTTCGGGAGTTTTAGCTTGAGCATCATTGTGGCGTATTGTTGCTATAACCTCCATAGGCGTCAGCTTACCCAATGCCACTCTATACGGAATACCCCAGGGGCTCTTAGATGATTCCTTGATAATGAATTCATCCCAAGACTTGCGTTTTCGTAAGCGCACTTCGTTCCGGTATACCCTGGCTTTAGACCTGTACTCCTCCCGAAGTGTACTACGCCTCTCATCGATAGTACACCTTTGATATAAACGCCGGGCCTTGTAGAGCTCTCTCTTTAGTAAGGTTAAGGCAGGCGTCCACCATGGGACAGGGCGGGCTCCCGTCTTCCGATGCTGGAGGGATTCTTCAGCAGCATCTCGAATCACATCAGTGATCCGAGAAACTCGGTATTCCAGATCATCAGTGGATTCCGTAACTGCTGTATCCCAATCATCATCAACCAGCTTTTCCTCCAGAGCTGAGCGGAAGGCATGCCAATCAGCTTGTTTAGTTCGGAAGCCCTTATCAGTACCGTGGGAACCTTCCATACTTTGAGCCATGCAAAAAACTATAGTATGGTGGTCAGAACTCGTCTCAGATCGGAAGGTCCAATCCCCAAGGAGGTTCGCAAGCGATGGCGAGGCCATCGTAACGTCTATCCAGCTCTGCCCCCTTCCTCCAGAAAAGGTAGGGATAGCCGAAGGATCGTTTAGTACTACTAGTTGGTTCCTCGCTATGAATTCGCCAAGCTTAAGACCCCTTCGGTTTGTTCGATTGGACCCCCAGACCGTGTTCCAGGAGTTTGTATCTGAACATATGATCACGTTCCTTGTGCAAGCCGTGATAATTTCCATGGCGGATATGTCTTCATCTATATCATTTCCATCAGCAAGGTATGATGAAATGAGCGTAAACGCAACATTACCCCACTTGATATAGCATGCGACGCAATCCGCCGTGGTATACTGCCTCAGATCCATCACGTCAAGGTTAGGGTTATTAACCACTATAGCAGCTCTGGGCCTCCTCTCTCCACTGCCCAGGGCTATAACTCTTGACGTGAGGCCAAACCCCATGACCATGTTCCCACGGCAGCTTGGTTCCTGGATCGCCATGACGTCGTAGCGTTGGGCAAGAGCTCTAACCTCATCCGCTACCAGGCGCCGACGTCCCATGTTGAGTTGGAGGATGGTGATCTTATTCATAGAAGGTTCTCTTAGCAACTTCCTTCGACCACTTTAGGAGCACAGGGCACTCTCGGCTACCTGACTTGTGCTTCCGTTGGGGTGGTGGAAGGTTTGCCCGCGTGCAATTTATACACGTAGGGGTACCCTGCTCCTTTTTCAACGGGCAATCCTTTAACACGTGTCCACTCCCTGCGCACCAGATACAGACTACGTTGTCTACTTTACATGTAGCCTTTGTGTGCCCGTAGTCTTGGCATTTAGTGCACCGAGGAGCGTCAAGATAGTCCTTGAATGTCATAGACCACCATCCCCCATTTAAAGGTCCGATATCCAACAGTTGGAAACGCACCGCAGGATGAACTTCAATCACCCAGTTTCTACTAAATCCAGTTCTGGCCAAAGAGGAGAAAATAGGCCGGATATCGGAACTTACCAATGTGGTTGAGACCGACTTCTCGGTTATTTTTCCCCACAAAAATCGAAGCAGCTCCTCTGAAGTCCAGGAATGAGGAACTCCCATTACTTCTAGTTTTGGTTTTTTCTTGAGGGCCAATTTTGCCTGTAAGCCACTATCACGCAATCCCTGCCAACCGATGATTTTATTGGCTTGGGAACTGTCTTCCAAGCGGACAAGAACAGAGCCCCCCTTTGTCTTACGGACGATTGCAGCCTCTACACCAATATCCGTTGGGGACGGTAGGTTGCTAATAATGTCAACGGGGCTCTTCCCCGCCCCACTAATAGTGATATAAGTTGGTTTCGGGGCCTGGGTAGGTTTAGATGGGAGAGTTTTAACGATCTCTGCCATTGACTTTGGCTTTGCCTGAGTTGGCTTACTCGGGGATACCGCCTCGGCCAGTGGCACCAGGCTTCCCTCTATATCTGCAGGCTCAGCGACGTTCTTGGTCTTGTTCCTCCGCCGTTTGTTTTTTACAACCGTGAAGGAGTCTGCTACTATTCCAGGCAGAGACTGGTCTTGATTCGCGGTTGGCATTTCAGCCCTGCTTTGAGCAGAAACGCCGAGTTGGCGAGTTTCAGCAGCAACCGAAAGCCCTTCAATCACTTTAGGGACTGATTTTTCAAGTACTATACTTGTGATGAGAGACAGTACATCTGGGCAAGTCAATGATTCTTTTACAGCCTGCTGTATTATGGCAGAGACATTTTCACTCTTTAATTCGTTTTCTTTTAACATTTGTTCTAACGTTCCTATTACATCAACTAACCATTGGACTTTGCTGTTGATGTAACTTTGGTCCTTTTTAGCAATGTTTTTATTCGTGTTTTTGATATAAACCTGAAGGTTCTCTTGAACCATCTTTGCTTCGATACTTTTGGAATTTTCCTTAACCTCCGATGAACTTTCATCATTCCTTATTCTAGGCCTTTTGGCAGAATTGGAAATCTCTATTTTCCCTTTACACGTTTCCATATTCACGTCAGGGTGTACGCTGGCCGTATTCATTACCGTAGATGCGGTAAAGCTAGCGATATCAGTTCTTATCACTAACCTTCCAAACTAAGCAACTATATAGCCAACTACTAATAGTTCTAATTAAAACTAGTAATAAGAGTTCTTACCAATAGCCAATTGTCCTTTCAACATAAATTAGTAAAATAAGTCTCAACTTCGTGGTTTAATCAAAATTCTCCTGTCCAGTTTAACCTATTTACACTATTTACAAAAAAAACTAACACAATAAACACAAAAAGTTATCAAAAACATGTTCAATTAAGAAGAAAAACTAAGTTAACAACAAGGAACAGAAAACTAACTCAAAACAAGAAAATAGAACACAATAAACTATATCTATAGGCACTTAGTAAAAGGACACAAGTTATCACCGGTATAACCTTACTCATATATAACAGAATATGAAATAAGAAAATTGTAAATGGTTTTCACGACAAAAATCCATTATTCATCAGAATTCAAACGAAAAATAACATATCGAAGAAGATGGTAGGCAATGGTGTGTACTATTTTTTGTAGGGCAATGTTGAAAATTATGTAAACGTTTCGGTGATTTCCTCTCCCTCTCTTCACCATATGGTCAAGAAACTATGCTTACATAGATTAGTTCAATTAAGTACTCGTCAGATCGTATAATAATAAGTCAGAGCCTAAGTGAAGATATCTGAGTTTTTTTTCATTATATGCAGTAACGGTCGAGGAAGAATCAACGAAACTTTAAAAAAAATATTATTTAATAATCTGCGGTAAATAAGTAAAAAAAAAATGAATATTTTTTTTACATCTATTCGTATTTTAGTGGGTGAATGTATCTTTTGTGTTAATGTAATGGAAAAATAGGCGATTTGACTTATTACGTAAATTTTGTAACTTCCAAAGTTCTGAGCCCTGCTCTTTTTAAAATTCGACATATTAATGAAATAAAGACACATTGTGTATAGTCAGCGAAAAAGTTTTTCTTTACATTACAGATCTGTAACCTCAGTTTAAACACAACAAATTTGTTGATGTTATTGGAAATAAAAACTGGCTTCAGATATTTTAATTTATATTACAAATAAATAATTTACAAATTACCTTTTAAATTTCTAATTTTTTTCTTAAAAATTTAGTCAAGTTTAAAAAAATATTACTAAGATCCCCTGCTTCAAGGTCCACATACTAATTTATCAAATCTACATCAAAATAGCGGTTAATACCAAAACCGTTGAAAAGGATCTGAACAAAATTTTCGGTGGGACTGTTAATATTTTTATATCAGTAGTAATTTATTATTATTTATATTTATCTTCTATATGGGCATTTAAATTCATTTATCCGTCTATTATGCACGAATTGTAATAAGTTGCATTTGTGAATGATTCCTACATCGCCTCCAGACATCAACCCCCCATTGACGACGACACACGAAGGACAGGCGGAGAGGTCAGTATCTGCCTGGTGAAGGAATGGGGAGAACACAATAGTGCAACAAAAAACAGAGGCCCCTTTGTGGGTGGTGCCTCCGTCATTAAGGGGCTATACCTTTGATCTTCCTACGCTGACCCTGAGCTATGGTATCTTCTCGTCGTCTTTTTGGGTCATCCCTCTTCTCCTAGAAGAGAGGCGAGCCCAATCAACGCGTTTCATCAGCCTTATTTCATTTTCTTTTTATTTTCTGCTGATCGGTATTTTAAACGAAGAGATTTAACTTTTTAAAGTAATCCTCTTCAATGTTATCCGACTCAGACAGGATTTATTTGATGACTTTTAATGACCACAGCCTGGTGGCTTAAAAAGCTCAAAACTATACATATTTTTTACTAATTGGATTCGTAAAACACAATTTATTTTAATAAAAATTTCATATTGTTAAAAAATAACTTTTTACAACAATCAACAACGTACTTAAACATATTAATCCAAATTCACATGCTTAAAAATCTAGAATTAAATAATTTCCAAATTTATTCATAAAATTTATATTTTGGGTTTATATTTAAATATCATCTCCCTAAATGCCTTACATATTAGTTCATTGCTGCAGCCTTCGAATTCGCTGATTATAACTGGTCGCTGACAGGTGCAAATCAATGTTTGAAGATAGAAAAAAAAATATATTTAACTATCGAGTCAGAATTAATCCCTGTTAAATTTCATTTAAATACTATCTCAATGGGTGCTTCAAATTTAGCACCGTAAAACATGATTTATGAATTCACATTATTTTTTAATAATTAAAAATTGATTATGATAATTACCAAGCACACTATAAAACAATGTTCTCATTGATATCTCAGATTTGCAATTTTCAATAAGTAAATGCGTGGTCATCCAAGATAATAACAGTGTTTTTATATTACTAATTATTTAATTTCTTAGATAGTACGGTAAATCCATTTCCTTCCATACTTTTGATAGGAAGAACTATGTATAATTATTTAGATCTCTGATTATAAAGAATTAAAAAAAAATACGGATATTACTTTAAACAATTTTTTTTTTTTTTTTTTAATAAATGAACTTTAAAAATACTGACATAATAACTTGACAAAAGTCTTCCTCAAAATAAAACGACGGGTGACATTAGTTGCTCTGAAAGCTTTTGCACTTCTTCGTTCTTACGAAACAAGACAGCCTAAAGAAGTATGATACTTATTCTTACGGTAAAGCACAAAATACCGAAGAAGTAAAACTAGAACGTCACATTGAAGGCTGCAAAGCGTGATGGCACCTACAATCCAATCAGATTTCTATATCGTCTGGGGACAGGATCTTTTTATAAATCTCATCATCTGCATCTACGTCGTGTTCTAATCCAATACCCTCAGGCTTGTCCCTTGTAATAATTCTCGATAGCTTTCACTTCATTACGTCTTTAATAGTAGCCCTGTTACGTTAAAATATTTTAATAATAGAAGCTCGTCCACTTCAATTCCGATTATAACTTTCCCTAACGAAGTTATAAGCTTGAATGGCGTAACTGATCATCCCTGTCCAATTCTCTTGGATCATATCTCTGGAACTGTCACCGTGAGAAAAAAAAATTTTTGGAGGTGAGGTATACTTGAAATGTGGTGATCCATGAGTTTTTATCATTTTAATGTTTAAAAACATCTTCGTGATGTTTTTACTGTAAGCATACGGGTATGCTCGTCCTCAAAAAGCGCACTATATCGCAAAGTTTCTGGTTATCCGCTTTTCTTGCACGGTTGGGAGTTCCAGAAACTGCATGTACATTAGGCAAACATAGAAAATATTTACTTTTTTTTCATGTCTATTGGTTCCAGAAGTGAATCCGATCAATAAAACTGTGGAATATATACAAATGAATTTCTATGATGGACATGGATAACAATATGCATCAGATGCTTTTACATACGTTTGTTGAGGATGAGGATAGAAATCAAAATTGAGCACTAAACAATATTAATTTTATTATAAAATATTTTAATTATCAATATTCCGTTTTATAAACAGATTTTAATATCACCTCAACATCTATGGATAGCTGAAATGGACACCTTCAGTAACTTACTTTACTTATTTGTCACTCAATATTACAAACAATACTGCGCATGTATTATATTTATCACTATATTATGGATTAGGATATTATAGGAGGTTATATTATATGGAATATCAACTATACAAACTATATATTAGGCCTATATATCAACGGTAGGGTCTGAAACCACATTGACAGTCTCCGAAATCTCTTCGGCGTATTCCGTTACTGTCTTCATTCCTCAGTCTTCCAGATCTCCCACTCCGTTATATCACCTCCCTATAAGAACTCCCATTGATTCAATTTCTTAAAAATATTCCTTTCAAAAAGGTTTTCCCACTCCCATTGAAACGAATGCCTCTCTCTAAGAGCTGTTCCTGTTTTCTCCAAAATATTTCGCCATCTATATATTTACAATTTAAACTTTCTTTTCTTGTACATAACTATTGCTACGTTCCTGGTCTCCCGCTTTTCTAAGGCGGGTGGGGGTTACCAGAAACGGCTTATATCGAGTTAATATATGAAACTAATATAATGAATATGTATCAATTATATATTAGATACTTTTCCAGTGGTGACCTGTTTACCAATTCTATTTTATTTTAATAACCTGTGGCATAGGGTATGATAATAAATAAACATGACAATAAAATAATGATAATAAATAAACAAATCTAGATTGAACTATATCTTTAATTTTATTGACCAATAAAGTAAATCATTTATACCCCCTTTAATATATCATGTAAAGATATTTTACTGACACAAATTAGTTAATGGATGCTGCAATTTAACATTATTTAATAAATACTGACCACACAATATTACAACTAGTACTGTATATGTATTAACCTTATCTGGTGGGCACTCTCTAGTGTTGTCTCTGGTCTATCTGCTGGATCACTCCCTGCCATCTTTGACGCTCTCTCAGATTCAGCACAGCATCCCATCTCGGCCTGTCTAGCTATCTGGACTCTGCATCTGCCTGGACCTCCACACTCCTCGTACTTCACTCTCCCCAAACTCTATCCACCTCCGAACTCTCTACTCCACTCCTTCCAAAACCTCTCTTCGCTCTTCCATACCAATATTCTTCCCCCACTCTATTAAGACTTCTTTCCATTGGCTGGTCATCCTGAAATTTCCATCACACTCTATTCAGACTTGTTTTTATTGGTTGGCCACCCTAAAATTCCCACTTGTCCAAAGTTTCTCCAACCACCTTCTTAGGTATTTCCCTGAGTCAGTGTCGGAAGCCTTGTCGGTCCTTGGCTTTAATTATTTTAAATTTCCAACAATACATTTATGGCCCGGATATTTTCAAGGCGGTATTCCCCGGACCTTGCCGCCTGCTGCCTTCAGGTAAAACCGACTATTCGGTTCGAGCATATTCAGTACTTTGAAATGATGAACATATTATATTAAATTAATAATGCAATTAATTGCCCTATCCAGGCAGCATCCACGATACATAGCACTATCGTAGTAAATTCCTACCGTTTTGACAATTTCGCAACATCCTTTTTTCTCAGTTAGGTAGATCAGCTAATTATAATCATAAAATATATAATTCGAATTACATGGCGATTTATAGTGGTTAGGATATTTAAGATATTATTGCCAAGCTAGAAAACATACAATTACAATCGCTGTAATTATAGTTGGTACAATAGTTAAAAAGGTTTGTTTTTGGAACTAAATATTGCAATTGATTTGAAAGAAAAACGAAGCCATTTTTTATTTTGTTATTTAAGGCTGATAAAGGTCGTGGGTTACCAAACATATTGGTGATATATTTAAAGCATATATATAAAACATAAATATATATATATATGTTTGGGGACCCACTGCCTTTATCAACCTTAAATAATTGAATACTTAGCACCGAAAGTAAAGGAGAAGACAGTTGAATACATTTTATTTTGCTAATAACTAGAAAAGGTAACCGTTGAAACTTTCACGTAATATAAAAATTAGTTTATTCATAGTTTGCTTTAGAGCTGTTTAGTTTCTGACCTAAGAATCTATACCATTTATCTTCGTTTCTTCTGTACATTATATATTCATAATAATGAAAAGTAACATGGACAATCAATTAAATAGGAAAGTTAAAATGAAATAATAATTAAATAAAAATAAGATATAGTAGAAAATAAATATTTATTCTCTTTGCTAAGGTGTGCTTATCAAACCTAGCTTTCCCACAAGTTCGTCGACCCATGAAGCAAGAAACTCGCCACTATCTGAGAATAGATAGGATCGTAGCCACCCATGTACTCTACCAGCTTTTTAAAAATCTTGCAAGTTGTGTGTTCCTTGTTCAATCTTATCGCAAAAGCCTTCCCCATTTCAGTAAATTTCGGTTATATGCACCCCATCACCCTGTTTGTTTACAATGTATACTCAGGGTAGGAAGATATCAATATTAGAGTTGTTCGTTATGATCAGTCATAATAACAAAAAAAAGCAGCCGTTTTTATCTTTTTTTTTATTAGGTCGGTCGAAAGATGCATTTTCGTAATTTAAATACTAGGAAAGTTGACGCGTTAGGTGATAGTGAGAAATAAAAAAAGTTGATCTACTTAAACATACCATAACTTGCAAAATCTACAAAAGCCGTAAAGACATTATTCAAACAAATGTTGCTAATTAGGACCAATCCAAATGTTATTTCCATAAATTACTCTAGTTAAACGCATTCAAATTCCTGCGTATGAGAAATGTTAGGAACAATACTTTTCTGCTACCAACAGCTTATATCCCTATTTTTCGTTCACGCCATTAGTTTTATTATATAACGCGTTTACTTGTATTGTTTGTTCATACGGTGTCAAATTGCAAAGTATATATACATAGATCACCGATATGTTACCAAAAAGTTTAGAGATTCTTCCGTATAACAAAACAAAGATCGAACAACCTTGAAATGGTTTTAACCAATTAAGAAGTACCTAGATAGGTAACTATGAGGAGAGTTATGAAACGCCGCAACCATGTAATTGGGCATCTAAACATCACGTTCTCGGTTCACGTGCTTCGGCAATTAGAAGAATCGTGTACCGACGAAATCTCTGAAAATTTTGTATTTCAGAGCGTCATAATTCATTCTGCTGATTATTAACTATTAAAAACTTGAATAAAAAATAAATAATTATGAAATTTGACGCATATATATAGAGATTCGAAGACGGATGATATATTAAAGTATATTAACCTTCCCGGTTCAAACATTACGACAGTGATTATAATCTATACGAAATCATTATACATATAAATCAGAGATAAAGAATAATTCAATAACAATTAAATCCAGAGCTCACTTTTACTACACGAAAACTCAAAACTCATCGTTACAGAGACATAATAAATTAAGCATTAATTGATTTTAAAATAAAAATGATAAATAGAAAATAATTGAAATGAAAAATAAATAATTACTATATCGAACATAAACTAATATGTTCTTAGCACAAATGAAACAGAAGGCAAGGCAAAAACTCTTGACGAAATATTAAAAGAAGCAGCAGACTAAGCCTTACTCATATTTCTAAAAGAAATACCCCATTAAAATTGAACTTAAAGACAAAACCAATGGCCCTCTAAGCAGGACCGAAAAAAATGTATATTACTCGGTATGTTGAAATTGCAGAATTAATCAAAGCAAATAATCATGCATTAAAAAAAAAAAAAAAAAAAAAAAAAAAAAAAAAAAAAAGGACGAAAACAGAAAACCTACTTATGTAATTAATCCAAAGCAACAAATGATAATAATAAAAAATAATGTTGGAAATTATTGGATTATTATGTTTCCAAATTTTATCATTTGTGTTTAAAAGCCGGAGACACTCATAATTCATTAAAACCTTTTATCTTAAAACTTATTATCATAGGAACCAATCTAATAGAAATAGGATTCCTTACATTAAGAAGATTAGCTCGGAATATTTGTTACTTGATTGTATCTTTCACAATAGTGAGGAAGAGTTTGGTTTGAATAAGATTTTTCTTTAAATGAAAGAATCTCTTCCAATGGTTTATCCTGTATTTTAATATTCCATCGTTTCAGGCTATTGTAAATTGAAATTAATAAAATATTGTATTAAAATACAATATTATAAATAGAACACTTAAATATGTTTCATAAAAAATTATTTCTTCCTAATTCTGAAAAACAATTCGAACTTGGGTAAAGTTTTGGAAAAATTGATGCAGCAAATAAAATACATGTAGGCACCGAATGTATATAAAATTATTCAACGACAATGGAATGTTAGAAAATTCATCCATAATTACATATTTTTAACAATTTTAATATTCCAACGTTTCAGGCTTTTGGCCCATCTTCTGGGCTCCTTTGTTAAATAAAGTAAGTAAATCTATTGTACATTTTTTAAGTTCTATCGCCATTCCATCGTCTGTCCACACAAATGTTATAACAAATATATATCATTTCTTTATTACAAATGATCAACTTTTAAAAACAATTTTTAATGTTTCTGTAATATTATGTACTAGTAGACGAGTGACGATGAAATAGTCCAGAACCATAACATTTTTTTTTTTAAAGATGTTCATTTGTAATAAAGAAATGATATATATTTTTATACTTAACAATATAATGAATGCGAATATAGACGAATTTTGAAGGAATTTAAATATATAACACCAGAAGATTCGTCAAAAGCCCGAAACGTTGGGATAATAGAACATAGGATAAACCATAGGATGATATTGGAGGAGATTCATTTAAAAAAAGACTTACGGAATATTTTAGTCCTAAACAGCGCAGATAGCTTTGTATTTTATTTTGAACCAGTCTAATGTAAAAAAGAAAGAAAATTATTTTTGCGAAATACTTAATTCCTAGATTAAATTATGAGTATTAAACATGTACTTCCAACCCAAAGATGTGTGTCTTATAATATATAAGTAAATATATAAAATTTCCTTGGTATTAATATAAGCAGGAAAACTATGGCATATGGCGGCAGACGCACCTATCATAAAAAGTATCATTAGCTTTGAATGCTAATATTGCTTACGACTTCGGTAGGCGGTCGGTCCACAATAACACCTAACATTTAATGCAAATCTCCTCCCGTGATTAACCATGCATTGTTTGCACGTGTAGGCGCTTGTCGAAGAAGAGAGAATATGCAGAGTTTAGGACGTCCAAACAATGAAATGATATCTCAAGGTGATATTCAGATAGGAATAAAAAAATGAAATCAAGTAAACCACTTTACCATATAAAGCGGGCTAAAACATGCATAAGTACAAATAAAATATTGTAAAATACAAAATTGAATACTGTTTTTAAGAAATAAAAACATATGTAATGAATTACATATGGGTCATTACAAAATTATGGGTTATTTTGTGTCACACGGCCTCCACGCCTAAACTATTCGTCATAGAAAGTTAAAAAATTTTGAATAATCTGAGGCTAAAAAGTTGATATGTTTCATAGTTAAAAATTGTTAATTACGTCAATTCTCACTCCCTACAACTGTCCCACGGTATAGGTTTCTTACATCTAATATTTTAAAGCTACCTTAACTTAGTGCATATATTATTGAAAAAAATATTTTTGCCCTCAGTGTACCTTCCGGTACGATATATCTGGGTAGATTATGGAAATAAAATCCTTTAACCATACATCTTATAGGTTTTATTGTTGTCACACAGTTTTTCCTCACACCCTAAAATATTTCTTAACGAACCCTCCGCAACCAGGAAAAGATATATTTCACTGCCTGAAAAATATAAGGTAACGCACTTGTTATATAGCTACCAGACTAACCTAGCTTTCTTTTCATTAGACTACATGTGTTCGTTGAAGAAATTTTTTTGTGGTGGAATTCATTAGAGTAGTTTTATACTTCCTCACTCCCTACAATACTTTTGTAAATTAAAGTAAGTGTTTAATCTATTAATGATGGGAAATTAATATGAGCATAAATGATCACATTATATGAGAATTTTATAATATGAGAAAATCTGAAACCTCTGGCCAGCAAAGCATAAAAGCATTCAAAACCTCACTCCCTACAAATAATGAAAAAAATCATATTTTTATGGAGTGAGATGAGGTTTGGGGATTGAGGGAGACTATTTCCCTGGGTTAATATGTCACAACACCCTCTTATCAATAGCATGTAAACATCAGTTTGTTTAATGAACAAGATATTACATCAATGAAGGAAATGTTGCCTCCAACCCTCCCTTCCTTCCGTGGCACTGTTGAAGGTTCATCAAGTGGTGTATAGGAAAGAAGACACCCACAGATTGGCCATGAGACGCTTGAGCTGTTTCAATTGTTTCGAGTGCGAAAAATATTTATTGGGATACCACGAATTCCTGTTTGATGATCTGAATAATTTCCAAAATATCTCCCAGAAAAAGAAGAAGGAAAAAAAATGGTACAAAATAACTCGTTTGGAATAATGAATGGTTCTCAAACTTTTATTGAATTAGTAAATAGATCTCTTATTTCTTCTTTTCTTTTTTACTTTAATGCATAGGTACTTATTTTAAACTGAAATAAAAGTTATAAGTTTGATTTGGCGTGTCATTTCTAACTCTCTAGAGACGATGGGTTTCTCAAAAGTTTCAAAAACCTGTATTTCCCAAAATATCCACTAAAGTGTGTGCGTGCTTTTAGGGCTAGTAAAGAGACCGATATAGAGGCATATTATAAAAAAATCCCGGCGAAAATGAAAGATTTTTTTCTTGAAAAAAGTGTAGATCAAAATAACTTATAATTTTAAAACGACCCATATATTTTTATCTGTTATTTTTAAGTATAACAAATTTATGAACGTGTAGCTTCTTTCTTAAAATATAAAACAAAAAAATTCTACTTGATGGTACCTTTCACCCTAGTGAGTTTGATTTGCATAGATTTTTCTTTAAATGAGGGAATCTCTTCCAATGGGTTGTAATGTATTTTATTATCCCAACTTCTATAACATGTTTTATTATCCAACTTTTCGGGGTTACGGCCCATTTCTGGCGTTATCTATTTGTACATTTTTAACATTCCATCAAACATTCGTCTGTACATACATTTTTTCTATCATCATCATCTAATGGCGCTATGGTCCTTGCAGGACCTTGGCCTCTGCCACTATTCTTCTCCACTCAGACCTGTCCTCTGCTGCACTTTTCCATTCCACAACGCCGAGAGTCCGAAGATCATCTTCTACGTCCTGCAGCCAACGCAGTCTCGGCCTACCTCTCTACCTTCTTCCACCTGGGTTCCCTTCCAGTTTTTCTATAGTAACAAAAATAATTTTCATTTATTTATCACATATTCACTTCTGTGGATAAAAAAATATTTATTCAAAGAAAAATTACAATTGTCAATGCCACACGAATTATACCAAAACAAATATAAGAATAGGTTGCAAAAATTATCAGTTTGTAAAACGCAAATAATCATATGACTTATTAAGCTTCACAACCAAGAAAAACTTACCAGTCTATCGCTCCTTATATATTTATATTCGTAATGAGAAGGGTCTAGAACCTCGTGGATGGGACTTGAACTTCGTAGCCACAAACACGTGCTACGACAGTTTGTTCCATCTGTTAGTTCGTTTATTCCATCGAAAGAAGGTCTGGGACTTTCAAACCATATACTTTTTTTTTTTGTTTAACATTACAATATCAAATGTAAATAACCAATTTTTCATGGTTTTGGACAATTTCATTGTCACTCATTTACTATATACATATAGTAATATGAAAATGATATGTGAAAGATTTCTTCATTTAAAGAAAAACCTAATAAAATATATTTTTAACTTCGTATGAAATATACCAAACCAATCAATTCAAGGGTAAATGTCCATGATGTGCAGGTATTATGTATTTAAAATTCTTTTTCTCCAAGTAATTTAAATACTCGGTACAGAAATATGATACACCTTATATTATAAAATAAGAAGGTAATTTATACCAAAAAAATATAATCAAAGCGAAATTACAATGTCTTTTTAAGGAACTTGGTACTTATTATTTAAAACAAAATCCTGCTCACATCTTTTTTTTAAAAAGTATTTTCGGAATTATTCAATTTATCAATGAGCTCAGAACAGATTGGTGTAATAGTTCCATTGGGTTACTTTTGGGCAAAGCCAACAGGGCGCCATTAGGTATGGCCCTGATCTTCTCTAAATAGGACCCTTTTGGGGATTAAATAAAGCTAATCAAGGCCCTTTTAAACTGAAGCAACGGAAAGGACACGATGAGAGCCTCCGTTACATCACGCCAACAAAACCGCCTCCCGAAATAAACCACACCCAGAAGTAGCATAAGGAAAGCTTTTCCTTGATTGGCCAAGTCATGTGGAAGGAATGCGAACAAATTAGTTATGCTTCTTCCGGATAAGTTCCCAGAGCTTTTCACCAAATCTAATTACTATAGTTTTCCTTGGGTTTATTGCCATGTTTATGGTGTTCTGTTCTCCCCCTACGATTCTAACATTATATTGCAGATTAGCACCATTCTTTGCCATCACTCTCATATTGTTTGCCAATTCAAAAAAAGAAAACTTCACCGGCATTCAATTCCTAGATCCCTTCCCTGATTTCAATTTACATTCAATCATATTTACTTATTTTTACCTGTATCCCCCTTGAAGTTCCTCATTTTCCCCCCATTCCATCCAGTAAGAAGATAAATAATAGTAGGCTCATATATAGTCAACTTAAATATTCTTTGCTGTGGCTCATAAAGGAAGAAAAATCTTTTCCAGTATTATAGAGGACATTACCCCTGTTGCTCCCACACATACTATAATCAAGAATCTTTGATAGGAAATAAAAAGAAAATACTTCAAGAAGAATCAGAACTTTCAGTCATAGCGCCCACATTTATGAGCAAGGATAGGTAGCGCAGTACATTATTTTTTACCTAATTATAATAATTAGGCTGTACTTATATTTTACAGGCTTTCTCAATTATATTTTAAATTAGACATACGGAATCATTTAATAATAGAAGCTATGAATGATTTAAAATAAAAATCTAACTTCAAAGCATACACTAGGGAGTGTTATCGAGTCTAAAGATCTTTTATTAATGAATTAGAAACTATTCATCGAATTTATCAAACTGACAATTCCTTGAAATAGGGAAGTAAGTATAAAAATCGTTACTTTGTAAAAATACAATATTGTAAATTGAACACTCCTTATTATTAAGTAGGAGATATGTTTCATAAGAAATTATTTCTTCCTATTTCTGAAAAACAATTCGAACTTGGGAAAAGTGTTGGAGAAAAATTGGAGCAGCAAATAAAATATGAAGATAAAATAATTCTACGACGATGGAATGCTGAAAAATTCATACACAATTACTTTTAATTAACAGAATAATAACATATTAAAGTAAGCATGCAGTTTTAGTCCTTCAGCAAGAAAAGGTATAACTAAACCGCGAGTTTTTTTTTTTTTTTTTTTAACTTTCACTTATTTTACGATAGGTTGATAAATAAACAGGGTTTTTAGTTTGATCTTTTTTTTATAAAGAAAGAAAACGTTATGATCCCTAAATTCATTTAGGGCTACAAGGAAACGTTGGCTTTCCTAAATACAAAAAGATCAAACTGAAAATCCTGATTATTTATGAATCGATTTTTTAACAAGATCCAAACAACAAACATACATTATTAAATATATCTATAATTAAACAAATCAAATAAATATTACTGCAATTCTATAAAACATAGAAAATAAAATAAAATTTTCTCGTTTTAAGGTTTTTTGAGACAATCGGCATTACAGCAGAGATTATAATGAATTATCTTTCATTGAATTATGTCAACGATAAATCTTCTATATTTATAAAGAAATTTTCGTACACCAAATATAAAAAATAAGGCTCGGTTACGCAAGTAATAAATAAATGGGTTATCACGTGGGATACACACGAGTCTAAACGAGTCAATTTTAGAGACATCATCTCCTAGACGTTGCGCGGGGAGCTGATACTATCGAACACATTAATGTTACACAGACGATTAATTAATTATTCATGAATTGGTTAAATAGATTATTGGCTATCATGTATGGCAAAGTGAAATAAAAAGAATAATTAAGAAATAGGCTATTTATCATTATGATGAATTTAATCAATTTAACCGTGTATGGAACTTACTTGAACCTTACTTTTTTTTTTTGTTCATAAATAGATCAAGCAGCGAGTTTGGCAAGGAAATGAGAAACATAATTCAAATAAACTATATCACCTATGAGGATTGGATCCACCAGTTGAAAAATCATATGAAAAAAAAATTAGGAAATAAACTGGAAGAGTGAACCATCAAAACTAGCGCAAATAAAACAAGATTGCAGCAAATGGGTCACAATCGATAGAAAATCAAGAAGAAAAGTAGTATTGTGCATAATGCGGATAGGGTACTGCACATTCACACATACATACGAGTACCTACTCAAAGGTCTCGAAGCACCCATCTGCCAAATGTGCAACAACACAACTCACAGTATAGAACACTTGTTGCTAGATTGTGTGTCATACTGATGTACGAAAAAAGGTAAAGTTACCGAAAAATGTGAAAGAAATATTGGGGGATGAAGATTCTTCGGCCCTGAAGTTCCAATTCTTAAAGGATACAAATTACTATAATAAAATATAAAATGGAAAAATGAAAGCCAATGACCCTTAGGGGTAGAGGCTAAAATGTAAATAAATAACAGTTTTTTGGAGTTATAACCACCTTCTTGCACAAAAGACTCAGACTCATTCTGCCTTTTCAGATTGAGAAATATCCTTGAATTCAACAATTTTTTTGTTACCTTAGTATAAACTGTAAAGTATACCAAACTTTTAAGGGATGATGTGGTTTAAATATGTATTATACTTTTTTTATAAGCTTGGCTTGATGGAAAACAGGACAAGGAAACCTTGTTAAAGAGAAATTCTTGTGCAGTATGTACAGCCCTCCAAGTGGCATGTCAGCACTTCAGATTGGATTACTAACCCTTTGTGAGGTTCTATGATTTGCTTATATAACTTTAAAAATTAGGCATACATATCCTACAAATAAATCAAAGGTAAGGGATTCCACTCGTGGATATGTCGGGTTTCTCTAGGTACCGATTATTTACAACATACTATCTATATCATTAAATATTTACAATACTTTGTATATCATTAAATAGATTAGGTTTTGAAATTAGTAGACCACTGACAACGGTTTCCAGCGAATGAGCTTTAACTTGACTGCATTCTATAGAATAAGGAGTATTGAAATGATTCTAAAGATAATCCCCTTCTAAGCAGAATAAGTTAATGAGTAAGACAATACAATTATCAGTTTCAACATTTAAATATCATTTCAACATATTTAAATCTTAAAATAAAATATGTCGATGCAATACATCCGCGTTATTTTAGTTTTTGATTCGACTGTGAGAACTGGTAAAAGCCAATTATATCGTTGCTTCCCTGCTATTAATGGGAGAAAAGTAATTTAGGATGACTTTTTCTAAAAAGATACTCTTAAAGTATGGGTTCACTATTGTATTCGTAAGTAATGAAAAAGCTGAAAATTAATAGCTCAAAGGAAATAATTAACTATGTAATAGGATCAATAGGAAACTGCTAAGTCCCTAACTAACCTTTGTTAATCACTTCATCCACGGTTAAAAAAAACTTAATTAGGCGCTTTTAACAATTACTTTTAACAATCCTTCAATATTCGTTTAGGTATACGTATTATATTCAATTAAAGTTGAACTTGGGGCCCGGTGTGGCTGTGCGGTAAAGTGCCGTACTCCCATGCCGGAGCTGCGGGTTCGAGTCCCGCCCTGGGTGGTGCTTTTCTTTCGTTGGAGAAGTATCACCCAGTGCCATGGGTGTTAGTATGGGCAGTATAGGGCTTCAATAGAAGCCTTAAAGTCCCAAAAAAAAGAAAAAAAAAAAAAAAAAAAAAAAAAAAAAAAAAAAAAAAAAACTTGATAGGCGTAAGCATTTTACATATTAAGCTGAATACGATCACATTGTTGTGAAAATCGAATTTCAAGATTTTTTAAAAATTACAGATTATATTCTGCAATTATATCGAATACTAGCTGTATATCCCGGTTTCAATCGGGGAATTTCGACTCGTCTCTAATATAAAGAGATCATAACGATTTTTATAACAATAAAGAATATACCCAGAGATTGACTGAAGTTATGCAATTTTAATATGGATAGGTGTTCGCACATGGTATGAAAGAACCACGGAGCGAAATTTGGAGGATTTAGGAAAAACGGTATGGTTTTCTACAAAGAACAATCAAACAAACAGAAGTTCATCTTTATACAAAATAAATCTAGTATAATATCAATATAAAACTCAGTAAACTTTACCAGTACAACTCATGATAGCCTTGGGTTCAATACTGTTTCTTCACCAACGGTTTTGCACGAAGGTGAATTAAGAGAGTTGGGTTTGCCCCAGGAGGGTATCTCGGCCCACGAGACGAACTGTGGTAGAACATTAAAGATAACCTGCCAATAAGGATGCGACATCGATGTCGATAATTCTGAAACATCGAGTTTTAGCGAAAACATTGACGTTTTTAACCGCTTTTTTTTTTTTTTTTTTTTTTGCTTGATTGTACAATAAAGATTATAACAAAAAAAATATAGAACATTATTTTGAGCAGAAAGTTCAAATGATAGTGTATTTATTTATAAATATTCAATTATGAATTGATGTTTAGACAAAAACGAAGAATTTTGGGACATAAATGAATATGTTTTAACTATAACCAAGTTGTTTTAGCATCGACGTTTTTAACAAAAACAAATATGTTTTAAAATCGATGTTTTACATTATATTAGATATATTACCTCTGCTTTTCCTACCCTTTCTTGTTTTTGTAAACTTTTTAACTTGAACTAAGTTACTAAAATATGAAAAAGTAAAACATAGTATCATAATTGAATTGCTAAATTAATGCAGCTGCATAAAAAATCTTCTAAAATATTCACCAGAAATACGATTCTCTGAATATATTTGTACTATGGAAACGATATCAATATATGAATAGGTTTGGGCCCTAACAGTTGAATCTTTAATAAACGAATAAGTGTCAAAAACATCGATGTTTTTACAAATTAATTATAAAAAATGAACATTCTTTACACTAAAATATCCATTTAAATACGTTTGGGGACCAATATGTTAATGCTTGAAGAATGTATAAAATAAAAACCAGGAACTTTAAAACATCGACGTTTTGCCTTCGATGTCACATCTCTTACTGCCAAGGTTATCAAACACGGGATCTGAACCACAGCCACTCAATGCATTACCAATAGGCTACCCCGCTCCCTATAAAAAATGATAATATATAATAATTAACACTTAACTATTACATATAAATCTCGTGCCACGATGTTTGTCGGGTGTTAAATCCGAAAATACTCAACCTGGGAGTATCCAGCATATTCATATTCCTATATCATAGTTGGGCAATATCTAAATAAACTATCTAGATTCAAGAACAGATGGTATTTTAATTTATCTAGATAACTATTCGAAAAGCGAATAGTTTTCAAAGTATTCGAAATCGAATGAAAAAATATCTGTATTCGATATGTGATAATTTCGAACCAGAAGATAGTTCTTCAAATACTTTTAGTTATATTTTAATAAAAATTCGAATAAACGTATCTTTTATTTGAATCTGTATTCGAAACTTTGAATATAGATGGTTTTGATTTTTATGCGGGCGCACTATAAAAAGAAATAGATTTTCGGATTTCTTTCACACGGCGGTGCAATTTTATGTAATCGGAGGCGGTGTTTTCGAAAAAAATATTCGATTTGTATTTTAGCGGGGGGACGGGGTGCACTATAAAAAAAAATATATTTTCGGATTTCTTTCACCAGGTGGTGCAATTTTATGTTATCGGGGGCGGTGTTTTTGAAAAAAATATTCGATTTGTAAATGCGTATTTGATAATAACTGATAGCGTATTTGAAAAAAAGGTTATTTTGAAAGCCAATATGAAATATTTAGATCAATATTAAAAAATATATAACATTTATAGTCGTGTTTAAAAGAAAAATCGTCACCCTATTGGCCAAATGCCCAAAATTAACTTAGTTAATTGAAATTTTAGTTAATTAAAATATTTTTTTTTTATTTTTATTTGGATATTCCTATTAGAATTTCTCATAGTAATTTTTGTCTTTACGTCTGGAAATGAATGTAACGTTTTTGGCTTCTTATGACTTGTTCAATATAACTTAGTTCATTTTTGGCAGTTATAGTATTAAGTCGAAGTTTCGATTAAATCAAAAAACAGTGTTGTACCTTCCAACAAAAATTATGTTGTTAATATTGATCAGGCATTTCCACATTCTTTACGAGGGAGTTTCTTTTGTGAAGAAATAGAATATTCACAATATAAATAGGGAATTTTCGGTTATATTTTTATTTACATTAATAATGTATTTAATAATAATTTGTTAATGCTATTAATACATGTCTTATTATTGTTAAAATTATTAACCCTTTAACCGAGCGGGACGTATATAGACGTCCTGAAATATTTGTTGTTTTTATTATTATTTATATATGGATATATAATTCTTTATATATATATATATATATATATATATATATATATATATATATATATATAAACATAGGTACATGTATCAATGGCTAATACCTCTGTTGTACGAAACTATAAGTACCACCAGTTCCAGGGTACAACATATATTTCAAGGACGCATTTATACGACCCGCCTGGTTAAAGGGTTAATATTAAGGAATTATAACATAGGGAGGAATGTAATAAGTTTAAAAAATGTTAAACGATTAAAATGTTATAAAGGAAAATCAATTCGTTTTATTTTTATTATCTGATTAGACCCCCCCCCCCCTCCAGGTCTCAAACGGAAATTTAATAATTTTTTAAAAACATACAAAATTAATATTATAATGTTAGCATAATGTTAAGCATGTTAGCATAATGTTAATAATGTTAGCATTTTGCGAATATAATGCACCCCCATGTGAAATAAATCAGAGAATCTTGACTTTTTCGCGGCCCCCCCGGTCTAAAAAACTGATTATTTTTTTCAAAAACGCCGTCCTTGATAACATAATATTGGGATCTGGATTATTGAAACTTTTTTATAATAATGTACCCCCGTGTGAAAGAAATCCGAAAATATTACTTTTTTATGTGCCCTCTCGCCCACACCAAAAATACAAAATGAATATTTTTTGCAAAAACATCGTTCTCGATAAAATAATAATGCACCTCAATCTGAAAGAAATCCAAGAATCTGACTTTTTTTAAGTGCAACCGCTCCCCCTTCACTAAAATACAAGATGAATTAATTTTTCAGAAAATCTGTCCTCTATTACACAGAATTAGCCCCCTGTGCCAAAGAAATCGGAAAATCTAACTTCTTTAAAATGCGCCCCCCCCCCCCAACCTCCACTAAAATGCAAATGAATATTTTTTTCAAAAACACCGCCCCCGATAACAGTATTGCACCCCCATGTGAAAGAAATCAAAAATGTTAGCATTTTCAGATTATTGTGCCCCCCCCCCCATCTCATTTGAACTTTAAATAAATATTATTCTTAATAGAGACCTGATGATGTAAGGGGGTAGACCGGGCGAACATGACGAAGTACCATCAATTTGATGAAATAACTAAATGAAATTTTTTAGAAGTTTAGAAACCGAAATGTATTCGAATATCGAATAAAGTATCGAATCGTTTACAGATACAGATGATTATTCTGTTTGAAATATAAGATATTTTTTTATCGAGTAAAAAACTATCTTGAGCCTTCGAACAGTTTAATTATCGAATACAAAACTATTCGAATAGAAAATCTTCAAATAGTATCTAAATGCAATTTTTGCCCAACTCTGTCCCATATGCTTCTATAAAATATAATCAGTTTACTTTACTGTTACATGTGATTCCTCGTTTAAGCCAAGAATCTTAATTTTAAGATTCTTTATTATTTTATTTTTATTCTTTTTAATTTTATTTTATATTCTGTTATTTTTAATTTTATTTTTATTGTAAAGCACCTCTTGTTTCATGTTCTTGAGTTCCTTATTCGCCCTGACCCTGAAATTAAATTGTACCCCGCAACCTCAATAAAGAATCGAAATTCGACCAAACATCCTAGACATAAATAAGAATTGACATCATTAAAAATTGACCTAAACTAAAATATAATTCATAACAATCAATGAGAATCAGATGTATCGAGGACTGCTTGTTGTCTGAGAGTTCGACGACCTCTGATTTGAATATAAAAACAGAACAAATAAATAGCCTGTGTGGAATTGATGATTCAACCGGAAGGGACTCATACAACATCCATGTTATGCATTCAGAAACAAGTCTTCCTGATTCATCTCCAAGCAGGATATTGAATTGGTTGTGGCATGGTACCATGAGCAATGTATCTGCTCACATTAACAATACTATAATACTGATATGTTAATTTAGGGTAGGCCTAAAAGGAGGTGGGAGGATCGCATCAAGGCAGATCTACCAAAATTTCAGTAAAAAAAAAAGCTCATAGAATTACATCAAGAAACTGAAATGGATAGATACAGTATGTATACAATGTAAATCTTATATAATAAACTTCCTGCTTTATCAAAGTCATATTATTATCAAACATTGAACCATGTTAATGTTGATAATAATAAGATTTAAAATTACTTAGATGGTGACAGAAGTCAAAGAGGAACCGAAAAAATTCAGGATTAAACTATTGTTAGTCAAACTGAGAAATAAACAAGTCGGATGAGAAAAGCCAATAAACGATTTTTAAAGAGATGCATTTAAATTTTACTATTAATTTCCATTAACAAAATAATACAAATAATAAAAAATACTCCATCGGGTCTTGAATCTCTAAAATACATTACTAGCCAACCCTTACGTCACTGCAATACTCGTTAAGACTACGGCTTAAATAAATGATACGATATTACAGTGCATAGACAAATAAATAATTATATATTATTTCAGTGAAAGTGTGTATGCCATAAAGAAAATTCCGATTGTATTAAGTAAAGAATAGTAATTTTAAAGTTACCAAGTTGTAAAAACAAGGACATAATTGGAGAAAGTGCGGTTCTTATTTATGCTTAATGAGTAATGCTTTTATTCGTTTTTAGGGTTGAACCCTATACAAATAGAGTTAGCCTTAGAAAATAACATTTTAAGTTATACATCTTATAAATAGAAAACGTAACAATTACAGCATTATTAAGCATATTAATAATATTAAATGGTCCATTAGTATGCGGTATTTTCATTTATATTATCTATACTTACTACTAGACTATAAACACATAATATTTATGCACTATAAACAAAATTAATAAATAAGTATATAAATAGATTTAATAACAATACAAATAGAACTATACAATGAGATAAGAATATATATATATAAATAAATCCAATAAACATAAATAATATATAAAATAAACATGCATTCACTCAAACATAACGTATTCGAATTCGAATAATTAGCAAATTATTCATTAAGAACGAAAGCCCTCAGAAGAAGGCAGTTAGATAAATAATAATATATTTTAGCCAACGATTCTTTGTTCGTTACCTTAAGTAATTTGATAAATTGTGAAATATTTATATTTTCAGCGTGGGGAATATAATGTTTTCTAAGGGAAGAATAAATCGGGCAAGAAACAAATATATGATAGAGGGTCTCTTTAGCTTGGAGATTACAAATTGTACAGTTGAGTTGAGGTTTAATAATATGTGCAGTGGTTTTATAAGTATTTTTTATAACATGTCTACCAGACAATCTAAGTTGGGCTAACATACGGACCATGGGAAAGTGACTTTCTATTGACAAATATGGATGGTGCATTATTTGTGGATCACATAAATTTACATAAAATGGGCTATATGCCGAACTCGTTAATTTAGCCTTATCCTCCTCCAATAAATATGATTTGAAACTATTCAAAATCGCGGGTATTTTTTCTTTTAGCACTTTTGGGTCATTAATTAACGCTGTATCACCGTATCCGATATTTTGTAAAATTTTATGAATTTGTGTGATCCAATTATATTTAATATTTTTCCTGCTTAATTAATAATTAATTTAAATTACTGGTATCAATTAAGTATATAGGGCAGTAAGACGAAATAAAATTTATAATGTTTATATACGTTACCAAAAAGTATAAAAATAGCGGACAGTCTGTAATATTTACTGTAATGGTACAAGAATGGTCTCAGCAGGACAAGGTTTGTCGTTATCGTATTCTAAAAAAGAAAAAACATATTTAGCAAATTAGGATCATTACATTTTTCCTGTAAAATAGTGTGTAGGATAGAGAATTTTCCTTAAACAAAATATAAATGAATAGAGTTTATTTAAAAATATTTATATTATCAAACGCAGATGGTTGACAAGAATTGCTAATAAGAATATGTTTCTAAATCTTGTTTTTCTAGGCATTCTGCCTATCCATATATTTTGATCCGACAAGACTGATCGGATTAAGAAACTACACTTGACAACCGCCATCCGGTACCCTAGAAGACAGTTAATTAATTAAATTTGTGCTGTCCATCCTGCCCTGTCACCAGGAGGGTCACTCCCATTTCCATGGCCTGGATCCGTTCTGCTTGCCGCCTGCCCTGGACTATTCCGCTCACGACCCGGACAATTTAAGGGAGGCGTTTTGAGAACTCGTGATGGATACGAGCGTCAAAACGTTGTCTAAGGCCTGCTTTCACGTTTTGACGGAAGCAGGCCTCGTGCCGACGAGGTGATACTCAGTCTTCGAGTCCAGCTCGGGAGGAGAAAATTAATTAAGAAGAGTATCGCAGGTGGGTACCTACCTCCACACCGGGTGGGAAGGCAAGTCCCTCCAGTTCGGAGGAGTGCCGCTTTCATCAAACTTTTTCAATTAATTTGTGACCAGAAATCTAGTCCGCTCTAATTCGAGAGAAAAGTCTCATTAAAAAAATCTATTAAAATATTAAACGATGCAAATGATTAATACCTATCATTTTAAGGATTAGTTATTTATAACACATAATAATAATAATAATGCCGATACCACTAATCTCTCATTCCGTCAGCAATATCAGGAATTACTTGATCTTTTTACCTTTGTTTTGATTTCCCAGTCGGCAGAGCGCTAATTAAACATTTATGGTATCAAGTATTATTGATATTATTACACGATGTTTTCGGACTTTTGAAAGGAATTCGTCATAACAACAGTATTACAAGACAGTACTATAGAGTACAAAAAAAAACATTTCACCGGAGACTGACTTACAGCAAACGTCCTACGCCGAAGACGTATTAAGAATTATTCTTAATAAAACGTTATTGCTAAAAATCTTTCGATATAAAATTTTTCAGTAAAAGCGGTACCAATATTGCAAACGCGAAAACAAATTTCTATTTATATTTATACACTGCCTATTTTAAGTAATCGTTGACTATGATTCATCGCATTTATAGATGTATTTTTTTTATAATGTGTGTTTTTTCTTTTTTTATATTAAGTAAGACGTTCGTTGCTCGAATAACTAAGCGGCCAATAAAACGGATAAATATAACATAGCGAGCTAAATTCGTATCGGAACCTTTTCGATCTCTACTTATTCTATTATCTATGATATATTATTTACGAAGATGTTATTACGATCTTATTCATATAAGAGTAAGAAATTAGTTCAGAGATATTTAAACTGACGTGGACATGCTCAGGACCTCCATTTGACGTCCCCTCCGAAGGACGGAATGATCAAGGAATTTTCAAAGGGAGAAAAAATACTTGAGGAAAGATTTCTTACTCCCCTTAAAAAATCCAATAGCCATATGCCAGGCAATGAAACCGCAACTCACTCCGAAAAAAATTAAAAATAATCTCACTTCATGTGTAAATGAATAAACCGGAATTCTTTGTTGACCGCTAACCATTTGATTTTTGATAGATTTTTTCCGGGTGGATTAGTAAAGGTGATAACGAAAACTTTCTTTCGACCTTCTATACCGCGTTTTGCTCCAAAGATATGCTTTAGCTGTGCAAGCTAGAAAGATACCGTGAGCACGTCGAAAGCACGATCCTCTCAGGAATATGTCGTAGTCAAGGTCTTAACTCAAGTTCCGTCACACTTCATTGAGAATTCCAAACTACTTGCGTATCTGTAAGAAGTAGGTTATCTAAGCAACTTATAACAAATGGTTAGAATTTCTTCCAGTGTTTGGAATATGAATTATCGTTATTTCAATGAATCCTGTCAAGAATGAATTTACGAAGAATCCAACTGTAATGGCAAAACAAAACACTTTAATGTAACGCTCTATCTTGACTGAAAAATGCAAACATCGCATAGTTAACACGTGAAGGAAAGCTTATAACAACGTTTCTGATTGTATGCAGAACTGAAATGATATATATAAATAAAATCATTTAATGACTTCACAAACTTGATAATATTTTGCATTAGAAGTTCTATGCCTCAACATAAAAGGAATTTTTTTATTTCTTTGTTTAATGTTACATAATGCCACTTAATCGGACAATACTACAGTGGGTGTGCTAAATTTTCCCTTTCAAGGTATTATTAGGATAGAGATCGTTAACGTGTACCTAACATATTAAATGCTCACCTGACACACTTTCGCTGACAGAAGGCAAACATTTTCCACTTATTAGACATTAAATGTCTCTATGCTCTCCTACAATCCTTATCACCGTTGCCGAGTCAGCGCTTCCTTTATTAGCTTTCTCCAAGTTTCCCGGGTCTTTAGTTGGTGCCATTTAATTCCGATGCACACGTTGTATGTAGGCACATATAAACGTTCCTCCCAACGAAACCTAGGAAGACATCTTCCTTATTTGGAAGAGAACTTTTTCTTCTTCTTCCTCCTCCTTGGTGCCTTTCAGCGTGGAGGGGCCTCTTCAATCCATTTTCGCCAGCCATCTCGGTCCTTCGCCAGCCTCCTCATAGCACCCAGCTGCTTGCCTCTCTTTTCTCCCAGCTTGGTGATAACGTCCGACCATGTTTTCCAAGGTCGACCTCTCGGCCTTTTATCCGTCGGTCTTGCCTCGAAAAACTTCCGGGGCTCCCTTTCCTATTTCATCCTCACCACATGTCCAAACCATTTGAGCGCTTTCCTTTCTAACGTTTCTATTATTGGTGTGGCCCTTAGTTCTTCTCTAATCCTTTCATTACGGATATGGTCTCTCCTGGTTTGGCCAGCAACTCTCCTTAGGTATTTTATTTCGGATGCTGTTAGTCTAAATGACGAGTCTTAGTAGTGAACGAATTCCTAAAAGATTGATAAACGCTTTGCCGACTGGAAAACGGCCGAGGGGTAGGCCTAGGCGAAGGTGGGAAGATTCGGTGAAAGCAGATCTTGTGAATTTGGGATTGGACGGTGGTAGGTGGATGGAGGTATGTAGGGACCGATTGGTGTTGTCGGCGTCGGGCCTTCGGGTCCGTTAAGCCTTATTGTATTGTATTTGCTGTTATTCTGCTTTTATGCTTATCAAGTAGGACCCAGCTTTCACATCCGTTCAGCAGGGTTGGGAGGTACAGCCTATTGTATATAATCATTTTTTTCTTGTTTTCGACCTCTCGTTTCCCTATGACAGGGTTGCATATTTGATAATAGACGCCATTAGCTTTTATAATTCTATTAGATAGTTCCTGGTCGATTTTCCCGTTCCTTTCAACAACTGTTCCCAAGTACATACGAGTATATTCATCAACCACCTCCAGGGTCTTACCTCTACAGTTTATCTGTATGTCTTCAGCAGCTCGTCCTATGTGCATAAATTTGCTTTTATGCCCGTTTATAAGCATCCCTTTTCTTCCTTGTTCTGCTTCCCATTCTATGATGGCTTGGTGTAGTGATGATGTAGAGTCTGCTATGAGGACAATATCATCCGCATATACAAGAGCTTGGGCGAGTATTGTTCTTAAATTCCATTTTCCTATAATTGCTCTTGCTGTTCTTCGTTTGCAGATTTTTAGGATCTCGTCCATGAAAATAATGAAGAGTAATGGGCTGAGACTATCGCCCTGTTTGACTCCTCTATCCTTCTTTTCTCCAATTCTATCCTGAAGCTTCTGGATTCCTTCTTATTGATCCTCACTATTCATTTTGAGTTTTTATATGTATACTGGATTGTTTTAATAAGGTCTCCTGGGATGTTCTTCTTTCTTAGTGTGTTCCAGATCTCACTCCTAGGAACTGAATCAAATGCCGCCCTTATGTCTAGGAATGCCATATAGATGTTTTTGTCTCGTTACCATGCTTTCTCCATTATAGTCCTCAATGCGAAAATGTGGTCCTGAGTTTGTCTTAATGGCCTGAAAGCCACTTGTTCCTCCTCTAGTTGGTCCTCCACGAGATCTCTCAATCTTCTGTCAAGGATAGATGTGTATACTTTGTATACAACTTTTGAGATAGCCTGTAGTTTTGGCATTCACTTTGGCTCCCTTTCTTGAAGATAGGAATGATGTTGTTATATTCCCATTCTTTAGGTATTCTTTTTTCCGTGTATACCTTTTGGAATAGGCCCTGTAGAGCTCCGATCAGACTTTGTCCTCCATATTTTATGTATTCGGGCGCGATGTCGTCTCTTCCCGGTGCTTTTCCTGTCTTCAGTCTTTCAATCGCTACTTCCACTTCTTCTTCCCACACCATTGCATCATATTCCTGTGGTTGTTCTTCCTCTTCTTCCACATCTGTTTCACTCCTAATTTCTCCAAATACCTGGGAGTAGTGCTGGTTCCATCTGTCTAATATATCCTCATCTTTTGTTAACCTTTTACCTGATATATCTTTTATATTCCGGATGGGCTTACATTTTTTGCCTTTTAACGTTTTAATTTATTTCCAGAATTTCCTTGAGTTATCTTCTTGGAGTTTTCGCCCAAACTCTTCCCAACTTTTCTTTTTGGCAGTTCTTACGACCATTTTTGTTTCATTTCTTCTTCTGACATATACTTCCCATGTTTCATTGCATTTTTTGCTGTTATATTCTTTCCAAGCCAGTTTCTTTCTTTGCACCGATGCCTTTACCCGATCGCTCCACCAGTCAGATCTTTTTGCACCAGATGAATATCTTTTGACACCACATATTACTTTTGCACTCTGTAGGATGTGCTTTGTAATTTCAGCTCATATGTTGTCCACATTTTCTTCCATGTTGATGCTTACCAATTTTCGTTCCAGTTCTTTGGCATATTTTTCTTGGTTTTCTGGAATTAGAAGTTTGGTTTCATCTATTTTCTCATATTTTCTCCATGGTTTCTTCCTTGGCTGAATAATATGGGTGTCTGCAACTAATAGTAAGTGGACAGAGCCTATTTCAGCTCCTCTTATAACTTTCACATCTGTAAAGTATCTTCTTATTTGTTTACTATATATGATGTTGTCGATTATACTATTTGTATTTCTTCCATGGGTGGCAAATGTTATTTTGTGCACTTTTTTGTGTGGAAAGAATGAATTTCCTATCAATAGGTGATGGTCTATACAGAAATCTATAAGACGTTGGCCATTGTTATTTTTAATGGTTTCTCCTCCATGTCTCCCTATTACTCCATGGGCTCTGTTGAAATCGGATCCTGTTCTCGCGTTTAAATCGCCCATAATTATGACCTCTCTTCTGTTGTTTTGGCTTTGATCACTTCTGTCTCCAAACTGGTATAGATTGTTCCTTTTCCAGTATGTCTGAGTCTTCTGTAGGTGCGTAAACTTGTATTAAGGTACTTTGGCCAATGGAAAATTTAATATTGATGACTAACATCTTGGAGGATACCGGATACCATTCTGCCACGTTTGAGAGGAGGTTGTTCTTCATTATCACTCCAATGCCTTCTTCAGCCCTTATTCCTATTGGGACCCCTGAGTACATTAGGGTATAATTTTTTGGCAACTTTACCTCCCTACATCCCTTCTTTTTCACCTCGCCTTCACCCAATATATCCAGATGGTATGTTTCCATTTCTTCCACTATTTCCATCTCCTTCCCAGTAAACGTTCTTATATTCCAATTAGCAAGTCTTAAGTCCTTTTGAGCGCCGCGTCGTATCCGTTTTGACTGATTGAATCCGAGGCCGATGTTTGTGCTTTGAATCTTTTTATCGCTTTTACGGGTGATTGGCCCAGTAAAAGAGGTTCCGTAAGCTTGAAACAACAGCACCCATTTTTACGTGGGCCCCCTATCTCTCGTTAGCTCGCCGACCTAGATTGGTTACCGCCACCTTGCGCTGGGTTGCTCGGCTTGGTAGGGTCCACCGTGAGAGAGAAGTTGTGGTTGTCGTCTAGTTGTCTCCATTCTGTGTCGTAATTCGCTCTGCTGTTCTCGCTATTGGGACCTTTGCTCTCCCAGTGTCTGTGGATTTTATGTTTTTAGTTTAATTAGTAAAATCAATAATGTTCCGAGCACTTGCACTTAGTATCTTGCTGTGCTTCGTCAAATTTCATGTAGGAATTACTAATTCTTTGGAAAACAAAGTTGTCCAGAAGAAAGATGTTGAAAATAGTCTCAGAAGCTCTCAATCCAGTTGAACAAAAGGATGGAAGAGAACTTATTAGACATTATTCTCTGTTCTCCATCGACATGGATTTATCCTTACTTGATTAAGTGCCATTAATCTTTGGATCATTACTGAAGCACCGTGATCACCGCTACTAAAATAATAAACCTTATTTATTTATATTTATATAAAACAAATATTTTACTTTAAGTTTTCTAACGTTAGTAGTAAGAATTATTATTTTTTTGTTTCAGTACTGCGGGCAGTATCCTCTGGATTGGCCGCTCTCCGTGCACGGCAGGCTCTGCGTACACCTCGGCTCTTCTGGTCCGGGCTCCCTGCTACCAGGAGACGGCTACCTCGCCCTCACCCCGAGGCTGTGTATAGAGAGCCGCGCTGGCCCCCTCAGTTTGCCCCCGGTCCTCAGCCCCCAGGGACTGATGGCGGACCTTCCTGCCCTCCTCAGGGCTCTTGTAGTGTCCGCAGAAAGGTCTTTGGCAAGGTTCCCCCTCGAGGAACTCGCCTATCCCTGCTCTAACTGCGGAAGAGCTCCGGAGACTTGTAACTGCCATGCTGTCGAAAGGAGGGATTCAGGTATCCAGACATCTCCGATGTACGAGATGGACTCGAGCATACCACACATCGACAGTGACGACGAACATGAAAACGTCTCAAGAAGTGAGTCCAATTCCTAAATATTCTTTTTTTAATATTTTTACATACACTTGTCTTCAGGATTTTTTTAAATTTACTATTTGCTATGTCACACTATACCACAGAAAGGAGCTAATATGTTAGACGGTAGATAAAGGAAAGAAAAAACGAACAAAGCCCTCTTCTTAAAATCGATAACCATTGCTCACGACTATAAATCTCATTACAAGCGCTTCAAAAGTTCTGGACGGATGGACTCATAACTCTGGACGGACGGATTTGTTAGAGTGAGTAAAGCTTCAGTAAGTGGGCTGGTAAATAAGCTGTTTACTGCTTTTCAATGGAGCACGGAATGGAAAATTAAACAGCAAAAGACGAACGATAACATCATCTAACAATTTTTGAGTTACTGCTTTTCTCCTTGAAATGGCGGAATACATTGGTCATGTATTTTTTTTGGTATCAGACAAAATAAATCATGATTTCGTTCCAACCTAATGTGGATTTTTCGATCAAGTGTAGTATAAGATGCAAGGATATTCTGAGATAAAAAATATTAATAGTTTTCTATTCGGATACTTTTACATCTTCATTATATGTATTTATTTTCTTATGATCGGATTTTTCCTTTTCGGAAGCTTAAAATATGGGCCAAAATGTTGGGATATAGTAGCTTGAGGAACACCCGCAGGTTTCAAACTTTTTTTTTTTAATTTAAAATTTTGGTAAATGCACTGGTAGTGACGATTTTGAATTTTAATCCTGTTTTCGTAGAGCTATGGCATAGCTTGTGTTTATGAAATTGGCGAACCGATTAGAAATGTTGGTTATATGTAACAGTTGTAAATATAATATAGTATATAAAAAAGTTGGGTCAGAAAACCTATTGAGCCGCATCCAGCATCCATATAACGATGACTCCAGACTTAATTGAGTAAAATAATGGACTAGAATAATAACATCAAGTAAAAAATGCAACCAGAATTCAAAGTAGAAAATATTTTTAAAATTCCCGAATTCCTTAGGAAATTCTGATAACTCAGTATGTATGTAAAACATAACCCAGCCACAATCTGTAATCTCCTTCCGATATTATACGAAAAGTGGCTTTGTTTTTAACAGAAACAAAGTTAAACTAGAAACTAGTTAGTTAAGTTAAACTAGAAAAGGCTTTCAGAGTAAAGAAGAAGTAAGCGGAAGTCTCTGTGATTCACAAAAATGAAGATACACACCATAGGACTATTTATTTTTTCACCCAAATAATAACTGGTACACGAAATTCAAAGAAAACAAACCATAAAACTTGTTAAAATGTTTGGCTAGTTCTATTTACTTTCGATTGGGCAACTTATTTGCTTATTGCTGAAGGAAATAAATCGTAGCTTCGTTATTACTGAATATAAACATAATTATCTAGTAATCCATGGCATCTTCATTCAAACCAAATGCAAGGCATCTTCGATATGAATTATGGTTTATTAAAGAAAAATTATGCATGTAAATGTGTCAAATAATGTGGGACGCGATAATTTATCCCCACTTCCCCGAACCCCCCCTCTCGTTGGAGCCGGATTATAATTTCTCGATGTTGTAATGAAAGAGCGATCAGAAACTGCCCACACAGAAGGGAGAAGCCCTAATCTCCGAAACTGTTACACAAGTTTTAAAAGACTTAGGGCCCTGGTGAAGAACTAATAAATACCAGAATATAATGGTTCCCTCGTGTTCCGCCTTTTATAAAACAAGGGCCTTCCCCCTTCCAGATGTGTTACACCTGTTATTAACCTGGATTGTATTAGATGCCTCGGACCTAAGGGCAAGTGGTTTTTTATTTTATTTATTTATTCTTTTTTTCGTAGCAGTTGTAAAGGTATGGTAGATTTGGTGTTACCTAAGGCTTAGAATCGTGATATCAACGCTTGGCCTATCCCGAAAAGAATGTTTTACTTAATCCAAGCAGCAGTTCAAAGAATGAATTATATTTATTTTTAAATTATTATATAATTCATGGAAACATTTTAAAAATATAAATGACAATGGTAAAAGCCGGCTACCAGAGTTAACTACCATATTTTACGGAGTATAGAAAAATATTTTACGAATATACAAAGTAATGTTTTACAATATGGAAGTCATATATTACTGAGTGAAGGAAGTTAAGTAAAATATAAAATAAAATAAAAAAAACAAACATATCTTTAGTAATATAGTAACTGGGTCTCTAAGCATACCAAGCAGAGCGTTATAAAGGGTAGTTTAAAATTGAAAAATAATTTCTTTTCTTGAGAGGTAGGCTTCCTAAAATAAATAAGCCTAAATTCGGATAAAATTAAATTTCCTCCAAGAAAATGGTAAATGTCCTCGCAGCTGTTAGAATTACATCTAAGCAACAGGCAGTCAATCTCAACAGACAGTTCGATCGAACCATGGCAGTCGATCTCCAACAGTTCACTCGACAGCCCTGAAGAAGACCTGAATGTCGGGTCGAAACGTCAACGCAATATATATGTTATTACACATATAGTGTGTTTATTTGACCGCAACCCCAGCCATTTCCATCTCATATTCTTCTACGGTCAACAAATTACCTTCATTATACATCCAAGCAAAAGTTTAATACCTGATGAAAAGTGAAATTAAAAAAAAAATCTAATGGACAATGAACTATTCAGAAAACTAAATCACTCCAATCATTTCTTGAAAATAACGAAGCCTCTAGACAAATGGCCGTATTAATCCATAAAGAGATTACTTCAGTTTATTTGGCCCATACTTACTCTATACAAGCATCGTTCAACTTGAATATTATTAGCGAATAGGGTTGAAATACACACTCATTCAAAAATATGATGGTAATTTATTTAAATAATTTTTATTTATTTAAAGAGTTTTTATTTATTTAAAGATTTGAAAAATAAATAATAATACGTATATGATTTCCGATTATTCTTTCTTCCAAATAACATATTAATTTACATTACTTGGTTATGGTACAATAATAATGAATAAATATATCAATCATTGTACCTAGACAGTAGAGAAAATTAATAACTTACCACGTCCAAAAAAATAAATTAATAATATTAATAATAAATAAAAAAAATTACACTTTTTAATTTAATAGTTTAATTTTTGTAGGTCGATAGGCTGGCAGATTAGGAGGTAAGGCCATTAGTCTGAACACTTCATTCCCGTACTCATCGTTCCCCAATATTCCCAATATAGGTTTTAGTGCATTTTAACAATAGCACTCCGCATTAGAAAATTTAAGAGTTAAAAATATATATATATTTCAACATACACTATAAATATATTTCCTATAGGGCAAATATAGTGTCAATAAATTTTAAAAACGTTACACAAATACCGGACTTTAGAAACTAAAAGAAATCGAGTGCAAAACCAGTTCATTTTTCTAATTTGTAGATTTATTTTATCCCTGCCCGGGTATACGGCTTCGAAAAACTATTCAATCATCTCCCTCTTTTTGGAGAATAAATGTGTAAACAGGCCTTTTTAAGTATTGTTGTCATCGGTCCTAATGTTTTAAATGATTTCATCCGTATCAACACAATTAAAAAAATGCTAAAACTATTATGAAATAAAAAGGTATTAAGAAATATACATGAAAAAATAAACATATGCAGTATAAATTTTACCTCTCTGCAGAATACTCCATTTTAACAGTAGTTTGCAATAAAAACGAAATCTCAACAGTAATTCCTTTGAGATTTGACAGTTATTAACACGTTCACGCCGGGACTGAAATTCATGCACCTGACCCATTGGCTGTTGAACTTAATGATTTTCGCTCTATCGGGCGGTACGCAGTATTGACAATTCAACAATAATAAAATAAACAAGAGAATCCTACCTCGTTATACATGGTCGTGGAAAGCATTGTGATTGACTAAAGTGTCCGATGAGGCAGTAGAGTGCAGGCCAACGGTGGTACACGCCGCACAGTGCTTCGAGTCTATGGAGAACTTGGACAAAAATTTTGTGGACTATGGAAGATTATAGTAAATGCTGTGCTGATTTCGAATATACCTCATATGTGATGAAGGAAATAATATTTGGCAGAATTAGAACAAAAAAAAAAAAAAAAAAAAAAAAAGGAAAATCACAGTTTTGGTAAAATATATTAGTTTATAGTAATTAAACCATCATTGTGGGTGACCACCTATTTTTAAATTATTTTAAAAAATTTAATTTTTGAAGAGAGAAGATTTGGCTCCGCCGGGAATCGAACTTCACGTAGTCGCTTCCAAACGGTGTCGGTGAAGAGGAAGGATTTGGCACCGTTTGGAAGCGAATCCGTGCTGTAATGGATAACATACCGCGCATGTCACGCGGAAGACCCGGGTTCGATTCCCGGCGGAGCCAAATCTTCTCTCTTCAAAAATTAAATTATTCAAAATATATTAGATTTTTGGGAAAATAGAGAATGATTATATTTTATTAGAATATAATCAATACACTATAAATATATTACCTATAGGGCAAATATAAATATAGTGTCAATAAATTTTAAAAACGTTACACAAATACCGGACTTAGAATATAATAGAGAATGATAGTATTTTATTAAATTTTATGTTTAATAAGATAATTAACGAAAACATATCAAATACAAAAGATAAAAAACTGAAAAACTGTATTTTGTTTTATAACAATTATGACAAAATGGTTGTTATAAAACGAAATACAGTACTTCATATATTTAAAAACTTTAAGAGGTACTTAACACGTTAGGTGCGGCGACGAATTTTAGGTCTTGAAACTGAACGGTATCGGTCTCCGGAGTCCCACTGCTGGGTGACCCACAGACGATATCGGGCGTCGACGTCCGATGGGAATGCTTTGACGAAAGTGTTATCTTTTGATTAAAAAGGAATTAAATGAGCGTCTCAAGGGCATTTAATTATCTCTTGGGAAGAATTGGAAACAGACATAATAGGCGAAGGATACAGGATTTTACGCCATTCTTTATCGAAAATCGGACCTCGGAATCCGATTCTAAAAAACAACAGAATCTCAGCTGTTAGCAGCATTTTCTGCACTAAAATGCAATTAACTCATTAAAAATCGACTAAATTGAGTGTTTGAAGTGTTCGGACTTGTTGAAAAAGATCGATTACAAAATACTATCGACAACAGCGTTAACTACACGACACCTATCTCCACAAGCTCTGGAACTCCTTCCACTTTGGGAACCGTGTTACACACGTTCAGTAAGTTATTGGTTCATGGTTACTGTGACTAAGCAGGGACAATAGCGTCACGTTAGCGTGGTGCATTCTATCTGATCCAGGGGTAATTAACGGCAGCTGAGCACATGATAACCACCAACAAGAAACTAGCTTAAATTCCAACACCCGACATCTTAGGAACTACACAACTTAACTTGCGAAAACTCACTGTTTGAGAGAGCTTTAAAAAAAACTCAGTTTGCTGTAACGTTTGTTGAACTCATGTCAGGATCTTGAATGTCAGGATCTTCTTTCCGAAAAAATAGGAATATAAAAAAAAAAAGCTTTTCTGAAAATTTTTAAAATTGTGTAGAAACTTTCCGTCAACTGAGAGGCTCGTATAAGTTTGGTGATTGAATCGCAATTGTTTTTTTCATTGTGAGACGGTTGTATAATTTTTTTTTTTTTTAACTCTTGAATAAATTACCAAAAACGAATAATTCTTTTTTTTAATTTATGAGAATACGTATTCCTTTATTAGTGAGAATAGAAAATTAAAAACGGGTCGTGCATATCATGGCAGCATATCAGAATTGGTTTTTATCAAGATCCATTCTCTCTCCGCTTTAAATTAAATCAGTAGCATATTTGGTACGCACCATGAAATGCTTTAATATCCTATATCCTTATATCTGCTAAGTTTCGAGCGCTTATATTAGTCGATTTCAGGCATTTTCAATGTTGATTAAACCATGGTTCATTTAAGCATTGTGAATGATAAAAAAAACTTTCATATTATCAGCTAATATATCGGCTGAGAAAAAATAAAAATAAACGAAGTTATTCCGGTTTTCCATATCTTGCTTATGCCAATTAATGAAGATTTCTTAACATTGCAAGATGCACACGAATTAAAATTCTCAAGACATATGTGTTAGTCATTTAGGCTTCATACTCGCAAAAGGTGAACAATTACTATGATGCTATCATCAATTATAATTGCAATCATCTATTTTTTTCGATTAGGAGAGAATAATTAAACTGAATCTATCAAGCATAATCCAAAACTCCAAACTGAAACAAAGGTTTTTATATGGTAAACAGGTGCTAATCCATCGCGAACATTTATTTCTTTAGATCCATGAAGAATGAATGGATTTTAAGAGGAGACGTTAGAGAAATCATAACTAATAATATGCTATACTAATAATGTTCTATCTAGGCTCCTTGAAAATTTATTCAAGGATTTGTATGAAAATTTAGTCACCTTCTCTCATCGTCTGGGTGATTTCAACCCTAAAATTTCAAGCACTTTAGACCTTATATCTGCGAAGATACTCAAAACACAGACGTAATGCCTCGGCATAACTGAAACGTGGAAATGCAAGAGGGTAAGAGCCAAAAAATTAAAAAAATTGTCAAATTGTTATATATGCCAAAGTCATTCTTCTGAAATGGGTATATACAATTTTTTTTTGTTAGAAAGTAGTTCATTGAACGTTTGAAAAATGGCATGAATGTAAGCATCCAACGTAGCTCACCCTAGGTAGTATAAGTTATACGATTTCTGGAAAATTGTCTTAAAGGCACTTACACCCTTTTGCATTTCCATGCTTCAATGATAAATGTACAAAATTGAAACAGAAATGTAGGAACTCCCCGAATGTTTGATTTTGACTGTTGAAAATTACTGGTTTACATATACGCAATAGTTTAGTAAATATTAGGAAATTTCTGCTCCTTAGAAGGATTCCGTACATAATAAACTACAAATTTTATTTAATGTGGAGAAAGAGTAGGTTTGAATAAAAGTCAAAATTTTAAATGCCCGGTTTTGTGTATATTTTTTTTCTATTCTCACTAAGAAATGAAATCCTAGGCTCATATACGGTAGCGCAATTATTCGTTTATCGTAATTAATTGAGAGTTATATAACTCTTTCGGTTGACAGAATAACTAAAATCAATTTTAATATATTTCAAAAAAACAGTTATATTCCTCTCTGGAAATTTTTTATTTCTAAAGTTATGGCAGAAATGTGAATATATAACTGTAAGCTAAATTATACTTACAAAAAAAAAGTCAGGATCTTCTTTCCGAAAAAATAGGAATATATAAAAAAAAGCTTTTCTGAAAATTTTTAAAATTGGGTAGAAACATTCCGTCAACTGAGAGGCTCGTATAATTTTGGTGACTGAATCGCAATTTTTTTTTTCATTGTGAGACGGGTGTGTTATTTTTTTTTAAGGGTATCTTCTCTTGTGCAGTTCCCATGCGATTTGAGGACCGCACCCTTTTAAAAAGCCTCTTCCCACATTACACCCACGTGCGTCTCCTTGCGTCAGGCGAGGAGCAATCCGTCAGCCCACAGGCCAAACACGCAAGATTACAATCGACACCGATCTAACGGTATGCAAGACATGCGGAAGCAGTTTAGTCAAAATACAAGACATGAAACATCGATAATCTAGATAGGATGGATGTAGGTAGTCACTTCTATGCGTACCATTCTTGAAAATAATACTTTGCGCGTTTACGTAAATAATTTTTGTACCACAGTGATCGAAGATAAAAAGTATTAAATATATATTTTAGAGGATTTTCAGTTCAATATTTTTTTATATTTTCCTAGTCTCCGTATTACTCTGGACTCAAAAGCCCTAATGAAGATTTACATTTAGGGATTGAAAGGTATACTTTTCAAAATAAAAAAATGTTAAACTGAAAATCCAGACTATCAACCTATCGTAAATATATTTATTGTGTGGTAACATTCACGACAATCAATTCAGAGGCACCATGTATGAAAATAAATAAATTAACAGTTGAAAAAAATATTTAAAAACCTAATTTGTTAATTAAATCCCCAAATCAGATATATTAATGCATTATTGTGCGACGAGCCGACTAAAATGGTGTTGGATACATGACATCGTTACCCATTCATAACATCATAATTAGCTCATCAGCTTGGCAAAACATTGCCAATATGTCAATGTCAGGTATAGGTATATGTCAGGTACATATTATTACATCAATAAAAAAAAAAATTAAAACGGCTTGAATTAGATGAATTAATAAAATGAGAGTTTATATAAGAGTGACGTTTGTTCCTACGGTTAACTTGGACCGTACGTTTGAATTTCTGTTATAGATAAACATTTCTTATGTAATATATAGAGCAACTTAATAACATATAGAGAAGAATCATTAAAAGAAAAAAGAAACTATTAAAGCATACATTCGAATATTTGTAAACTTATAAATCCTCTCCTGATTAGATGCAAAATTTTGTTGCGATCTCTTCCTAAAATTTTTTTTTTTTTTTAAAGACGAAAAACGGAATCCTTAAGAAATTAGTAGGCTGAAAAAAGAAGAATAGCATATGTTTAAACTTGCAAATATGTTGCTTTTTTTAATATCTCACCGTCGACTAAGTCCTTCCTCACTTCAAAAAAAAAAAAAACATCAATGAATCAACCTAATTTAAACAAATAATAATATTTCATATATCTATAGGTTTTGATTGATAGTGTGTGAATTACAATTTTAATAATCCGAAACTCTTTTCAGGCTTTATGCTTTGATAAAAATAAATTTATAAACTTAAAACGTCCTAATCTCTCCACATTAAGCCACCATATAATCACCAATCAAAAACTAATGAGATGTATCGGATGAATTTGAATCATCTAGGAAGCAGTAATTTCTCAATATATATAATAAGAATGTTTAAGGCTTTCTCCTAAAAACCGAATCCAAAAATCCCCCTTCGAATTCTAACGTCCTAAAGAAAACCGCTAAAAAGTACCGCTGCACCTGCAACCTTTTAAGCGGTATACGTTTGATGAAAACCCTTACATTTTTTAACAGTCAAAGTAAGTTGATTATTGAAACCAAGGAGAATAGTTCAGATAAAACGGAAGCAAAAGGCAAAAGTAAGGTTAATAAAATTTAACCACAATGTCAAAATAATATTATCATGTGATGTAAAGTTAGTCGTGTCTATTTAAATTAACTTATTGTGAACTTAAATTGGGCTCAATGACCCATCGTATATATATTTCTAGGCTAAACTGATTATTTGAGTCTTTCTAGACAGAGAAAAATCTATGGAAGAAAAATTTTAGGAGGATATGGTCTTAAATGGTTAATTAAAGAGAATACCTTGGAAAAATTACAACTAAAAATAAAAAATGGTTATTCTTCTATTAATTATAAATCAGTGTATCATGCAAACTAGAACTCTATTATGGGAGGCAATCATAACATTACTTTTATAAGACAAATCAACTAACCTAAAATAAATGAACGCTGTATTACAGAAGGAATTTATAAACTAATAGGCTTACAATAAATTTATTTAAACACACGAATAATTAGAATGTACATTGAAAACAGCTTTAAAATGTTAAAGCTTAGGAACATCCCGTGTTTGACGAAAAAAAAAAAAAATGTTGGCACATTTTTCAAAGAAACCTTCGAGTGAAACAAAAGCTGTGTTTATATTTTTCTTTACACATTTTTGTTCCTGGTTTTCGAAACACATTTCAGACATATTCTTTCATTTAACTAAGCAAAAACCGTGAAGTTAACTATTGTAATGTCGAGTGAAAACCGACTTTACAACAGGTAGCAAAGAAAACTTTGAAACTAATCCAAACACATGTTCTAGTAATTTCCTCGATTCTCTGAATTTTAAGTTAGGGAAACATTGAGTGCGGAGTACTGCCCAGGGCAGTGGTCCGGGTAATGCCCAAGCGACGGACCACTGCCCTGGGCAGGACCTATACCGTAAGGTTTTAAGCAGGTAGCAAAGGGTTCAGCTTCCAGAGAAAAGTGAATTAGTTCACGTCAGTCTTTCGAGGAAGGTGTGAGCTTTATAAGTGTGTTTTCCGTCTCTAAATAAGTGGATTTTTGTAGAATCTATCGACGATCTTACGTTTTTTTTACTAAGGTAAGTTTATTCTCCACAGTATATCATTGATATTCATATTTTAACATATTATTGTTTTAAAATGTCAATTTTAAAAATGATTACAGAAAATTTTAGAAATGGATAAAAAGAGGGAACTAGATTCAGCCTCAAGTGAGCGTCAGGGTTCGAAAAACGATGGTATGTATTTTATATGTTATATTACATTTTATATTAAATTAAATGTTGAGATTTCTATATTTTTGCTAATATATTTTTAGGCCCTTCCAAAAAGAAAAAACAAATTGCATTGGACTCTACTGAGGATAAATTTGAAGCATTACATGGTGAGTAAACATATATTAGTATCCATAAAACTTGATAAAAACTTTGTGAATTTTATATTCATATGAATATATTTTTAGGACCTCCCAGAACGAGAAGTAAAAGTAGTGCATTAGAATCGAAAGAAGATAAAGAAAAAGTAATAGCGGGTATGAAAAAAATTATCAGTACGTTATAAAATTTAATAAAAAATATTGAAAATTTATATTTATAAAAATTTAATTTTAGGTCCTTCAACTTCACGTACGGTAGACAAAGTTTTCGGAGATAGAAAACAGATACCTGTGTCTCTTATGACGGAGGAAGAAATAAGAAGAAAACAAAAAGAGTGTAGAGTTTGTACGGCAAACAATATCAGAAGGCAGGTAACCACGTATTGTCCTGATTGTGATGATCATCCAGGTCTTTGTCTGGGATGTTTTAAGGAATATCATGGCCGGACGGACTGATATTGTTTTAGTGTTTTTTTTTTCTGTATTTCTGTATAGTATTTTATTGATTTTAGATTTGTTATTATAGTTTTTTTTTTTCCTCTTAAAGTAAAACATGTATTTGTTTTTTTGTAATCAAAATGGCTGTATATGTACATCAAAAGTGTATTATTTAATAAAATTGTTCCTGTATTATGTACAGTGTAGTTTGGTCTGTTATTAATCCTAGCTTATTTTCCCATTGCAAGTATACTTACAAATCTCATTTCATTAATTGAATTTATTTATAACAAATAAAATATTAAATATATACATATATACACACACACACACACACACACACACACACATATATATATATATATATATATATATATATATATATATATATATATATATATATATAGAGAGAGAGAGAGAGAGAGAGAGAGAGAGAGAGATAGATAGAGAGAGAGTTTAAATATGTCCCACAGTATTAATAAGGCGTGAGGAGTAAAAACACGTATGTTATGCAGGTTTGCCTATCCAATCTTTCGTGAGCGACGGACCACTGCCCAGGGCAGTTGTTCCTAAAATTATTAATAACTATTTGCAAAACAATTTAAAAAAAAAAAAAAACTAGTGTATAACGAAAACCATACATTTTTGGATGGTTTGTGATAAAATTTGTACTTCCGTCGCTGGGGAAATTTTCCCTCATTCAGACCCGCACTCAATGTGTTAGGGAAACAAATTAGGCACGATGGCAAAAAATAATTTTATTTATTTATTATTTACAACGTCCTTATTTGGGACAATAACCAACAGTATTTTTCTCAAAGTAATTATGCTTTCTTCTATCTTACGTAAGATCTATAATCATTGTATCTATATGTATTTTTTTTACATTAAATCTGATTTATTTAATGCTTACCTTTATAAAAGAGAAAATAATTATGAGCTGTAAGAGAATGGCATATGTTTCATAATAATAAATAACTGTATGTCAGACTTGGTTTGGTAAGGTATATGAAATAATTATTTCTTGTGTGAATCTATGAATTCCCTTATAAAATAAAAATAAATTATACTAAAATATCTTATATGTATATAGGATTTCACAAGTTTAAAAAAATTAAGTAAAAATAAAAAACATAAAGAAATGTTAAAACAAGCTATGTGAAAACATCTTCGGTGCTAAAACTGAAAAGATTAATTAGGAGGATCATTCATTTTTTTTTTTAAACACTTAAAATAAATTAGTCTATTTCAAGTCACCCTCTGATCTCTTTTTTAATAAAAGGAAAAAACTGTAATTTTAAACTAATTACTAATTACTAATAAATTGCCACTATTAAAAAATCCATTATTATTCAGCAAAAATAAAAATTTGCTAACTGGCCTAGATAATAATACTTTACACTATCTATATTACAAAAAGTCACGCAACTTTTCATTTTAACGCCGAAAATCAAACACTGGATGCATACTGAAGATCTCAACTGATGTATGCTGGGACACATTAAGGCATATTGGGTATAAGAGTTTGTGAAATTGTGTTGTCTAAATTAAGCTGCACTAATCTATTATTTTCATTCTTAGAGAAAAGTGATTTGTTAAAATTTGAAACAATTGTCGAACTGTATTCATGTTTATTTAATTTTTTCTACTCAAACATAAGAATAAAAATAGACTATTAAATAAAAATATATGTATACATTTTCCACTTCTGAAGCAATGTCAGTTAAAAGATTATGGAAGCCGAATAATTTTAATTTATTGACAATGTACAGAAAAAATAAATAAATAAAATGAAAAATCACTACTAAAAAAAATTTACAGTTTTATTTTATAATTAAAATTTACTTGAACATAGGCTTAAAAATTCTTTACTCTCTTTTTTCCAAATCTTCTAAATTGAATTGGATTAGAGAATAACTCAATACATACACCTACTTAATTAAACCCTTTTGGACATACGCCTCACACATTCTCATCAGCTCAGCTAAAAAAACACACTTACAAAATTTACAAACTTTTCAATTCAAAATTTTGAGATGAAGTACAGACGCTCCAAGGTACGTAATTAACCAAACTCAACATACAGACTTACAAAAACCGACTATCGAACAACACATACGAACGCTTTACTCAGGTTTTTGTGTTAATTTGGAAGGACATATCAACAGATTAATTCACGACATGGCCACGGTAGACTTGTCCGTTAGGAGGCGGCTAAAAAGAAGCTAGATGAGAGACCTCAAAAAAAAAAAAAAAAAAAATCTATTTAAAACATTAAAATGGTAATTAAATTACACCTACATATTTATATAAAATTATGGCATAGTGTTGCAATCCAGAAATTAATAATGAAATATGGTTTCATTGTAATAAATAATTATTGGTCATCGGATTTTAGTCCTCACAGTTAATTTGGGTTCTTACAGTTTTTTTTAGTTTGACTAGATAAAAAATTTAGAAATAACCTTTTGTTAATAAGTGATGCGGTATTAGTTACCTACATCGTTAGCCTACATTTGACAAAATGTGCTGAATAGCATATTCAATTTTTTTAAAATAAATCTTTTAAATGAATGTTACCATCATAACTTTAGATTAAAAAACTAATTATTTGTTTCTTTGATCTGCTTATCAGTGTTGAACAATCGTGTTTCATGAATATTTCTTAAACTAGATCCCTTAATGAGACTAGATTAAAACTCTGCAGCAACTGCTTGAGAAAATCACACTAGAACAGAACTACAATAGAATGATTTGAAAATATAGATGAAGATAACAGATACGCTTTTGACGTAAGACTGTGGGAATTCGGATTTAAATTTCAAAACATTCCAATTATTAAATAAAATTTAATTATTATTAAACAAAATTTAATTATTATTAAATAAAATTTAATTATTATTAAATAAAATCTAATTCAAAATATCCAAATTATTTCTTACCTATTTATTTGCAAAGTGTTTTCTTATTCAATTATATCTAAATAACATCAATACAGAAAACTTATATTGACAATTATCTTGATGGATCTTTTTTATTTTTTTACCTTTACTTACCTATATATGAAATATATAGTAAGGGAAAGTATTGCGATCTTGAAAAATTTCGACTTCCGGTTTTAAACGGTAATACACGTTTTGGGGTCCCCTGAGTCCAAATAATCAAGTCCCTCGAAATGGTCTGTGTGTCTATGAGCCTGTGAACGGACTAGCTCAAAAACTATAAATCGTACGAACCTGAAATTTGGTATTTGGTGTATGTATATGTCCGCGATCTGACAGCAAAAATGTCTCATTTTTCGATGTTCTCAAAAAAGGTTCTCACGATTTTGATCAAATTGCGTATTTGGAGTATTTATTTGCTCATGATGTGACAGCTAAAATTTCATCAAAATTGATCAAATGGAGGGGGCGATTTGGTCTCAATTTCCCGTATTTTTTTTATATTCTCAAAAACGGCTTAACGATTTTTATCAAACTCGTCATGTTTAATGGGAATCAAGAATTCTTTGATATCAGATAAGTAACGACCACCCACCCAAATTTTGGGCTAAATCCTTCCCTGCATGTTATCTGCAGCTTTAGGTGAATCCTTTAATGAGTCCCGTAAGTAAATGGAGCCAACTTCATTCTTGTTACACAACTGTATGAATTACTGACGACTGTATCCACTTGACCAAAGAAAAAACTATTTTCATAGAGGAAAAAAGTTCTGTGTTCCCTTTTCGTTGGCACGTGAGTACGCCATTTTAAAAAAAAATTGTTTCTAATTTTATTCAAAGAATGGAAAGTAGTAAGAGGAGGTTATGTGACGCGCCCACCGCACCAGATTTTTTTAGATACAAGTTTTAACGTATTTTGTAGTAAGTATATTTTAGCATAGTTAACGTATTTACTCAAGTAACGTATTCAACTGCTATGAGAAAAAATAATACTTGAGTCGTTATATAATTCGTAATATTTATTCAACATTCTATAATAATTAAAGCTCTGAATGTATGAGAAAGTCTTTGTCTTTGCTTATCTGAAAGGTAAATAAGATGGAGATGGATTTTTTTATTTTTAATAACTGTTTTTATTTTAGTTGATCTCATTACATCAAATTAAACACCACTACTACACATATACATATTATACTATAAGGTAATGGGAATTTCAAAGTTTTACTGATTATTCCCCGTATAAAATAAATTGACCTATGGGGAGTAAATTATTACAATATAAGTTGATTTAAACAGTTAATGATTGGTAAAGGAACAGAGTGAAGTCAAATATTTCCCGAAGTTCGTTTAAACGACTCTTTATCTTTCATAAGACGATCACACTCTCCCTTTTCCTAGATAAGAATGATAGCATCTAATATAGTAAATTAGTTTCCTTAGTGGCCAATAAAACGAAATTTTGGTATCAAGATTTGATTTACTCTATAATTTACTGTATATGAAACTATTAAATTACATATAGGTTCATGCTTACGTAATATTTTCAATACTTATATATGACATGAATATACAAATATTTATATTTCTAAATAACATCTGAATCGAAGGATGTTGAACAGGATGATTTTATTCATGATTTTTTTTTTTAATTTAAAAGATTGCTATTCTAAATTGTGATAGGTTTGTTCTAACAAGCAGTCTTCGACTAAATTCCATAGTTCGATAAATGTACTAATCCTTCCCTTACTCTTTTGATTGAAAGTTTGTTAGAAACGTATTCCTGTTCGAAAAGTGGTTTTGGTCTTGTTCGAACACTGAAAAAATATTAAAAAGGCGTAATGCGCAAAGTCCTAAACGTAGATGAACTGAATTACGTGATCTATACCGTTTAGGGAAAAACGTATAGATCATGTAATAGCTATATAATTATAAAAAAAAAAGAAGAAAAAAAAAGTTTCCTATTTAAATTGTCTTTCTTTTCTGTTAATAATGGTAAAAAGATATCCAAATCTCATCTACATTTAAATCATGTTAGCACGATTTAAATGCTGGTCTTATGGTTCTGTAATAATAAATACCGTTCAATCATTTTTCATATGTGATAATTAAAGGTTAGTAATTAATTTGCTGACATAGAGACCAATTTTATCGATACTTACAATTCATCGTAAACATAACTGTTGATGAATGTTTTATGAGCTAAAACCTTTTCTTTTTTATACTCTTACAATATCCCATACAGTAAAGCTATTCACTATCATTCAGAACTTGTTTTAACAAATAATTTTGGTAGTTGAAAGTGTAAATAAATTAAAAAAAAAAAAAGTAATACGGATCTTTTTTAAAAATTCTGCGAATAATTTAGGTCATAATTTAGTTGGGTGCTCGGTAAACAAGGGAACCTCCAAAAACTCAACTTATCAGGAGAGAGAAAAATCTTTTTCATGACTTAATTGTAATTAGGCACCTACTCTTATTGATAATAATTTTTTGGCATTATTTTACATATTTTTTTTGTTTAGGAATCCATTGGTAATAGTCGTTATAAAGTCAGGGTTGTGAATCGCCTGGATGATAAATCATATCGAGATCATGATACATTGCGACATGTATCTTGATTGCGATATTGTTTATATTCCATTTTATTCTAATAATTACTTTAAAGCCCATTTTAACTGAGACTGTCTAGAAGAATAATACTGATTTTGTGAAATAATTTTTTTTTTATAACCAAGAAAAAAAATCGAATTCGATCCATGTTTAAAATAATCACACTAAATTTAGTAATTTCTTAAAATAACATTATCCGTTTAAGTAGTTACGCCTTTTTTGTAATTTTTCGGTTTATCCGTCAGATCAGATTATCCGCGGCGGTAGCGCCTCCCTCCTTCGCAGATTATCGGAAGTTTATTGTAAATTGTAATCTCCCCTTATAAAAAAGGTTAAGAGGATAGGATGTCAAGCACTAGTGTGATGAATCTCGATGCATCAACGCATCTCCTTTCTCAATGAAGAGAAAATGTAATTTCGGTTTGTTTGATGTCAAAAGATCACTCGTTTCTGACCCTGGAATTAAAGATTTTGTGGATGGATGGAACCACTACTTTAGGAAACCACCATTTAGAAAACGAATGTGGAACCTTAATCAGTCCGATTAAGTTCACTGCGTTCATCTTTATACCCGGCTACTAAACCGATTAGTAAAATAACAGGCTCTTCCGTGGTATTACGATAACCATGACTCCTTGTTGATCAGGTAATAAATTCCGACTTAAACCCAGCGTGAGATTGCCTCAACCGACGACAGGAGGTTTATTCTTCAATGACTTATTACCACCGATATTAGTGGGCTTCGACTTTATTAATATCAAGTTGCATGAGACCGCGTCTTAAGTTACTTTCGATCCGAGTTCAATGACATAAATCAGGTTTAAAACTTCCACAAACTCCTGAACAGCTTTAGAAATAGGATTTTCTGAAAATATGGCTTTTGCGTAATCATTCTTCCATTCCGTTTTCAATCGGCGACAGAGCTTGCCCAATCCTTCTAAATGAAAAAGTTAAATAAAACTCGGCTATATGTTACTCATTAAATTTCATTCAGTTTGATAGGTTATAAAAAAAAATACATAGAATAGAGTAAAGAATAAAAGAGATCCTTTGTGATGTATGAAACTACAAATTTGGTGGCACTAAGATGCATTGGTTTGATAATTATAAAAGCTGGCCTCATTTTAAAACTTTACGTTGCTTTGATACATCGCACGTCGACGAGATGATTACAACTCAAAAAACTGTATTTTGGGTAATCGCGTTTGGAGTTTAAACCGATTTATCAATTTTACTAGTTACCTATAAACAAAACTAGGGAAAATAGCCTTTGATTACAAGTAGTCTATAATTGGGGCAGTTATTACCACTGATATGAACCGTAACTTAAATGTAGCCCTTTTCCTGCGTCAGTACCATCATTATAAAAGAACATGGTAAATTGCACTTACACATACGGAACCATTACAAACTAGATTGACTAAGTATAAATATATTGTGAAATGTAACCATCCTCTTGCCGACATGCGATATTTTTTATTAAAAAAATGAAGAAAAAAATTTCAGCAAACATCAGTAGTATTCACTGAGAATGAGCCTAGAAAAATATATAGAACTCTGCAGGTCTGTTAAGGTTAAATATTTATTTATCTGGCAAATGATTTTTTTTTTCAAAAAACTTTAGTATTCCGTCAAAATACTTATAAGTACAAATAATAATATGATATTTGATCAGTTGTATGAAATGATGTCCAGTGGTATCTAGTCATTTTTGATGTGACTAAAATTTTAGTATTGAATCGTTATTTTTAATAGAAATGAAACACATGCTATAACATCACACATTAACGATTAAATTTTTCAAGTGGCTAAAAATTATATTGTAACACTTCTGTGGGTTAACAATTTTTATTAAACGAAAAGATAACAATAGTCAATGCGACATGTATTATGAAAACACAAATATTGAAGCAGTTTCAAAAATTATCAATTTGTAACACAAATCATATAATATGAGCTCAACATTCAAGACAAAAGACTCAGACAAACTGGTCCTGTTTCTGGAACCTTCCAGGCCTGCCTGGATCGAACTCGAAATATCCAGTCCCAAACACGGGCTCAGACGGTTCGCTCCAACTGCCTGCTCGTTTCAACAAAATGTCAACAAAACATATTCTAAACCATATGTTTTTTTTTAATTTAACATAAGTTACAATTTGTATTTAGTTTTTAGAAACTACCTGCTTCAAAATTCACATTGAAAAGGAATTTGTCAATCGAGGGCGGCAAATCTGCAATAAAAATAAAAGAACTGTTTAAAAAAAAAAATGTTAATCTTTCATTATGTCGCTGGACTAATGCTAGACTGGGTTGAATTAAAATCGGATTTTTTAAAGATTTTTTTCTCACGAATTATCCTCCAATTTTCCCCGTGTATCTCAAAATAGAACCGTTTATAGACTGCGATAGTGATTCCTCAAACATTTTTTTCAATCCGGATAAAGCAGAAAACGTATATCGATGTAAGAGAAAACAAGAAACTTCATATGACGACCCTTCATAAAAATCACTTCTTTGAGTTTATACCAGTCTTGCATTAGTCGAGCGATAATAGTATAAGAGCGATTTTTGATTTTTTTTCATTCATGTCATAAAATGCCACAAAGGTAGTTGGTAAAAACATCTATTAGAACCTTCCTAAAATAAGACAACGATTATAATTTTAATCAACTTAACTATTATATTTTACAATTTAATCCTTTATAACTTCATTCGGTAAAAAAAAGTTACATCGTATTAATAAATTGTATAATGTTTTTTCCTGAATCCCTAATATCCACTTAATTCTCTATTAAATATTATAGAACCATTCAATCTAATAGTGTTACATTTTAAGCCTAAAATTATTATGCCTTCGACCTCAATATAAGCATTGAGAGGGGAAGGAAGTTCATTATATATTTTTTTTAGTTTTAAACATCATCTTAGATAATGGTGTTAGCTAAACTTAGATACAATTAGGAATTTCGACAAAAATGATAAACTATGTTTATTTGAAAACTTCAGTGAAGATCTCAAAAACCACTACACACGGCTTCACAGTACTCTAATCATGAATATATTTCGGAAGCAATTCCTGCTATTACAGATTGAAGTCTGTTTTTATTACTGGTATTAAAATAGGAATAAGATCAAACAGTAAAATATACCGTAAAATTATTTTTTTTATTCTATTAGCCGGAGACGAAAAATAGTTACTCATGCGTAAGGATTAAATTTACAGTTTTGAAAAAATGAAAAAACCAAACATGGAAGTAAAAGAAGAGAGAGAGCTTAAACGACTATTCTTATACCTAAACAGGAAGAACGGGGGAAACGAAGACGGAAATGGATTTATTATTGTTCTCATCACAATAGACTTTAGGTATCTTCTCTTGAATTTTCACGACGAGAGAAAGCTTATGACTAAAGCTATCGGAATTAATCTAAAATATGTATTTTCAAAAAAATTATAGTGAGCTAACAGAAAGTTTTACAAGGAACAAGAAAAAAAACACCCTTCAGATTGGAAAAATATAAATATGCGAGAAAGACATTTTATAAATATCTAAAACAGGAAACTAAAATATGGTAAGAAAAACAAGTATGTTAATTAATTAACATGAGGAATTTTTAAAGTTATTTATTTTTAAAAAATTAATAATTTATTAAAACATTATAATAAATTGAAGTCAATTTTATGAATTTTCATTTGAAATATATATGGTTCATTTTAGTTTTATACATAATTTATTTCAATTATGTATAAAACTATTTTTCAACTTTTCCGATGATTTGGTATTGCTTGGGGAGGAGGTGGAAACCATAGAAATAAACACAAAAACGTTGATGAAAGCCGGACAAGAACTTGGACTGGAAATGAATACGGATAAGACAAAATATATGGTTAGTCGTAGAAGTGGCGAGGATTTCGCTGATATCAATGTAGGGGGGTATACGTTTGAACAGGTAGAGAAATTTAGATATTTAGGGGCGATGGTAACTAGAAAAAACGAAATCGATGAGGAAATTAAGGCTAGATTAAAAGCCGGTAATGCTTGCTACTTTTCAGTCGCGAAATTGCTTAGCTCCCGCCTTCTGTCCCAAAACTTAAAAATTAGGATTTACAAAACTATTATTCTTCCAACGGTCGTTTACGGATGCGAAACTTGGCCGCTGACATTGAGGGATGAGCAACGGCTTAGAGTTTTTGAAAATAAAGTACTGCGTAGAATATTTGGACCGAAGAGGGATGAAATAACCGGAGAATTTAGACGCTTACACAACGCCGAACTGAGTGAACTTTACCCAGTAAATATAATTGACGTGATTGCAGCAAGACGAATAAAATGGGCGTGTAAAATTGCAAAACTTGGCTGTGAACGTATTCCGAAAAGATTAATAAGCGCGGTGCCGAATGGGAAACGTCCGAGGGGCAGGCCGAGACGGAGGTGGGAGGATTGCGTTAGGGCGGATCTATCGATGTTAGGTCTGGAAGACGGTCGATGGATGGAGGTGTGCAGAGAGCGATTGGTGGTGTCGGCATCGAACCTCCGGGTTCGTTAAGCCTTTATTATTATTATTATTATTATTATTATTAAACATAATTTATTTATAAAATTATCCGATGAGCATTTTGGTGGATGTTAAAATCCATGTGTATCTAGTGAAATGATCCTTCAGCAAATGCATATATTTCTTAGTGGAACCTTTGCCGTAGAAACCCCCAATGTTGTCAACGGTTGCATATCATATATTTTTAGAGGACTTATTCATTAATATAGTTGCATTCTTACGGATTTTCTATTTAGAGGTAACAATGGATTGTTATTCAATTGATCTTTTTAGGTATTATAGTTTATTTTAATTTGTAATATCGTCTCTACCCTAAAGAAACTTGAAAATAGTGGTGACTCTTTCTTCTATGTTTTTCATAATTACCTTCAATGACTCAGTAAGACCAACTTGTTTCCGGTACTATTTGAATCATTGGCAGTCTATTAGTAAGTGCTGGACTGAAAGGGACATCACATTTTTCTCATGTCGGGGCTTCTAGCCTCCTAAGTAGGTAACTGTGTGTAAAATGGCTATGCCCAATCATCAGCGGGCACAGCATCACTTCCTCCTTGATATTCTACAGCTTGTGATCCATTTTCTAGTCAGTTTTTACCCGGGTTAATAGGCGATTTTCTCTTGCCCAACTCTTCTCCCATTTTGCTAATTGCAATCTCTTTGTTTGGATAATCCAGTCTTCCAGTGTACCTTTATTTATTTTATTAACTTCTGTTCCGTCTTCGAGTCTTGCTAAGTGGGCTAAATGGTTAGCTCTTTCATAGCCTGAAATGCCACAGTAAGCAGGTACCCAGACGAAGACAATGATTATGCCTTTATTTTTTAGTGATTTTTGCGGGTATGGACTATTTATTGCTGCCAACACACTCCATGAATCCGATAGACATCTTAATAGAAAATCCGTAACAATGCAACTATACAAATAAATAAGTCCTCTAAAAACATATGATTTTCAATCTGCTAACATATATATAATTTTATTATACTTATATAATTATAATATTTTTCTATTTTTTTGGCAAAGCTCTACAACTAAGAAAATACTAATACCTATGGATTATGTATGAACCTACTATATTATATTGAGAAAATTGGCAGCTTAACGTTTCTTATATGCCAAAAAACGTTAAACAGCTAATGCTTACAGTATAACCAAATGTAATTTCACTTATTTTTATAACTTGGCCTTAACAGTAGAAGAAATTTAATGAAGAACAATTATAAGATCAGTTATTACAGTGAGCTGAATTTAGAGGCTTTCATAAATTACATCCTATAAATAAGCTGATAATGAAATGGTCTATGATATTTATGATAAAACTACTGCTCCAAAGGCCTATTCACCCATTCTTCCATAAATCCATTGGATGATTTTTTTTTAAACCAAAGTTTGTTTGTTTTTTCACCACTTGGGGTGATTGATATGTACCAAATTATCCTGCTTATAAGAGTTAGGGTTTTGATAAATCTTGATGTATTTATTGACCGGTGATATTTATTATTCTTAGTTACATAATAATCATAAACTTAATCGAGTAGAAAGTTTTATATCATCCCTGATAGTCAAATAGTTGGTTCGAAACTTCGTTCCGAAAATTCAACTGTAAAACTGACTTTAAAGGATAAATACTTTAGATTTGTTTATAAAGAGTGGGGGATCAAACTGATTGTAATATTGTGAACACGCCCGAGGAATTAATCAAAGCTCAGTATACTTATAAGACTAGTCCAAATATTTATCGATATCTTAAACAACTATGTCACTTTATTAGGTGAATCTGCATACCAAAATGAATCAATCTGCTATAGCATTTTCAACAGATTAAGTTAATTAAAGTTAGTATTAGCAAGTTAAAAAAAAAATCCTCTAGTTTATTTTCACATTTATACTAAAGCAAATCATAAACCCATCGACTGATTAGAGGGTTTCGGTTCCAATCTGTCAGGTTAAAACAAATGTTCTCATATGGTAGAGGAAAAATGAAATACTGAACAGCATATTTCAAGTGAGGACCTATAATACATATATGTATATATATAATATATTAGTATTAGCAAGTCAAAAGAATTCCTGTGGTTTATTTTCACTAAGATACGATATTAACTATAACTATAACATGTGTTACAAAATATAACGTATGTTCAAATATGGTAAAGAAATAGTATAAATATAAAATACTCAATTAGAATCTTAAGTCTGAAATTCAGTTTAAGTATTTATTAAGTTCTGTATTATAAAAGTTCTATAGATCTTCCAAGACAAATTTAAAAATGTTTAGAATCAAGTAAGTAACTAGATAGATTTTTATAGGCAGAGTTGAAAGTACACTAATGCGTGCTTTACGTGGTATTAGCAAGCAAGGAATAATTGTGGTTAATTTTTTCTAATGGAAATTTTTTTTTTGGTATGACTTCGATAAAACATTCAAGTCACTTCTAGCGCTCAAAATTGATGAATTTAGGTTGCTAAGATCAAGGAAAGGTTTTAGTATTGATTTTTTTCAAATAAAAAAGCTGGTACTCTCCCCTTGATCTTATGACAGTAAAAGTATAATTTATTGAGCGCATTCATTAATGTCCATCGATAGGACTATGTATATAGGAATCTGGAGACATTTTACTTGGACTAAATCAAATAGGCTCATTATATGGTAAAAATACCGGCTCATATTTAATCGAAACTTTTTCGTTTAAAGCATGATAAGTCATTAAAACTAGGATGCTTTGAAGACATTAATAGTTTTTTAATCAATACAAAAATAATCATTGAGATCTTAACGAAAGGTTTCTTGACACCAGATTAAACACGATGAAAAGAAGTAACGAAAGATGAGTAGCGAAGATCTTTAGAAACCGTCTTCTTGGAAGACTGTTCTTAGGAAATGATGTCTATTATGATGAGGTAGTTGTCATTAAGTTATAACGACCCCCAGTTGAATGCCAACTGGGTCAAGACATTTTTCATATCGACTTCTTGTGACGGTCTACTTTTACCCTCTCATCTTGGAAGGCAATGATTTATAGCCATCTCAGAACATCTTTACTAAAACGGAATAGATGCATAAAATTCGAATATTTTAGGGAAATATATTCAATAGTTAACAATATTCAAGCAGACTCATTTCATTTTATTTTAATGAACTTGAAGAACCAAATGGAACGGTGAAAGTTCCAGATTTATACACATTAAGGCGGTTTACCACTAAACGGACAAAACTAATAAAAAAACTCGTGTCCATTAAAACAAAAGTTGCAACTTTTTTCAGATTTCCAATGAGTTTTGTTTTTCCTGTCCCGCTCGGATGCAAAAACATCAAAACGTTTCAACGTGTTTTAAAACTTCAGTCTGTTTAGTGGAAAGGTTAAAAAAGTCCTTGAACCTAATGGTGGCTCTGGGGTGAGTGAGCGAGCATGAGTCAAAGAATCCGTTTTTCGTTTTTCGCCTATATCTTAGAGATTGGTCCTACGAAAAATATATATGTATACAAAAATGATTAGAAAATTTTTCAATCTAATTTTTTTTTTTGTTTAACGTGGTTGTGGTTTAACGTCACTATATGCCACTAAGGCTAATCGGACGATGCTACAGTGGAAGTCCTAAATTTTGCGTATCCAGGTATTATTAGGATAGGGATCTTTAACGAGTACCTGACGACGTACAGGCTCGGGACCTCCATTTTAGTTCCCATCCGAGGGACGGGCCACGGCGGGACGCGAACCAGCGCATTATAGTATCGTAGGTTGCCATGCTAACCACTATACCATAGGTGACTCCGTTTTTTTTTGTTTTGTTTTTTACCTGTAACTTTTAATGAGATATACGCTCTCATTTATCGATAATTAATGAAAACATTTCCTAACACATTTTCGAAAAACCTCTGCCTCCTACATCTCAGATCTTCTACCACCGAAAATTCTACATATAGGTTGTAATTATGCATATATGTTGTAGAGAATTAAAATACCTTAAAAATGAGTTTTTAGTTTATCAGTTTATATGAATTTATTCAAAACATGTTGGGTAATTATCAAAGAAAAACTGTTTTGACTTTCTCGCGACAACCAGCGGAAAAGAACCGAAAACTCGAAAAAAACATAGCCCACTCAATGAAAACTATAGTTTTGGTTTTGTTTTCTGTTTTTGAGGTCTCTAAATCACAAAAAGAAAACAACACCAAAATCAACTTCCATTTATTGGAAAATCGCCTTTACGGTACACCTAGCGATGATCATTACCTTATGGATAACTACAGCTAGACAAATGTATGATTAATGTAAAAGTATAAAGAACTTAACAGCTCAGTAAATAACTGAAAAATGCTATTTTTACTAACTATCTCATGGTTTACGGTATCCGAAACTGTACATCACTACGTGGGCAGTTTGGAGGTACCCGTTTGTTGATTTTCCTACTCTATAATTCACAACTCCTAGAACCCATCATTTGTTTTTCCCAGTGCTGGGAAGAGGCGGTTTACGGAATTTCTTCCGTTATAGCTGAAAAGCGTGCAGAGTCAAGTTGTAATATTTCAGTTAATTGACAGAATTTCACTAAATTAATCTTGGATTTAAAATTGTCTTAAATAGAAAAATTAAAGAAATCTAGTTCGAAAATGGGAAAACATAAAAGAATATAACCATTGTTGAATTATACAATTAGAAGTATTTATTTGCTACTAAAAATAATTATTTATTGAAAATGAATGATTTCATGAGATATTTTTCCGAAGTACACCCTGCGTCATACAGCTCACTCACTACCTTTGGCAAGGTCATAAGATAAAATATAAGAATTTTAGTAATGACTGTTTTGAGTGAATGCTTTCATATGGTAGTACATCCGTATATGAATTATCTATGAATTTTGTATCTAGAACGTCAGAATGTTAGAATTAAAAATTTTATGCTAAGTATATTTAATTCAAATATATGATTAATCGTATTTTTTTCAAATATTTGAAATGTATGAGCAATATAAGGATTGGTATATTTTACGCTTTATTCAAAAGATAGTCAACGGCAAGATTTAAAGAGACTATCTGTTTTGGTAAATGTCTGTAGCTAATGGCAATCTTCAATCGGTTTTTGAGATTAATCAAAAGATCTTGCTAAAATCTCTAGGTAAGCAGTAGTTTTGATACTCAGTTGTTTAAAAACTGTATTTTTTTAACTGTAATAAAAAAAAATATATAAAGAAATTTTAGCCTAAAATAGTTCTCAATTATACAAGAGTAAAAATAGTCCCCTTACTATCTCGTCGGTTCTTAACCGCGATTTTAAAATCTTCTTAAACTTTCGCCGTATGCGGTCTCTAAATCTATATAGGTATTGAAAGATAGTTCGTTTCTCCTAATTAAGATTTTCTATATTTTTTTTCCTTCTCCGGCACGTTCCAAAAGTCCAATACCACTTAAAAGTTTGAATTAATAGTGAACGATTTTTTTTTCTCTATCTTCCTATTTAGGAAGAAGTAGTTTCCGGATACGCGGCCTTTGAAAAAAAGCTTTAGAAGCCACTTTGGAGGCGAATGGAATGCCCTGAAGATAAGCTAATCGAAACCCAGACGGCTCTTTCAGTCAAACCAAATTGTGGGGGGGGGGGGGGGGGGGGTAGGAAAGGAGAGACCATAGTTGGCTACTCATTTATTAGGCAGCCTACGCTTTTGCTATTTAAGATTTTGAGGGAAGTTGGGCAATCGTTGACGAACGTCTTCGAAATTCTCTGATTAGTAGTAGTACACAGATGTCCGTAAAAATACCACATTTTGCGGCCAAAGATCTCTTAGAACCATTGCGCACAACGGAAAAGATATAAATATATGTATATATATATATATGTATATATATATATATACATATATATATGTACACATAAAATTTAAAAATTAATATACGTTTTAAGCCTTATTTCCCGCAGTTAGCCTTCATCGTCATACCGTTAATACTCATAATATTCAATTTTCATAAATCTTTAAAATTGAAAATAAAATTTCAGTTGGTTAAACATCGAAGTCCTGAAATAATCATAATGATAATAAAAAAGTGAAGTCAATAATTTAGAAATATCCAGTAATTAGTATCAAAACAAAAAATGAAATTAAAAACGTATTCTTTAATAATTTGTTCTCCTACACATAATAACCCATTTGGCTAACTTACAATTAGTTGAATGTTTTATCTGTCGTTTTTTTATTTTATATTCCGGGAGCAAGATAAAATTGCTCGTATAACAAATATAAATGAATTTGAATTTAATTATTTAATGCTGTAACGCATATTGTGGGTTTAAATAGTTTTCATTAAAGGAGAATAATAATGCACAATGTCATACAAACAATAAAAAAACAAATAATTGACAATGTTACAGAAAGTATCAACATCTAACAACACAGTAACACAATAGTAGCCTTATGATCCGATCTTCGGAGCAAGACTAGGACTCACAAACGTACTAGAAAAATGTTAACTGTTCCAAAAAAAGTCTTTTTATGTTTGTGTGGCATTGTAAATTATTATTTTCTTGGAATAAAATTATTTTAACCCACATAAATGTTACAGTATGTATACCAAACTATAATAAGTATACATTGTATTTAATATGTAAGAAAATAGATTAATATACAAAAATATGATAAATTTGCAAAACTAATATAAAATGTACCTGATTATTATATCGTAAACAAATCCTTATCGTTTATAATGTTTAATATTTTCATCAGAGACCGAAAAAAAAAAAGTGACGCATTAAATCCAGAAATTTATTATAATCATTATTAAAACACAAAATGAACGTGCATTCTATGATCATATTCCTTTGTAATACAACGCTGTTTGGCTTTTCTCAATTAACTGGATATTTTATGGGCATTATAAATTTATATAAATACTAAATAAATTTCAATCGAAATCCCACCATTTTTATCGCAAAGTGCGTAATGAAAAATGTAATGGAATAATAAAATATGACACTAAAATATATATTTTTTTTGTTGTAATTGCAGATGAAAAAGTCTTTCATGAAGCACAATTTGACTTCATAAGTTAAAGAACGTTTCCTTTATAAGGTGTGATGCGATTTGCATTTTGTGTATCATTATTAACAGAATTCTCAGATGAAGATGATATTATAGTATGATCGATAGTTAAATAAACATATCAATTAAGTTTATAATGTGTTCATTAAGGTTATGTTCTAAAAAGAATGATCATATATTGTCTTAATTCAAGATTAATAAAACATTTGTTTCTACTACTTGAAATAATTTCAAGAAGAAAGATTTAAGTTAAATTATGGCAAATAGAAAACAACGATTTCACGCATCGTTTTTGATACTGCAAAAGGTTCCATGTCAATTAACTGCTGATTTTCAGAACAAAAAAATCAATTTATTTGCAATTCATTTGTTTAGTTTTTGTGTTTTATTATCGAAACAAACATTCAAGTTGTTATTATATTCATTTGTAAAACATTTTTGTTAGAATTTAAATTTTAATTATAGGTTGGTATCATGTGGATTAAGGACCGAGCGAATCCTGAAATTCGAATATTTTTTTACTGCATGATTCTTCTTTTCTATTTACTTGTAAAACTTTGTCTTTTTGGACCTTAGAGCTACTCTTTTCGATTAAAAATCCAATAAAATCGCAAAATCGAAATTTTCCTTACGTACGACCTTTTGCAGAATCAACGACGTTATTCTTGTGGAGTGGCTGCGCAGGTTCGAATATTTTACATAACGATAATGAGAAAATATGATGTTATTTATTCATGGTCGTTGGTTGAATAATTAAGGTATAATTTTTAAACTACTTAATTAGTAGATAAAATATTTGACCACGGCCGGGAATCGAATCTTTTATCTTCTAATTAAATAGTTTGAAAAATATGATGTACTTGTCAGCCCAGTGAATAAGTGGTCAAGTCAATTTTGATTATACTTTTCAGAGCACGAATTTTAAAGTTTGAACAATACCTATTAGTACTATGAGACAAATAATGAACTGGAGCAATACACTTAAGATTTTACATTCATGTAAGCTCATTGTTGTGTTTCATTATGGAACTGTTTCTGCTACCAAAACCTGTTACGGCTTGCATATCAAGAATCCTATTTTCTTTTCATTTATACATATAGTATTAAAAACAAATATATTAGAAGAGAAAGATAAGCCACGGCCTACGGAAGTTGAGATCGTGAAAGAGAGAAGATTGACACGGCTAGTATAGGCCTCATGGTTAGTTCAAAGAATAAGAGCGTTGCGACGGAGATGCAGTGATCCTAGTTCGATTCCCTGCAAGGAGCAATTTTTTCTATTCTAATAAAAATATATTAAAAAAAACATTTAGTAATACTATTAAAATCACACGTCGGCAAGAAAATCGTTAAACTAAAAAAACTATTTTTTTGATAATCACATGTGAAGTTTCAACTGCATTCTAAAATTAACTATAAAAATAGTCTAACATTTGGGTAGTTAGTACAATCGGTACTAAATGGTAACTCAACCTGCTTTAACATAATCCCCTCCCTCCATCATGGGCGTCACCAACAACAAATTATTGGGGGTGGGCTCAAATGACGAAAGGCTAAAAGTTAATAACCCCTAAAACAATTTTTGGAACATTAATTCATACTCCAACGATGTATTTTAAAGTTATATCTAGTCTCGTAAAACTAGTCAATTTACGTATCAGTAATACATTAAAATAGGGAGTTGGTTAGGCTTAATGTTGAAGGATGTGGGCCAAAATTTCTTAATTAAATTTTATCCAAGATTTTCTTCTGATCATGATCCCACCAATTTCATTGCTTTCCACCAACCTCTATAAGCTGCTTGGTTTAAAAAAGAAATGGAGAGCAATAAAACAAAACAGTTCAAGATGAAATAAAAAATAATATATAATTCAATTATGACTATGCTTTTAAAAATATAGTGCAGTGAGCTGAAATTAACAAATATTTTATTGTTTAAACTCGGATAAATTCGTAAAATAGCCTTTTTATTCACTTTTTTACAATGAGTCCTCTCCTGTCAAAATATTGGGGGGGGGGGCGTCAAAGAATATTGTAAATTGTGCATTACGCGAACAGAACTACTAATACTAGTGTGACTAAGTATATTCTAACATTGCTGGTTGTATCATTCTGATTACAACTATTGATGCATAACTCAAAATTGATAGATTTTAATTGTTAACCATCTTCTTGCCGACATGCGAAATACAGAGTAGTTTCCAAAATTTTCTCCAAGCTGACCGGTACAGCCAGCAGGTTATTTTCACCACATTACTGCGCTTCTTTTCTAAACCTTATCAGTCAATAAAAAAAAAAACAACAACGTTTTTTCCACGTATTCGCACGTATACGCTATTGTCGGTTTTCTCTGGAAACATATATACTGGCCATTTTAAACAAACTACATCGCATATCATAATAGCATTTATAAAATAATTAATAATTGCTTTTTAAATGAAAATAATGTTACCCAAACGAGTTTGAAATACGAGTCGCCATTTTTACTCGTTACAATACATTAATATTTGAAGTAAATGGATGCCTTAGCTATAATCCCCTGTGCTGATAATAGAGTTTGCTAAGCTTGATCTATTGCCAATTGTTCGCGCCTAATTAACCGCATAGTCGCCCCCATGATGTTAATTGGCCGAGGGGATAGAGAATTAAGCCGGTAGTGGGTGCGGATAGGGGCGCGCCTAGTTACAATTGGGCGACTTGTTCATCCATCGGTAAATGGGCTTTTTACGAGAGATAAGGGCTATCATTTGACGACGTTACGCTGTTCTCTTATTTATTTTATACCAAGGGCATCGGTTGAAATATACCAGCAATTCAATTGCTTATCACCCTTTTTTCGGTACCTAAAAACAATTTCTGGTTGTGGGTTTCTCGCTTGGAAAAATAAAAAATACCTGGATCAAAAAAGATAATCACATTTTATAAAATAATCAAACAATTTATTACCATGAAGATATTAAAATAGTTTATTTATTATTTACGCATATGCCATAAAACATGATTTTTCAGGAGGGTTCCATCGAAAATTCGAAAGTAGAAAAACATTTCCTCAGCATATAAGATACAAAAGCCTTCAATTCACCTTTTAACCCATTATTATTTATCCGATTAAGTATTAACAATATCCATGGATAGTGAAATACCAATTAATTATTGATTTACTGATCATTAACTTAGTTCTAATTTGGCACTGTTTTTATTAATTCAAAAAGCAGTTTTTATTATTTTCAAGGTAATTGATTTATCGTTACTTATCACATCCGCCAACATGCTTTTAAGGAGAAACATGTTCTTCTAGTCAAAATAATTAACTAAAATTTTAAAAATATATATCCCTATTATATAATAAATAAATCCTAATGATTGACATATTAATTTAAGTTTGTTTAACATTCCTGATTAAGACCAAAAGACTACGGAATGTTGAAATATTCGAAATAAAAACAATAATAAATGTGGTATCATTTATTCAGAAATACACCAAACAAAATGAATCACTCATTCCATTTTCATGTATTAATTTTAATTGTATATCGACTATACAAATTAATAACTTCTCTTCATAATCTATTTCCTGTTTTGCGTTGAGAAGGTTAATTCATGAACATTACAACATCAATAAAGTTAAATCACTGACTTACTTATTTCGGTTTAGTTAATACGCCCTCAAGTAGGTATTGAAAATGTGCGAAATCATATAATAAAATCGACATAAAAAAGAACATAAGTGACCTCATTTATTCGCAAATGTCATGTAACTACTGCTACTTCATTACTAATTTATAGAACTTAAGCGAAGAAATGTGCAGATGCCAGTTCCAGGTGGTCGCTAGTTATAACCGGTTCTTATAATAACGTGACCATTAGTCACATCCATTTGATGGAGCGGTGCACTTACTAAATTGGATCTGGAGTTTTGCTGCCCATATAGACTGCCCATTGGAGCATGAAAATGTTTTGATAATGTCTACCAATTTCTTAAAAAGAATTTAATTTATGTTTAATGTGTATAAAAGAATTTGTACGGGGTATAGTAAGAAATTTGTTTAGCGATTACGAATATATGTACTATTAGCAATCTTCCAGTTTGCATCAATGTTTTTCAAACTGCAAGAAATCTTTCAGAACTAAGGTAATTTCTTTGCCTCGTTAACATTTTAATTATATTTATCGGTTTCATTTAGTTCAATTTTACGTAAGGTAATTAAAATAATGACTTGATTTTTTTATCTAATATTTTTTTGGCAAAAAAAATACATTTCTTTGCTTAACTCTTAAACATAAGCTCCCACAGTTCACATACGAGCTAATTAAATAATCTAAAGAAGAATTTTTTAATGGAATCATTTCTATGTAAAGAAATGAAGCCTAAATAGAAAGGAATAATAAAAAAACTTTATTTATAACAAATAAAAAACATGCTAATTCTTTTTTATATTAACTAATTTATATTAAAATACACACAACTGAATTCAATTTGGAATAGGTGATATGTTAGCATTTTTTGAAACAAATAGTATTACTCTAAGAACAAGAATCGGAAACGTTGTCTCGAAATCTAGACATTTAAGAAAGTTCTTAGAGGAAAAAGAAAGAAATTTAAACCTTGATCTTAATAAAAAAAATAAAGCAAGCCGCTTGAAGAGAATGTGATTGAAAGGGAAATTATCGGTAGCAAGGAGTTTATAGAGGTTCTTAATATAATTAATTAATTCAAAAAAAATTTACAGCTATTCGATTGCTATGAAGAATTGATTTATTTATATTCCATTATTTACTGGACATATTAAAAGTACTGAGAATATTTAATATTTCAATATTATTCCGCGATTATAATAGTAGAGCATCAGGAAATATTAGGGCATACATCTGGGGGTCTTGAATTTATCAAAAGAAATACGCCATTGCAAGAAATCTCACATCAGATAACCAATCATTTATTTAAATTTATAAGGGATATTAAGGTGATTCTCAAACTATGGGAAAGAATTCAGTCCCCTTCTCAGAGAGGACTTAAGATTTGGATTGAGATTCTGAAATAAGCATTCCATATAAATTCAAAGATCACAAAATTGGATTACAAAAGATAACACTACTTACTCGTACCCACTCTAAATGAGAAAGATTAAGATTAATAAAGGGGTCATAACTTTGGTGTGTAGCGATACAGCTTCATTTGAGCAACTATAATTTACGTATGTTAAAAAAACGTATGCGCAAAAATGCACTACTTTTAAAAGCGGCACGCGAACGTATTTGCACACCAAAGTGTGGCCCACCAACAGGTTACCCGATCTAAAGAATATGCACAATGTATCAAACATTTTTTAATATATTGTTTCATATTTACACATTGTTTAAATTTAAAAAAAGAAAGAATGTTAAATATATGTTTTAAAAAAATATGAGATTTCTTTGAAGGTACATCATTATTTGATATTTAAGTAAGCTTCTTTTGGTGAAATCAAAATACTATGCACTTTAATTTAGACCTATTGTAGCTATTATTATAGTTGATTTTTACTATTACTAAGATTACTATCATTATAATAGATGTTTAAAGAAAATTGTGTCATAAAATTATTTTCCAAATGAAGTATCTATAATATATGACGTATTTTATACATATTTATATAATTATATTTAATATTTGTGTACAGGTTAAGGTAGATACGAATGCATTATAAATCACAGGGCTGGCTGTTAAATTCACTGTTGTTGCTGACAAAAGAAATAAAAAAAAGGAGTAAACATATAATGATACAATAAAGTTAAATGGGAGGGGAACCTTCCTATATGTATATTCGAAATAAAATATATTTGATATGATAATAATCAATACATCGCATATTTTTTTTTTTTTTTTTTAATATTACCATTTCCTTTTATGTTTCTTATGTAAATGCTTCTTATGCTTATTATGTTTTTATGCTTATACAGCAGCAGTGGGATGTTATGCAGATATGATTAACATCCAACTGATGCAAAAACCCGTATTGGCTCAAGATGCACGGAGTGAAAATAAATCAATATTACTATTATTAATAAACCTTATTATTATTATTTTTTTTTTTTTTTTTTTACAGGTCGAGATTTCAAATGTTTTACACCTGCAGAAAGGTTAACAGATTTCAGCGAAACACATCTAAACAGCGGAATATATTTACCAGGTAAACTTTTTTGTTCAAAAATAATTAAAGTATAGGATATATTACCTTAACATGTAAAAATTTAAATTTAAACGTTTCCTAAGATGCCTAAGGTTTTTGTTGTCCTCATGAGGAGGCTGCTCGTGTTTTATTTGATTCTTACTGTTTTTAAATCTATAAAAATTAATTTTTTTTTAAGAATTTAAAAAATAAAATACAAATATAAAAGACTGTTTTCACCGTCACTGTCTCCTACAGAAATATTTTCCAGTTAAATTTTAAACCAAATCCATACATTCTACTAGGAAAGACAATCGAAATACTTTTAAAAATATTATCAGCTTAAGACAACAGTAATCCAAAACATATTGTAAATACAAAATAGGAGCTTTAGATAAAAGAAACTGACAATAGCAATACCTAATTTTATTTATAGACGGTTATACATCTTTTTTAAACAAAAAAAAATCTTGTTTTCAAGTACTATCTAATACGAAGGCAAGATTAGTCATTGGTAAATACAAATTGTTAACTTTTTTTTCTTTTGTAAATGAACACAAAATGTTTATCCTGTATAATATTCAAAGTCGAAATCTTATAACTTATTACATCTTCATACCTTACTCTCTGCAACTCCTGTTTTCAAGAAATATTTTATAATCCAAATAGGAGTTTTTATCTAAAAGAAACTGATAATAGCAATACTTAATTTTATTTATAAAATACTACAGGGTTCAAGAAAAAAAAAAAAGAGAAATCAGTCTGTAAGATATTCCGCCTATTTATTTAACCCATTTAAAGTAGTAAAAAGAAGTATTTCAAAAAATGGTACAGTAAAATTAAAATTCTTTATAAACTATATAATTAGAAGATAAAAGATTCGACCCAGACCGGTAAGATGTTTTCCAAATATGACTAGGACTATGAGATTGGTATCTTTTAATAGCATATTCCATGTCATTTCATATGATATACAGCACAGCAATGTATAGGTTGGTACTGAAGAAATTTTCTTAAAACTTACTTTAAAATTTTAATTTCAATTTTCTCGAAAAGGTGATGTTTTAAAATGTTTATATATATATTTTTTTAAATACGTATTATATATATTCATACATTGAAATATGAAAATGGGATGTAAATTTCATCATTATTAAAAAAATTGAAAACTAGTAATAAAATTCAATAAATCTAGCATTTTATGGTTAAAAATACCTGTATATGTTTTCCAAATTTGACTAGGACCATGAGATTGGTGTCGCTTAACAGCGCATTCCATTACATTTCAGATGATATAAAAAAATATAGAGGTATAGGCAGTTCGACCTATTTTTTTAAAAAAAAAATTATACAAATTTTTAAAAGATGTATAGGTGGTACATAAATTGTTGTATATCACATGAAATGTCATGGGATGCACTGTTGAACGACACCCATCTCATAGTCCTAGTCAAAATTAAAAAACATCTACAGCTATTTTTAATCATGATTTATTCTTTTTCTGGACCTATTTTTGAGGGTTTCAGAGACCAATAATTCAAAAACGAATAGACAAATCTCAGTAATGTTTCACAATTGTTCTAGTAGATACAAGTAGTACACATATACCAAATTTCAAGAAAATATGAGATGGTGAGGTTCAAAATGATATATACTTGTGTTGATTTGACGTGGAATTGCCCATTATCTAAAAGATAACCAATGATTACATAACATAAAATTCTTTGTATACTATTATATCTATAAATTTGTAACTAATAATTCTGTACCCCAGTAGTAAAAAACACCATATCCATTTTTTTTAAGGATTTAAAAATTATTATAAATACTCTTGTTAATTTTTTTTTCGTTACTTATTGAGTTTTATATTGTTATTGACGTTGATAGTTAATTGGAAGTATTTATCACGGTATTCAAATCTATAGCGGAAAATTTAATGCAATAAACAAATTTTTATTGTTTTGTACCTCAAGGGGGTACGAAATTTCAAAAAATCATGCGGGTTAGAATTCATGAATCCAAAAAAATCCTTTTCACAGCTTACCGAATCATAAACAAAACTCTAACTATTCCAATTTTGTTTTTGGAAATTTTATTCTTTAGTTTTACTTATGCATGAAACTATAATACTTTCATTTCGCCAATGTACAACCGATAAGCTTAATTTTTTTTATTTGCTTCCTTTTTTTTTTTTTTTTTTTAAATTTCCATCCATAGTTAATTTAACAAAGCAAACAACCCTAGTAGACATATATACATATGCACAAAGTATTTGATATACATTGCGTATATCAAATACTTTGTGCAATTCTGGAATTGTTAAATTGTCATCATTTTCTTCTTACGTCGTTAACTTAATAAGCGAGATGTGTGTACGAAATTGATTTTGAGAAATAAATATATATAGAAATAATTACAATTTAGAACTAGTTAGTAATTTATTAGGTGAAATTTAAGTAATGATTATTCCTAGAACTTGGTATGATAATTATAGATTAACATTAAAAAGTATCCGTATCCGATCTCAAGGCTACCTTTATATCGCTAAGTCCTTTTAATGTTATATCTAAGATATTGGATATTTTATTTATGACTATCGAACGCGCTGAAATAGTAGTTTAGCCTCATCAAGCTGTATGTAAAAATTCTCCATTGAATCCAAGAAACATCGATGAAAGCAAAATAAGTTCATTAGCGCTAAATATTTATTCATTAGATAGAATTTATATAATGCATATTATTTTATATACTTACATTCATGCATAACAATTATATACATACGTACACACAGATATATAAATACATAGTATGTATGTAGAAAATCAGCTACATTATAATGAGCCCTAAATCTGGGGCCCCAACGAATAACACGAAAAATCAATATATAGGGTAAACCGTACAGTTATATTATTGACACCCTTACTACTACATTTCTATGGTTAAATTAAAAAAAAAAATACTTTTTATAAAGGGATCAAATAGAAACTTCCTATAGCTCCGCTTTATCTATCCTCAAGAGGTTTTTTTGGGTCAAAAGTTCAATAGTTTTACAATATGGCAATATATATTGTTACAAGTGCCAAATCTAGTTATTGGCACCCTGTGGATTTAATTGTGAAATCTTCCCTATGGTTAGAGTCTTACTTCCTAGTTGACTTAGAGGACCCTTCAAACATAAGACTCATGTATATCTTATGATAAAATTAGGACTGGTTTACCTATTTCTTTACGTTAAAGTTGGGGTTTCAATAACTGTACTGAGTGCCAATATATGTATGGTTTACCCTAAGTATTGTTTCTTTAATCGCATCCATTTCCAATTTCATTAAATTTAAATTTATGCTTAAACAGTAAATTTGATCTTCTAAAAACTCATGTTTTCCAGACATGGCCTTGTTTACAATATGAATTTTCTGGAAATATTAATAGTAATATATATATATATATATATAGGAATCATTAAAATATAAACATAAGAATCAATCAACATAAAAACACATTAATCAGTGGCGTTGAGTGGAAAAAAACTATAAGTACTTTCAGCGTCAAATTATTGAGAAAAAAATTTTTATGTCAGTATAAAAAGCTTAATTAGAATCATATAACAAAGAACCATTTTCATGTTTGAAATTAGATCAAATCAGATAAGAGATAAACCTACCTGCTGATATTATTCTAACTTGTTTTTAAATTCATGATCGTTATCTGCAATAGCCTATTAATTTATTCTTGGCATGATTCAAGACCCTTAAAACTTATCTGATGCCTCAAAAACGATTTAGTGGCAATAGGGAAAAAATAGCGGAATTAAGGAAAAGGCATAATAAACCTGGTTCCAGAACACAATGATGTTCGTAATAATGGTATTATTCGTCATATACGTCATGCCGAGATGATTGTATAGTATCTCATTGAAAAATAAGATCGTCATTGATCAAAATATTTATTGAAATCTGGACTCACATCTATAATCCTAAGAGTAGGAAGCACAATACACCCAATGTAATATGGATGCTAAGATTTGCGAAAACGAAAAATTTCGAGTGTATAATAAAACAAGCTGTTTAAAATAAAAGAGTAATAATAATTAAAGTAATCTATTAGTAATCATCTCGTTAAATCTGATTAAAAAAAATTAAAATTATTGGGACAAAAAGATACAATTTTCGGACACAACACCCAAGGCGTGAGACATTCTGTGAGGGTCGTGCTGGTTCGGTGAACCGTACGCAACATCGATTTTATGGTCCCATCTCCCTCCAACATATATTTAACCTTTATTGTTACAACGCTATTTTGTCTTTCTGCGCAAAGCAGTTAGACAGCCTGAAATATTTCTGTTTTTTGTATGTTTCTGAGTACAAATAGAGAAATAAGACTCTTTCTTAGAAACATTATACTAAACGTTCATAGCAACGTCTATTATTCGAAGATGGCACACTATATTAAACAGAAATTGATATATAGGTAATAAAATGGTCGGTATAACGCTCAAGTGAACTAAAAAGCATTACGATTTGCGAAAAATTAAGGTAAGTTTGAGTGTACACAGAAGTAAGTTTACTTGAATCACAACATATTTTACTTTGCCCCTTTCATAACACAAATGCTAAGAAGCAACATTAAAATTTAAAAAAAAGTAATAGGATTTTTTTTTTCTTTTTGATTTATTAAAATGGTTTAAAATTGGCCTTTAGCTCACCTGGACATTATACCGACCAAATAACCTTATAAAAAGAAAACAATGATACGTAGTTTTTTTTACTAATATTTCTAGGCCCCCTTTCATAATAGATCTAATAACAGCATAAGTTCAAAAATACAAGTGTTCAAATCACCTTAATGAAAGTATAAGCACCTGTTATTTGTTTATATATTTATATATTAAATAACAATATTAATATCAGATTGTAATTTACATTATGAAAGGATCGACCCTGACAATACATTAATTACAATTATATAATTTAATTGAGAGTTTTAAAAAGTCATTTACTTGTTTTATAATTTTTTTTTAAATGATTTTTGGACTGTTAAAAATATTGGAATTCAATACTTTTATTTTATTAAATAATAGATAGAATATCGTATCTAATAAAAATTACTAAAAGTGTTTTAGATAAAGGAGGTCACAGTTATAATAAATATCTCAGTAAAACCTTTTATATTATGAATAAAAAAACCGAAGCGAAAGATTTAAATTACCAGTAATTCATTGCGAATATGGGAAATGTAATATCTACTTTATTTTTTAACTCTATGATTAAATTTGGAAAATTGGTATATTTTTCACTTGGAAAATCTTTCTTGTAATAAAATTATATTTAGACTAATACGAAAGTTAGCATTTTTTTTTTTAAATGTTTGTAAAAATCCCTTTTAATGTCTGCACCAGTAAAAGAAACACCAATAAGTACAGGATAACAGAAAACGATATATGACTATTAACTGTCGGGATGCTTATGTTTCGACCCCAATGGGTCTACTTAGCGGTTATGAGATTTAGTAGGTTTTCATAAAGATTCAAATAGGTTTCTGTGTAACCTTTATTACAAAGAGTTAACAAAGCCATTATTTCCTGGTCAAAACCTTCGCAAACTAACAAAGAAATTTTAATAAGTACTAAAATTCCCTACAATCATTTTTGATAAAATAAAACAAGTCTGCTTTGAACATTATAGTTCTGTATTCCGCCTTAAAGCATTGTAGCGCAAAAGTGGGCCGTAATAATATCCTTTACGTTAATTTATTACACAAAAATGTCAAACAAACAATTAGAACTCAAGATGGTGGGATAGTTGACCGTAGAAATAATGAAGAGAAAATAGTTAAGAGGTGCGGTCAGAATAAATAGCACTAATCAGTGCTATTACATGAAAGCGAACCACCAACCATTTCCTCTTAATTGGAACTCAAATTAGTAACAACTTAACAAAAAAGGTAACTAAAAGTGACAGAACACGGTCTCAGAAGTAACGTTTTGCTTCAAATGTTCAAAGCTAGACTAAGCCCCTAGTCCATCGCCTCTGGAAAGTATATCTATACTCCTATCTGCATATACTTCCTATATACTCCTATCCCCGGTATCCCATCAGATAAATATATCTATGATATCGGACACTGCAACAGATTAAAACAAAAAATTCCACGACAGACTTACTGTATATATCCTTCAGCAAAAATACTGAAATCACTAACTAATACATACATACCGCATCAAAGACTTTGAAGGTATTAGCCGAGAGTCGTTTTAATGTGAACAATATTGGATAAGAACTGATCGCATTAGAATGACAAATTTATTTAGTAAAAAATGTATATATATTGTAGGTACATATTAAAAAATATATAGGGGGAGGTATGGCACAATGAAACACAAAAGTTTTTTTTACCCAGTAGCATAGCACCCCACTTGAGACTTTATTTTCAATTTTTTATGTTTTCCATGTTACCATAGGAACAAACGTATGTAAGAAATGCGTCGACAGCGAACAGCTATTTTCCAAAAAAAATATTTTGTTTCATTGAGCACCATGCCCGGGGTACAATGAAACAGCTGAAAAAACAACACCATAATTAGCAAAAAAAACTTTATTTGGCTTCCAGTCGGTTTTTCGTTCTGCTTTTGGATAGCCACGAAATTCTCCAGGAAAGAGAGAAGTTTGACTTGAAGAAAGTTGTCATAAATTAATACAGTTTTTTGGTGTTCCGCTCTCAGTTTCGCACCAACATGTAAGAAATTGAAAAAAAAAAATTATTGCACAATAAAAACACATGCGGCACGATGAAACGTTCGTGGGACTCCATGAAACGTTTCATTATGCCCCGAACGTCATTGTTTCAAGGAACCCCATACGAACCATTTTGAATGTGAGCCATTCCTACGATGAAGGTGAAGAGGAAGTGCCTACGATGAAGGTGAAGAGGAAAGCCAAAGTTGGACAAAATCTTAAGAGATGCATTCATAATGAAAAAGTTGTAAAGAAGATTGAATAAAATAATTACTCTTACATAGAGACGAAAATCCGTTCGACTAAAATTTTTAGTTTTGCCACTCAAAACCGCACTTCAGCACGTGGAGACTTTCACGAAACAAGTCGAAAGGGGACAGTAAGCTGACTTTGTTTGGAGTCACGCTTACCGTTTGCTGTCAGAATTTGGTTGCCCTTTTGGTTCGCCCAGTGCACCGACTTTTTCTTTGTGCCCCACCCTCCCCTATATATTAATTCTTCGAAATAATAACAATTTTAATTGAAGGTTTAATGCGCAGGATAAAAAAATACAATAATATACAGTAGGGTGCGTAGATTAATACAAAGTGACCTGCTTAAAAATTGATAGTTAATTGTCATATTTTCTATATTTGGATATCGATAGGAAACATATCATCATAGTATTTTTCTATGTAAATTTTATGATTAACAATCGGATTTTTACACTCCTAGTTGTAGAAAAATAACTCTGTCTAATAAGATTCATATCAAATATCCCTAAAACGCTGATAAATATAAGGGCGAATAAACACCCCTATATAGTCAGAGCAACTAATTTGAAAACGTTTTCCTTTACTGACTACCAGTTCCAATCTGTTCAACCGAGTCGTTATTGAGTCATAACCTGGTCTTGATTTTGAATGAGATACAAAGCTGTAAATACCTTCGGGGCCTTAGTCGCTCGCGTAGGTGTATAGTATTCCTGTTGCACAAGGTCCATTACTACACTTTACGAACTGGTTATGCTAAACTCAAAGACAAGTGCATGCTGTGCACCGGACGATTAGAGTCTGGTCAAGGTGACTGGGCTAATTTCGTAACGATTTTTAATACTGATTACGTCAGCAATGTCACCGTATTTCACCTGTAGATTGTTAAAAGTTGAAACATCTGTCTTAGGGGTCATTACATATCAAAGCAACCGGTTTTAAGACAATATTGAACCAATAGGTCTTAGATTTTTTTTTTTTTTGCTTGCATTTCAAGAAAGAGACTTAGATTTTTCGGATTTAAGGTTTTTACAACTATCAAATTCACTGATTGTTAATGTTATTATTGACAGGTGTGAATAAAGATTATCAGTTACAAAAAAAAAAAAAAAAAAAAAAAAAAAAAGTTTTTAGATATATGTAAATGTACGTTTCCTGATTTATTTATTTACGATCACTTTATACTACAATGGTTGATCGGACGGTGCTATCGTGAGATTCCTGACATTTGCCTATCCAGATATAATTACGATAGGGATCTTTTACGAGTACTGGTCATCGCAAAGTCTTGGGACATCAATTTTAGGTCCACTGCGAAAGACGTAAGTTATCGATTTTTTACTCCCATTGGAAAAAATTGAGCCTACTGAAATCAATTTTTAAAGTAATTTACAAATCTATTTTAGCTGGGACAGGCATGATAATATCTTTCAAAATTAAGTTAAAACTTCTTTGTCGTATAAAAAACTGGCTTATTTGATCATTTTCTAAATACATATACTTAATCCTCCTAGCAGATAGTGGTTCTAGGTGTAGCTCAATTTCAAAGTGGAGAAATAATTGCTCCACGAGATAAGAAAAAGTTTATATAGGTGCGTTTTATTACTATAGTTAGAAAGCTGTAACATGTGTTATTCTTTTCTGTTGTTAGTGTCATTTGTTGTCAAATGATATTATTTCATTATATTATACATGACCTTATTCTAAAAATATAGGAAACTGAAACTTTCTTAAGCTAGTTTTGATGGAAAATAGTTTAACCTATTATGTATTAACGTTTTTGTCTTATGACCCATATTTTCTTAAATTTTTACATTTAAAATGTTTTTTGTTTTTTTTAAGCTTTCGTTACTTTTACTATGCGAAGCATTCTATCAATAAAAATTTTCTTTCTTAAAATGGCAAGAAAAAGAATATGCTGTATAGTAACTTCGCCATGGGCTTCTACTGAAGAAAAGAAAAAAAATTAAATTAATAGTATTCGGTTTATACTTACCGCCATTATTTTTTTTTTTATCTATATGAATAAATACATTAATTAATAAGCTTCTGGTCAGGCCCTAAAAAAAAAATAAAAAAAAAAAAATAAAAAAAAAAAAAAAAAAAAAATAATGAAAAACAAAAAATATTTATAAAAAAGCTTCAGGGCATCTAATATACTTTTTTATTAATTCATTGATCTATATGAATGATGGGTCAGTTTTATTAAAGTGATGAGGTAAGAATTTAATTCATTTTAGTACAAACGTGTGAAGTGTTATTTTAATGACACTGAACATTCTTCTGAAAACAATCGGCTTTCGCCACCATATGCTAGAAAACCACATCTTTAAAAACAAAGGAATGTTTTTTAAATTAAAAAAAAAAAAAATTCATATAAATGAAATAATTTAATTTAATAATAATTTTAATAAAAACTTGTAGAACAATTTTAATTGTTTTATTGTCTATTTTTAGAATAAGGTCCTTCGGTAAATTAGCATGAAGATCACACACAGATGAAAAAAGATGACACCTTGCTCCAGCATTCTTATAGCCCCAAAACTATTTCCAGACCACACACCATTTTTACTTATTTTTTTTTTAATCATTAAAAATCTATATCTGATAAACTGTAAGTACGAAAAATCTAAAATTTCGTATTTTTCTTAACATCGATGCAAGCAGCAATTATTACAGCAAGTAAGCCAGAAATTCTAAAAATCCAAGATATATAGGTACAGTATTGTTTTTAAACAAGTTTATTAGATATGAAATATACTTCTTAGCTTAATTATTTTATATATAATTTAAGCAATAATTAAACTGTTGTAATTTTATAACGCCTTAGGCCAACAAGAACCTTCTGTGTTGCAGGTTTGCATGACTGGGAAGGAAGGGCGCTGATCGTCGTGGAAGAAGACATGCTCTCTCTGGAAACCCCAGATGCATCGCGCATAATCCACTACCTCTCAACCGTTCCACCAAAGTAAATATCGACACAATCAAACATTTTGAATATAAATAATTTATTAATTTTGTATACATTTAAACACTATTAAAAAAAAATAAAAAAAACTTTAAAAAGGTTGTGATATCGTTGTGTAGGCGGCTGCCTAAGCGATATAGTGTAAACAAAGAGTTTAAAACTAAAGAAATACATTAATTTTTTAGTATAAATACTACTATGACTTGGCCTAGAGAGTAATAATTAAATTCATTAACATTTCCAAAAAGCGTTACCTGACCACCAATTCAGCTTTCGCACTTACCATTCAACGTTACACAGAGTTACTGAGAGTAAATCCTGAGGAGCTCTAGAAAAAAAAGAAACACCCAGTGTTTTCGGATGTTGTAAAAACGTTTGACAAAGTCTGTCACCGGCGTCTTCTCTTTAAAGTGAAGACCATATTACCGTAAATATATTGTCTGATCCTTCAATCATTTCTCTTCGACAGATTTTTCTCTTCTTCTTCCGGTAGGGTTCGGAAATTCCTTCAATTCATCTAATCTTAAGGGAGTACCTCAACGCTGAATATTAGCTCCCTAACTGCGAAATAATACCATTATTTCGTCTTTCGCTGACTTTCAGTACCTAGCTTACAGATGCGAATTAATATTAAAAGTAAAGAAAAAAAAATCAGTAAACGTTTTTGAACGATATGTAATTAATAGGTAATATATCCCTATTCAAAAACTAGATTTTTTTTTAAGGACTTTCATTATTAATTCGCACCTGACAGCAAGGTTCTGAAAATCAGTAATAATAACATGAAAGGCATGAGGAGGGAAAGCACCCAGCAGCACTCCCTTCCTGGCTTGAGTCAATTACCTCGGTTGTCTAAGAGAACAGATCTCTCATCCAGCGCCTTTTTAATCTTCTCGTACCCATGCGTATGTGGGCCATAAGAAGCAACTATATACATATGCAATCAGTTCTCATCCAATATTGTTTTCGTTAAAACGACTCTTTGCTAGGGCCTTTAAAGTCTTCGTTAGCACCCCCTACCTGGCTCGATTCAATTACCATGGTTGTTCAAAAGAGATCTCTCATCCATTTTTATTATTCTATTAATTTTAGTTTTTCTTCAGCCTTTTTAGTTTTCTATTAACCTGCCGTGTGTTAGGCATATTCACAATTAAACTATCTATTTTAACTCATAAAAATGTTATTCTTTTTTTTCACGAATTGGAATTACTATATCAGTGCACTGATTCCTAAAGCATGTTACGCAATCGGATAAAGGAGCTAACGGATATTAAAGGAAGGAAAGAAAAGAAACTCCAATTATATCTTCTGAAAAATCCCTTTTTCATCTTAGACCAGTCTTATTCTGGAACAGCTATAAATCTTATTAGAAGTTTGATATCAAAGCGATAAAATAGAAAAAAATTGTAATTCACTTTTTTGCTGAAAATTGCTTACTTGTATGATTGTTTTCTAACGCAGAGTTAAGGAACTATCATCCATTTATAAATTGATAAATCATACTTCTTACCTGTTATATTAGGAGCATTGGGGATATTTTTTTATTATTTTTTTTATTTAATCATAATTTGTTTTTTAGGGAAGAACCCTGTTCAAATGGAGTTGAAGCATATTTAACATTTTACATTACAATTCTTTTACACTTCTAAACAACTATAACAACACATACATACAAAACACTATAAAAATAATAAATAATACAAAATATAAAAATACAAATTAAAACATTGAAATTTCAATAAAACATTAAAAATTTCTTATAGGATAATGAGTTAAAATAAGCTAAAATATTAAAATATTATCATAACTAAACTTTACTAATATATATATATATAAAATATAGTACTGTAAAATAACAAAATTAATTGCCGGATTATTGAAAAGTTTGGTTACATAGATTTTAGGAAGCCACTTAAAATTAAAACATAAACTCATTAGAACCTTCAACTTTATTTACTAGAAAAAATGTTTAATCCTTTTGAAAAAATTCAAATGCTAGGTTGGAATTTAAACATACAGGCCTCTGGGGCAGGACTATAGCGCCTGTCTCAAGTAGGTCCCCATTTCACAAAATTCCTATTATAATACTTAATATTAAACTATTGATAAATAAAGTTTATGTTCATCTTCACGTTATGTAAATATGAAGTGAATTTGATTGAGAAAATCTGACTGTCATAAACCTCTAAACAATTGATACCTTCAACATCTACAGGTGTTGATGGCGGAACTGCGGGTTGAGGCTTTTAACGCAAACCAACGAACTGCGTTATGTTTACTTCCAAAAAGAATTAGAGTATCTTATTCCATTTTTATATACAATGTTGAAAAAGAAAAATAAGCATTACGGTACCCTGAAAATAAGGTTCCAGATACAACCGAAACTCCCTTTCTACTAATATTCATTTTCCATATAATTTATATTCTATTAAAACCCTTTTAAATTATTATCCCTCTTAATTAAATACTTTCTCTAAGCGAAACCTGATTCAGGACACTAATAGATTATAAATGAGCACACATCAAGATCAAAATCTTTGACAGACTTACTAATAACAACAATTTGAACGGAGGTTCAAACATAAATTCGCGTTAAAACGAGGCCTGTGATATAAGCTTTCACCACCTTTTCGAAGTTAAATTAAAAAAAAAAAAAATCATAAATATTTGTATGATTACCAACTTCATTTAATTGAAATAATAAAACATTTGTTTGTTCATATCGTCGTCACCATGCTAAAGGAACGAATGTGCAACTATAAACCTATGCATATTCCCTACTTTAGCATGGTGACGACGATATAACGTTAAAATTTATATGAATGTCTTATACTTAGTGAGGTATGTGTGTAATCTTGTTCGAACAATGGGGTGAAAATATGGAATTATAACTGAAGGAAAAATTGTGGGTTACAAAAAAATGTCAAACAAATAATTAGAACAGAAAGTAGTAAAAGCGTTATGAAACAGTGACTACAAGTTACTCAAAAGTAACCTTGTGCTTCGTTGTTAAAGTCGAGACTAAGGCCTCAGTCCATTGCTTTTATGTTTAGTCCGTAATGGAACAACCCAGAAAGGCCTAGATCATTCCAAATACACGAGTATTATATTCAAGATAAATCCAGAACTCTTTTCAATGTAACTATAACTATAATGATCGTAGGTTTTTGTTTCACGTCGCAATGGTTGAATAATGAAATAATCGTTATTATTTTTTATTATCATTATAATAATAAATGGCGGTCCCAGAAATAAATTAGGGGGGAGTGAGGAGTTATTTAAAAAATCTGTCTAAATTCTGTTTGTACTGCAATTTCCCAGTCGGCGCAGAATTTATTAATCTTTTAGGGAATTCGTTCACCACCAATTTCGGCAATTTTAAATGCCCATTTTGTTCGCCGCGCTGAAAACACGTAAATTATATTTACCAAATACTGTTCAATTAATGCGACATTATGTAAACGAATCAATACTCCGGTTTATTCGTACCTCTTCGGTCCAAATATTTATATCTTATTTTCATTATCTTTATTATCTTTATTTTTTTTTCATTATCTTTATTTTTATTAACTTATTTTCATTCACAATATCTTATTTTAAAAATCCCTCAGTTCTTGCTCATCTCTTAATTTTAGCGGCCACGTTTCACATCCGTTAAGGACCGTAGGAAAAATAATCATTTAATAAATCCTAATTTTTAAATTTCGGAACATAAGTCGGGAGCTGAGCAATTCCGCTACTGAGAAGTAGCTAACATTTCCGACTTTAAATCTAGCCTTGATTTTTCCTCATTAATTTCATTTTTTTCTTAATCATCATCGTTCCTAAGTATCTACATTTATCTACATGTTCCAACGTATTTCCTTCTAGATCGACATCAGCAAAAACGTAACCACATCTATAGCTAATCATATATTTGGTTTTATCCGTAATTATTTCCAGCCCAACTTCTTGACCGGCTTTTCTCACAGTATGCCTTGAAACTATGTTGTAGAGACCAGGCATTTAATTTCCAGCCATAGCTAATCTTTTCTCTTCAGGTTAAAATTATTCAAATAAAATCTTGACCATAATATTAAACAGTTACTTCACGTGAATTGAAAATGAAAAATATTTATTTATTCCAAATAGTTGATCAATAAACATATCCATCAAAATTACGAGAGATGTGGCTGTACAGTCCACTGGCTAAAAAAAAGGAGGATTAATACTGCATCTTTTATTGAGAATCTTCCTGAACAAACCTATATCAATCTGTGATAACTCAATCAATCGTAGAATGAAGTACAGCTGTGTATCTCCTTATTGCGAAAAATTATAAATAATTTTAACAAATTACCGAAGAGTATACTATGTTTTATAATGTTTCCCAATAAATATTTGGACAGAACTACTTGAAACTAAAAGTTTCTCTCCATCTTTTAAGCTATTAGGGTAGACCTCTAAGATAATTAAGCTGAATATTTCTATTTAATAGCGGTTATGGTTGCTTAAGGGTCGATTTCCTGCGCCCGTATACGAATTGGAAAACTAGCCTAATCAACGAAATTGTAAATGGTTCAATAATAAAGCCTAATTCGAGAAGAAGAGCTATTATAAGCTATTAGAAAGGTGAATGAAATGGAGTGTACACATAAGAAAGTGGAGCTTCCAAGTTCGCCAACGATTAGAACGAACGAAAGCGAAGGAGCAATGTGTGTTAGTGTTTCTTGGGGGAGAGTTTGTTTCATTTACTTCAAGGCTACCGACAGGCATACTCTTAACGTATGCTTAACTAACATATATGTAATACATTAAATTATTAAGCCTACCTTATACATTTATGAAATTTTTGAACTAATACTGATTGACATAAGCTCAGGGTTTTCAGTCGCATTTTTCCCAAATAGAAGATTCTTCGCTTAACACACATGATGATGCAATTAGAGAATTAATTCATAGATATTATGGTGATTGACAGTATAGTGTATATACAAGGAAGGGTCTAATTTAAAATACAAGTAACATTTTAAAGTGTGTTAATCACAAATATTTTTAAATATAAATCAAGGATTGATTTAGATTATTTATATTAATATTTTTCGAGTTGTAAATATCGTGCGGGAGCCCCAACTGGATTATCCGATGGCAGGTCGAAGTTATTCGATAATTTCGTCGAAGTTATTCTTTCATTATGTTAACTGTTGAATAAGTAGGGATAGAATCTCCTAGTTAGCAGATTTCCTTTACCGAGAGAACATACCGGTCAGATTTAACCGGCTACGTGTTGAAATGTTGTTGACACTGGAGCACGCCATGTTAAGTCCGGCGAAACCACATCGTATTTCTCGACGCCTATTAGCGACAAAAACATTTGGAATTGCCGCTTACACTTGACCGTCGTCCGCGGCAGTTAGAATATTCCACGCCAATACATTTTGACTAATTTGGCGGGAAAGCTGTGTCAGGACTAACAGTTTATAGTTCCGACAAAGCTTTCCGTTCTGGTTAATTACGTACTAGTCGACTGTCCTTTCGTCTAGTCCCCTACGCAGTACTGGATCCTTGGAATTTTTTAATGTTGTTAAAGGGGTTGTTAGTGCCGTGTAGAAAGTAGACCGCGATAAATAAATATATAATTAAAAGAAAAAAAGGATGTCATCAAGATCCATCCAATTGGAACAGTATATCAACGAGAAATGAAGAATCCGAAAGATTCTAACATCCTTCATAAAATCTATTCATATATATACTCTAAATAAAATTTCAAAATACAATTTAATATTATAACGTGCTTAATGGACTAGTTACTGTTAAAAATAACATACGATAAATATTTAATTCATAATCTTATTAATAGTTTTTCAAAATAACGTTAAGTGTCAGATGGGTATTCTGCAACTTTGTTAGTAGGTTAAAATTAAAATGGTTATGGCTTCAATTACTTATTTTCAAAGGTAAGATTAGGAGACATATTAAATCATTAAGATTTTTTTTTTAAATTGGCATGAAGTAATTTTAATTTTAGTTTTTGTCCGAGTGGGCAATATAGCAATAAACGTTTGTATTTGTATTTTTCTCATCGCGGAAAAGTACCAACAGTTCATTAAAAAAATTTCAAGACACTAAATATACCACACAGATCAAAGTAAATATAATTTGTACAATCAAAATTCATCCCTCCCGTGAGGAAAAGCAAGGAAAGGGGAAAGACAATTTAAAAATAAGTAAACTTTTTATACCAAAAGGTTTATAAGTAGGCGTCAATAATACAATACTATATTATTTTATTTAAGAATTATTATCAATTTATTAGTTATTATTATTATGATTAATTTGTTAGTTTTCTTTTCATTAACAATGTGCATAATTTTCCTTTATTAATTCATTCATTAATTTTTCTCCATTATGAGACCATTATGTAGGTAAATTGGAATCTTTTCCAATAAATCAGTAAGTACTAACATAATAAGAACTACTTGCCTGATTTGATGGGTAAATTGGGGAATCCATGAAGTCCTATATGGATCAGAAATTACATAAGGGAAGTAGTACCAAGAAGACTTTCGGATGAATTGTACAAGGTTTGACCTAAGAAGTGTTTACCGTCAAATTTTATCCTATTGAGCTAGGAAATCAGTTCTTATAGAATGTTTAAAGTTTTATTAGAATAATATATCTGAATAGACGAAAATTTGTACAAAGTGAGTCATTGATAATTGACAATTTAATAAAAATTAATGATTTAATTTCCTGAGAGAAAATAAAAAAAAAACTCTAAGAAGAAATAAATTGTTAGCGCTATTATGATAATTTTAATTTGGGGATGCTATAGTTATTATCATGAGTGAAGGCGTATTGAAGGGTTTCCTGTCTGCATTCGTTTTTGTTTGTTTTTTTGTTCAAATGTAATTTTTAATAAATAAAACAAAATTAAAAGATTTTTTTTAATGAGAGGAAGGAACCACATCGTATTATTTCTCAGAAAATGATTTGTTTCACCGTACTGTTTTATCGTTATGTAAGAACACCATTTCATAAATTTTGTACAATGAGTCTAATCAGCTGACCCCACTCAACTATCCGCTATTCCTACGGCTAATGTGCTAATAAAATGTCACCAAGCAATAATAATGAATTTCGCCTATTGCTTCCCAAAAGAAAACTGATAACTAGTACCCAAATAAGATTATCAACTGCATTATCCGCATTTATGAAACGTTACATTGAATATTATTGATTATTAGTGCGTGATTTCGTTAACTACTAAATACCAACTGACATCATCAACGGGAAGGAAGCAATTGATGCAGGAACTGATACCACGCCTCTTCCGATACGGGCTAAAGGAAAAAAACAAAGCGCTTAGGGCCATATACAAGCCATATTGGGCCATATACACAAATGGTTCATATACAAGAAAGCCAAAAATTTAAGCAGTTCGAGGTCATGTTGGGTATTTAATGCAATTTCAGCAGTTACTTTTTTTTTTTTTTTTTTTTTTTTTTTTTTTAAGATAGACGCATTAAAGAATTACGTTCCCAAACAAATTAATAATTCAAGCTAAGTTGAAAATAATCCACCTAAGCACTTCCGAAAATTTCTCAAATTTTATAAAGTTTATCTTAAAATGTTCACTAAGTAAATTAATATATAAATCGTTAAAAGCTATTTAAATGCATTAAGAGCTATACTCTTGAAAAGAAACTTTAATAATTCTCAATGAGGAAAGGGAAGTAAGTTTCAACTTACTTAAAATAACAGCTTTAATTAGTTACTAAGATACAACTTCTAGCTTAGAGCTTAAGTAGCAGCAAAAGGCTTCAAGGCAGCTAAACTTTCATTACTTTTGATACTACTTGTTAACTAAATTCTTCTAACAAAGCTTTACAATGTTTAAACCCTAAATTACATTCATCTAATTTTTTTTTTTAAGGAAAATTACTCCTCCTTTCAGTATCATGTTGACAAAGAAACTAATAGATTTATATATGAGGCTATTTTTAAAAGATTGACTAATTCAAATTTCAGCATTTTTCAGGAAATCAGTTTTAATAATATTTCTCTTTGGAAAATTCTTACCTTTTTATTTTGTAATGGTATGATAGAAATATTAAAACACAACAGTTTAATACTCAAATTATAAATTTATTGAGGGGTAAAATTCAAGAAAATATCAATTTAAAATTAATAGTGTTGCATTTGATGTTTTTTTTTTTTTTTGCACCATGAAAACTTGCAGTTAATGAAATTTATTCACTATTATAAAATTAATTACACATATTTTCTTTAATAAGATAGATTTTTATTTTCTCAATAGTAAGAAGTACTTTTTTTGTGCATATAAAGGATACATGAGCCTTTCAGTAAGCAAATTAATAGTAATTAGTAGACAGGATGGAATTATAGAAAACATTTTATTTATAAACATTTACGCAAAATGTGCACAAATTAGATTTCATTAAATGGAACTCCAATGTCAGCAATTCGCAAGAAATCACACTTATAATTAGGGGTCACCTGTGGATAATCTGTAGGGGTCACTACACTTAAGTCGCAAAAATTCCTTAACCATGCCGTCCCTCGGATAGGACGTAAAATGGAGGTCCCAAGCCTATGCGATGTCAGGTACTCGTTAAAGATCCCTATCCTAATTATACCTGGATAGGCAAAATTTAGGACTGCCACTGTAGCATTGTCCGATTAGCCTTAGTGGCATAAAGTGACGTTAAACAAACAAACACTTATATTTATATTTATTTATACTTTTATATTAAGAAATACAACAATATTATTAAAAAAGAAAAGTTATCGAGACATATTCAAAGAAAGCATATATAAATTAATAGTACAATAAATTTCATTAAATGGAAGTTTACATGATAAAACAAAAAAATTGATATCAAATGCAGCACTATTACTTTTATAAATTGATATATTCTGCATAATGTTGTTTTTCAGATAAAACTCTGCTTTTGAATTTTATACAAATATTCATATACTGAGTTAAGTTGCATGACAAGAAATTATGGGGAAACTAACTTTAATACAAAATATACTGTTACCTATAAGGCACATTATTATTATTATTTTCCATGTTACAAAATAGAAATATCCAAAATTTACTTCGTTAAATGTTTCACTGAAAATTCAAGATGCAATAATCCAGTAGTAATTAAATTTTTGAATTTATTTCTTTTTCCAGGTGTGACCGAACACGCTCTGGTCTTTGTGTTCTGACAACGCTTCCACTGAACAATATATCGACCTTAGATAATGTACTTTTATTAGTAACGGTAAGTTTTAGGAAATAGAATATAAATTTTATTATATAGTAATTAATTAGTAGTAAGGTGTACTCTGGGGACTGCTTTAGGGGAATCATGGCGAAAGTTGAAATTAAGAGATTTAGTATTAGGGACGTGGAACGTCAGAAGTTTGAATACAGCGGGTGGGTTAAAATCGGTTTCGAATGAGGTTGAGAGGTACGGTATAGATATCGTGGCGCTGCAAGAGGTACGCTGGCCGGGGGAGGGCTCTTTAAGAGAAGGTAAGTACACAATTTGGTACGGCGGGGGCGAAAATTATTGTTTAGGCACTGGGTTTCTGATTAGGAATAGGTTGATATCCGCTTTGAGGGACGTTCAATTTTTCGGGGACAGGATATCAGTAGTTGTATTTCAGGGGCGGTGGTTTAAAATCGCGTTAATAAACATACATTCTCCGACCGAAGACAGCGATGACGAAGTTAAGTCGGAATTTTACGATAAACTAGAGTGGGTCTTCGATAAATTACCGCGAAATTACATGAAGATAGTTTTAGGAGACGCTAACGCAAAGGTGGGCAGGGAAGAAATATATTATCCGACAATTGGAAAAGAAAGTTTACATGAAATTAGTAATGATAACGGAATCCGATTGATCAACTTTGCTACTTCTAAAAATTTAATAATCAAAAGTACAACTTTTAAACATAAAGATATTCACAAATATACCTGGACATCACCGGATTCACAAACAAGAAATCAAATCGATCACGTTTTGGTGCAGCATAGGTGGCAAAATAGTGTTATTAATGTTAGGTCGTACCGAGGGGCGGAATGCGGGTCGGATCACGAACTAGTAGTCGCTAAAGTTCGGCAAAGACTTTCAATAAAAAAAAGGTTAGAAACCGGATCTCATACCGAATATTTTAATCTGGAAAAACTTAAAATTCCGGCGATTAGAAAACAATTTGAAATTGAACTCAAGAATAGATTTGATGTATTAGAACCATCGACAGAGAATGGTGAAGACATTGATCAATTGTGGGAAGGGATTAGGGATAATATTAAAGAGGTCAGTAATTTGTGTCTGGGCCAAAGGGAAAATAATAAGAATAAACCATGGTTCGATGAAGAATGTTTAAACTCGTGTGAGAAAAGAAAAGCCGCTAAACTCAAAGTTTTAAATAATCCTAGCGAAGACAATCGTGCCTACTTTCGAGGCATAAGGAACGAAACGACTAAATTGCTTAAAAATAAAAAAAGAGAATATCTCAAAAACAAAATAATAGAAATAGAAAATAATGGAATCCAAAATAACGTTAGAGATATGTATAAAGGCATAAATTTATCACGTAAACGTCTAGGACCAGTTACGACTGGTATTAGGGATAATAATAATAACATCATAGCGGATCCGGTAGACATAGTAAGGAAGTTCAAAGAGCACTTTGATAGTATTTTGAATCCAGAAAATACCCGTCTATCACCACTTTTGGAATTTCAAAGTGCTGAACCGTTATTAGAAGAACCGAGTATAGGGGAAGTCGAAATAGCTATCGGAAAATTAAAATCCTATAAAGCAGCGGGGACGGATAATATTCCTAGCGAACTAATCAAATCATGTGGGGAAGCTGGGATTTCAAAAATACATCTTTTGATTAAAAAGATCTGGGAGTATGAGAAAGTACCCGAAGAATGGAAAGAGTCTATACTTATACCGATTCACAAGAAGGGGTCGCGGACAGACACTAATAACTACCGTGGGATCTCACTACTTCCGGTCTGCTATAAAGTATTTACGTCAATACTGACTAGCCGAATAACCGAATACGCCGAGGAAATTATCGGAGATTATCAATGTGGTTTCAGACGGAACCGATCTACCGTAGACCAAATATTCTCCCTCCGTCAAATATTAGAGAAAAAATTAGAATACAATGGTATTGTTCATCAACTGTATGTCGACTTTAAAAATGCATATGATTCAATAGACCGCAATAAACTGTATAACATCCTGACTGAACTAGGAATACCGAAGAAGTTAGTAAACTTAGTAAAAATGTGTATGACCGAAACGTTCAATAAAATAAGAATCGGTCGTTATTTTTCTGAGAAGTTCGAGGTTCACTCTGGTTTGAAACAAGGGGATTCGCTATCCCCTGTTTTATTTAATTTAGCTCTAGAATATGTCATTAGGGAGGTGATAAATACCGGAAAGGGTCTGAATCTGGGGGGAAATATATCCGTACTCGGTTACGCTGATGATTTGGTTTTGCTTGGCGACGACGTGGAAACGATAGAACTAAATACAAAAGCATTGATGGAAGCCGGAAAAGAAGTAGGGCTAGAAATAAATACGGAAAAAACAAAATATATGGTTAGTTGTAGAAACAGTGACAATTTTGGCGATATTGAAGTAGAAGAGGAAATATTCGAAGCCGTTGAGAAATTTAGATATTTAGGATCTACTGTAACTAGAAAAAACGAAATCGAAGAGGAAATTAAGGCTAGATTAAAGGCGGGAAATGCTTGTTATTTCTCGGTTGCAAAATTACTTGGGTCACGCCTTTTATCCCGAAATTTAAAAATTAGGATTTACAAAACTATAATTCTTCCGACTGTTCTTTACGGTTGTGAAACGTGGCCGCTTACAGTAAGGGATGAGAAACGCCTTATGGTGTTTGAAAATAAAGTGCTGCGTAGAATATTCGGGCCGAAGAAAGATGAGTCAACAGGAGAATTTAGACGGCTACACAATGCGGAATTGCGTGAGCTTTACCCGACAAATGTAATCGAGTCTATAACTGCGCGTCGGCTAAAGTGGGCATGCAAAATGACGAGTCTTAGTAGTGAACGAATTCCTAAAAGATTGATAAACGCTTTGCCGACTGGAAAACGGCCGAGGGGTAGGCCTAGGCGAAGGTGGGAAGATTCGGTGAAAGCAGACCTTGTGAATTTGGGATTGGACGGTGGTAGGTGGATGGAGGTGTGTAGGGACCGATTGGTGGTGTCGGCGTCGGGCCTTCGGGTCCGTTAAGCCTTATTGTATTGTATTGTATTGTATTGTAAGGTGTACTCTATGTTTGTGAGAAAATGCTATTTTTTCATTGCCAATAAAGCTTCTTTAAAAATATACCTATATTGTGATGTTTAAATGTGTTTCAGCTTCAAGAAAGAATATCGTTTTCTAAAGTAATAGTATGGTCACCTTCTAAACAAGAAACAGGAATATTACGGAAAAGTAAAATTGAGGTAAATTTTAATTATAATTCTATATTCAGTAGATCTTATTGAAATGATTTTATTATCATTAATATGATTACAAAAGCCATTACGAACAATTTGATTGTAAATTGGTCAAATTTAGTTTTAAGGCTTGCTTAAGAAATAAAAAAAATAACAGAAACGATTATTTATATCCTAAACATCCATAAAAAATAAAAAAATTCTGGCTTCTGAACCTATTAAAACTTGAGTCTTTTGCGACACTGGCTTTAGATTTATTTACGTGCATTATTTTATGCAACAATGAATAGTGTCAAATAGATTAAAGAAATCTATTTTCATTGATAATTTTATGTTACAAGTATTCTTTATTTCATTTTTTAAATCAGTTGAAAAAATTAGAGGGACAATGCAACTTGAAGTAATCGATAAATTACGGAAAAGTAAAATTGAGGTAAATTTTAATTATAATTCTATATTTAGTTGATCTTATTGAAATGATTTTTTTTATCATTAATATGATTACAAAAGCCATTACGAACAATTTCATTGTAAATTGGTGTTCAAATTTAGTTTTAAGATTTACTTATGAAATAAAAAAATTAACAGAAAACATTTTTTATATCCTAAACATCCATAAAAAATTAATTTTTTCTGGCTTCTGAACCTATTAAAACTTGAGTCTTTTGCTACACTGGCTTTAGATTTATTTACGTGCATTATTTTATCAAGAATGAATAGTGTCAAATACATGTATGTACTAATTCATTGATAATTTTAAATTACAAGTATTCTTTATTTCATTTTTTAAATCAGTTAAAGAAATAAGAAAGATAATACAACTAATTAATCAATAAATTACCATCATGAAGAAATTTCGTAGAAAATTCTGATCTTGCTATTATCAAATTTATAATCGGTGCTTAAACTTATGATTCTAATGTTTTCACCCATATCTTTAATCCCATAATTGTTTTGTGTAGTCAGTTATTATAATTATATCACTTAATATTCTGTAAAATAGACGAACAAAATGAAAAAATAATACTAAAGAATTAGTAATAATACTTTTTTAAACAAACTGATGTAAATAATATAATTTAATTTCTTTTACTTAATTTAATTTTGAACTAAAAAATTACTATAAATAAACAATGATAAAACAATACTTGAGAGTTACACTGATAGTTGCTAAGAAGACCCGAGACCAACTTATATTATGAACTTATTATGAACCCGATATTTGAAAAAGTAAAATAATTATTGAAAGTCTTTACTATTTTATAATTAATTTTAAGGAAACTTTAGAGTGTTGAAAGAAAAAACAGAACACCCCACTATGAAAGCCTTTCCTTACCTTGGCTTCAACTAATTAAGTTTACTGACCTCTCTAAATAATCAATATTAGCTTCTCAGTTGACTCTTATTAGAAATGTGATAAAAGAATTGATGATAAAAGTACATAATGCACCTTCAATGGAAGACTGGTTTAACTCAAAATGGCATTTTTAATATTTATTTTTTCAGGAATTATCTTCCAATTTCCCTCTACTATCTCTGTGGAAGATCACTAATAGACCATCCTAGTGATGATTCCTGATACATGTTAACAATGTATGTAGCAGGCAACAGATATAGAAGGAAGTGAAAAGAAGTAACTTTAATTGGTTATCCTGAAAATAGAATTTTTTTAGTTAGGCAAGTCTCCCATTAGACGAGCTGTATATCTATGAGGCATCAGTAATGATTGGGCTCAAAAATACAGAAGATTGTTTGATGTCATCGTTAGAAAGTGAGGATCGGTTTAAGGATGTATAATATAATAACTGATCCCTCAGTAAATAACTATCTAAATAAAATCATTAAAAATATCATCCGTTATATCCAAAAATATGCTTCATAGATATTTAAATATCTAACTCCATCTAAGGGCTTCAAAAAGATTATTACAAAATATATTAATATAAACAATTATTATTAAAAAGTACACAAAACTAGGCTCCCAATGACTTCTTTAATTTGCAATAAACAAATCTACGTCTTCTACAATCATTTAGTTATGTTATTAAATTTCTTGGCCACCACATGAAAGTCGTGGTGAGACGTGTGGGGTGGCTATGCCAGCGACAGTTAGGATGTTCTGGTACTTGTGTAGTCATTCACGTAGTTGAGTCCATACAGTATTTCCTTTCATATGTTAATAGTGGAAGAGCTGAATTCTTTGGATGTTTGATGTCTTTGTATTATCTCTTAGTTGTATCCTGTGCATCCATAGAAATTAAAGAACATTAAAAATGTAAAACTGGAAATGTTCTTATCACAAGATTTTTCAAATAAATCTCCTGGTTAAACTGACTACCTACTCTCCTATCTATTAGAAACAATTAAACAAAGATACATTGTATATGAAGAATGCTCTTTATAGCAAGAATTTCTTCAATGAAGTGCATAAAAGTTGGACATTTCGTGCATTACATGCGACATTCAATGTGACCGTATACTCAGGAGTTGCCTGTGGTGTAGATTAAAAAACATAGTCGACCATTATACCCAAATTTGCACGTTTGGTAAATAATACCCACACTATTCAACATACAAATTAATCCCTAATAGGAGAGACTGTACATTTTTTACTGTACACAACTCGTTCCCTGCCCACCTGGATACCGGACTTCGATAGATGCCTTAACGCAATCCTCCCACCTCCATCTCAGCCTAATAATGATAACAGAACAAAAAGATTTTTGATATTTATTAATTTATCTCCATAGAGACTAACCAAAATATACTAAAACGTAATTTACTGTTTTATTTCGTGTATGTTTCTAAATATAAATTTACTAAAAGTAAGGAAATAAGGTAAACATCAATTATATGCAGAAAAAGGGCTGTGGGGGTTGCAGCCCAAACTTAGCACACTATCTAAATGAACATTAAATTTCCAGCATATTGTTTCAACCACAATTAAACATTCCTCACAATTACGTATATATATGTAATTTTAATTACATGTATTTCAATAAGAATTCATTTATACTACATTAGTTCTATTCATATATAAGATTGCTAATACTAGTATATTCACATTTTTTTTCCCAATATAAACAACATAAATCCACTTACAATTGTGAATATTCACACAAAAACCTGTGAACAAAAAAAAAAAAGAAAAAAAATTGCATTAAAAACTCTACATACTAATGAACGCGACCACAAAGAATGTTTTATTACAACAAAAAAATAATAAATATAATAAAATCACAAGATAAGTTGTGAATTTTAGCATATTTAAAATGTTACAACATATTCATAACACTGTGCAGCTATTTGATTAAAATCAAATTCAAAAAATAATATTAAAAGTCACACCAAAAGTGAGATCTGAAGTATGTTGAGTCAAACATCAGCAGACTGAGTTCTTTGTCCTTGTAGTGAATAAGCTAAAATTTGCAATGATTTGACAATTAATTACAAATAAAAACAGTCTATTGTCTCTGATAGTAAACTGTATTAAAACACACTAAATACATCAAAATTAATAAATTATATTTTACAGTGACTAATTAAGTATATATATTCATAAGAGGGAGGATGCAATGCCTAGTCCAATGGTTTATCATTGATAATCTTTTCTGAGTTATCAGGTGAACAAGTGAGTTACTGAGTAAGCAAGCAATCATAATTTTTTCCAAAGAGTTTGGCACAGGCCCGAATACTAAAACCACAGCCATTTAACTTTAGTCCTTAAACCATGGTGGTGGATAAGGGATTTGATTTCAGGGTCACCTTCCCCTAAACAGGTTCTGTGAACCAAACGTCATATTACCCCTTATTAAAAGTATTTTACCTATTTAGCAGCAGATTTCGGCATAACTTTCAGATGTATACAGTAAACTATTGTGCAGATCAAAATACCTAAACAAGAAAAGTGTATGGCAAATAAGCGAATTTACTAACTTACAAAAGGAAAAAAATTTATACAAACAAATAATATTATTAAGAAAAATTAATGCCATAATTAAATGGTAGTAAAAACAAAATTCAAGTTCTTGCAAATATCAGAATATTCAAACATAGTAATTAAACATTTAGTAAGGAACTACAATATTTTTTGAAAAATTCAATCATGCTCTTTAATATTTTTTTCTTTAAAAGGTTTTTATGAATTGATATGGTTAGTATATTCTTCCCCTCAGACTTTTATTAAATTATTAGTAATTATACTTGGTATTATTCACCTGAATTGTCTATTTACATATTATTATTGTAAGTTCATGTTATAAATTAGAAGTAAAATAATTACGATGATAAATAAAAAACACTACACTCGTCAGATCAACACTTCATATATATATATATATATATATATATATATATATATATATATATATATATATATATATATATATTTCTTAAACAACTAATAATTCATTGCAAAAGAAATAAAAAATATTAATAAATGGACACTTTAAAAAAAATAAAAATACAAATTGTAACATACGTATCATAAAACTATATTACGCCATGGTGATACATATTCAAATTTCACAATTTATTTATTCAAAAATATAAATAACAAAGATTGTTTCAATAAGATGGTGAACCTAGAAGCTAAGAAAACGTAAAATAATATACCGACTTTGTAAATAATACGATAAAAACTAAATTTAAAGTATTTGGGACATGAAACCCTATAATTAATGGAATAGTATTAGTGGAATGATATTAATAGAATGAATAGGTGTAAAATGGACTGTATAAATAGGAACTATGCTTATTTCGCCATTCAGGCTATACCTAGAATAAAGTACAGCTAGATTAATAGCTGTAAAATTAATAATACTCTGCGGATGGATAGCTGATGTAGCATTCTTATTTCCAAATCGCAGTTATTAGAGTTGTGAAATATTTTCTCAACCCTTCATTGCAGACAAATATTATTATTCTTATATTTAATGATGCAATATTATTATTTATTCTTATTTTATATTCCTTGAATACTAAATATGCTTCCCATAACAGAAACAGTTAAAAATATATATTAATATTTTGAAAGGATGATATCTAAATTCTTCCATACAGAAATAGTTATGTATAGCTACACTAATGATAAAAATGTTGAAGATCTACTTATGATAAAATTTATGTAGGCTACTCCAACATTCTGATCAGTAGATCATTATCAAATTCTCGAAAAAGCTAACTTTAGAGGACTTATTGATGAAATTTTAAAAATATAAAAGTTCAGAAACATGGATCAATTTATTTTTTTATTAAATATTAATATGACAATTAGCTAAATACATGTGATGTAGATGTAATGGCCATAATGATTTATAGTTCTTTTGATATTTACAAAATTACTGGATAAAAATGGTATGCATACACAGCTTATACATTTATATAAGGAACCCCTCACTACTTTCTTACTTAAATAGTTTGTTAGTTCGCCTCAATTCTCATCTTTTAATCATTTATTCATCCCTCGGGCTCTTTAAATACTTTTTCTCTTTGGCTTTCTTCTGTTTGACCTACTCACTTGTAATAGAACTTTCCTTTTGTTATTATCAGTTCCTCTGATTCATAGCTGTTCATTTCTCATGTTCGGAACGAATGTAAAGAGTTCGGTCAATACACAAGTAACTGAATAAATCGATATCACCAGGAGAAACATTACGATCGGATTGGACCAGACAATTACATTTTGAGGCAGGTAGCAATATTTATACGATGTGTTGGCCATGACGAAGAATCGCTAAGGCTGATCTTAAGTTAACTGGTTACGCGCGTTCTGGTTTGTTAAGACCTTTATTCTTATTATTAATATTTTTACTACGTGATAATTATATACTAAAAATGTAGTGGTTCCATATGCGATTCTTTTTACTTTCACTTACCTATATTTGAAATATATAGTAAGTGGAAGTATTGCGATCGTGAAAAATTTCGACTTCCGGTTTTCAAAGGAAATACACGTTTTGGGGTCCCCTGAGTACAATTAACAAAGTCCCGCGAAATGGTCTGTGTGTGTGTGTGAACAGACTAGCTCAAAAACTATAAACCGTGCGAATCTGAAATCGGGTATTTAGTGTAGGTATACGCCCGCGATGTGACACCAAAAATTTCATCAATATTGCTCAATGGGAGGGGGTTCTTTATTTAATAACTTTTTAATTTTTTTTCGATTTTCTCAAAAACGGCTCTAACGATTTTGATTAAACTGAGTATTTGATCCATTTATATGCCCGAGATGTGACTGTAAAAATTTCATCAAAATTGATAAACCGGAGGGGGGACTTTACTTAATAAATTTTGTAATCATTTTCACGTGTTTTTTTTTTTTATTTGCTCAAAAACGGTTATAACGATTTTGATCAAACTGGGTATGTGATGTATGTATATGCCAAAGATGTAATAGCCAACATTTCATCAAAATTGATCAAACGAGGGGGGACTTTATTTAATATTTTTTTCCCAATTTTTCACCTTTTTTCGATGATCTCAAAAACGGTTCTTTAATATCAGGTAAGCTTTATCATTATTAAAATGTTTGAGGGGCTTTTTTTGTGGGGGGTGTGGGCCTTTTTTGTTTGTTTTTTTCCTATAAAGTACCTTTGTTTTTGTTTATATGGAGAAATTAACTGTCTCTCGTTACGCCTAAAAATAAGAAATGGCTAAATATGAGATATGATAAAAATAAAGAAAACATAAAGAGGAGAAAAAAAGTAAAATATTCAGTCAACTCCTAAAGCTCGTTGAGCCCACGCATGCGGAGTACGCCTTTAATGACAGACCATTGTTCATAATTAAAGCAGTTCTGTTTATTTGAGAAGTGGCAATTAACAAAACGTATTAATTTCTAATCTAAGTAAGTTGGTAAGTGAAAGTTGTGTGTTGCGAGCACGCACCAGATTTTTTAATAAAGCAATGATATCGAATAATTTTCGTGAAACTAGAATTGATAGAATTTATTTTACATGCGCTTAAAATAAAAATAAAAAATATTTAAAAGATAGTATGATTTTTTATTTTTTTATTTTTTATTTTTTTTTTCGGTTGGCTCACAGACCTTGGAGATCTTTAGCCACCTCAAAAGATAGTATGATATTAGCTTATTTTTAAAAATATATTAATGCGAAGCAAAATGCAAGTTTATATAGTTTTTTTTTACCAAGCCTTTTACACTTTTTCTCTGGTCGGGGATGACAGAACGGGATAAATGCTGAGTTTTTAAAGGTGCCTTCACACTCTACGAGCCTCACCCTCGAACAGGTTCTCCCCTGAACCTTGTCGTACGGGCGTTCCACGAACAGTCATTTATATGTAACGTGACGTTGAGCAAATAAATATGGCTGACGCACCCAACGCTATCTTCTGATAGAGAAAATCAGAAATCTCCATTATCTAAAAAAAAAAAGTAATAGGAGACGAATTACAAACTGCGCACTAGTATCACAAACAACTCCTGTCACTTGGGAAAACGCAAATCAAAAGTGACGCTATCACTACCCCCGAACACAGGCGAACAGATGAAGTACCTTGAATAACCGAACAGTCTTCGTGAAAGCTGTTCGAGGGTAAGTTCAAAGAGTGTAAAGGCACCATAAAAGACCTTCGGCACCCTTGGGACCCGCTAAACTTCATCTTATGGTTAAGTGGTTGTACTCCAATACGTTAGTCCGCTTAGCCACACCGCCCTTAAAAAAACCAAACCTACTCAACAAAATAATTAACATTTTTGTTAATTATCATTCAACTCAATTCAATTCATCATACCATATTTTACCTATAATGTATCTTGATAATAAAATTATTGTTATTTTTTCAGTATGTTACAGTAGCAGACAAAAGTTCTCTGGAGGAACACGTACCACCAGACCAGGTACCAAGCGGTTTCGGTGGCGATGCGGTCCACGACCAAGCGGCATGGACCGATTTCTTCAAGGTAAAAACTTACATAACGTTTTATAAACAATTTTATTATTTAATAAAGTAGTAAGTATCTTTAACCAAATTAAATACATAAACTATAAAAACATTACAAATACATTATAAATAACATAAATTTGCATGAATAGGATCATTAAATAGCTATTCCAAATATTATTGTCTAAATGAAATTTAAATTAAATTAAATTAAAAATCTAAATCTGTTCTGATTGTTGAAATTAAAAAGAATGCATCGCAGTTATTATTAATTTGAAATAAGAATTTTTCGCATACTTTTTCAAAACATTAAGATGTCTCTATGGCATTGATCTATCGTTATTTTCTACATACGGAGAGAGAGAGAGAGAGAGAGAGAGAGTGAGATGTTTGAATGAATAATGACTGGGATGAGCGTTGCGTTCCTCGGGGGCGCATTCGTTCAACGGAAGGATGGTACGCTTAAGAGCTTGAGGTCAGCAGACGAGTATGAACCCTCAGATGTACGAAAGCAGGAGTGAGGAAGATATAGCTAGTGAAAGCCGTGTGAAATGGGACAGGAGGCTGTGCTGGGGGTTTATTGATGCCCGCGGTGCAGCGGCGGACGGACACTGGTAGAGAAACTTGAAAGAACGCCAGTGTATTACGCCAATGGAGTCATAAGTCAACATTTGTAATGTGAGGAGTGAGAGGATATGTCCCAAGGATTAGTTACCTCAAGGCTTCAAATCATCAGGATAATGGTCGAGGGTTCTTTTAATTCAATATTTACTCAAATTTGGAGGTTTATTTTATTATAAGGCAATAAAAATCATTATATAAATAAATATATATTAAAAAAAAAAATTAACATATAATTTTGAAATAATCTGAATGTAAGAAAAAAGATTGAAACCTCGGCCAGGAATCTAACCCAGCTTCTAAACATAACCGCTGCAGCGCTCTGAACACTGAGCTAACCACAAAATAATACTAAAGAAAGAACCAACCAGCCAATTTAATCAAGCGTCACCTATCCTGGACTTCAGATAATCACTTAAAGAAACAAACGTCTGATCTATACCGACTATATTCATTTAAACATAGGACCAAAATTACGTTTTCGAAAATTACGATTCTTTCAAATCATACTAAACGTACGCAACTAAATTATCCTTCAAAGCTAGATCATTCATCCTTTAAGTTTTCTGCTCCATCTTGGCCTTACAATTTCAACAAAAATTACAAAGACAGGTTAAAGTTAACCTACCGGAGTAACCATTAAAATAAATAGTTCATGCTAATATTTCATTTTCATTCTTGAATCATAAAGGGTGTTTAAAAATAAATTAACAAGAAACTCAAAGTAAATGGATGTGGGGCGGCGATGGGCGATAAAAAAATTGATCAACCAATTTCGACCGCCTTTCAAAGGCTAGTAAAATTAAACAATAAAGAAAGCCTTGAAACTTCTTAGGAAGTCAAGCTGGCTAGGAGAACATAATTTACTCTTCAATCTGGCCAGATCAATAAAAGCTTCCATCAATGCTGCTCTGCAATGAGCCAATGTGGGCAGGCTCACCAAACGCATAGGCCGAACTGTCTACGGAATACGACGAGCGTGCCCGAATAATACGTCTTGTGTACCTGCGTAATACTCTTAACTGTACACATGCTAATGCCAAAAGCACTACCTTAAGGTGCCCTTACACACTACCAACCTCACCATCGAACAGGTTCTCCCCCGAACTTTGCCGTACCGACGATTCCGACTATTCCACAAACAGCCATTTATACATGACGCGAACAAATATAGCTGATGCACCCAACGCTAGCTTCTGATGAAGAAAACATCTCCATTATCAATATATTTTATATTATCTGAAAAATAAAAAAATAGGAGACGAATTACAACGGCGCACTGGTATCACAAACAACTCCTGTCCCTTGGGAAAACCCCAAATCAAAAGTGAGACTAGCGCTACCGCCGAACACAGGCGAACTGATGAAGTACCTAGAACACCCGAACAACCTTCGTTCGTGAAGGCTGTTCGAGGTTAAAGTTCGTAGAGTGTAAAGGCACCTTTAAATATTTACCTGTTGGCCACAACCGGAAGCATAGCCCATTTTTTGAGGTGTAGCAATGTAGGCAGAATTCATTGTAGATTATAATGATTTTTTTTTTTTTACAGAACGCGGAATCGTTCACTGAACGGTGCAGAGAATGCGGGAGAAGACTAGTCTCAGCCATGTCCTCCCTCAGCGGGGAAGTGACGAGGCAACAAGCCGTCCAAGATGCTAGGGCGCTCTCGAGAGCGGTAACCGACCCTACCCTCATCAAGCTGAGAGACCAAGGGCCCAAAGACATTGAAGCACTGTCTCAGAAGGCGTTAAGGCTGCCAGCCAGCGAAGACGTAAGGTAAGTACCGAATCTCTCTCTGAGGGAGTATGTTCCAGAAAGTGCAAATGTAATGAATGTTTCTTTATAGGTTTGTGCTGGAGAGGGTTGAACGGCTGTTCAAAGAAGTGGACGGAACCGCAGATAAATTGGAAGACATGGTTGAGAAAAGGCGAGAAAAGCTAAAGGATTTTCAGAGAGTCAAAGCACTAGAAAAAGAGACCGAGCAGGTATGTATTCTTTTCCATTTTCAAACTCGAAAAACACATATTAAACGGTTAAATATAACATTATCACCTCTAATAATATCACGAAAATTTATTTTCTCATTCAAGCAGCACTATATCATCAAACATGTAGTCATTATTCCAATTATGTAGCAATAAGAGAATCCAAAAAAAGAATAACTATTAATTGCCCGACATTTAAGTTTGTATGTAGGAATCCCCCTCCCTCAAAAATAACATTCAAGTGAACTACAGTGGATATACACACCTTAGTGACTCTGCGGCATAGATAATTTAATGGGTGATATACTGGAAAGAGTACTCTATAAGAAGATAAATATTTCTATTTTTTTCCATTACGTAACTCCTCTGTATCTCGGGTATTATTATTTTCAGGAATTTCAAAGTTAAATATATTTATAAACATCTTTTGTTGATAAAGACTGTAAGGCTATTTAAAAACTGACAAAATTAGATGTTAAATAATATGAGCGAAATTGAGTAAAGCATTGTATGTGGTTTTGAAATTATCTTTTAACAATTTTTCAACTATTGTTAACCATCATGCTTCATCACATATTATTTTCAACGGATCGGTTTTGAAGCCATCTTAAGATAAAACTACTTCATACCTGGAGTTTTTCTTGAATTCATGTTCAATTAAGTTTCATAGTATTTTAGAAACATTTGCCAGGGAGAGTTTCTCCACACGACCAAGTAAATTATTATATCTACGTGAAATGAAAATGATAAACAAAATTTTCATATATGATACTAATTATTCATAATGATTATGTACACTTTAGGTCTGGTCTCACGTGCCCGACACTGGATCAACCGACTTGTTACTATCTACCCTTCGTATTTGAATCAGACTTTAATTTTCATTCAAGTATTAATCAGTTAACAAATTATTGAATATATATATATTTTCTATTATGCGAAGATTAACTAGATAAACATGAGCTGGAATAATTAACCCAATCTCCTTATAATCATACAGGCCCGTGCTAAGAGTGCGATGTGTGACCAGACCTTAAATCGTTTTATAGATTAATCATTAAATGAATCGTAATCAATAATTATATTTATCTGATAGAAATTGGGATAACTAGAGGTTGACTTGTTCTATCAGCCATAGCGAAAAGTAGTATAAGCATAAAGGAATAAGCTAAAAAAGCTATCATGGTATAATTTTTCAAGCTGATAAAACTTTTCAGGTCTATAATTAAGGATTTTGAAAGCTTCCACAAATTCTTTAGGCAAATAAAAATAACACGCATTGTTTCTTAAAAAAAGTGATTAAGTCCAAAAATTTTTATATATGCAAAGAGAAATACAATCATATTAATTAATTAATGAGTTAAAAGCATTTAAAAAACCATTTGTTTTACTCGCATTTTAGAGGAATCCTTGGAATGATAACTACCACGCGGAGGACAAACACAAATAAAAAGCAAAAGGGGTTAAGGTTCCGGGATTAATAGGTTTAAAAATAACTCGAGACGAGTTTTAAGTTCAATTTAAATTCCACCATCACATAACAGCGCCGGAATGGGCTTCCTTTTCAAGAATGATATACAACTTCATGTAAAACAATTACTCCTCCCATCGTGTCAAATTCCTCCTTTAAATGGACTCTCATTTTTCAACCGGCATTCTTTATTTAATCGGTCAGTAGGTTGGTCATTGGTTCGGAACCGGTAATAGGAGACATCAAAAGGCCTGGACCGTGAGGACGGGCTCACACCTGAAATGAAAGGCAGGACAATGGGAAGTCGTCAAGCGGCAGGAGATGTATGACCGGGCAGAAGGAGGAATCCCCATTCATCTGTCATTCCATCAAGAGCCGTTCAGTTTGATCCTTTCGTTGTTCCCTTCGAACGCCGACCAGAAAACTGTTAAACTCGTTTCATAAATATTAATAAGTAATGAAAAGTAACCCATGGTAATATATATCAGGATATTGTATGCGGATTCAAAGAAATAATTATCGTCGGTATAAAAATATTAATGGTTTTATTACCCATTAATTATGGCCGGGACTCGAACCCTGGTCTTCCCAATAGGGTAGCGGTACGATAAAAAATGGTAATACCTGGGGCCGGATCCACAGCAATCATTTCTGTTCAGATAAAACTACTCAATACCAAACAACCATCTATAATAACAATAATAAAAACAATGAAAGCAAACAATATAATAATTAAACCATCAATGTATAGCAAACTATTTTCAACATGACTCTCCGTCAATTAGATCCTAACACGTGGGCAATTGTCCAGTTCCCACTCACTCGGCTGCAATGTATGGATCGTTGCTATATATGGACCTTGCGATACGGATCGTTGAAGAGAGAAGGTTGACATTGCTGAGGATACGGCCCTTAATAGCGTAATTGGTTAACGCACCGGGACAACTTAACGGAGACCCGGGTTGGAATACCGGCGATGGCCCATTTTTTCTCTTCACATAAAATTACTATTGATTATAAAAAATTATAAAGAAGGTAATTAGTTGACCGTAGAAGTGTATCTGATGGAAATGGTTGAGGGTGCGGTCAAATGAAACACCATATTTGCAATCGCATATATATTTTGTGATGTTTCGCTCTATGGCAGTCTGTCTACACCAGCTGATTCGACAGCCCTGATGTCCTGAATCTCGGGCCGAAACTCGGCACAAAATATGTATGCTATTGCACATATATTGTGTTTCATTTGACCGCACCCCTAACCATTTCCATCACTTAAAAATTGATTGTATGATCCAAATCATACTATGAATACGAGGCGAAATATATTATAATAATCAAAGCTTATAATATCATTCTACCCTAAAAACAAAACTAGTGGAACCCATTAGAAATAAAACTAATTATGAATGTTCTAGAAAATATGGAGAGATATGGTATAACATGCAAATCATAATCTGAATGAGCAAAATATATTAACTTCATTATAAAATTATTAAAAAAGGAGGAATTTTTACACATATTATTCGCAAAAAAAGTTAGAAAACGGTTTTATTATTATTTTTATTAAAACTTAATTCAAATTTGACAAATCGATCATCCATTAGCGTATCTGTAACGTTAAATGTAATATATGCATATAAAAAGATTTAAAAATGTGTTTCTTTTTAATAAATTATTATATATAAATATGGAATATACTTTCGTACTGTTTACTGCACTTTATAGTATTTCTTTTCTAAATTTAAATTTAACCTAATCATCATATTTTAAGAAATCAGACCAAGATATGATGCTCTGTATAATATGTCTGCACATTATCTGCTTGATTTTTTTTTCATCGTACCGCATCATTTTTTTTAAATCTTGTTTATATTTTAATAATAATGCTGAAATTAAGGCGCAATATTCAGCTTTATAAACAAGATTTAAAAAAAAAATGATGCGGTACAGTGAAAAAAAAATCAAGCAAATAATATACAGAAATATTATACTGAGCTTATCTCGGAGATCGATAACCAATTTATTGGCAAAAAAAAAATTCAATAAAAATTTATATGTCGAGCACCTCAGTATCTTTAGGTCTCAATTAACGAAGTATAATATCGGAACACCTAGGGACACACTTATTAGTATTATTAGAATTATTAGTAAATACCAATATTTTTTTTTTAAATTATTAGTATCTACTTCAGAGAGATAATTAAATAGAAAATTATCTTTTGAGCATGATCTTGGTTTATTTTTCATTTTAATGGACTATCTAAGATCTGTACTTTTCATTGGCAACGGCTACCCAACGAATTTAAGAAGAAAAAAAAAGGGAAATGAGCTATATCAAAAGTGATTTATATTAATTTAATCATTATTGTGGGTAACCACCTTGTTTTAAATTATTTTAAATAATTTATTTTTTGAAGAGAAAAGATTTGGCTCCGACGGGAGTCGATCCCGAGAACTCCGCGTGACACACGCGGTATGCTAACCACAGCACCACGGAGCTCGCTTCCAAGCGGTGCCAAATCCTTCCTCAAAAGTGATTTATAAATAAAGAGCAGATTGTTTTTTAGTGGAAATCCAATTGAAAACATAATTAAAGTTAATTTGTAATATCCAAAGAATGGTGTACACCTTTTTATTATGGTTTGGATGTCAAAAAACAAGGATGGGTATAAATATAGGTTTTATCCATATGAACAAAGTTATAAATTATTTGCTAAAAGAAAAAATTGGGTATTACAAAAACTTTTCATAGGCAATGGCTATCAGCAAATTTAAAAATAAAATGAGGAATATTGTAAGATAAACAATAGATCCTGAATCAAAATTATGCTAGTTTTAAGTGGAAATTGAATTGATTTTTAATTTTGTTATGAAAATTAATCCTGTTCTATTTGGTATTGTTGTCTATAGTTCATTTGTAACCTAACGATTTCTCACCCGTCTTTTGTTACCTAGAACATTTTTTGCCTTCGTGGAACTGGCAGCAATAAGAAAAACTTTATTTAAAAGCTAAGTGTACTTTATGTGAACGTAATTAATCGTATATAAAACTTTCCATATTTTAATGGAAAATTAAAGAATATTATTTAATTAAGAATATTATATCCAAATCATATTTCATATAGCATTAAAATGAAATTATATTTTTTAGGTCGTTCATCGATAATTAAACATATAATTGATAAATTAAACAATTATTTTTGAAATCCATGGATTCCAAATATGAACTATGGATTAGTACAGCTCATGCAAAACCCACTACAAGACAGCTTAATTAGCGAGTTTGAACCTCTAGCTTATCTTAACCATCAATGTCCTGTTATATATCTTAAGGGCTTATCTCATGGAACCAATTACTGTTAATGTATTCAATTTACTATTAATATTTCTCCGTTGTCAAAGTAGAAATATTAACACCAAGATATTTGGGATAGAAATTAATTTTTTACTTAGTATTATTCATACTACTTCATCATAGCATAATTCACAAAATCAATTATTTATATAATGCTCAATTACACTTTTTATGTGTCAGGTTATTTCACTTTATATGTTCTTTCAAAATGCGATTTTGTATTTTTTTATTTTCTTGCTAGTAAATGACACAAATTAGAATCTCGTATGTGAAGATTTAGTTCTATTTCAAAGAATGCAAACAAGCCTTATGAATTTTTTTTTTTGTATTTGAGCAACATTCAACATTGGAGAAATGTGCTTATTTTATCATTACTTACAGACAGTTACATTTACATAGTTAATAAGAAGTGTAATTTCATCCTTGACGAGCCAAGTAAAATAATATTTTTTCTTATACTAGCTAGAACTATCACAGTACATAATTTTAAGTTTGTATGAAAACTTGTAAAATCATGTTTTGAAAATAATCGAAGGAAGTTTAAGTATTGTGGTAGGTAAATGTGAAAACTTATTTAGTAAATGTAAAACAACTTTAGCAAAGAAATTTGAAAGATGCGCTTTTGAAAAGTTTTAAATATTATTTGATGTACTCTACATGACTCATGGTTTTTATATAGATTCCTTTTAAGAAACGGGACTGCAAATTAAAAATGCTTTATACCATTATCTTATAATGTTTCTACATTATACCACCTTAAGTTTCATAATAATATTTTAATATGAATCCAAATAAAATGCATTTTGCGAAGAGAAAAAACAAAAAAAAAAAAAAAAAAAAACACATAAACACGATGTCTTCTAACCGACTGATTGTATTACGATTTAGCGATTGATGAATTACATAACAAAGAATATTATTCGAATTGCCCTGAATTACTAAGTAGACTAATTAAAATAAAATCTCAAATATTTCATGAATTGGTAATGGATGACATCTTTCGCGAATGGGACACTAGTCAGTAGACTAACAATAGTCACTCATTTATGGGAACATTAATATAGTAAATTTGTATGAATAGATCTGCACAAGGCTTCTCTCCACACTCCAACATTTTTTTAATTTTTATTAATATTTTTCTTTTGTTTTTAAGATTTGTTATTAAGTCCTATACAAGACGTTTTTAACAGCAAACAGACAAAAACAAACCTCGCTTATACATTCTTCGTACCCAATCCACACCACAGGTAGCATCTTTTTTTTCTTTTTTTTTTTTCACTTAATACTTTCTCGGAAAGTCGGCAGATAGGAAAGAAAAAAAACAAAAAAAAAAAAAAAAACGATAAATTGAATGTACAACCCTTTCAGTCCTTTTAAGTACTGGTTGTCAAGTTATTTTTTGTTCGATAGAAAATAGGGCATGGCCCAAAATACAGTATGTGAATAAAACATTATAAAACGTTACTAGAATATCAGCAATATATACTTTTGTAAAAGTTAACCCCACCCCCCCACCCCACATGTATATTTTGAAAGAATTAAGGTTCAATTTTCATTGAATTTGAAAATATTAAAGTTCAAATTGAATTACCTAAGATAACAGATGCTGCACAAAATTAAATTCAAGGTTGTTAGAAGCCATGAAAGAGATCGAGCTCTCAAGCTGAAATCGTGTTGTCCCGGTCCCTTATCAGAGTTATCAGACACAATAGCAAGTTTCGGCTTGGCCGAAGATTCTACCGATTTTTGGCCGAAACCAAAACTTCGGTAGCTCACTAATGTTTTTGTTCAGGACAGTAATTTCAAAGTAAGCTAAATAAAATGTTTTCCTACATAAGCCAATTAATTATTATCAACGTTTCTAAAACAAAGAATAAATGTTTACATGTATTTGTATATATTTTCAATGCATTCCAAAATGTGTGCTTGTATTAAAAATTTCTTATGTACATATTTTTACACTGAATTTTTATTTAATTTATGGATTTTTAAATTATTTTCGCTTGAAATTGATAGTGCCATCATAGTTTTTATTTACTCAAGAACATAATCTTAAAAAATACGAATAACAATGCATTACTTTTCGTAAAAGTTTCCTCGAGTTCACTGATGACCTTATGTGAGAAAGAAATGACCACAAAAGCAGATACTTTTTAACGAGTCCAACTATATCCAGTTTTGCGAAGTTTTTAAAAATAACCCATTCGATTAAAAACTCGTTTTCATAAAAAAGGAAACCGACTCTTCTCACGCTTTCTTCCTGGTTTCGTTCTACTGATTTTAGAATTATTTATATTCATTATTATATATAAATTGATTGGCATGCAGAATGCCTAAGAAATAAGCGAAATTGAGCTCTGATAACCCAGAATATTCTTCATATAGAAATGTTATACCGATTTGGCCTAATCCTTTCAAATGAACTCTATAGTCATTCAATCCAGTTGTTTCAAAATTTACTTTCTCCTTTTTGTTTATTATTTTTTAATTATTGTGCTACCATTATTATAATATTATTTTATCATTGATTGTTTGTTAAATAATTAATTTATAATTTTCACACTCTTTAGCTTGAAGATAATAGATTCGACCACGGCCGGGAATCGAACCCCCGTAAGATAAGAGCACTGCAACAGTGATGCAGAGAACCTGGGATCGATTCCCAGCCGTGTTCGAATCTATTACCTTCTGATTAAAGACCTAAAATATTATTATAATATTTTATAGAACATATTCTCTCTATAGAACATATTCTCTTCCCGCTGCTTCCATGTCTGTAAGGAAACGAATTTAAAGATGTTAGAACTTCGTCAAACAATTGTTTAAAATATAAATTAAAAGAAGGCAATTAAGCATTGCAAATGTTTTATAGTGAATTAATCAATGGTCAAAAAGTAATATCAATTGAACATATGTATGATCTAATGTACATTAAAATTAGACATTTTATTTTGGAAATTCGTAACGTGTTTTTTGCATAAAACAAGGTTACATTATGCGTTTCGGCTTAGTTGTACTCTTTAATTCGGTATACTTTTATTAAGATACAATTTTACAACTTTTATACAACCTTTATTTAATTAACACATTTAATATAAATTAAAGTTTTATGACGATGTCTGAGGATAGTTTATTTTAGATAGACGAGAAGTTGATATATCACTAAAATAAATTACGTTCGAGAAACTATTAATGTTATTTTGAAATGGGGTGAAAAAAATAATATGACGTGAAATTAATGTACTGTTCGCAATAATACAGAGTAAAACATACACATTAGCTCAAGTGAATCTTCTTAATTATTCCCATCGGTCTGTTGAATGAAAAATACTAAATGAAAATAATGTACGGTACACATTAATGCTAAACTAAAAAATGAAATAATACCTAGTCCTCAGAAATGATGGTTAGCTTAAAAATGATGGCTAGAGCTCTTGTTAAAAAATCGACCTTATACCTATTAAGAAAATTCTGATAACCAACGACTATTTTGCCTTTCATCTGATGTGCCCACAAGGTGTCTTAAAGTGAGGTATAGATGTTATAATTATGATAAGGTAGATAAAAGGGATGAATTCAGATATGATTGTAAAAATATATTAATATTTTCAAATGACGTGGAATATAAGAAAGTTTATTAAGTAGGTAAATAATTTCATTTTAAAAAATGAATGAATGAAATTATAAAAAACTTTTTCCGAAGACGAAAAGGTGAAACCGACCGAGCCGTTATTTCAAATGCCGAGAAACACACACAAAGAGAGAAGAGAGAACTCCAGTATACCCAAGCAATTATTAATGATAAGACATCTTTAAGAAGATGGCATTAAAACACCTGATGAGGAAATCCTCTTCGTTTCCAGTATCTTATGGCCCGGTCGTGAGGAATAGAAGCCGGTTCCGTGAAAGTGGAACGTTTGGTAGCAGCAGTTCTTAAAGATGTCATCCTATCTTTCAAGCATCCCGAAGTATGTTATCTTTTGACTTTCAGTGGCACCTAATCCGATCGTTATCTGTTTAAAATCGTCTAGTCATAGACCTAGAGCCGTTGAGGAAAAAATCGACCTTATACCTATTAAGAAAATTCTGACAACCATCGACTATTTCGTCTTCCATCTGATGTACCCACAAAGTGTCTTAAAGTGAGGTATCGATGTTTTTACTAAAAAAAGATGTGTTTAACATTGATTTTATGACCAAAATTAAAATTTAGTTTAAAGATGAATATTTTGGAGACAATGTTATTTAAAGCAATAGAAAATAGCTTCTCAATAATCCTAACCCTACCATTTGGCCTTGTTGTTGTATAATGGTTCTATAACATCCGAGAACGAAACGTATTAAAAATTTTCCCAATAGTAAAACGTTAATAATTATTCCCCTTCTCCCCCTCCCTTATACTAATTTTCTATTCGGGGCGGAAACCAATAGAACAAAAGATCATTGAAATGGTTCTAGCTGTTCTTGATTTATAATGGTGCAGCTAACCCGACTTTGATCTACGTATCTACAATAGATTGTATAAAATGCTTAAATTTTAAAATAATAAACTTATATTAAAAGTCAAACACCTGATTCAATTTCGATTAATAAACCTGAGAAAAATTTTATCTGAATTCCACATAAAAATATTATTTCGACCTTTAACTGATATTCAGTCAAAGTGGAAAAATGTCACTTAGACCCTTCTTCTTCCAAGCTCCCATACATAATTTTTAATTATATATAATTAAAAAATAATTAAGCAAAGTATTTTTTAAGAATGGTGAATTACCGACTCTTCTCACCCTTTCTTTCCGAGTTTCGTTTTATTGATTTGTCTTTTTTATATACATGTATAAATGCATTAAAACTCCATAGAATTAAGCGAATTTGGTCTGTTAACCCAAAAAAATTTTCATATAAAAGTTATCCCTTTTTTTTTTTTTTTTTTTTTTTTTGTTCCTTTCATAATAAACTCCACAATTCCGCGAACCCCCTTGCTTAAAAAAATTTTACCACCTCTTTTTTATGTAATGTAATATTAATACTATCTTTCCTTTAATGGTCCTTAAAATTATTTAGAAATAATTTATTTACGATATTGATAATAATGAATGAGGTTCAAGAGAGGCCCACGGCCTTGCAGCGGGTAATTGGCTACTTTGTATTGGTCTTAGGACGTGTGTGCTTTGAGAAGTAGGTTGCGCAGCCCCAACTAGGAACTTGCTTCGATTAATTAAGTCCAGTACTTAGTCCACTAAGTCTACCGTAGATCTACAACCTCTCCTCATTGATATATCTGATTCTTCGTTCCGCGTTGACTGTCCCTGACTAGCGGTCAAGCGTCCTTAGTCTGCGCATTGCAATGGCTATACTCCTGCCCCATTAAGGGTTTTCACTTTTTTTTTTAGTTTAAATTGCATCCGCTATTTATTCCGTTTCATTCTGATAAACGCAAGCTTATGAATATATATAAAAAAGATCAAACCATTTTTTAAAATAATAAAAAATTCACTTTTTTCATTAAAAAAAAAATTAAATTAATGAAAATCCCGTTTGGTCTAGAGCTTTCTTCATTAAAGGAATTTAAGCATTTACTATTGATTTTGTTTTATTTTTTCAATTGATAAAACTTATATTTTGTTTCACGGAATCAGCAAGAGAGAATCTCGTGACAATTTCACCGGATTTATTCTGCGCCTTATAATTTAACTAAAAGCTAAGCCTGTCTAATGTTCGAGATTTATTTGATAGAAAACCAATATCTATATATAAGTTAAATATTTATAACAAGAATTCCATTAATACAAGTTTGGAGAATTAGGCAGGGGCTTTTCACAACTGATTTATTGTATTCGGAGGAAAAAATGCTTTAGTATTTCCTTGTTTGCATTTTATATTTTATTTTTATAGGTAAAATTTAAATTGTATTATTATATTCAATTATACCACATGTGACAAGTCATTCAATATTGGTCATTTATCATATACAATTATATCATATGCGACAAGTGAATCCCATTAACTTCAGTATGAGAATTTATAGAATTGTACGATACTTACTTACTAATGTTATACTGTATTATAATGTCATTGGTTCCTGTATCCTAACATTCAGTCTCTCGATACACTTTGAACTTTAGGAGGTTTATTATAGGAGCTAAAAATAATGATGAAATCATGCATCATTATATTTAAATAGCCAAAACCAAAAGAAAATACGTTGTTTTGTTTTTTCGTGAAAAAAACAAAAAAAAACAATTGTGCAGAAATAAAGATAAGACAATTCTAATTGTGTGGAGAGTAAATAAATAATTAAATAAAATAATTAGTAATTCCTTCAAAAATGATACATAAGAGTACTATCATTTTTCTCTGTGACGTTCAATTTTATTTATACCTATGGTAAATAGCCAACTAGTTAAAAAAGAAAATGAAAATATGTGCGATTCTTTTTTCAACTAACTAAAATATTGACATGGCTCAGTGTTGATATATTGAATATTGATATTGATAAAACCAGGATATTTTTCGTGATTTTATACACTTTTTTTCCATGTTTATTAGAGTCTAAATACTACATGATATTCACAAGGGGACATTGATTGTTAGGCCCGTTGTCTGAGAGGATCTCATACAGATATAAATATTTTGCTATAGCTGAATGGGAGGGTTAAGCTAAATGATTAAGGCACTCTGTAAATGAGTTTTGAAAGGGTACGAGTGTGGCCTTAGGAAATAAAAAGTTATCATGTGGAACAAGAGACCCTTCAGTGGCACAACCAGCATCTTCAACGTGATTAATACTTTCACGTGATCGATAATTGATTAAATAATTAAAATTAATAAAAAATATAAATATTCATGATCCTTTATTTCAATTATAATTTTATACCTAAGAATGTTCTGAAACCAAGACAATTTTTCGATTGTAGTTGTAGAGATTTATAACTAAAAAAACATTCAAATATATTTCTTAAGTGTATGTAGTTTGTTAATTTATTTTTATTAAAATTTATTGTATTAAGGTTTGATCAATCTAATAGGGAAAATGAGCAGAACTGCAGTCATTATTATGAATTATAGCTTTTAGGTTTATTGCAATATTTAGACAAAATATAACTGATAAGTCAGCAATAAAATGCTACGCGATACTGGCTGGTGTTTTAGCAAGTGTTTGCACTAACCTACTTGAAGCAGTTTTGCTTCCAATAAAACCAGTCTGTGTTCTTCTCTCCCGTCCCCCCGAAAGAGCTCAAGACATGAAGGATTTAATGTCTATAATCCGTCAGGTAAGGGCAGATCTAAACATTAAAAAAAATATATGTATTTAATTTAAAAATATATTGGTAGAGGAAAATATACCAAAATTGAGCCTGGAGAGAAAAAAATTGCACACTCATGAAACTTTGGTCATAACTTCTTCTCAGGAGTAAGATTTGAAGATCTATTGAGTCCCTCATATTAAAGAGGCTTACCTTCGTTCAGGGAGGGGGAGAGTAAATTAGAGGGTGGTAGAAATTAATTTCGAGTGATGAAATATTAATAATTATTTTCTTAAATATTTCTTCTATTTAGCTACAGATTTTCTGAAATATACTAATTAGATACAAAATATTTGACTTTTTTATCATATACTAATATGATCTCTTATATTACAAATATATCTCACAGCCAACCGGTTGTATAAGTACTTACAAAATCATTTTATGAGCTTTTATATCATCCAACAACAAAACGTGTCTTTTTTCCCGATAATATTTAATAACTGTGAAGTTACTGACGTAGTGTGAATAGTCTCATTGAATCCAGAAGCATATAATCTGCTAAGAACATTGCATCTCGGGACCAGTAATTGATGCACCGCGCACAGCAGATCATTAATCTTACTCCTAAGATAATATTATGACAAAAGTTTTAAGACGGCGCAACTTTTTTATCGTACTATGCCTACTTTTCCACCCATAAAACAAAACCGCTTGTGATTTAAAAGGGTTCGTTTAAACATTTAAAAATACTTACGAGATTTACTATGATATCAGAATTCTCTTAATACAGTTCTTGATTATTAATTTTTAAACAATACTAATGGTTTATATCAAAATCAATGTTTCTAATTCGAATAAAATGTATAGTTAAATATATCTATATATATATATACATATAACGAACAAAATTGTGTATCTCAAATTATCGTTTGAATTTCTAAAGTTATTGAGTTTACTTTTGTCATTCATCTTGATTTCTTGAGGCTGAAAAAAGAAAAAAAAACCAACTGCCATTGCGATACTGATAATGAGGTATTAATACAATTACCAACTGTAAGTTTCTAAAGTACTTTTTTTAATTAAAATAAATTATGTATATATGGAAGTGATGAGAGGGGTTGGGGGCGGTTGATTTATTAACATACTTCATGTGATTAATTATAGATAAAGTGAACAAAAACGTTACTTTATTTAGGAAAAATTGTGTTATGAATGCATACAATCCAACGAAGCGTTTAACGTTTTATTCCAATGGAACTTAACGTTAATAAACTGTCAGCCATAAATATGTAATGAAAAATTTAAATGTTCACAAATAATGCGATAATTTAAATATGTTAAGTTTGTTCCTTCTGAAGTTAATTGGAGTAATATTCTCCAATGAATTTGAAAGTACAATGGTTTTAGAATCTCAATTATAATGAAACCGGAGTAGTTCATTCAAGAGGGTCTTATCCGAGATGCAAATAGGAGCATTAGGTCAATGGAATGGGATTTCTTGGCAAGATTAGGAAGAAGTAAGCTGTAAGACAAAATGAATTGCTTAAAGAACTTCTTTTGGTAAGTTCATGAACCTTCGTTTCAGAAATTAGGGTTTACAACATAAAACGTCCGCTTTACGCCACGAGGGCTAATCGGGACGGGTTATGTACGGGTAACCAACCTCTTCTAATCCATTGCAAGCCGCTGAGTCTGTTCAGTAAGGCCGTCACCGAAAAGAACCGAGCAGGCTTGGGCGGGATTCGAACCCGCACCACCAGCGAGGGAGTCAGACACGCTATCCCCTCGGGCCCGCCGCGGCCCCGATTATAATCTCTGAAGCAATCTCAGGGAGAGTGATTTATATATGCATATATATTGCCAAATTTATAATCAGTAGTAATATGGTACACCAATGTTGTCAAATTCCAAGTTGATAAGCGAAGTTAAGGGATGACTTACTCCTGGGAACTTGTGGAACGGTGAGAACCTCCGGATTTGTAAGACATCTAGGGCAGAGCTACTGGATAAGGTGTAGGTGTCGTGTGGCGATAGACAATCTGCCCTGCTTCTTCTCCCGCTTTCTAGTCTTCCTTTTCGGCCCTCTTGTCGTGCCTTGCCACCCGGTCAATTTGTTATTCGTCGCTTTAAAGGAATTGCGGGCGGTGCAAGGGGGGGGGGGGTGGACCTTTCCATAGGGTCATCTGGGACAATGTTATTTCCTGCTATCGGCCCCCACCCTTATCTATACCCGCACTTTCACCTCTTCCATATCCGGAAGGCATAATTAAAAAAACAGCATACATTCAAATATTTTATTAATTGTTTGAAGAACTGAACCTAATATGGATGACATAATTGCTAGACGTTCATACTAATAACAATACGGATTTTGGTAGAAAAAAATAAATAAAATATCAGTGATGGTATGCGAGACGTTTGAAAGATATCACACTCACTCATTTTTAACGCCATATTTAAAAATTCCGTTTTGGTGTTTACCGTTTTCATAATGCTCTGAAAGAATAGTGCTTCTTTGAATGTTTGTAACATCCTTAACTCAGACCATGCTTCATCTATGAAATTTTTAACAAGAAAGTCATAAATCTTTGATAGACCTCTTGACACGGTTATATTCTTCGAACAAAATTAGGAACCAAACACTACTTCGCTTCTAGTCCGTCAAGGACGATTACAGTGACCAAACAGTCAAAGCTTAAGTTTTTTTACTAATCTATGGATGCTTATTAATCTTACTAACCGCTTAATATGTGAGCTACATTTTTATAGAAAGATTAATTGAAGGGTTCGGGGCAAAATAGTGCCAAGCAACATTTCTAACAATAATAAACTGTAGTTGCAGTCTGCTGTATTTACGTAAGACTATATGTCTATGATGGAAATGCCACCTAAATATGACTATAGAGGCTCTATATAGTCTTATTTAGGTGGCAATTCCACCATAGACATATAGTCCTACGTAATATACAGCAGACTGCAGCTACAGTTCATATTTGTTAAAAATGTTGCTTGGCACTATTTTGCCCCGACCCCTTCAATTAAAAAACATAAGCTAACATGTTAACAGTTCTAGTTCGTCTATTTTATTAGACCGTAAAATAGCGAAGCAACGTTTTGTTCTGTGCAGTGTTCCAAAAACATTCATAAAAAATAATAAATAAAGACGGAGTTCATAAAAAATAAAATAAAAATAAAATTCAAAAGTTTATGGATACAAGAAAAAATATATTGATTAATGGCAGAATAAAAATGAGCACTTTTGTAACAAATCGAGACAGAAGATAATGATAAAAATTAAGAGAATAAATTTCTTCAACTTTTATTGATTTTTATTACAAAAAATGTCGTTACAATCTGTTCGGTTAATATCACATACACAAAAGTGGAGTAAATTACAGGTTCAATGTTTCACTGGTGAAAAATACGATATCCGCTGTCAATATATCATGTCAGGCATATTTATTTTTTGTTCTCTGTTCAGGATTTAATAAAACTTACAACGAAGTTACTTAAAAATGGATTTTTCGATGAAAAATTGACTCTGTAGGGGACAAAATAGTACATTTATGAAACTTTGTTAATATCGTCTTTTCAGGTGTAAGAAACTATACCTAATATGTATCTATATAAATTTCACCAACTTTTAACATACATTTTTTTAAATTGGTAAATAGTATAATAACGGTAAATAATATTTCTTATTTACATTTAAAGCCGTTTTTGAGATAATCGAAAAAAGGTAAAAATTTGAAAAAACGTTATGAAATAAAGTTCCCCCTCCGTTTGACCAATTTTGATGAAATTTTTACTGTCATATCGCGGGCATATATATACATCAAATACCAAGTTTGATCATAATCGTTAAAGCCGTTTTTAAGTAAATAGAAAAAGCACGTGAAAGTGATACATTTATTTCAAAGTGCCGCACATATGCCGCCCGTAGCGGGCATATAAATACATCAAAAACCGAGTTTGATCAAAATCGTTAGAGCCGTTTTTGAGAAAATCGAAAAAAACGTAAAAAGTTATTAAATAAAGTACCCCCTCCGTTTGACCAATTTTGGTGAAATTTTTGCTGTCACATCACGGGAATATGCATGCCCTAAATACCCAATTTCAGGTTCGCACGGTTTATTGTTTTTGAGCTAGTCTGTTCACACACAGACCACCATAATAAAACAGAAAGAAAGGCATGTGTAAAACTTGAAATTTCAGGATAGCTAATTCAAAGTTTAAAAGCAGCACCTCATTCCGGGCTTTATACCTTAGGTGTGCAGGTCTCTCATCCAGCTTGTTCGTAGCAGCCTTGCAACAGGCATATCAGCCAGGACCCACGTTGTTGATTATATTGTTATTATGTCCGTGTAAATAACAGACTAATCAACAACATGGCCACCGCTAATATGCCTGTTGCAAGGCTGCTAAAAAGAAGCTGGATCAGAGACCTGCTCACCTAAGGTATCAAGCCCGGAAAGAGGTGCTGCTTTTAAACTTTAAATTAGCTATTCTGAAATATCAAGTTTTACTCATGCCTTTCTTTCTGTTTTATTCTACATTTAAACTTTAAATTCTTCGAAAAACTAACAATAGATTATTTGTTATTTTGATATGACATTGTTGTAAGGAGTGAGCGATATGTGAAGGATAAAAAATAAAAAAAATGTTGAGAATCACACAATTAATTTTATTTATATAAATACGTTAACAAGTAAAGTATATACTATCGAGTGTGTTATTCTTTGTCGAGTTGATTATGATTTTGAATTATGCATTTTGTAAAAAGATTCACATAATTATACATGCAAAAGAAATTAATTTATTACTCATTAAACGTGTTACGAAGGATTAAAAGGATAATGTGGCAACGCATTGATGTATTATGTAAGATATGTTTACTCCTTCTATCTACACTTATATATTTAATGTATCGTTTACTAAATGATAGATGGGGGTTTAATGTTTGATATTAAAAATGTGTTGGTATAAATCGTAAAATCTATGATAAGTAGATGATGCAGGTTCATTCGAAAGTACTCTAGAGGACATAGAGACTCTGTGAGGCTTTGGTTTAAGAATTCGTATTACTTACTATAAATGAATATATACTATATATGAATATAATACGTCAATCACATCAGCTGCTTCAAAGTAAACGGAAAGTCGTTTTCAAGCGTTAAAAAAATATTGCATATTCCCACAAGAACTTTGATTTAAGATAAGATTACCAAAAATTTACTAACATATAAAGAGAAGTGCTTAGGAAGCTTACTTTTCTGAAGCGAAGGTAATAAAATCCCTGATGTTAAAACCAGTTTAAAAAATATAAGAAGATAAACGAAAAAAAGAGCTGTCATTTCTCCGTATGATAATATATACATCTGACATTCATGAAAATTAAAAAGAAAAAAATGCTCACTCCTTTCAACAAAGTCAATATCTTAAAAATCAGCATGTTTTAACTGATTGATTTAATTTCTATTATTTTCTGAATACGCTTAAAGAGGAATATATTGCAAACCTTGTGTGTTTGAATAATTTTTTTTAAAAGGAAATAATAATTCACAATGTCAGACAAACGTAAAAACGCAAATAACTAACATGGCTACAAAAAGTATCAACTTGTAACGATACAGTAAGATAAAAATAACCATCTCATTCCGCTTTCAGAGCAAGACTAATCCTCCAGTCCATTCTTTTATTTAATCTAAATTAGAACAGTCTACAAGGTTCTGGACAAGCTTAGATTATTCTGGAACAGTCACGAAAATGTACGAGAACAGTTTGTTCCAACAAAATGTCTAGAAAACTTTTCAACCTTTTTTTTTTTTTTCCAAGTTAACAATATCCTCCTCTTGACCGCCAAATTTTTAATTCGATCTGATCATCTTCTATGAATTAGAAGATCTAAAATAAAAAGGGGTTGTTCAAAATAAAAAAAAATAAAATAAAATAAAAAAAACAGAAACAAATCAAACAAAAGAATAAAGTTCTTTATAATATTAGAAAGTCTACTGTCAATCTAATATCCCTAATAAATAATCGGAGGCTTAATATCTATTCTGAAAAAATTTAACAATTAAACTTTTCACTCTCCTGAAAAATCATGTTCTTAAAAGTGACGTTTTTATGAAAAAATACGAACGACATATACGCATAACTAATCTTAAGGATTTTTATGGAACTATTGTCCCTTGACTTGATCTTAAGGTGATTTAGCTCCCCCATTTTGTAAATATCGGTCGTTTGAAAGAAGACTGCTGCAATACGAAAATACTTTTTTTCTTAAACGACTTCAAATCCTATTATCTTTTTTTGGAAAGGAAATCAAGATTTTTAAATCCAATATTTAACACTGGAGAACAGTCAATGCAGTCTCTCTCAGAGGTGAGAGATATCAATTGAAGACCCCACGCTAAGAACGTGATCAGTCCATTTTTTGTGAATATTGCTTTATAGCACATTATAATAAACGATTTCGAGTGCTACAAATCTGTTTAGTTTACACGAAAACAGCGGGTTCAGTCCTGGAGATATTTACAATTCTTTTTAGGGGGCACGCGCAATTTTTGGACTAACAAATAATGTATTATATTTTTATTAACATTACCATTATTTGAAAATATATTGGGCATAAACTTTTTTTTCCCCACTGTCAAGATTTCCTAGGTTGTGTTCTATACAAGATTTAAAAACTCTTTTTGCTCTCCTGTAAAATTTGCAAAATGTGACTGAACACGATCTTAGCGTGTGGTCTTCAATTATTATCGCAACATATACTTCACCTGTAAAATTACAGTTCTTTGGATTGTGGAAGTCTTCTTTCAATTAAACGAGCGATATATTGAAAGCAAAGAAGATTTTTCAAAAGTTTAAAACATTTGTTTTGATGACATTGTAGTGCAACTCACAAAAACTTGTATGAAGAAGAATTTGCGAAACGGTCGTACGAGGCGTTCAGTTTCTATAAATGCCAAACAATATCGATATTTTCGTTTTTTTTTTTTTTTTTTTTGTAATAAATGTTTGTTTATATAATACTTCGAAATTTAATAACTTCATACAAATAATTTTCATAAAAACTGATAAAACTTGACTAGTAACTGATAAATACTGCCTCTAAATTATTCGAATCTTAAAAAATAGACGGATTTAATTAAGTAGGCTAGATTAGTTTTTTGTTTGTTAATTTTTTCCAAGTTATTAATTAACTTATTATCTTATTTATTATCTAATAGTTAGGAAATAAATGATTCGAGTTTTACTTAAGTTTGTGGAATTGATTTCGAGGACGGAAAGGAATAGGTGAACTGCGTGAACGAAATCAAAATGAAATTGAAATTATAATGTTGCATGAATAACATGTTGCAGGAATTCGAAGTAATTATGTTATTTAAAATGAATGTGTAGTAAATTACAATTGGAAAGAAAAAATGTTTAGGGGAACATTCCCTGGAGCCTTAATCAAACTAAAATCCGATTTTTATTTTATTTTTGATTTGTATCTATTTGTTTTTAAAGATTACTAATAAGTAATAAGTAATTATTAATATATTTTTTAACTATATTTACAACTTTATCCACAGTATAAATTTTTTTTTTTTTCATTTCTAGTTTTTACTTATTTATCAGTAAACATTACTTATAAATGGTTTTCTAAAATATCTAGGGTCCAAATTCTATACTATATTTATTAATAAATTAAATTGTTGGTTAGAAATAAAAAAGAAGGAAATTCGTTTACAAATGCGCATATGAGGTTTTTTTTGTAGCTGAAGTAATCTTCTTCGGAGAAAATTCGGGTTGTTGATAAGTTGCTTTCTTTAGAAAATTAAAAAAAAATGACGTTATACTACTAGAATACGTTCTAAAATTTTTTTTTAGAATTTACGACATTTCGGCCTTGATTTATAGCAATTTATGTATTCTCTTTTACATATAAGAGGGAATAGTAAGTATATAATTACTTCAAGATGTCAAAGGAATCATTTGAACAATAATAACAGGTAAAGCTAAACGACTCTCTTTACAGCAAAGATATTCATTAATAAGGAAATGAACAAACGATGCAGTTATTGTCTTTACATAATACCACATTAACGAAACTGAACTTTCTATCGATTACATAGAATACAAAACATTAATAATTCCCTGTGACATTAAATTCCTGGGGTCAATACCTCTAAAGGAAGAAAACAACATTACCTTTGCAACTATAAAAAGCCTTAATGTAGTTAAAACGATGATGGTGGCACAAGCTCAGCACTCTGAATGTCTGCGATCGATAGTAAAAAAAAATCTTTTAGTAATTTACAATCCCAACAAATCATACTCTGCAAAAGAATTTGTTAACACAACAAGGGGGAATATGACATTTTTATACAATAGAAACAAAATGAAAATTACAATAAGGTGGGCACCTATACCTTAAAACGATTGTAGAGGAAACCGAAGAAAGGTGAAATTATATGCTAAAAATGGTCTGCCTTTAACTTGGCCTTAGAGAACATAATTTATAAATATTGTTACTATATATAATTTTCATTTCGTTAATTTATAGAAATGGATCTAACAGAATTCTTGTATTTATAACAATTCATGCAATAATGATTAAGTTAATTGTATGAAAGCTTCCATTTAAAACAAACGCACAAGAAAGTGTGCGTTAAGTTAGATTGTAGATAAGAGGGTTATAATGAATGTTAATCGGTAGGTACAACAACGGTGGAAACAAAGAAACTATATTTGATGTATGACCTGAATTGTTATATTACAAGTAATACATGTTTCACTTCTCGTAATAATGCAATCATTACACTATACACATGTAATAAAATAATGTGTATCTGTTTTCTGACTATGAAAAACGATAAAATTTGATGAACCAAGTATCAAATTAAGAGATTTAACGGGAAAATGTCGATTAGTAAATTAACTAACTAGTGCTCGAATAAAAAGACAGAAACTGGGATTTTATGTGTAATTTTTAGAATGGTTGAGTCGACGGATTGCAACCGGGAAAATTTCAGTTAAATGCGGTTCTATTGAATCAATTCAATTCAAGTTCGAAAAAGCAAACTAAATTATTGTCTTTTATTTTTTTCCATTTCTAGTAAATTATTCATAACCCTTAAAATATGACACGCTAAAGTTATAATTATAAGTTTTTATTATTTTATTAAGTTTTTATTCGTTAATAAAGACGTTCCTTATTTTATATTTGTAATAATTTGGCCAAAAATTTAGGTATCGCAGACAAAATTAATTGGGATCTAACCTTACCCAATTCGAGAAGAAATAGGCTTGAAGAAATAGGAGAAATAAAACTTTGCTCAGAATAATGAGTGAACTTTAGTGGGTTAAATGTTATTTCATCATATTTTTTATATGTATGTAAATAACTTAATTAAAAGAAAGTGAGAATCGATTTTTTAAGGCTTATAAAATTTAGGAAAAAAATATACTTATTAATTTTAAATAAATAAAACTTACAGTATTAGACTGTTAAAACTCATGGGCGGGTGACTAGAGAATTAGGCTAGACAGAATGAAACTAACATAATATGTTTAAGTTATCAGTTATATTATATAACTGAACCAATTTAACGGAATTACTGAAAGGCTTTGCTGGAGAAAGATTTCCTATTACCCTAGTACAAAGGATTATATATTTTACCCGTATTTTAACTTATTTTACCCTTAAAATTTACTTATTATTACTTAGAACTTACTATGCGTATTATCTCGAATACAGATCACGAACCCGTAGGTAAATGAAAAAGAAAAACAACATAGATATATTAAAAGTGGAAAACATTTATTACATGTTGATGAATTTGAGTGTTGTATATTTTCTAAAAAAATATTTAAGACTGAATATCTGTGTTAGTAGTGTGTATTACGAAAAATAACGTACTTCCAGAAATTTATATTTTACGCCTAATATATATTAAGTGTAAAATTAGTATTTCCAGTTTCTTGGAGCTATAGTATTTCCAGTAATTAAACTAGTGGTATTATTATTTCGAGTTAAAAAAAAATCCATAACTTAGGTATCGTCAAAACCTGTTGATACTTCATCGTTTAATAAAAAATTAGCTACGATACCCGGTTTGGCTCAGGGAGTTAAAACAAAATTTGTAAATTCCTGAAACTTCATTTTTAGTATTAGACGTATAAGAGACCTTATGTGGGTTCTGTTAATGCACATCCTTCCCTATCGTCTACCTGAAACAGGAGCTGAAAAATAAATTCAGCAACAAAAATGTCGAGTTATGTTGTTCATGGTTTCTATGTTCCGATTACAATGAGACCAATCTTATGACTATGCAGTCAACAGATAAAAAGTTACTTCACATTATAGTTAAAAAAACAACATGTTTAGTAGTTATATGATGTGACAAGCTAACAAACTTATTATTAGAGTACATATATAATAAGATATAAGAGGACATCAGACTTCATTTTAAATGAGGGCCAAAAATGTAGGTACGCTTTGATGTAAGTATATTTTAAAATCTGGAACTAAATACGAAAAATATTTAAAATAACAATCAGAAGACTTGATATGACAACATACATGTAACGAATTAAGGAGGCGGATGTGTATCTGGTATATAACGTATGTACCTAGTACGTATAAGGATAGACATGTGTGATAAATTAATACGAATTAATATACAAAAAGTGATTATTGAGATAGCCTTATGTACATTTCGAAAATCTTTTTATCTGAAAAATGTGTTTTTAATCTGTAATCCGTGATAACATTCAAATTATATTGTCTGTTCAATCCAACGACGTAAGAACTCCGAAAACTGTTTATCAACTGTGTTTTAATATAAAGTAAAACCCACCGATTTTAGGATAAAATTCATACATTGCAGGCGATAATAACTTTACAAAACAGGGGACTCATAATACTGAATTTGTTTAATTTTTTTTTTCTCGTTATTTTATGTTTCTTTTATGAAATTTTACTCATATTTAGTCACAGATTTTTTAAATGATATATATGAAAATCCGAACTCCACTTATTTCTGATCGATTGTATATGTACTTAAATAATCATTTTGTTAGCTGGGGTATCGTTCACCTCCAACATGTGATTTTTCAAATATCATAACTTGCAAAGTAATGAATCTTTTGTCATCAAATTTGCCCCCATTAGATCCAGAATTATAGAAACAAAAGAAACACCGTTGCCCTCCTTATTTAGGCCAAGCTATAAAGATCTCGAATAATAATTTCTAATACGAAGTGATAGTAGTAGCACATGTACTATATTTCGTTGATTCTAAATAATTGGGGTAGCTGCTCATGAACAACATAATTCATTCTGTTATCAGGGCTGGTTATGTTAAAATTATTTGAGTTTTGTTTGAGTAAGGTATAACATGAACCTTTGATTTCAATGGGTCCAATTTCAACATTTTGCAGGAAAGGTCTTAAAAATTAGATTTCTCTTTTGTAAATTCGCACCTTATTATTTTTAGGGATATTTCACTGTTCTGTCATTGTATTACAAAATTTCTTAATATTACAAAAAAAAATTCAAAAAAGTAATTAAATTTAGCAACCTCTCCTTTTTTAAGGAAGGTATGAAGAATTTTGTAAACAGAAATATTAGAAGAACACTTTAATTTCCATTTATACACCATCAGGTTATCACTTTTTGTTTCACTGTTTCCTATTATTCGCTTACTGCACTACTAAGCAATTCCACTATGGAATTTTTCTTTTGCATTAAATTTACTTTTATATTACATATTGATTAAATGCAATGTTTCGATTAATTCTTCCTTTTTTTATGCACAACTTAATTTGTTTACGAATCCAGTTGGTCTTGCTCATTTTTATTTTTGATTCTTTGCAGAGATGTAATGACCATATTTAAAAATAACAAGGAAAAAATTATTTAATAGTAATTAAAATCTCGTGTGATTAAATGATGACAGCT